>CM055822.1:19529334-20729334 GCA_029582265.1 Zoroaster sp. YZ-2022 | reverse complement strand
TATTTAAAGGTTCTGTTACTCGGTAACAAAATTAACCGTAAATTTGCAGTACTGCACTCTCATTAGTTATTGCAGTGAGAGATAAGGTCTGGACATCCGCATGCAATTTACCGTTGTGTTTTGCATTGTCAGTGAATTAAGTGAATTAAGTGAATTTAACTGAATAGCGCCCTCTTAAGACCAATTCTAATTCTGTTTTCATCGTTCCGATCTGTGCGCATGTAATAATAATAATAATGTGTGGACTTATACAGCGCACGTATCCACCAACTAAGTGGTGCTCAAGGCGCACTCTTTTTTACGTGCATTACACAACACACGGGACCTACGGCTTCACGTCCCATCCGAAGGACGAAGCAATTATGGTTAAGTACCTTGCTCAAGGACACAAGTGTCACGACCGGGGCTCGAACCCACACCCAGCTGCTGGCAACACCAGAACTTGAGTTCGGTGCGCTCGGCCACGACACTCCACGTATAAGGTCTCATCGAAAGAACAAAAGTTTCATGAGTTCGTCGTCATGGTTTAATAAACAAGAAAAATAACAAATAGTACTCTGTACTATGGTTATTGAAATTTATTTGACATACAATACGGAGACGGAAATCTTACGCGTAGGTCCTATGCCTGAAACATTATGTAGTCGATTCTAATTGGTTTCGTCACGGTTCAATAAACAAGAATCAGAACAAATAGCAGCAAATATAGAGATGCAGTAACTGTCGCTAAACAAATAGTATTGCTGTCAAGAGATTATTGAACGTACATTTAGAACTGCGGGGAGGACAGGACTTCCAGTCTTTTGACTAGATAATATACGCGTGAGCCCTATATGCCTAAAATATTGTACAATTAACATTTAACGCGTCCAGGCAAGATGGCGTTTATTGACGGCAGCAGCCTGCTCAATATGCAGTCGATTCTAATCGGTTTCGTCACGTTTCTTCTGTTGTTTTATATCATTCGCCGACCACGAAATCTTCCCCCTGGACCCAGGGGATGGCCGCTTCTTGGCTACCTGCCGCAGATGGTTGTGTCCGGGGAAGATCTGCATGTTCTGTTTTCCAAGTTAACCGAAAGGTACGGTTGGTAATACGTACATTGTAAAAACGTTGGGCAACATGGTGTTGGGTAAGGTTATTTCTCCCAGAATTGGTCAGTATTTACCACAACTGTTCACATATTTTGGCAAAAAATTATCAAACATTGGGCAATGGTAAACCAACTGTGTAACATATCAACCGTGTTTGCCCAATATTTCTTACAGTATACATGCCTTTTGTAAGATTTTTCGCACCCAGGGCCAATTATTTTTGATCACATTGAACTTATGGGGAGTGAGATACTATATCATATATTATTTGCTTTAATACGTTCATGGGGGTCGAAGTCAACTTTAGGCTACTCATATCCCGATTGGGAGATACTTTTATCCTGATTGAATCCCTATATTCTGCGAATAAGGATACCAATATAGGTCTCAATTATGGAGGTCCCAAAGAGGTCTAGCTATTTGACCGGCAGTCAAATAGCAGAATTAACGTTTTTGTAAAATGCATTTTTCTTTTTTTTTTTTAAATAATATTTCGGTGTTTTTTGGCTATCAGAAATGCTGATTGTATTTTTTTTTTACTGGTGGTCTGAAAGTGGATATCTGCTATTCTGCGTTCCGCTACTTGAAAAGCAGATCGAACGGAGGAAAATATGGGGGGAGGGGTGATTGGCTAAACTGCATTGTCTCAAATACCCCAAGATTTGATAACCTATAGCTGTTTAGTCGCATAAGGTCTAAGCGTCTCGGTTAAACACTTTTCTTCATTATTTTAACCATATATCCACAGATATGGCAATGTCATCAGTGTCAATGTAGCGGGCAATTTGGTGGTGATTCTGCACGGGTACAAGACGATAAAGGAGGCATTTAGTCAGCATCAAATGAGCGCCAGGCCGACACTCTATGTCAGTGCAAAGATGTTTGGTGGCAGTGGTTAGTTATCAACTATGTAAACAAAAGTCACGTGTTTCCTAAGGGCTAGAAGCAATCTGAAGACAGTTTTGGTATCCGCAGAGAGTGTACATTATATTTTTTAGGAAACTCCGTTTTTGGCGGCCATTTTGAAAATTCTTAATTTGGCCTATTAGGCCTATATCACAAGTAAATATGCCACACAAGTTATACATGTATTTGCAGTTTTACATAATGTGGGTCTCTATATACTAATAGGTAGCAGAAGTATTGTGCATGGGGGAAGGCTTGGAACCACGCAAAATACCATTCTGTGTACGCGTGACCGCCAGGAATAATTAAGAACACACTTTCGTGAGATTGTCCTCTATTACAGTGTATATGTGACAACCCCATAGGAGTGGGGTTTGTAAAGAAAAAGTTAAGCAAGTTAATCACAAGTAAGAGTAATGCGGTGACACCATGTGAAATGCTCAATTGAGTAGTAATTAGTTCTGAAAAGAACTGGAGGTACAACTCGACGTTTCGATCAGTATGCTCTGATCGTCCTCAGGAGAATCACCCTTCAATTCGCACCTTCACCCAAGGTTTGTTTGAAGGCGAATTAGTTTGAATCTCGCTCGGTAGCCAACACAGCGTGAGGTCACTGCCTGTAATCCAATGCAATACATGTGTGTGTGAGTTGGTTTTGTGTATAAGAGTGTGCAGTGTATATGTAAGGGGGTATAGAGTCATGTGCATGCTCAGATGAAAATCCTATAGGAAAGAAAGAACAGTGAATCCATCCCGGATCCTGTTATACTGTTAAAATAACCTAATCCTCCTAAATAATAATAAATCAATCCTTGAAAAGAAACTAACATAATAACATTCATTTTATCATGGAGGAATGTTCTCTTCCTTCCTCCGTGATTTTACATTATAGTGTATATTGTTCCAGATAAGTACATAGAGTTTGTAGCGGTGTAAGCTGCACAGATTTGTTTTGACCGCATTCAAAAGAAACGGTGAATTTGCGGAAAAGGGGGTTCAGAGAAAAAGAACGATTTCCCTAAAGCTTGAAGACTAAAAGCGATTTCAGTTAATTTGTTTCCTGATTTCCTTTTCCTTTTTGATTATTTATATTTTAAAGAAAGTTACAGTTGCTTTAGAACCCATCTATTAAAGCGCTGGCTCTTACTTGGCTGTGAACACTCATTTTTATGGGGTATACTATAGACGCATATTTTGGAAATGCAACACAAACATGTAGGCGTGAAAGAAAAAAGTGCAGATCTTTTCTTGTATTTTTAGTCATATGAAACGTATTCAAATAAGTCACAATGAGGGTTGCGCTCAGATGATTTGCAAAAAGCATAACTAGCTTTCAAACTACAACTGGACGGATAAACGGACGGACTGGTCAGATGAATAACTTTGAATATGTCTGTTTTTTAATAGAATATGCAGACCGCAACCCTCATTGTGACTTATTTCAATACGTTTCATATGACTAATACAAGACACACTCACTGCACACTCTTAAGCCCCTTTCACACTAGACGTATTTCCCGGGAAATTCCTGGGAAATTCTGGTCGGTCTGTTCACACTTCAAAAGCTACTCCCGGAAAATTCCTGGGAAGTAGCTTATTCCCGGGAAATAATTCCCCCTGCTCGGGAGTAGGGTTAAGCGAGTTTTTCCCGGGAAATAGCAACTAGTGTGAAACGAAAGCGGGTATAACTTACCCCACTTTTGCGTCGCGGATGTTGGGACGTCAACATGTCTTGAAAGGTCAGCGAGGTCACAAATAGCACGCCAAATAATTCGCGCGGTAATATCTCGTGTTGTATTTCAGTACTTTTGAAACTTTCCTTCTAAAAATATATATCTAAATCTGTAAATAACGCGATATATTTAGTTTTATAGAATGTGACCAAATAAATGGTTTTAGAATTGAATAAAAGAATAGTCGCGGACAAAGCTATGTCTCGTTTAATTACATGTATTTATAATGTCAAGTAAGACTAATTGCGGTGACACCATGTGGAATCTCAATTGAGTAGTAATTAGTTCTGAAAAGAACTGGTGGTACAACTCGACGTTTCGATCAGTATGCTCTGATCGTCCTCAGGAGAATGCCGGACTCTGGAAAATGCTGCTGCTTAAGTAGACTGCTGGACTGAGGATCATCCCATGAATGGATGCTGGAGGATTAGTTCGTTGAGGCGCGCAGGCGGGAACTGTTGAGACTAGGATCCGAGGGGTTGGGGGAGAGGAGTGTGTGCTCACTGAACTGAATCAGTTGTTGACAAGCACAGGGGGATGGAGGGTGGTTGACTTAGGATATAGGAGATCCCTCAGTCTGGGGTGGGTTGTGGACTTTGGATATAGAAGATCCTTCAGTCTGTAGTAGTGGTCGCCAAATGGATGCTGGAGGATTAGTTCATTGAGGCGCGCAGGCGGGAACTGTTGAGACTAGGATCCTAGGGGTTGAGGGAGAGGAGTGTGTGCTCACTGAACTGAATCAGTTGTTGACAAGCACAGGGGATGGAGGGTGGTTGACTTAGGATATAGGAGATCCCTCAGTCTGGGGTGGGTTATGGACTTTGGATATAGAAGATCCTTCAGTCTGTAGTAGTGGTCGCCAAATGTCGCTGATGTAGAAGCCGATGTCCTGTGGCACAGTGTCGTGTTTGACGATCTCGATGGCCTCTCTGATGCGTCTGGGGTGCCATGTGTCGATGGGTGTGATGAGTTGGGCTGCCTGCCAGTCGATTTGGTGGTCCTTGATGTGCGAGTGCTTGACGATGGCGGACTTCTCGAAATCTCTTCTGCGGCCGTGTGCTCGGTGTTCCTTCAATCTGATGGGGAGGTTGCGTCCCGTTTCGCCGATGTACACCTTACCGCACTCACAGGGGATCCGGTAGACTCCCGCTCTGTTGTTTGGGTCCGGTTTGTCCTTGTGGGTGTGTAGAAGTCCTTGTAGTTTGCTGGGGGCTGAGTGGAACACATCGATGCCTGCTCGTCGGAGGATGCGCTGTAGTTTGTGAGACGTCGGACCTAGATAGGGGAGACAAGCAGAGAGGGTTAGATTACTTACCTTGCTTTCGGGGTTTGGAACCGGCTTCGCTGTGCTGATCTTGCTGGGGTTGTAACCGTTGCGTTTGAGGGTGGTTCGGATGTGCTGTAGTTCCTTGGGAAGGCTGTCCTTGTCACAAATGTTGTAGGCGCGTTGTACGAGGGTACGGTTGACCGATGACTTGATGCTTGGGTGATGGAAGGAGCGCTGGTTCAGGTACCGATCTGTGTGCGTGGGCTTTCTGTAGACGTTGTGGTGTAGGGAGCCGTCGGGTTTCTGGAAATGCCAACATCAAGGAACGCGATCTTGCCGTCTTCTTCTGTTTCCATGGTGAACTTGATGCTCGAGTGTTGCTGGTTGAGATGTTGTAGAAAATCATGGAGTGTGTCTCTGCCATGTGGTCAAACCACAAAGGTGTCATCTACGTATCGGAGCCACAGCTTCGGTTGGAGGTCGGCGGTGTTGAGGGAAGAGTTTTCAAACTCTTCCATGAAAATATCAGCAAGGACCGGGGATAAAGGAGATCCCATGGAGGTCCCAGCTGTCTGCTCGTACAACGTCCGTATTTTGACGCCAACTTATCCGACGTTCACTAACGTCGGCCCAACGTATGCATGTTAGCTGGGTGGCTCTGTAGTGTGAAAAAGGCTTTATACAGAAAACCAACTCACACACGCATGTATTGCATTGGATTACAGGCAGTGACCTCACGCTGTGTTGGCTACCGAGCGAGATTCAAACTAATTCGCCTTCAAACAAACCTTGGGTGAAGGTGTGAATTGAAGGGTGATTAACTTGCTTAACTTTTTCTTTACAAACCCCACTCCTATGGGGTTGTCACATACACTGTAATAGCTATAGAGGACAATCTGTACGAAAGTGTGTTCTTAATGATGTTCTCAATATGGTTGAACAGACGTGCTGTGTTTAAGGGACCGTCAAAAGTTGCCAATATTTTCACGGTAGTAGCGGGGAAGGGGGTCGGTGGCCACGTAGTGCTTTAGATGGTGTTTAAAATCTTCATATTTATATACGGGGATAAAAATTAAATTCGAAAAATATATCACAGACATTCACTTCACTTTGTACCAAAAAAACAGCGGTAAAAATGTAATGCTCATGAAAGTACCTTTTTATCACTGCGAACAGATATCACAGGCCTACTCGTTGGAGAGGGTACTATGTGTATTTACTGGACATATACATGGTCACAATCATCAATATCAATTGAGTTGTAAAATAAAATGTTGATAAGTACTACTTGGGGGGGGGGGGTCTTGAAAAGTAGTACTCTCTGTACTACCTTGACAATATTGAAATTTTTGGACCTTTCTCTAAGCTATGGCAGATATTGTGCTTGTGATTGTGACAATGACTGTATTTATAAGTAGACTGTTCGCGGTGACACCATTTAAAATTCTCTTTTGAGTGGTGAATGGTTCTGAAAAGAACCGGTTGGTTAAATTTTTTGGTGTATTTTTTCCACTTTTGTGTCGATTTTGTTATCTTGCAAATTGTTTTTCAACCGAGTCAAATATATCTAAATATATACAATTTCAACTAGTTCCTGCATGTCGAACATGTGTAAATGATGTTTAATTTTGGTCCTTGCTCATTACACAATTTTGCCGAGTGTTGTCTGCTATGGGTGTTGGAGAGTATTTTAGCGCTTTACAAAACTTTAGTTATAAGAATTTCTATACAACGAATAAGGCGGCCGCAAAGACTCTGAAACCGCCATCAGTGTTACGTTCAAAGCAATACCGTTTTAATTTCACGATTGCGCAGTCAAAACGCTACAAAAACTAAATTGTCATTGTATCACTTAAGTCTTTATTACTATTTAAAAGAAAATACAGTTTGAACTTATATGTGTGCAGGTGTTATAACTTCATCTGGTGACACCTGGACCGAGTTAAGGAGGTTTTGCTCCACAGTTTTGAGAGGGCTCGGAGTTGGGAAGAAAAGCTTTGAGGAGAATATCGCAACCGAGGTAGAGTTATTCATTGAGGAATTAAAGAAACAAAGAGGTACTTCATTCGATCTGAAACACTTGCTATCCAACGCCGTATCGAACATCATTTGCTCAGTGGTTTTGGGGAAAAGGTTCCAGTACACCGACCCGATGTTTAGAAGTCTATTGAAGAATACAGAGGACATCGTGGAAGGAGTCGGGGCCGGTGGCTTCGTTGAATTCTCACCGCTAGTCTCAAAACTAACCATCCTACCTTTTGTGAAAAGGTACATCGACGCTGCTCGGAAAAACATAGAACAACTACGTTTGATGGTGGAGGAGCATAACCTGGACTATGACGCAGAAAATCCCCGCGATCTTATCGACATGTTTCTTAAAGAGACGGAAATTAAGAAAAAGATCGGTAACGAGTCTACTGGGGTCAAGATGGCAAACTTAAACCCGACAGTGGGAGACCTGTTCGTCGCTGGAAGTGAGACTACTAATACTACCCTGCGCTGGAGCTTATTGTATATGATGGCTTACCCAAAGATACAGACCCGGGTACAGAAGGAGTTGGATGACGTCACTGGGGGTAATCGATTCCCAAAGTTGTCAGACAAACCCAATCTGCCATACACGGAGGCAGTCCTCTGTGAGATTCAACGGATCAGCACCATAGTGCCACTGGCTGTTCCTCATTACACCTGTGAGGACACGACATTTATGGGGTTAGATATTCTTTCTGTTGATTCAAGTTGGCTATAGGCCTATACGTTTAACCCCAAAATTGGATTTAACTTATTGATATAGGCCTATGTTTTGTGTCCATTCGCTTTCCATTGAGACATTGAACAAAATAAGATCCTGTAAGATTTATACAGTGTAAATAATTGTTAAAACAGAGAATAACATTCTTTACTATTTTAAGGTTCAACATCCCGAAGGACACTACAGTTGTCTCCAACATATGGCATCACCACTACGATCCTTTGGTGTGGGATAAGCCTAAGGAGTTTCGTCCGGAGCGATTCCTGGACAAAGACGGCAAGCTGATTTGTCACCAAGAGTTTACTCCGTTTGGAATAGGCAAGTGAAAAGGATTTATAAAGCTGAATAGTTTCATCTCATGGTAGAGGTCTTTAAATTAATACGGTACAGGTAGCCTATTAGAGGGAATGTACAACATTAGTTAAGTTGGCTTCAATGCGTATGCCGCCTTACTTTCTTTGAATCAAGATATGCCTTTATAGGCAATCAAGATATGCCTTTATAGGCAATCAAGATATGCCTTTATAGGCAATCAAGATATGCCTTTATAGGCAATCAAGATATGCCTTTATAGGCAATCAAGATATGCCTTTATAGGCAACCAACCTGTGAAAGTTTCAGCTGGATGCCATGAGAAACTGAACACTCATATAACAGTTATTCTGTTGTACATGTAATAATTTGTCGGGATGACATGGTTCAAATCAAACTTCAAATCAGATTAAGTTTTCGGAATTCATTGGTGGATCCAGGGGTGGCAAAGGGCATGTTTCTCACCCTTTTATCGCCCATGCAAATGTATCTTCCATTTAAACATAATAATGAGCCAATCTTATAAACCACTACAAGTACACATTATAATAATGAGCCGATCTTATAAACCACTACATGTACACATTACAATAATGAGCCGATCTTATAAACCACTACATGTACACATTACAATAATGAGCCGATCTTATAAACCACTACAAGTACACATTATAATAATGAGCCGATCTTATAAACCACTACATGTACACATTATAATAATGAGCCGATCTTATAAACCACTACGTGTACACATTATAATAATGAGCCGATCTTCTAAACCACTACGTGTACACATTACAATAATGAGCCGATCTTATAAACCACTACATGTACACATTACAATAATGAGCCGATCTTATAAACCACAACATGTACACATTTTATGAAATAAAATGGACCCATTCACAAGTGCGTTTCTTAAAAAATCGCTTGATTTTCAATTCAAAGGGCGTCGTGTCTGTCTCGGTGAACATCTCGCTAAGATGGAACTCTTCATCTTCTTCACTTTCATGCTGCATCAGTTTACCTTCAAGAACCCGAAGGATTCTCCTCCAGTATCATTCAAAGGAATACTCGGCGGCACCTGGGCACCTCTGGATTTTGAGTTATGCGCCATACCGCGAGGATGAAATGAGCGAAAATTTCCCATCGACTCGCACAATGTAATCACAAACTACAGTATGTCCCAAAAAAAGTGTCACTCTATTTCTGAAAATATACCAAAACCCCGAAATACATTTTGGAACTTTTTCAATTGCACAGATACTCCTAATCCTTGGCCTAAACACCTGTGAGTTTTATGTAATTTCTCACAGGTGTTTAGGCCAAGGATTAGGAGTATCTGTGCAATTGAAAAAGTTCCAAAATTTATTTCGTGGTTTTGGTATATTTTCAGAAATAATTAGAGTGACACTTTTTTGGGGACATACTGTATAGAAGTCACTTTCTTATGAACTTAGTTTTCTCAACAAAAAAAATAAAATAAAACCTTATTTAAAAAAAAATTTGTGGAAAATTGGCTATAAAGGTGTTATTCAGACTTTAAAAAAAATATAATATCTACGAAACATGACAAATTTATAATTATACGTACATGTACATGTATAGTTTTAACCTGTACTCTCAATAATGGTTTTAGTCTCTCAAGAATTGTATAATAGTTGAACATACTAAAACAAAACAAAATAACACAAAGGTTTCATATTCTGTGTACACTATTGGTAAACATTCGCACTTCGGAGGGAATCAAAGAATTATGTACATGTACAGAGAGCAATGCAAGTTTCGCCGGCTATATTGATGCTCAATTTACAGAATGCCGGTCTCCTAATTTTTCTTAATAATTATGTGCTTAACTTAAACTACTGGAATTTACCAAACAACATACATTAATGTATTACTTTTAAGGTTGTTCCGCAAAAGCTCAGTGTTTTCATGTATGACTAGTACAAATATTAATTTGTTTTATATTATCTATAGAGTATTGTTGTTATAATAATAATCTTTCTATTTACAACCTTTATACTATAATTTGTGTGAATAATTTGTAGAGTATTGAAATCAATGTGATATTAAATTGACTCGTAAAGCTTGTAAATCACTTAGTCTTCATTGGGCTATGTACAAAATTAATTAATTGTAATCGTGCTTTCTAAAACAAAAATGAAGGTGGAACGTTTTCGACATAAAAATACATGTACTGTATATCTCTGGGTATCTCCTTGAAAAAAAACGGACAAATTATCCCTCAAAATTAATACACCTATCCAGCATGGCATTCCAACCGCACAGATTAACCATTAGGGTCACGCCTTTCCATGATCATCATCATTGATGACAATTGTTACTATATTGATCACGCACTTTGCTTTATACAGGTGCGTGACGGGCAGGTGGGCAGGACTATGGCCGAACCTGGATTGGTGTATATTCTTTGGTGTCAGGTCTGTGCTCAAAATAGGATGAGACTTTGGTTGTTGGATGTACATGTAACATGTATATATTGATGGAAATACATGTAAAATAACTTTTGCCAACATTACCAATGATATACCTTCCCTTTAAGAAACCCTGCACTAATTTTAAATCACCCTATTGGACAAATAAACATCAATTGATTTATCAGAGTGAGACAAGAAAGTCCTTCAGTAGCGATTGTTTGCTATTAGCCTTTTCTCGTTTGGCTCCCTCGAGCATTCGCTGAAGTTGCTGATGTTTCTGCTTTTGTAGACTCCGCACCTTTCTGGCGGAAGCTGACATTCCTGGTGATGTGCCAGCGATGTTGGATGGTAGAGTGGAACTCTGTGACGTAGGTGTGACGAAAGGTGTTGGAAATTGGCTGAAGACAATGAAACAATACAACAGTTTCAGTTCAGTTTCAGTTTACATTTATTTCCATACTGTCACAAAGAAACTGATATAATAAACAGAGTAGTCTCAATTTTTAGGCTTAAACAATCAAAGAATAGAAAACAGTATGGGGGCCGACAACAAAAATAGATACGTTTATCCAGTCGTATAGAGGAAAGCATGTTTCAAACTTGAGTTGACAGGAAATTTTAACGCATTTACATTCAGTTGGTGTTTGTAAGAATTCTGATGTGGAAAATGGATTTAGGCTGTGCCCCGATCTTTATCAAATTTGTAATACATATCGGGTAATTACAGGGGAGATACAACGTTGGTTAACTTTATGCTCATTGTCACGATCAAAGCAGACTTTCCACAAGGCATGGAATCGGTTTCCTAGTTTTTTTTATATACCCCACCAGCGCGGGCTGTCCTAGATAGCAGGATGCGATCTCCGAGTTCATCTAAAACTAGGACACGGATTTCCTGTCGAATGTCTGCTCTGATCGTGACGGTATTGCCCCTTTAAATCAGTATCTTTGTAATCAGGTAATGACCAATGTTGTACATTCTACCTTTAACAAAGGTGTGCCTTCCTTTGATTAAAGACCATACAAAATGGTGAATATCAAGGCACTTTGTATGGTCTTTAAGTTGGTAGCAGAAAGTACTCTCTCTCTCCTCATGAGGACACTATTGACTGACCTCTTTTGTTGGCACTGTGCCAGTGACGACCCGCACATGGGTGTGGCAGGATGCAGTTGTTTCGTCCCAACCGAGTGCTGCTTCATCTGGTTTTTGAGTCTCGTTACATGTGTTCGTCCCTTACGCCCTACAGGTCCCTCATGCTTGATGCACCGCCTGCCGCAAGGAATCTTAGCCAATCCGTGGCAAGCACTGCAGTGGATAGACTGGGGACAGAAAAGAGTACACGCAAAAAATATATACGGAGCTCTGGAAGTGCCATCCGATTTGTTGAGATCCTGAGATAATTTATCTCAGGATGACGACATCATCTACGTAAGATGACCATTGTTTCAGAAATTTACGACGTTACACAATCACAAACTCCGCAACTTTGCGAAAAAGAAACAAAAATATTCCAAATGGTCGTTGGTGATTCGCAAGATAATTCTACAAAAATTCCCTCTTAAAAACTACATAGGCCAAGATAAAGCTACACGTTACATGTATGTGTCTCCCTTTGCCGTAGTAAAGGATGCACACTTACCAATTTAGTTTGACTGTTTTCCCATCGTTTTAGATACTTTTTGCGTTGGTAACTCAAACTCCAAAATCCATATTTTGTGACCTGCCTTTTGATTTTGGTAATCCGAGGGGCGCGATTCTTTGGTGACAATCTAGCCGCGTGATTATCTGGTCTTATAAGGTTGAAACAGTGTGGACAATATAGCATATGTGCAACTTGACCATCTGGGCAAATGAAAAACAAAATGGCGCATATAATATTAACAGGCCTACACATGCAGTTAAAGGAATGTTGCACACGAAGGCACCTAGCATGTTTTCGCATGACAACATGTCAATATTAATTCCATGTACACGCATAATTCCATGTACACGCATAATCGTGGTCATTATGAACAGCTGTTAAGCACATTGGACTATTTTTTAAAACTTACCAATGAGAGTTTTTCGGGAAGATAATCTATCAAATTTTGATCTGCAATACAAACGGAGAAATACATACACATGTATTAATTCATGCCTTTGGAAAGATACATTCGTATATGTAGGCCTACATGTACAGAATACTCATGCCTTTTCAAATTCGCTTGCGTACATGTTGATATACATGTAGGCCTAACTACTTCCCCTGCTAGTAAAATTTCAAGCGCCAAATCCAAAACATGTTAACTTAATTTAAGTGACAAAGTGAAAGAGACAAAGGTTCTTGCATCTAAATTCATCAACTGAAATAGGTCAATTCTTAACAAAGATTTGGGAATTAACTATTTTATTTAGAATTAATAATTTATTTAGATGGATGCTAAAAAGCATTGGTATTTGATAATGCACGTTTATTTCAACTGTCTAGCTTTTCAGAAACACACAACGTACATGTACAGGGGCCTATTTAAACTAACCTGGGAAAGTCTCATCACAATAGGCGCTCACGAGAAAAAACCTTTTTGTAAATAAGACATAAGAATTCCCATTTCCTGTAAGACGAAAGCGCTTCAAATCAGTTATTAAGAGTCGTTGTAACAACTTAATGACTTAGTAGCCCCCACCTTGGAGTGGCCATTGGCCTTGTGTGGGGCGAATTGCGGTAAAAAAAAAAATCAGGATTGGCAAGTGTTACGATAACAGTTTGTTAACCTGGTAATAACCAATGATGTTCCTTCATTTTTAGAGTCATCAAAATCATCACTGCATAATATATGACACGAACAATAAATATTGATCACAATCTGAATTCTCATTACGTTTTATTCAATGTTTGCATAATGTACATGTATTTGTTTCCAAGTAGGCTTTTACATTATTCTTGAAATTAAGAAGATTATTACAATGTTTGCATGAAATGGACCAGGGCCAACGGCGGTCTGCAACCCTCAACCCATTGTCCTTTTATAAATTACTCATCAGGCAAATAATCGGGGCTCATACGTTTTAAGGTTAGGTGTCGCATTGGTAGTTCAATAAATAACTAAATGGTCGAATTGTAATGGGAAACCAACTCGGAGTGAAGCTGATGATGGTATCAGTCTGTTACATTTGCAGTTTGAACTTTTTTGTTTTACTATTTTCTCGTTGAGCGCGATTAATTTAACTTAAATGATCATTAACCCTAACTCCCTAGGCATTGTATTAAAACAATAAAAATCCTTCAAAATCCTCCAACTGGCTTTGTTGTCTAGAGAGTTAGGGTTAATCATCGAAATCTATAGCGTAAATTAAGCTCAATAAGTACAGTATCTATAGTTAATTAGATGCAGACATTACTTAAGTTAACAAGTTGTGAAATTCAGTAATACATGTATATAATACATGCCTCCAATAACACTGATCGGATTATGTGTCAATTAGTTTTCAATAAATAGCTGTAGTCTATACATATAACTTAAACTCTAGTATGCCCTTCCTTTGAGAAATCTTAAATAATGTGTGTACGTTAGTTACACTGTATTATGTACATAGAACTTTGTTGGGGACGACAGCATCTACAATCAAGTTCTTAATCTATGAGTTGTTAACGGTGGATGTACAAAGGTATCCTCCTAACGATGGTTGCCAGTCCGTGCGAAGAGGCGCCGGCGACACTTTGGATGTCCAAAGAGCCTCCTGATGTGTCGAGGAATGGGCTTGACGACGCGATTGGACTGGATAAAATGGGGGCGAGAGGCGGCGTACGGGGCTGGCAGCTGTACCTCGTCTAGACAGTTGCTGTGGTCTGGCTTGGCATCTATGAGTGGCAAGGACTTCTTAAGGCAGTGATTTGGCTTAATGTCGGGTTCGTTGAGTTGCTGCAACCATTTTCGAACTGTACACAGAGCTGTGGAGAAAGTATAAACAATCAATATGAGTAAAATGTGAAGCTTTAAATGTACTCTATGTTTTTTGGTAGCACCATGTTACAATCTCAGACGTAATAAGTGCTTACTAATGTTCAATGCTGTACAGCTAAGGGGCCTTACACCCGTGCTCTTCCATAGAATACAGAGTTCGAATTTCGTCTGCAACGAGCATGAATAATGCTTTACTAGATCAACAAGTGCAGTTTTTGATTTGTATGTCAATATGTTACAAGATGTATTTGTATCATCTTCGAGTTTATCACACTTTTAAAGAAAAACCTGTAGAATTTCCAGCTCGTGTACGATAACTCCGGTGTCGAATTTTAACGACAAATGATACTCAAAAGTGTGTTTTAATAATTGACAAAGAAAGTATAATATAAACATAATTTACCAAGCTTGGGTGCAGCTTGTGGTAGACCAGGTATGCTTTCCAGCAGATGCTTGCGAACGTTTCTAACTGATGCGCTGCATTCGAGCATCCAGCCTAAAATATTGTTGCGTCTCCGTTCTACGCTGGACCTCACGTACTTCTTGACAGCCGGTATGATGTCTGGAAACAAGGATAAGAGCAGTCCACGACGATCGTGTGATGAACTGATGAGAACCTCCTCTTCCCCAGCAGTGAAAGACCACTGTCCAATGCACCACGTATGTCTGCATGAGCAAGCATATTTTCGTTGTGGTTTTGTATGAAGAGTTGCTACGTTGTCGTCGCTCTCGAAGAGCCAACGTAGATCATCTTGAAACGCACATTCTACGGTGGTGGAGCCAGAGGTGGCCATGTTGTGAAGCCAAGAAAAGTCTAACTCTGTAACCCACGTCAACTCTTGAATGAAAAAGTAATTGAAGCTGATGGTGGGCAGTCTTGGTAGGTAGACAGTCTTGCGTTCAAGATTTGACGGCAAGAGCGCACCCACGCTGCTACTAATCCTTCCATACAGCTCAAGAAAGGCTGGACTTCAAAGGCCCGCGGAGTGAGATGTTTAGCTTACTGAGCAATTAAGAGCATTTGTTATGCAGTGAGAAAGCAAGCTAGCGCATCCGCAATCTATTCATTGACTGGAGACTCACTTTCTTGGAAGCACTGTGTTTATATACATGTACGTGTACGTGTACTGAGGAGCAATAGGTGTATCCACTGTACGTGTGTAACCTTGTGGAATAAGGGAATTGGAATAATGTGAATGCCTCATGACACGACTGCTGGTCATGTATTTCTCAAACAACATTAAAAAATGATAAAAACCAAGTAAAATGTATGCTCTTTTAAAATTGTGAATAAGTATTTATATTGGTAGTCCGAGACTGACTGTAAAACATACATACATGTAGCTATTCAGTTTTAGGCATAGGCCTACACGTATTCATTGAATTACCTCAAACTCGTTTCAATCACATTAATTCGGGTTGTGTGAAAAAAAGATGTGGCCCCCGTTAATATGGCAGGAAACCTTGTCAATAGATTGGGCGATGGTGATACCAGTGAAGAACCTTAATCTCAATAGTCCAATTGGTAAACAAACTGACGTCATGGGCATTAAAGGGACCGTATTGTCAAGGTCTGAGCAGACTTTCAACAGGGCATGGAATTGGTGTCCTAGTTTAAGATGAACACAATGGCTGAAAATTACTGGCTCATTTATGCAGCAGCAACGGTAATATGACCTTATCATGTGGGATATTATTTTCAGTCAATCTAAAACCACTCTGATTCCATGCCCTGTTGATTGAAACGATACTGCCCTGTCAATACTTATTCTTGTCATATTAGCTGGACGGGTCTAACATCCCAGCACTTCAGTGGGAACCCTGTGACCCTGTCATAGTGTTTTGTAACTGTGAGGATCAATGAAATCCTCAACTGAAAGCAGTGTAATTAACAGCTTTCTCCGGCTTGGTTGCAGTAGTACTGTACCGCTGTATGGTTGAACAACCATCTTACAAACTCTAGTTAACAATAGAAAGCTTCCTTAGTTTCAATAGAATGCTCTGGCTTTTTGGCACCCCGTGAGGGCAGACTAACAGGATCACTGTTAACGAATAACAAAAACACCCATACATTTCAATCATTTCAAAAGGCCACCACTTTCCTTGAAACCTAAATGTTTTGAGATTCAGTGCGCAATGCCAATAGGGTAGAATGTCGTATCTGACCGCCACTTTTTCTCATTAAATCAGTTTTATTTATTTATTTATTTATTCGAACCTACACCTTAATATCGGTGGCACACAATGATGGTGCGTTCAAAAGAACAGAACAATGGTATAAAATTAACAACACTAAACAGTACAATGGAATAAAATTAAGCAACGAACATCAATAACGAAAAAAAAAAAATAATAAAATCAACAAAAAATAAAACAAAAAAGCAAACATTACGTGTACACAATAACTAAAAACTAAAAAAACTAAAACGCTGATAACTAAAACATAAAATCAGCAATAAAATAAATCAAAAGAATTAGAGCAAAAGAAAACCAAAGTACATGCATACAGTAATACAGTTCTAAGCTAAGGATTGGACATGCTTTATTTCAGATCTCTTTTTCCATATTTTTTTCAAATAGTTTTTGCAAAATTTGTCGAATATTATCTCAACCTCTTTTGGGAGGGACAGTGTTGAAGAGCCTAAAATGAAAATTAATTTTACATCGTTCGTAGCGTATAAATATTGGTTCAAAACGCCAGTGCAATCCAATAGAGCATGTTCAAGTTTATTCAATTCATCTACTCTGATCTGTTGGAGAGCAGGACAAACAAATAAAAAATGTCTAATATCCTCATCACAGTTATTACCACAAAGAGTGCAAGATCCATTAATGTCATCTGACCATCTAGATATTCTACTATCCAATGGTAGGGTATTGGAACGAAGTTTAAATTTAAGAGATACACCTTCAAAATCAACTTTATCTAATAGATAATCTTCTAAGATATACTTTTCTTTAACTTGTGCATAATCAGTAAGTGAGGTTTTGTTTTCAATGTCTTCCCGCCAATCATCTACCGCTAGTTCTTTTACTTTATTCACCACTGACCTGGCCCAGTTTTGGGATGGCTGTTCAAGACCATTAATTAGATATTCAAAAATATTTTCACATTCGCATTTAATACATACGTCAAGAACACATTTCAAAAATTTAAATCGGATATCTGTGAAGTTGCAGTTAAGCTGTAGTTTGGCAATAAGAAGAAGTTTAGGCCAGCGATCTGAATCCATCTTAATTAGGCGATCAATGTATTTTATTCGTGAGATGTCGTGCATTGTTTTTATAGGCAACCAACCAAGTTCCCCATATAAAGCAGAACGAGGTGTATTCCTGGAGGCTTTTAAAATGTAACGTGCCAGTTGCAATTGTAATCGTTCTAATTTATCTATATCTGATTTGTTTAAATTACACCACACAGCTGAACCATAATTAATAGAAGGAAGTGCAATAGTTCTCCACAGTATGTCACCATAGTAAACCCTATTAAAGTTATCAAAATTGTCGATAATCGATTTGACATAGGCAATCAACCTGTTACCTTTCTTTATGACGTTTTCATATTGCATATGATCGTTTAAGTTACGAGAGATCAAAACACCGAGGTATTTATATGATTCGGCTTCAACAATATAATTATCTCCTAATTTCCACCGTTTCTCCTTATTAATACGTTTACCAATTACTAAGATATTAGACTTATCAAAGTTAAAATTGAGTTTCCACTCCTTTGAGAAAAGAGAAGCGAGGTTAAGCATCTTGTTCATTTCATGATCGTTATTGGCGAGCAAAACAATATCGTCTGCCCAGAATAAACCACCAAGCCAATTATCATTAATCCTTACGCCCACATCATGGGAGATAAGCATCTTTTTGAACTCATTGATAAATATATTAAACAATACGGGAGATAATACACATCCTTGTTTTACACCCTGGTCGATTTCAAAAAAGTCAGTGTCTATATCACCAAATTTAACCGTACCCTTCACTTCTTTATAGAGCATGTCTATCAATCTCCAAACTTTGCCTCTAATTCCTGTTTGCCAAGCAGACTTAAGGAGACCGTCTCTCCAAACACTATCAAAAGCTTTCCTAAAATCCAGGAAAGCTATATAAGTATTTTTATTTTCTTTAAGTCGACATGCAGCTACACTTTTTAGAGTAAAAATATGGTCTTCACATCTGTGTGAGGCACGAAACCCTCCCTGAACCTCGGACAATACATCCGTTTCCTCTAAAAAATTGGAGATATTCGTAGATATAATTCTGTTAAAGATTTTAGATACACATGAAGTTAGGGATATACCTCGATAGTTATTTAAATCTCTACGATCCCCTTTCTTATGAATTGGAATGATAATACATTTGTTCCATTCTTGGGGTATTTTTTCAAGTTCAATAATTTTTTCAAAAAAGTAAAGTAATGATATCGTAATGTAATCCCCACCATTTGTAAGTAATTCATTTGTGATTCCGTCCAAACCAGGAGCTTTATTGTTTTTCGCAAGAGAAACAGCCTCCTTAACAATATTAATGTCAATTTCAATGTCATACAAATTGCTTTGTCTGTCATCGTTATTGGGATGTTCTTTAGATAGTTCATCTCTTATTTGTTTGACAAAATGGCCCGTGAGATAACCATTACAATCATTTAGATCCATATTCGCTTTGCCAAGGTTTTCCCAAAATTCTTTTACAGTGGTACCAATCATATTCTTGTCAGTAGTAACTTGTTCAGTTCCAGGGACTTTAAGGCAACCGATTTCTGTAGTGTTACTCTTTCCAGTTTTACCTTTTAGTACTTTCCAAAAATCTTTACAAGATCTACCTCCTTTGTTTGCAATGTCAATAGATTGCCGTACTCGTTTTTGCGTGATTTTTTCTTTAATCAATTTTTTAGCATGGTTACGCTTGTCCTGATATGACCTCCAGTATGTTTCACCAATGTGGCCAATATCGTTAGTAATATCATTACTACCTGTATTATCATTACTGCTCGTATCGATGTTGCTCTTTCCTGTATCTTTCTTCATACTTTTGACCCAATGGCGGTGAATACGTGATGCCGTTTTTCTTTCTTTAATAGCAGTGTCAACGTCTTTATCAAACCAAGTTTTTATTCTTTTGTTTACAACTCTAACCCCAATTCCTTCCGTGGCTGCATAAATCACATTGTTTTTCCATGATTCCCACATTGAGTCAACATCGCGGAGTTCACTAGTATCCCAGGTTCTAAATTTTTCTTCTAGTTTTTCACGGTACAACGTATAATCTTGATTTTGTTTAATATCCCATATGGGTCTAAGTTTAGTTTTATTCGAGCATTGATTATTGACGTTTGCGTTAAGCGTCAACAACAGAACATTATGATCACTCCCTAATCCATATTTCCTTTCCTCGTCAACCAGCATAATTTTAACAACGTTATTGATAGCTTTGGAGCAAAGTAGATAATCTATTGTGCTTTGTTGAAGACCCCTACACCACGTAATCTTTCCTTGACAAGCAATGTTGCAGTTCAAAATAGTTAAGTCTGCATCATTTCTAAACTCAAGAAGCCTTTTCCCGTTTGAATTTGTAATTTGGTCACCATTAGGTATTGTTTTACCGATTCTTGCATTGAAATCTCCCATCAATATAATGCTTGGGTCCGATTCATCATTTTCTATTCTAATAATTTCTGATAATAATTGGTTGTACATTTCGTTGGTCAATTCTGGGTTAACTCCTTCAACCGGGAAGTAAGCCACTGCTACATACAACGGTTTATCACCATCAGCACATACTTTAACCCATAGTCGTTCATAATTGTCATTCATAGAATTTAGCAAGTTATCACAAATCAGCTTCACTTTATTAGATAGTAGAATACCTATCCCACCTCCTCCCTTTTCCTTTCTATTCTTACCGATCCATTTATACCCGCCAATATCAATTCCCGAATCATTTCTTAAAAATGTTTCCGACACTCCAAACATGTCAATTTTGTTACCATCTAAAAATCGTTCAATTTCATACAATTTTGGTCGAATTCTGTTTACATTATTAAATGCAATTTTTAGGTCATTGGCAGATTGATTACAAGGACTTTTCCCTCTCTTACCTCCTCGTCGATGCCGTCGATTACATTTACCCTTATTAGTGCCGGTATTACTTTCGTTGTCCCTTTTACCACGAGGGGAGCTAATTTCCTCCGTGGTTACATGGTTTTCATTTTCAGTGTTCTGAAAATCTAAACATTCATCGTGAAGCAGATTGAAGAGGTTTGAGAGTTTTGGCAGACCTGTATTACTGGTAATGTCCTATTTGGAGGGGTGGTGAGCGATGTTACCTGAAGCTTGATATACTTGATCGTTGTGTTCGTAGCCATGTCCTCTTCTGCGATAATTGTGTTGGTAATCATGACGCTGTCGGTGTGGATTTGTTGGCGCTCGTTGTTCTGATGGCTTTATGATAGGATGGATGGCATTCATGTTCCCGAGAAGTAGTCTGGTGCCCGACTTTGATAGGTGCAGTCCTCCCTCGTTAAGGTTAGAGCGTGCAATTGATCCGTTCCTCAAGCAGAAGGTGTCGTCATTGTCAATAACCTCGCAGTTCGTATCCGTAGCGATATCCTTTATCATGTTGTTCATGGTAACGGAAGCAGGTCGTTTCGTACCCAAGTCGTTTCGTACCCAAGTCGTTTCGTACCCAAGTCGTTTCGTACCCAGGTCGTTTCGTACCCAGTCAATTATGACGCACAAAGGAGATTAAGCCAGTCTCGCAAACCTGCTCCTGTGACATCGCATGGCCGGTGAATTAATACCTCATTAATACGGCGGTGTCTTTGATAAACTGAGGTTGGTCATTGGTTGTCCTGTCAATCATTCTGCCTCGGACTTCACCTTCGTAGTGCCCGCCATGTGATGTTTTTTACACCAGATCAACTCCATGTGCTGGATGGCGCCAAGACCTGGTACTTGGACGGAACTTTCAAATTGGTGAAACGGCCGTTCACCCAACTGTTCTCGGTCCATGCATTCGTCAAGGGAGACACCGGCGGGATGAAGCAGGTTCCGCTTGCCTTCATCTTGATGTCTCGGCGGACGCAGAAGGACTACAAGAAGGTGCTCAAGGCTCTGCGGAGGAAGCTGCCGTCCCGTGCTGCCAATCTCCAAGAGCTGGTGGTGGACTTCGAAGTTGGACTGTGGGGTGCCATCCGAGCTGTCTTTCCGGACGCTTCCGTGAAGGGCTGCCTGTTCCATTGGACGCAGGCAGTCTGGAGAAAGTGTCAGGCACTCGGTTTGGCAGTACCTTACATGTCCAACGACGGAGTTCGTGATTTCATCGGCCAGCTGCTGTCACTCCCGTTCCTGCCCTATGAACATATCCAACCAGCTTTTGAGGAACTCAGCGGCCGGGTGACTGATCCCGTCATGGCCGAGCTGTGCAGCTACCTCCGCACCACGTGGCTGGAAAGCTCAACCTGGAGCCCACGCGACTGGTCGGTGTTTATGAGAAGCATTCGCACAAACAACGACGTGGAGGGCTGGCACCGGAGACTAAATGGGCGGGCAGGACGTCACACCGTCCCATTCTACAACGTCGTCATGCTCCTGCATGCTGAATCCAGCTACGTTAACGTCCAGCTCAAGCTCGTAAAAGAGTCGAGACTGTGCCGGAACCAGCGGCGGATGTACCGGCAGGTTCAAGGTAAAATCTTCAAGTTGTGGGACGACTACCAAGCCGGCCGCCTCACAACATCGGGACTACTGGCAGCCTGCAAGTACCTGACAGGTCCAGCCCTGTAAGCCACAACAACAAGCCAACAACAAACAAACCGGTCCTTTTCAGGACCACCAATTCTATAAAGAGAGATTGATACCATGCATTAAGTGAAGAATAAAGACGGAAATAAATGTGTTTTTCTCCACAGGTTAAAAAAAAAATTATGCAATGCAATTTTTTTTCCCGTTACTGTAAAAACAGTGCCAAACTGATCACAAAATTGATCACAAAATTGATCACTGATTGAAAAAATTGGAAATTGAATAACAATCATAATAAAAAGAAATGCAAATAATGCTGGGAATAGATTTTATTACAATTTCACAAATTCAAATTCATTATTGCTTAATCATAAAATTTATGGGAAAATAATTATTTAGTAAATCCAAAATAATCAAGACTTGAAAATTATAGAAAAGGGAAGACAGTGATAAATTTGCAAAAACAAATAATAATAAAAAGAAATGCAAATAATTCTGGGAATAGATTTCATTATTAGATTTTATTTCATGCTGGGAATTGAATTTATTAAATCCAAGCTCAAAAAAACCAAACGAAACAAACCGCAGCGACAACACATTTCCCGTGAACCCATCAACAGTGATTGACAGTCACATTGTTGTTCAATATAAAAGGACTTGGAACCCTTTGTTACTGTGCTATGAAGCCTGGGTACGAAACGACTTGGGTACGAAACGACTTGGGTACGAAACGACTTGGGTACAATACGACTTGGGTACGAAACGACTTGGGTACGAAACGACTTGGGTACGAAACGACCGACATCCATGGTAACGACCCGTGTCTGGTGCTCCGCCTTGTCGATGCGAGGGCAAACGGTAGAGAGCAGTATCTTCGTTGCTGGTGAATTCGATTTCACATGAGCCACCATTTGTTTGTAATCGTTGACTCCCTTGTCAAGATCGTCATCATTCGTACAGTTGTTAGTGCCAACATGAACAATGATGGTGTCGTAGCCAGTGTGATTATCGATGTTGTTGTCGATGTCTTTGACCTTTCCGCCTCTCAGACAAACGACCGTAGAGTCATTGAGGCCCCGTTCGTTTATGTTCTTGATAATCGAATCCCCTATTATGAGGCAGGATTTCTTGGTGGCATGGTTTTGACTCGGTGTTGATGTGGTATAGTTTGGTGGGCCATGGTTCACTGATACCTGGAGTCCAACGATGATTGCGTTCTGATCCGTCACTATCTTCCTTAATGATGCCATATCTTCCGCCATTTTAGTTAGCATGGCTTGTTGTTGCTGGTGTTGATGATTTAGTTCTTTCACGCATTTTGGTAGATCATGGCAAGTCAGGCAGAGCCACACTTTAGGGTTAGATTGTGGCTTCACATTCATGCAAACTCGATGACAATGTTCCTTGCAGAGAAAACATTCTAATGTCTTTCCATTGTCAACATAGCTCATTTTGCAACCATCAAAGCATTTTATTCTGGTAGCAGTGATATGGTTAGTGCAACCTTTTGGTGATCTTGTGCCGGATAGGCTAGCTCTAGGGGAGTTGGGGCTAGCTTGCTGAGCCATAATACAATGGCTAATTGAAGGCGAAAGGATTATGCAAATTAATGTGTGACTCACCAAATAAACAACCAGGATATTACGCAACACTCACGCTGTACTGATGTTCTGTACGCTGTACTGGTGTTCCTATGTAGTGAAATCCAACGCAATGACCAAAAATGTTCAACTTAATGATAACATTTCCATTAAGAGCTGAAGTCGTAGGCGCAGCCAAAATGTCCAGTATAATCCTGGTGTGTAGGACTACAAGGTA
This sequence comes from Zoroaster sp. YZ-2022, assembly GCA_029582265.1. NCBI lineage: Eukaryota > Metazoa > Echinodermata > Asteroidea > Forcipulatida > Zoroasteridae > Zoroaster > Zoroaster sp. YZ-2022. Next base: position 20,705,318 of record CM055822.1, on the reverse strand, counting down.
ATCAGTCTGAATCAGTCTGAATCAGTCTGAATCAGCATTCATGACAGCCAGAAGGATCGATCGGAGAGGAACATGAAAGTAGCGTGCGTCCTTCTACCTTGTATTTTAGTAAGGTGGAGAACATATGGATGATGATGGACATATACTTCAAATTATTCCAGGATATTTATTTCATGAAAAATCAGGCATTTTTGGTACACGATGACTTCCTCAGTCATGTCAGTCTGATCTTGTCAACTCCCCCATAAGTGACCGACACGGTCATTGTACATGCACAGTGGCAACTATAAATATAATAGGATCCTTCTATTTTCTGAAGGGGAGGATTTTTTTAGAAGGGAAATCAAGTCAGAAAACCATCATAAAAATGGATTTTAAAGATAGTTTTCGCTTTCTGTACCCCCAAAAATCGATGGAATCATTTTTAACTGGTTAGTGGTGGGTTGTAAATTCCATAAAAACCCTTAAAAAGTGGCGGTCGGATACGACATTCTTTCCCTGCCAATGCAATAGGTGCATCGTTTGCAAGCTTTATAAAATTATATAACCATGCACATTCCATATTATCAGTATTAATTAAGTAATGTTGTTCAATCTTCCCAAGTCAAAGTTTGATTTTAACGTGACCGTAGGCGTAAGGACCGCTCTACTCTCTAGCTTAGCTGTGCATGCTAGTACAGTCGCAGCACTGCCACAAGCAGTTGCAGCAGAAGGCGTACGACGAGTCAAGACGTTTTGACGTTGTCATTGTGTATGATGTCACTGTTTCCCATGGAGGTAAAAATAGAAGGAGTTGGAACGAAAACCTAAGCCAATTTACGACTAATTATCGAGTTTGGGGGCCTGCATTAAACCATTTCTTCCTCCATGATTAAACCAATGCTGTCCCCCGCTGAGCCGAGAAGATTTACGACCTGATAAGCGCTCTCTGTGCACAGTCTCTGCTGCCGCGATAATCCGACCGCACACAGAAAAATCTCCGTTGTCACATTACTGGAGTAAACACTCTACGTCACGAACAGGGCAACGACATGTAGTTTTCGCATGCGCAGTAGTGTTCAGCGTGCCACAAGCTATGCGCCATGTTTTTCTTTCGATGCGGTGTAAAATTCTGCTTCTAACGATGTTTTGATCGCCGATTTCTGCCGAATTTTACCAAAGTTAATGAAAAATCGTTGATTTCCCCGAATTGTTAAATATCACTGATTTTTCTGATCGTTTTGATGTTTTTTTCAATGTGTTCCCGACGTGCCCCGATCATGAAAATGAGAGTTTTGTAAGGAGACATCGTTTCTGTTTATGTTGACGGTGCAAGTGTGTTTTTACGATTTATTACACAAAAGTTAGCTTTGGGGATTTTTTTTTCCATTTAAAGCGTTGGTTCTTTGCTGCACGGTAAATGAGTACAGCTATGTCCCCTTCATTTATTTTAAAAATATGTTAAAAAGATTTCTATTTTAATGATTTGATTTGCCTTTCGCCGTTCACCTTAATTTATTGTAGGCCTAGTATTTTTTTCAGTTAGGCCTATTCATCATATTTGTAATTTTATAATTTATTGATGGAGACAAATACATTTCAACACAATTATTTATCTTGTTAAAAAAAATTTTTTTACTTTTGCAAACTTGTCCAATCTTTTTACAGTTTTTTTTACATTTGTATATTACACCAGCATTTTATCAAAGCATGGCGGTAGAAATAAGTCCATCTCAATTTTTTGACTATGATCAATTACTCTAGTGTAATAAAAATAATTGCTCAAAATCATTTCCAGAGCATTTATAAATTATATACTTTTAATTTCCTTACGTCAAGAACGTCAAGAAAAGGAGCCAAACCCAAACCACCAACATTGACAGCACTCCTCTACCAAAGAGGAAAAAGTGAATAAAAGTGCATACAAATTTATCATGCTTTTTAAGGTTTAAACTGCATGTAGCCCCATGGGTGATCAATGGCTTTTCAATGCATGTAAGTATGCGAAGTGGCATTCACGCGGGGGTTGCGCGAAATCATGGAGGTAAAAATAGATCTATTTTTACCTCCATGGCGAAATCAAGGTATTAAAACTCATTTTTTGTTTCAATCATGAAATTGATCTATATGTTTATTTTTCTTTACAATACACTAATTATTGTGAGAATTAAACTTTAAAACCAATATTTTAAAGCAAGGAATTAATTAAAGGACGATATCTGATTAAATGATTATGACCCGTGGACGTTTTGTCACGTTGACGTTTTGTCATGTGGACGTTATGACTGGGTCTGTGGACGTTTTGACGTGTGGACATTCTGACTAGACTGGTAACCGATTTTGCATTCCCCACCGTCACGCCCGATCATATCTGTTGTTGCCAGTATAAACCACATACACATGAACACATAATGTCATCTTCGTCTGAACTAACAACTCCGTCGGAAATGGGTTCAAGATTTTTTTACCTCCATGCTGTTTCCGTACTCACATAAAATATTTTGAAAGCTGTGGATTTTTCTCCGCGTAAAGATTTCCAGATGCCCAAAGATATCTTAGGTTTTTGCGTCTTTGATCTTTTTCGCCATCGTCCATCATGTCAATATTTATTAATATTGGTCTGCCGGCCCACGTGCGTCAATGTAAATGAACGAGTCTGGGTACCTTTCCAACCAAATGTAATGTACCAGACTATTTTATTTATCCACTTTCAAAGTAACGTTTGAAAAAACTATTTTATAAACATAAAATAATTAAGAATGAATTGCAGTTGTTATCAAATAAAATTATTGTAAGTACTGTTTATTTTACAGATTAATTTGGAAATTATGTTTTTTTTTACTGAAACAATATGTAAAACTTGTAGCTTTGCATGGTGAGGATGATAAGTAAGACTAATTGCGGTGACACCATGTGGAATCTCAATTGAGTAGTAATTAGTTCTGAAAAGATTTATTATTAAAGATTTATGATTTATTTTTATTTTAATATTGAGATATTGAACCATTCCATCATGGCGGCGCCCATGTTATTTACAGTTGTTCTTGGCGTTCTGGTTAGATTTGTTCTGTTTAACTCTTTACAATACACTAATTATTGTGAGAATTAAACTTTAAAACCAATATTTTAAAGCAAGGAATTAATTAAAGGACGATATCTGATTAAATGATTATGACCCGTGGACGTTTTGTCATGTGGACGTTATGACTGGGTCTGTGGACGTTTTGACGTGTGGACGTTCTGACTAGACTGGTGGTAACCGATTTTGCATTCCCCACCGTCACGCCCGATCATATCTGTTGTTGCCAGTATAAACCACATACACATGAACACATAATAATAATATTAATAATAATGTGTGGATTTATATAGCGCACGTATCCACCAACTAAGTGGTGCTCAAGGCGCATTATATGCATTATATGCTCATACATGTCATAAGGCTCATAAGGCTCATAAATCATTCCTGAAACCATCTCAGCTCCCTGGGGAGTATACAGCTCAATTGCTGCCATTTCTAGCGCATATAGAGCAAACCAACTCTGCCTTCACAGGTACCCATTTAACCCCTGGGTGGAGAGAAGCAATTATGATTAAGTGTCTTGCTCAAGGACACAAGTGTCACGGCCGTGATTCGAACCCACATTATGTTGCTAACACCAGAACTTGAATCCGGTAAGCTAGACCGCTCGGCCACGACACCCCAATAATGTCATCTTCGTCTGAACTAACAACTCCGTCGGAAATGGGTTCAAGATTTTTTTACCTCCATGCTGTTTCCGTACTCACATAAAATATTTTGAAAGCTGTGGATTTTTCTCCGCGTAAAGATTTCCAGATGCCCAAAGATATCTTAGGTTTTTGCGTCTTTGATCTTTTTCGCCGTCGTCCATCATGTCAATATTTATTAATATTGGTCCGCCGGCCCGCCCACGTGCGTCAATGTATATGAACGAGTCTGGGTACCTTTCCAACCAAATTTAATGTACCAGACTATTTTATTTATCCACTTTCAAAGTAACGTTTGAAAAAACTATTTTATAAACATAAAATAATTAAGAATGAATTGCAGTTGTTATCAAATAAAATTATTGTAAGTACTGTTTATTTTACAGATTAATTTGGAAATTATGTTTTTTTTTACTGAAACAATATGATTTATTTTGATTTATTGAGATATTGAACCATTCCATCATGGCGGCGCCCATGTTATTTACAGTTGTTCTTGGCGTTCTGGTTAGATTTGTTCTGTTTAACTCTTCAATAGCTCCATGGCTGGCAGACAGAGTAGAAATATCTACTCCTCTAACATCCTGGAAATCAGGTAGCTAGACATGTTTTTCTTATGTTTCCAAAGAAGACAACAATGGCATTTCTCAACTGCAGTTTGACGTGTTGGAATTGGATGACAAAGACTTTAATTAGACAGTGGTCAAAGAAAGACAAAGACAAACAAATACTTGAAAAACAGTAATAATGATCGTGACGCCCCCATTTAGTCTGCGCTTTCATAAATATTGCTCTGACATTCCATATGAGTTAAAATTTGAAATTGATTCCCGTCATATCATTTGGTTAAGGGTCCATCCCCTGGATCTACCACCACAGCACATTTACCATCACTACTCTACTCAGTCATTGTCACTGTGTCAGTAACTTAGAGCCGTTTTTATAACCAAGGCATTCAATGAGAACTAACTAGTCCTACTATAAGGCCCCTAGTCCTACAGTGTAAGGCCCCATGATACATGTTCTTTGTTGTCAGCTTGTTGTACAGATGAAAAAGGCCTTCCATTTGCTGAATATGTTATGAGCCTCTGAACTAGGCAGTTTCATGAAAATTTGGGAAAGAATGTCGTATCCGACCGCCACTTTTTATGGGGTTTTTTGGAATTTTTTTGCAACCACTAACCAGTTAAAAAAATGATTCCATTGATTTTTGGGGGTACAGAACGCGAAAACTATCTTTAAAATACACTTTTATGATGGTTTTCGGACTTTATTTCCCTTCTAAAAAATCCTTCCCTTCAGAAAATAGAAGGATCCTATTATAGTTGCCACTGCACATGTATAATGACCATGTTGGTCACTTATGGGGAGTTGACAAGATCAGACTGACATGACTGAGGGAAGTCATCGTATACCAAAAATGCCTGATTTTTCATGAAATAAATATCCATCAATATATGTCCATCATCATCCATATGTTCTCCACCTTACTGGGTAGGTAAGATTACATTATTGGTTATATTGAATGAGAAATTGTGGCGACCGGATACGACATTCTACCCAAAATTTGAAGTTGCTTCAATGCTTTTAAATGTCATATCACTGGATAGAGCAAAAAATTAGAAAGAAAATGAGGGGTCAATGGTCATGATAGGTTAACCCTATGCAAAGTTACGAATTTTTGTTGATTTAAATATTTGGTCATTTTTAAGATCCAGTTTCATTTGAAAAGTTGTGACCGAATTTGCCTGCAATGTATCCTTGTAAAGTGTCTATATAGCATGTCCCCCTTTTATAACAAAAAAATCACATTGAATACCAAAATCCACCCGTGCGTGACACCCCGATTCAGCGTGCGTGACACCCCGATTCAGCGTGTCAAATCGCCGATAGCGGTGATTTTTTAATTTTATTTGCCGTCGGGTCATTTTGCGCAAGTTGCACTGTTTTTGCGCCAACGTTACAGTTGGCATCGACTGACCAATTAAGATAACCACGATGTGTAGTATCCATTTATCGACACTAGAAGTGACTACATCCATAGACTACCCTTTATATTAGAATTTTACCATGAAAGTTGGACAAGAAAATCGTAAAAACTTACCGAAATTCAGTTGCCTGTATTTCCATAACGAAAGGTTTCCCGTCGCTGATTTTTTTTGATCGACTGCATAATTTAGTGCTCATAAAAATGGCGTCCAGGAAAACATTGAAGCCTCAGGCCTCATCAGCGTAACCAGGCGCTAGCGATATTGCGCCTATGCATTTTCACACGTACTATCGGGCGCGTCAACGAACTTTCGGCGGGTCACAACTTCGACAGAAAAAAAGGATATGAAAAATAGCGCCACCATCAGCGGTTTGCATGAATCTGCCTATCTGAACTTAAGTTTCTTAATTATTTATATAATTCATGATAGCCTGATTGTTGATTCTTTAATCTTTACAGTAATAGAAGGAATCACTCTTCTACAAAATGGAATTTCCCCTTATTCTGGAGATGTATTTCATGAGGTAAGCTGAGGAATAATTAACAGGTGTTACTCTAAAGGGCATATGAAATGCAATTTAATGTGTCATATCTTAGCAAATATCCATCCTGAACAGTTTGAGCAAAATGGGATGTCTATTTTTTATGTAAAGTGAAGATTCAGGCCAGGAATTTCATTCTTGATGGGGCAAGGCCCCCAAAAAAGTCTCCGGTTTCTGGTCATTAGTCGGCTTCAAAAAAATTTTTTTTGCCAACATTGTATACGCGGAGACCAAATATCCCATATACAAAGTATGGTGGCTAAGGGAGGCCTCACAAATAGGGCAAACATACATACCCCTCTGTGAAAAAGTCGTTTAAAGAACAGCATGGCAGAATTCCAATCGATCCAGCAGTTTTGGCTACAATTGGATATTGTTTCATAGTAAAAAAAGAAAATTAAAAATGCCGACGCATAGGTCTGAGGCGACGTGCCTGAAGACCAGAAATCAGACACTTTTTTTGGGCCTAAAGGGCACATCCATTAGATGGGAATCTCTTTTAAAGAGACACCAAGGCCTAGACCAGGGCAAGAGAGAAATGAAATTCCAGGCCTGAAGGTTGGGTGAAAATGTCTTTTAAATTTGTAAAAATGTTCATGCATATCCTTGACACATGAGGGCGCTGTTTTGTGAGAACACAACAACCATTGACCCTTTAATACTTTAATTCTTTAATTTCTTTTCTTTTGTTAGGTGCTTTCTAAAAAATTTAATATTTCATAATTTTTTATCACAAGAAAATATTTATTTTCTGTTTCAGACGCCGCTTGTGCTGTACTTCTTCCATTTTGTGCTGTCCATGGCTCCAGGGGCTGTTCCTGTCGTCTTTGTGATATTGGACCTGATCACTTCCTGGGTTCTGTACAAGAGTGCAGGTTACTGCTTGACGTACCTTGTAAGACAGCTTTTGTTACACTGTAGCAGAAGTTTCTCTCCAAGAGTTGTTTTATGTACCTAGGCAGTTTCTCTTGTGGTTTATTTGATGATGTGATATTTAAAAAAAGTTGCATCCGTGCCTAGTAATCCCCAGACTACCATGATTTCACAGGCTTATTTGCATTGCAACAAAGGGAACAGTCCCTGGCTTTAACAGCATGTATGGGTTAAATATCTTGTAACTTGTGCCCCACGAACAAAGATATTAACAACATTGGGAGACTTTCAACAGAGGGATGGATAGCTCAGTTGGTAGAGCACCAGACCGGTTATTGCAGAGATCACAAGTTCAAGTCCCACTCAAATAAATTTTCTGTGTTCACTCCTAAAACTTCACATCAAGTTAGGTTTCAGAAAGTAATTCATTAATCCTCCTATTATCAGTGTTGTTCTTAACAAAGTCGACCCATACTTCAAAATGTCACAACTGTGACATTTTGAGGCACACACTTTCTTATCTGAAGATGAATGGCATTCCCCAAGGCACTTCAGAGAGATGAGGTAAACTGAAGCAGCCACCTGCTTTGTTTCATTGCAAAATACACTGTACATATAGCAGGAGTTATCCACAAAATACCATGTGGCACACTGGGGCACACTCGGTTTGTGTGAAGGTCAGAACACTTTGTTTTTGTCCCATGGGCATTTTGGGGTATCCATGTACCACTCTTGTGTACAGTATGCAATATTTTGAGGCATGCATAGAAAAAGCATTGTGTATTTAGCAGACACAAGTTTTTATGGCATTTTGGAGACTGCATGTATACAAGGGTTAAGCCTCCTATAACTGCAAGTGTCAAAATCAGTCAAAATGTTGATAAATTTGAAAAGGTATATCTCGTGCACCTAAAAGTTGAACACTGAAACCTTACGTGTAGTTATACAGGTTAAAATAAGTCGACCGTTTTTGACTGGCAAAAGCATTGTTCTTGTATTGTTGAGGGTATCAAAATGACAGTAAAACCAGTCAAAAATGCCCCTGTGTGCACATTTGGGTCAACAGTCAAAACAGGCAGTTGACTGGCTTTGACCACTATAGTTATTTTCTGCTAAAGTTCAGCTAAAGTAGGAGTGTTAATTTAGTATTCCGATATATGCCACTTTGTGTAAGAGGAAGAGGAAGGTACAACATTTAAGGGAAGGTACAACATTGGTAATTACCAATCAAATTGACCAGTTATCATCAAGAGAAGATGATACACGTATCAGTCATACTGAGAAATGATTTCGTCAGAAGTGATTTCATCACCAGGATTTGATATGTTGTTTTAACAAAAAAGTTGCCTGTGTAAAACATTTTAAAAAAACATGTTTTATTGTTTCATCATAAATGTGACAGTCTGTTGTGATGAATCTTTCACTAGATAGTTTACGATACATTTCTTGAAAACTAGGATCAAATGAACGTACGTTACCAAATACCAATGTTGTTCCTTCCCTTTGAAATGTCAAATGGTTATTCACTACCATAATTTCCTTTCCAAATTTCATAACCTTGACGACTTTAACTTGGTTCATTCTCTTCACAGTTAGTAAATCAGTCAAAGGAACACAAGAAGTATGCGAAAAATGTTGACAAACTACTTATAAAGAGATCGGATGTGTATGACTTGCCTAGGCTTGTAGTCTCCATGTAAGTAACCAAATTATCAATATGAATCGCATGTGTTTTACTGGCAATTTCCAAAAAATTTTCTTTAGGAACATTGATAATTTTTTCTTTAGGAACATTGATAATTTTTTCTTTAGGAACATTGAAAATTTTTTCTTTAGGAACATTGATAATTTTTTTTAAGAAAGGAAAATAAATACTTTGAAATTAGATATTTCACAAAATAATGTACATGTAAAAAAGTCTCCGGTTTCTGGTCTCCGCGCGCATCGCCTCAGACCTGTGCGTCAGCATTTTTAATTTTCTTATTTTTTTGGTATGAAACAATGTCCAATTGCAGTAAAAATTGCTGGATTGATTGGAATTCTGCCGTGCTGTGTTTTAACCAGTTCGCTTCGGATGCCGTGTATACACGCAATTTTTTTTTGGACAGCGGATCAGAGAGCGTCTAAACACGCATTCCGATTTTTGTGTGTGTCACCGGGAGACTTGTCAACACGCCACACGTGGCGTGCCGTCGTGGCGGCTGACATGTATACACGCAATCGTTTCTCGGAGTCCATGGGGTCACAGTTCGGTGGCCCCGGACAAAATGCACTGCAAATACTGAACGAGTTCACTCTTTTTGTTGATTTTTGCCTAATCCCTTTATCCAAGACCTGTTCCTTTGACGTACCAGCCAAGCATTTGTAAAGACAGATTTATATCCATTGTTTACGAGGCATTCGATCTCTCTCCAGGTATGCTGTCTTTTCGACCGGGCGCTGGTCGCTAATAGGCCGTTGCATCGGAGCTTGCCAACGGTCTAATTGTGCTGAACAAACACAACTGTAATTAAAAAACTAGCCATTTAATTCTCGAAATGTTAATGAGTAAAGGTGTTTATTTGGTTGTCCGAACTTAGTTTCATTGACAAAAAAATTTATTAATGGCTAGAAATTTTTTCAGATTTTTCACTGAAAATAAACCCGCAAGGGGGACCGGAAAAAAATATATATTCCTGACGTCAACTGGTTAAAGGACTTTTTTCACATAGGGGTATGAATGTTTGTCCGATTTGTGCGGCCTCTCTTAGCCACCATATACTTTGTATATGGGAAATTTGTTCCTCACGTATAGATGTATGACGTATTTCCCTGTTGGCAAAAAAAAAATAAAAAATAAAAAGCGTGCCACTGCACCTATTTTGAAGCCAACCGATGACCAGAAACCGGACACCTTTTTCGGGGGCCTAAGCTTGGTTTTAACTTAAATGAATTCGCATTCCTGTTCCTGAAAATTATAGCAATTAAGTTTGATTTATTTTGGTCTAGCTGTTGGTTACCAACTAGTGCTGTGCATCCATGGGTAATTTCTCATTTGGTATAAAATATTAATATGTGATGTGTAAGATTTCTGTTTGCTTTTTTTTTTCAGCTACCTGTTGAACCCATATACTATTGTCACCTGTGTCGGCCAGTCCACTTTGGTACTTACACATCTTGCAGTAGCCATAGTCTTTCTCTTCACTTCTACAGGTACTGTATATTAAGGTTTCAAAAACCCTCTTACTTTCAATGTTAACTGTCTACCAACCTGCTAAAACCAGTCAACTGCCTGGTTTTGACTGATAGAGCAACTGTTGTTTCCAGTCTAGCTTACAGGTGTTGACCCGTCTTGTGATTTGCCTTACCTTCCTAGTTGTTATGGTATGGCATGGCTGGTGCAGGCAATTTTTTATTCAAAGGGACAGTATCATCAACAGGGCATGGAATCAACAGGGCATGGAATCAACAGGGCATGCAATCAACAGGGCGTGGAATCAACAGGGCATGGAATCAATAGGGTATGGAATTGGAGTGCTAGTTTTAGATTAGCACAGTGACTGAAAATAACACCCCACATTATAAGGTCATATTACTGTTGCTGCTGCATAAATGAGCCAGTAATTGTCATTCACTGTGTTCATCTTAAACTAGGACACCAGTTCTATATCCTGTTGAAAGTCTGATCTCATTTTGATGATATTGTCCCTTTATTAAAAACCCTAGTAGTAACGAGGGTTTTTAAACTGGTCATTACCCTAAAAGAAACAAAGCAAATGGTTATCTAAAGGTTTACTTGGATTTAAGATAGCAATGGTACCAAACAAGTTACTCCGTCTAACTTGTAGTCATTTTATAGAAAATGTGAAATGTATGTAGACAAATTTTGAAATGCTGATGATCCATTTCCACATTAGAATGTGCAGGTTGGTTGTTGTACATATCTCTTGATTCTTATAAAGTATGGATGCATTTACAGACATTGGTTGGTTTCTGTACATATCTCTTGATTCTTATCAAGTATGGATGCATTTACAGACATTGGTTGGTTTCTGTACATATCTCTTGATTCTTATAAAGTATGGATGCATTTACAGACATTGGTTGGTTTCTGTACATATCTCTTGATTCTTATCAAGTATGGATGCATTTACAGACATTGGTTGGTTCCTGTACATATCTCTTGATTCTTATCAAGTATGGATGCATTTACAGACATTGGTTGGTTTCTGTACATATCTCTTGATTCTTATCAAGTATGGATGCATTTACAGACATTGGTTGGTTTCTGTACATATCTTTTGATTCTTATAAAGTATGGATGCATTTACAGACATTGGTTGGTTTCTGTACATATCTCTTGATTCTTATCAAGTATGGATGCATTTACAGACATTGGTTGGTTTCTGTACATATCTCTTGATTCTTATCAAGTATGGATGCATTTACAGACATTGGTTGGTTTCTGTACATATCGCTTGATTCTTATCAAGTATGGATGCATTTACAGACATTGGTTGGTTTCTGTACATATCTCTTGATTCTTATCAAGTATGGATGCATTTACAGACATTGGTTGGTTTCTGTACATATCTCTTGATTCTTATCAAGTATGGATGCATTTACAGACATTGGTTGGTTTCTGTACATATCTCTTGATTCTTATCAAGTATGGATGCATTTACAGACATTGGTTGGTTTCTGTACATATCTCTTGATTCTTATCAAGTATGGATGCATTTACAGACATTGGTTGGTTTCTGTACATATCTCTTGATTCTTATCAAGTATGGATGCATTTACAGACATTGGTTGGTTTCTGTACATATCTCTTGATTCTTATCAAGTATGGATGCATTTACAGACATTGGTTGGTTTCTGTACATATCTCTTGATTCTTATCAAGTATGGATGCATTTACAGACATTGGTTGGTTTCTGTACATATCTCTTGATTCTTATCAAGTATGGATGCATTTACAGACATTGGTTGGTTTCTGTACATATCTCTTGATTCTTATCAAGTATGGATGCATTTACAGACATTGGTTGGTTTCTGTACATATCTCTTGATTCTTATCAAGTATGGATGCATTTACAGACATTGGTTGGTTTCTGTACATATCTCTTGATTCTTATCAAGTGTGGATGCATTTACAGACATTGGTTGGTTTCTGTACATATCTCTTGATTCTTATCAAGTGTGGATGCATTTACAGACATTGGTTGGTTTCTGTACATATCTCTTGATTCTTATCAAGTGTGGATGCATTTACAGACATTGGTTGGGGTTTCTGTACATATCTCTTGATTCTTATAAAGTGTGGATGCATTTACAGACATTGGTTGGGGTTTCTGTACATATCTCTTGATTCTTATCAAGTGTGGATGCATTTACAGACATTGGTTGGTTTCTGTACATATCTCTTGATTCTTATAAAGTGTGGATGCATTTACAGACATTGGTTGGTTTCTGTACATCTCTCTTGATTCTTATAAAGTGTGGATGCATTTACAGACATTGGTTGGTTTCTGTACATATCTCTTGATTCTTATAAAGTACGGATGCATTTACAGACATTGGTTGGTTTCTGTACATATCTCTTGATTCTTATCAAGTACGGATGCATTTACAGACATTGGTTGGTTTCTGTACATATCTCTTGATTCTTATCAAGTACGGATGCATTTACAGACATTGATTGGTTTCTGTACACATCTCTCTTGATTCTTATAAAGTATGGATGCATTTACAGACATTGGTTGGTTTCTGTACATATCTCTTGATTCTTATCAAGTATGGATGCATTTACAGACATTTTACCAAAACTGCCGTTAAAGGGACAATGTTGATCAATAGGGCATGGAATCAGAGTGCTAGTTTTAGATGAACTCAGTGACTGAAGATAAAACTCTACATGATAAGGTCATATTACCATTGTTGCTTCATAAAATGATCCAGTAATTTTCATTCACTGTGTTCATCTTAAACTAGAACACTGATTCCATGCCCTGTTGAAAGTCTGCTCTGATCGTGACGATATTGTCCCTTTAAAGATTAATGCTGTAACATGATAAATAATGTCATGATATGCTCGATCCCTTGAACACAAAGCCTTTGGCAAGTCTATTTGTAACTAAATCTTATTTTCTACTGGTGGTTAGGGTACAGAGTTGGAGGTACACTGGCCTTGGCAGCAGCAACATACCAATCTCTCTATCCAGCTATGATGGTTGTGCCTTGTTCTATGCAGTTTGCCATTTTGAAGGTAAGAATACTCTGTGCCAGCTGACGATATTCAATGTTATGGTGGCTGCCATAAATTTTGTCCATTTGAAAGATAATTAAAATCCTTTGTATATTGTGTGGACCAGAAACTGCAGGCCTATAAGCTGGTTTGAAAAGTGGGGAGGGAGTTTTTACGGAGAAAGTGTAACTCGAGCTCTGCAGAAATAATTATTCAATTTTTGTTGGTACTTTTCTGTATGTGTATGTAGGGCAACCGACAGTGGGTGCCAGGGTTGGTACTTTTCTGTATGTGTATGTAGGGCAACCGACAGTGGGTGCCAGGGTTTGTACTTTTCTGTATGTGTATGTAGGGCAACCGACAGTGGGTGCCAGGGGTGGATGCAGGATTTTAGAGAGGGGAGAGGTGTGTTTTTAAGGGGAAAAAATATATGTCGCTTGTTTTCAAGCCCCCCAAAAAAGTTTCCAGTTTCTGGATTTATTTCACAGACATTCAGAATGCACTGAGTACACAGTGCTTCATACATTTATGTTGGTGTAAGGGAAATATCAATAGTCTTTTTATTATTTTAATTACAGGCAGGGATAGGAGCCTCAAACATATCCTACGGGAGTTCATCTGCTCTGCGGTCCTACGCTATCACTGTTATCATGTTTGTTTTCTGGCTTGGCTTACTACATGGAATCTCCTATCTCATGCTGGACTCATGGGACTTCCTGTTCTCTACGTACGGCTGCATGTAAGTCACACTAATGATCTCAAATCTGGGTTCAGCAGTTAGATCACCTACGTTGGTTAAAATCGTTCACAATTGTTACCTTGACCCGTGAAATGATTTTGCACACATTTCAGCTTTCTGAATCTGGGTCTTGTTTGAAACTGTATAGTATTGCTGCACTTTAGTGGGAAGTTGCTATAGAGGTCAAAATCAGTCAACGGCCTGTTTTGACTGTTGACCCAAATGTGCACACAGGGGCGTTTTTTAACTGGTTTTTACTGTTTTTACCAGTCAAAAACGGTAGACTCATTTTGACCTGTAAATGTACTTACTACACATAAGCATTGAAAATGTTTGACCTTTAAGTGCACTAGATATACCTTTGACTGATTTTAATAATAATAATAATAATAGACATTTGTAAAGCGCCTAATGACAAAGCCTCTAAGCGCATACGTGGGGGAAAAAAAAAAAAAAAAAAAAAAGCATAGAAAAATACAATGAGAGAGAACAAGATTACAAATAAGCACATTCAAACAAATGAGTTTTTAACAGAGATTTAAAACGGTTCACAAAACTAGATTGGCGAATATGCACGGGTAGATTGTTCCATAACATTGGTGCAGCGTAAGAGAAAGACCTTTCTCCATAAAATTTGGTAGAAGCCCGTGTAGATGAAGCAAGCAATGCCTGTTGAGATGACCTTAAAGTCCGAGTAGGAGTATAACGGTGAACAAGTTCAGATAAATAAGATGGAGCTTGACCCATTTGTGCTTTGAAAGTTAACAGAAGAATTTTGTAAATTGTGCGCATCTTAACCGGGAGCCAGTGCAGATCCATTAATAGTGGTGTAACATGGTGAGAGCGAGGTAAACAAGAAACGAGGCGAGCAGCAGTGTTTTGTACACGTTGGATTTTTGAGAGTTCTTTATCTGGGAGTCCGTACAGAAGGGAGTTGCAGAAATCAAGTCTAGAAGTGACAAACGCGTGAACGAGACGAAGAGTAGTGGCAGGTTAACAATTTGCAAAGGTATATTTTTCCCTACTTAACGTTCCTTTCTTTTTGTCTGAGCAGATTGACCGTGCCAAACCTGACACCAAACATGGGACTCTTCTGGTACTTTTTCACCGAGATGTTTGAGCATTTTCGGCATTTCTTCTTATGGGTGTATCAAATCAACGTCTTTATCTACACAGCACCCCTGGCCATCAAGCTGTGGTAAATATGGTCCTAGAACTTTAGATACAGCTGCATAACTAGGGTTGGATCAGTACGGAGTAGGGTATCCTTTTTTGTCCCAGGTCTGTTGTTTAATGTATATCTTGACTCAAAGAGAGCAAGCATAATCGTAGATGCAGTTTCACCAACATGTTCTACCTTTCCTTGAACAGGAAGCATCCTCTGTTTGTGATGTACATTCAGTGTATAATCATAGCCATCTTCAAGTCCTACCCAGCGTTTGGGGACACGTCAATCTACCTGGCTCTACTCCCTGTGTGGTATCATACGTTCTCCTGTAAGTTTGCTGTGAACAAAATCTTAACGACGTGACAAGGGTGGATACAGAGTCCTGAAAAGGGGGGGGGGGGGCACACTGACAAAAAAAGGGGACACAGTGACAAAAAAGGGGAACACAGTGACAAAAAAGGACACACTGACAAAAAAGAGGGACACACTGACAAAAAGGGTGGCACAGTGACAAAAAGGTGGACACGGTGACAAAAAAAGGGCACACAGTGACAAAAAGGGGCACACAGTGACAAAAAGGGGCACACAGTGACAAAAAGGGGCACACTGACAAGGGAGGACACAGTGACAAAAAAGGGGACACAGTGACATAAAAGGGGACACAGTGACATAAAAGGGGACACAGTGACAAAAAGGGGTACACAAAAGTAAATTTACATGCATGGCGAACAAAGGGGGGGGGGGGGCACATACCCCCACTTGCCACCCCCTGGATCTGCCAATACTACATGATAACAAAAACAAAAGAACAAAGATATTGACAGTGCACCCATCTGGCCTGTGAATTGAACAAAGACATTGACAGTGCACTCATCTGGCCTGTGAATTGAAGAAAGATATTGACAGTGCACCCATCTGGCCTGTGAATTGAAGAAAGATATTGACAGTGCACCCATCTGGCCTGTGAATTGAAGAAAGATATTGACAGTGCACCCATCTGGCCTGTGAATTGAAGAAAGATATTGACAGTGCACCCATCTGGCCTGTGAATTGAACAAAGATATTGACAGTGCACCCATCTGGCCTGTGAATTGAAGAAAGATATTGACAGTGCACCCATCTGGCCTGTGAATTGAAGAAAGATATTGACAGTGTACCCATCTGGCCTGTGAATTGAACAAAGACATTGACAGTGCACCCATCTGGCCTGTGAATTGAACAAAGATATTGACAGTGCACCCATCTGGCCTGTGAATTGAACAAAGATATTGACAGTGCACCCATCTGGCCTGTGAATTGAACAAAGATATTGACAGTGCACCCATCTGGCCTGTGAATTGAACAAAGATATTGACAGTGCACCCATCTGGCCTGTGAATTGAACAAAGATATTGACAGTGCACCCATCTGGCCTGTGAATTGAAGAAAGATATTGACAGTGCACCCATCTGGCCTGTGAATTGAACAACATGGATTGATCAGTATGGTTACACTATACCTGAACATAATCATACTTTGCCAGTTGATCGTGAAACCCTTCCTCCATGGTAAAATACTGATCTTGCAGTACTTGTTCATCCGGTACTGTTGTATCCACTGGAGTTTGGTGAATGCCGCTTAAAGCTGTTGAAATAACGAAACGACGCTGAGTATGCATCTTTAACAACATTACATGATGCAGTAGTCTCAAGAGCCACGCCCCGTCTCACCCAGAGTTGTTTTATTTCTCTCCGTTAGATCTACGTAACAGCTTGGTTGTAGGCGTAATGTTCATCTTGTCGTCCATCTTGGCACCCATACTGTGGCAGCTGTGGATCTACTCGGGGAGCGCCAATGCCAATTTCTTCTTTGCCTTCACCCTTGTGTACAACACTGCACAGGTGATTATGAGAATGGATATTTCAGTGGCTTGTACGTTCCGTAAAAGGGGGGTGTAGACCATAGTATTAGCCAGAGGGGCATCTGGGTGTCTTTTGGACACCCTGTTTCAATTTTGGACACCCTATTTCATCTGCCATTTACATGTAAAAGCATTACAATGAGTATATACAATTTGGACACCCTGTTTTTTTATATATTTTTTTATTATGCAAGTTCGCCCCAAACAAGGCTAAAAGCCACTCTTGGTAAGGGGCTACAAGAAGAAAACATAGAAGATGAAAATAACTCAGGGGGGACTGAAGGTAGGAATTGATATTCCTTTTGAAAACTGTCTAGATTGTAGGATGTAGGGAAACATGCACCAGGCAAGGAGTTCCAAAGAGATGCAGTACGTGGAAAAAAAAATGTCTAAATCCTGGCTAATACCTTAGTGTAGATGAGATGCTGCTATTGGCATTTGTATTGGATTTGTCTATTTGCAGAATATGCAAAATAGGTACATATACATGTATATGTAAAAAAAAAATGAAAACATTTTGGGAGGCTTAACAGACTTTCTTGTACCTCCTTTCCTTAGCCATTCTTGTTATTCAACAGGGTCTAACTACCCACCTGATTTCTTTGTAATATTTTACGTTCCTTTTATTTCATGATTGCTTGAGAATGACAAATTTATTGAATTTCCCTATCCAAACAGATTTTCCTAGCTACCGATGTCATGTTTGCATTCCTCAAGCGAGAGTTCGCACTCGTACATGGTATGAAACCAGTAGACAGCCAGGGGAAAATACAGCAGGTGGCCCTTCAGTGATCGTAGCTTTCCACAAACATTGTTGTAGCTTTCCACACTGATGTTGAGGTTAGTTCAGGTACCGGTTCATCGTTGCACAGTGCAATGATTGAGAATATGTCTAGTTCAGACCTGTCAACAGGCTGATCCGAATGTGGGGCTGATTCCTTGCAGCTGCTATGCAGACAAATTTGCTGACCAGAAAAATTTGCGAAGCAGATTTTTGTTGGTTACCAGCCAAACTTTCATGCAAAATGTGTATATTTTGGCTGGTAGTCTGTATTATAACACTCAGCAAAAAAATTGCTTAGCAAACTTTTGTTGGTTACCAGCAAAACATTCATACAAAAATGTGTATAATTATTTTGGCTGGTAGTCTGTTTTATAATGCTCAGCAAAAAAATACTTGCCTAGCAACATTCTTTGCTTAACAGCACCTGGCCCTAGGCCCCAATCATTCTTGGCAATCCTGAGAACTCTCGGTCAGGCCACCCCTGCTTGCCATGAACAGTGCAAAGCATTTGACTGATGTAAGCAACAGTTGTCATGTAACCCTGACGGTAGTCTTTAGTCAGTGTGTTTATGGGAGCACAATCATGTTGAACTAAACCCTCACATCGTAATTTTCAAACAAATTTTTTCTTGAATCCTGTATACACTTATCGTGAAATATCTGTAAATGCATCCATACATTATAAGAATCAAGATGTATAAAAATGAATCCGTCAAACATTCACCTTATTTCATTGTCATTAAAGGGACAATATCGTTACGATCAGAGCAGACTTTCAACAGGGCATGGAATCTGTGTGCTAGTTTAAGATGAACACAGTGACTGAAAATTACTGGCTCATTTATGCAGCAGCAATAGTAATATGACCTTATCATGTGAAGTTTTATTTTCAGTCACTGAGTTAATCTAAAACTAACATTCCAATTTCATGGTCCCTTTAACAAAAAAAGTGAAAATGTATTCAGATTGTTCCAACATAGAAATTCTGTATTCGGATGACAAAAATTAATTTCTGAATTAATTATTTCATTAACCCTCCTACTTACTGCAAGGGTCAAAATCAGTCGAAATCTAGTGCACTTAAAAGTCAAACACTGTCAAACCTTACGTGTAGTAAGTACATTTACAGGTCAAAATGAGTCTGGTATTGTTCAGGGTGGTCAAAATGACAGTAAAAACCAGTCAAAAATGCCCCTGTGTGCACATTTGGTTCAACAGTCAAAAACAGGCAGTTGACTGATTTTGACCTCTATAGCAACTTCCCACTAAAGTGCAACAATAGTAGGAGGGTTAATGGTTTTACTAAAACAATAGGCCCTTACTGAGACAGAAATATTTCCAGGGCCAAGAGTGTTATAGTGGCTTTAAATATCTTGACCTTATTCTAGAACAAAAACTAATTCATAATTATAGTCTCCCATGTCTTTCGTGTTATGCATTTTTTTTTTTTACTTTTCAGTTTTTGATAATTTGAGAGTTACTGGTTTTCTGTATATCAACAAAATTGCATTTGTTTACATTTTACAAAATAAGTTATGGCTTTGTGTAGTATACATTTTTTGTATGAAAAATATTTCATTAGAAATGTTTTTATTCCGATTGAAACAATAAAACATGACTTTAAAAGATGACGTTATCGTCAAACATCAGAATGATCAGATTGTTGTAGGGCGTGTAGGGGCTGAGGGCATGGATACATACGTAAGTAAACACTGGTTTGAAATTTAGTCACGCCTGTAATTTCTCATGAATTGCCTCAAAATTTTCTTAAATGAAGAGAAATAGCCACCAAGGAAAGAAAGAAGTAGCCTGTGTTGTGTCCAAACCTCTAGGTTCTTGTTTGTCCTCTAGACCAAAGGGAGACCCTGGCCCGCTACCCATTTTCCAGGTTTTTTTTTACTTTTGTGAAATCACACCCTTGTGTAGTGGGTAAGTAAAAGAGTCTTCGGCTTAATGGATATAAAAACACAAATCACAACTGGGTTCATATCTTACAACTAACTTTTATGTTAAAACATTTGTTTTTGAATACATAATTATGACAATTTCATCCTTGAAAATGTATTACTGAACGGCAATCAATTAATCATCAAATCATCAAATCACTTTTTAAATATAACAATATAATAAATATCATTTGATTGTTTAGTTTAAAAATCTGTAAAACAAGTCATTTCTATACGATAGGCACAGCAGTTTATCACATAAAAAGTCAAGTAATTGTGGGAGTAACCATCACCAATGTTCCCCTTCCACCGAACTCCAAAGAGAAAAAAACATTTTATGTATATTTAGGGAAGATACACCATTGGTAATGTTGGCAATATTTCATCTATAAAATAGTATGCATACTGTCTTTGAATCAAGATACCAATTAATTAAACAACCAACCTGCGAAGCCATTAATGCTTTGCATTTGCTACTGTATCAACCTATCAAAGTCCATCATTTGGTTTCTAGCCAAAATGCCTAGGGAGGGGTTAGGGTTAATCAAATGCCTTTTCTTGCATTTCACATCTGTGGAGTTGGTTCGTTCCTACTTGGACCCGAGGCAATATGTGGACTTGGTTTTTGGTCTTTAACTTGATCACTTGGGTTTTCAGTGATAAGTACTGACAGGAGGAGCACATTGGAAATTTCCTGATTAACAAATTACATCTTTCTTGAAAACTGGAGGGTTTGAAAAGAACATATGTATCAATATACCAATGTTGTAACTTCCATTTATAATGAAATGCCTCTGTGCACTTTGTAAGGTTTATTTACACCTCT
This sequence comes from Zoroaster sp. YZ-2022, assembly GCA_029582265.1. Classification (NCBI taxonomy): domain Eukaryota; kingdom Metazoa; phylum Echinodermata; class Asteroidea; order Forcipulatida; family Zoroasteridae; genus Zoroaster; species Zoroaster sp. YZ-2022. Next base: position 20,684,616 of record CM055822.1, on the reverse strand, counting down.
GAGGTTAATCTACTGGAGGCAGTGGACTGCTTGGTGGTGTGCTGGTATTTGTATAACCAGGAAGCTCTACAGGGTCCCTGTATTGATGATGGTATGACTCAGTTTGCTGCCTCGTATTAATGATAGCGTTTGGTTGGGAGGCACTGGAATATTCTGGTGGCACAGGCGACGACACGCCATTGGTTCGGGCATCTGGATATTGGGCAACCGTGGCCTCATAGGACGGAGGAAGTTCCTGGAGTACCTCGGGAGGTTTCCAGGCACTGCTGCTATAGTCCGGTGGCTCCAAATCCCGAGGGGGCAAGTTTGGATCAATTGGTGTCCCGTTAACAATGAAGAGGCCAGAGTTGGCCCTCGGGGGGTAGTAGGGGTAGTCAATGGGGGTCTCGGAGTCTGCTGACACGACCCTATTGTTCTGGGGTGCGTGGGCGGCCTTTTGGCGGTTGTGCAGATACCGAATGAATATGCAGACACACATAATGGCAACGAGGCAGGCAAGGATGACACCTATGGTGGCACTATGGTGGTACGTTGATGTATTTGCTATTCAGAGACACAAAAAGGCAAAAGAGAAAAGGATGAGGAATTGTGAGGAAGGTTGTCCTCAGTTTAAGAATTCATGTTTGGAAATATATCATAAAACAGAAATATATCTGTGAAAGTTCCATTGCAATAGGTGTTCATATTTGAGGAAACAATGAAACGCTGTTTTTGTTTTAGGTTTAGCAGCAATTTCTGGATTATAAACTTTTTGAAATTCGACATGTAAAACATGATTTTTCGTTATGAAAATACTAATGCTGTACATCCCTGTAATTTTTTATTTACGATTTCATGATTTGAACTTGAAGTTTGAGGACTTAGTATGCCAGTAGAGTACAGTGGCTTTAAATACATATCGCCCTTGTTGTTCCATCAGAACATTTTTATTGAGTAAGGAATAGCAAATTCTTTAAAATGATGCATTTCTCAAAATATTCATTAAAAGCATGATTTAACAGTAAATATGTGCATCTTTTAAATACAATCATTTGACTGATGATGTTGTTATTACCACTTGGGGGAGGAGGCTCTTCGTTGGTTGTCTGACACTTGATGGCAACATCTTGAAAGTGATTGCAGTTATGTTCGCCCCATCCATTGTGCTGACACTGCACCAACTTAGTCTCTCGCCCCGTGCAATACAGGTTATCAAGAAGTATGTTCCCATTACTCCGTCCGTAATCTGAGATAAAAAGAGACATCAATGGGTATTTTGTATTTAAAAACAAACCATAGCACCAATACGAAGTGCTATTATTTTCTCCAGAAACAAAAGTTGATAAAAGCCATATACAGGTAGCTTTAAACAACACATCTCAACAATTTATTGGGTTGAACTTTGTATAATAATCTTTCAAATGTGTTTTATGATACTTATACTCATTCAGAATCACAAATGATGTATGCGTAACGGGACAGGGAGCTTGGTTTTATGAAATTCTTGTTTAACTTCGGTAGAGGGATACTTTTAATGATCTATGTACTATTACTGAAAGCCGTCATCGGTGGATCGCACAGGTCTAAAGCTTTCCCCTCGGTATCACTTCCCCTTGTTCCCTCTTCAATTTCCCCCTCTCGCACCAAGTTTTGACATGACTTGCCCTGATCTGTGCTATCCAGTTCTGACTTAACATGTCCTGTCCTGTCCTGTCCTGTCCTGTCCTGTCCTGTCCTGTCCTGTCCTGTCCTGTCCTGTCCTGTCCTGTCCTGTCCTGTCCTGTCCTGTCCTATCCTATCCTATCCTATCCTATCCTGTCTAGTCCTGTCCTATCCTGTCTAGTCCTGTCCTATCCTGTCTAGTCCTGTCCTATCCTGTCTAGTCCTGTCCTATCCTGTCTAGTCCTGTCAAGTCATGTATTGTACTGTACTGTCTTGCCCTGTCATGTCATGTCATGTCATGTCCTGCCCTGTCCTGCCCTGTCCTGCCCTGTCCTGCCCTGTCCTGCACTGACCAGTCCTGCACTGACCAGTCCTGCACTGACCATTTAAGTCAATAATTGAGGTAACTCCTTTGTAGCCCAACTGCTTGCACGCTATCCGAGCCGCACTTTCCATCCAATTGTCATCGCAAACTGTCCCCCAGGTACCGAGATGATAGATCTCTAACCGGCCCGCTCCCCGCATGGAACTACCGGCGAGCCGGAGGTCACCTTCCGCTGTTGGTGAAAACCACCGTAAAAATGGTTGAAATAATTTTTAACAATAGCAATTATACTGAATCAAACTAAACGACTATACATGACTCTTTGTGAAAAGAAACGAAATAATTTCAACGTTGCATGTTTTGTTATATATGTAAAACTTGTAGCTTTGCATGGTGAAGAGGATAAGTAAGACTAATTGCGGTGACACCATGTGAAATTCTCAATTGAGTAGTAATTAGTTCTGAAAAGAACTGGAGGTTACAACTCAACGTTTCGATCAGTATGCTCTAATCCACCATAAAAATAAATAAATAAAAAACAAATACCAACTACAAAAATACTTTATTTGTATATAATTATGTACCATGACCTTTAAGATATTTATTGCGATAATTTCACAATTAAATTCTTGACACTATCAACAAATGTTGTTGAAAGATGTGAATATACATGTATCGTTATTTTTCTGCTGCTATTGCACTGGATTATGACATCATTTGCTAGTTGATGGGCGTTCCTGTTTCCACGGTGACAAGTATAGGAGCTGCTCATCAAACATTGCCACTAAGCAATATAAAAAAAGACTACCAGCTGAAATATACACTTTTTGTATGCAAAATTGGCTGGTAACCAACCAAATCTGCTAAGCATATTTTGTTTTGGTAAGCAGTGTGAAACTTTTCAATTGTATGTAAATGTCCCCTGGTTTCATGCCATTCTTCAGGTAGGATTTATTTTGGTTTACCTGGGGTATCCTGTGAAAGGCAGATAACTCCTGCATCGCCATGGTAACCGCTACACCTGTCATCCAACCAGGCGTCTCTGGCACACTGGGCAAGATTTGTTTCCGTCCCATGGCAATGTAAACCCAACAGGTAGACGGGGTCCGGGTGAGACGTACTGGGCCAAATCTTTGCGTCAACGGCTAGCTGTGAATGGATGCAATGAAAGGCAAAGTAAAAATGTAGTTTTAATCCGGATGAAAAATAAGAGTTCTAAATTGTTAGTTGATTGTTCCTCGTACAAGAAACTCTCCATTTATTTATGTTACAAAGAAGTAAATAAGGGACCGTGAGCAATACAGCTTCTGTGTTATGTGTACTTTAAGGAGCGAGTAATAAAGCACGTGTCTCGATCCTCTGCAGGGACGTAAATCAGTGACGAAAACTGAAAACCCTAACTCCCTAGGCCCATTTGCTTACACATAACCTGAATCCTTCCTAACTCCCTAGGCCCATTTGCTTACACATAACCTGAATCCTTCCTAACTCCCTAGGCCCATTTGCTTACACATAACCTGAATCCTTCCTAACTCCATAGGCCCATTTGCTTACACATAACCTGAATCCTTCCTAACTCCCTAGGCCCATTTGCTTACACATAACCTGAATCCTTCCTAACTCCCAAGGCCCATTTGCTTACACATAACCTGAATCCTCCAAAATCCTTCAGTAGTAAAGCAAGCACATGACATGTATGCACACATGTGTTTCTAATCTGTGATACGTGTACATGGCCAGGGACCCTCCCTGCATGCATGGAGCAATAAACAGTGTCCACTGACCTTGAAATCACTACAACAAACATGGATGTACATGTACCATGGAAAGGCAAGTATGCCTAATAACCTCAATCCTCCAAAATCCTTCACTTTAGCAAAGAGGATTTTGGAGGATTTGGGAAGGTTAGGATAATGTACAACAAAGTACTGGATTTCTCGAGATCCCCCAACACCGCTTGAAACATCACTTTATGTACCATTTTTTTTTAAATAAAAAAACAATCGGCAGGCCCATGGGGGAGGGTTTGAACCCACTGCACCCCCTTGGGAACGCCACTGGCGCACAACCAGTCAGAACCCCATCATAAAAATGACACCCAAACAGACAGAGAAAGAAACAGACAATAAATATTTAAACAAACCAAATTTTCCCCTTTTTGCACAAATTATTCGCTTATTATTATTTTTTACCGTGTTACATACGTAGACTATGCATGTACAGAATTAGTGGAAAAGTGATATAATTAAATGAATCTAAAGGGGTACCTTTTCCCTGTCACATTAATAACTTAATATTAATTGACTTGTGAGAAGGAATACTCCTAAAACCTCCAGGAATAGGTAAAACCTCAGTGTACAGACGAGTGACGAAGGAAAAGTCTACACTGATAAAATTAAAATCTTTTATTAATGGCTCCAGCCATGCACTCATATACCACTGTCTTCCAAGGGTCCCTCCCTGAATAGTGCTTTTTTTCTCAGGAGACGTGACCAAGGTCCCATGAAGATGAGGCCCGTCATAGTACTGGCGAATCAAGCTATGTAGACTCTTTTGTACAAATATTCAACATATACAGTAAATGTTGTAAACCGCTTTCAAATTTTGATTCAGTATTTTTACATTTTTTATTTATTTAGGCCTATATACAATTTTTTTTTAATGTTTTTTATTTTTTATTTATTACATTTTTTTTTATTGAAAATTACCCTCAGTATAGAAATTATCCTCACATTCTAGAAGGAAAAAATACGTGTCCTGCCATCATCACTATTTTTTTTCTTTTATGGACCGTGCTCTATCCATTCCTCCCCTCTTGTGTCAGGGGTTTAATCGTACCTGTGCGCCCTCAAACCCCAGCTGTGAGCACGCCACCTGGGCTTCTTCGATGTCCCAGTTGTCACTGCAAATAGTTCCCCACGCTCCACTTGTGTAGAGTTCCACACGCCCCTCGAATAAATTGGAACTTCCGGACAGACGGATTGTGACGGCATCTAAAATAATAATGAATATAACAAAACAAAATGCATTAAAACAAAACAATACATGGATTATATACTCCTCAAAGTTTTCGACAAAATCTGGCACCCCCAAAAAATGGGCGATGGGTGTAAAAAGAACAGATTGAAGAAAGAAAAGCATCATTCCATACTCAATGTAGTCTAGGTTACACCGAGCCATTCACCCATCCAGGTTGGCTTTAAAAGATAAATAAAACAAGGTTAGATACCCCGTTAAAGTCAATAAAGAAACTTTTGGTAAAATCTATAAATGCATTAAGTTTAAAAGGATCTATATATATATATATATATATATATATATATATATATATATATATATATATATATACTTGTAGTAAAACTAGTGGAACGCTGGTAGTTGTAACTCCGAGTTTCACGCGTTATGCGATCATCAGACAACTCTCTCTATATATATATATATAATTTTGACCGAGGCCGTAATAAAATATGTCTGGAGTATACTGGTAAAATGGCGAAATATACACGTGATATATCTTTAAAACTCGTATTAAAGGTGACAGTAAAAACGAATATTTTAGGGGTCACGGATCATTATTAAAACATATCTTCATACATCAGACACAGTCATATATCGTGAACCAAACCATGGTGTACTTTTTACCTGTTGGCTCATACGCCTGACAAATAACACCCGCATCGGTGTTTCCATAGTAACACCCATAAATCACGCCCCATCCTGCAAAAGAGCACTGAGCAAGCAGCTCCTCCCCTCCGTCACACTGTACGTTGTCCATCCAGTAGTCCCCATAGCCTGGGGGGAAATGAGCCCCGACCGTGGCGTTCCTGGCTGTGCCGTACCCGAGTTGACGGCAGACGACGTAGGCGGCGTTGATATTCCATTCCGTATCGCAGATCCTTCTCCAAAGGCCGTTTCTTTTAATTTCCACTCTTCCTTCGTATGCTGATGTGCCGTTGACTAATTTGATTGGATAGAGTTCTGTCCCGAAATAAGAAAATGATTGTCAGACCCGATGAAGGAAGGAACACACATGATTGATAATTGATTAATAAATGACTGGTAGAAATGATGGCGCAATCCCATTCAGTCACACTTCAAATCTGTTGACTTGTTTTTCTCTAATTGTATTTGTGATACAACACTGAAGTGAATGCATGTTTGACTATTTCCGCAGTTTGTCATTTTGACATGGATGATGGACGGAAATAGTTGACACTTTATAGATACCAATTTGACCACTGTGGTCAGTTTTCCTTCCTCCGTGGTCAGACGAAACGTAACTGTTTAAATGATGGACATCTGTGCACAGAATATCGTCAAAATGATTGACTGAAAAGAAATAACATCTTATTGTGCTCTGATCTTAACACAAAACATATCTGATCTATGGGTACATGTACTACGATCCAGCCCCTCATTATTATTACCCATGTAAGTAGTGATATATAACTATATCGTATCGAATCGGGAAACCAATCAAGTTGTAAAAACCGACATGTGAAAGGTTCAGCTTAATTTCATTGTGCCGTTAACGAGAAGAAAAACGAAAAGCAGTACATTAAGATTGTTTTGCATTCATTCTAACGTGGACTTTTTGTCTACTTGAAGACAGAAAGTCATGTTGAAAATGAATTCGCTAAAACGATAACACCTGAGACATCAACATTTCAAGGAACAATTGATACAATCATGAACTTTACACCAAGTAAGTTTTGTGTAAAACTGTGATAATTTATTTATTTATTTTATATTTTATTTTGTGTTATTTATTTATTTTTAAATTACCAATAATGTACCGATATAGTGGCTTTTAGTGCATATTTACGATGGGGCTTGTTATAAATTTCTTTCAGAACTTTATTATTACATATTATGTATGTATATAGGTTAGTTGGTTTGTGGACATATCTCCTGATTCGTATAGAGTACGGTATGGATGCATTTTAATAAAACTTCAATCTCCCTTCAGCCATATTCAGTAACTGTTGTTGCGTTTGAGACACCGGAGTCTACAGTATAAAATGCAATAAGAATAAAGAAGCTTGAATAAATAAAGAATAAGGAAATTGACAGAATTTCCCGTTCAAATTGAGTCCAAAATCCTCAATGCACTAACTAAATCTCCTTGGATTTCCATAAACATGTGTACAATATTGGTCAAATCTTAACCGTGTTTAAATACAGCACCAGTCTGTGACTGAAAATAAATTCCCAAAACCAGTGACAGATCTGGGGGATGGGGTTGGGCTTTGAATTTGATCTCCCCGCTAAGATTGGGCGATAACACGATAATATCAAATACCGCGATACCTTTTTATTCGATTACGATATCGAGAACCTTTTTAAGTTATCGAGATATCGGCAAATCGCGATTACAAAATATATCGCGATTATAAAAAATCGCCATTGTGAGGCAAGTCAGAAATTCCATGGATATAAAATTAGAATAGTGTTCTCAGCTTCTGGAAGTGAGAAACAAAAGCAAACTACTCTGCTAATGAGTTTGGGATTTATTGTGATGCTTATAGAGGGGTACATACCCGTGGTTATCGACTCTAAAGCAATCATGCATGAATGAAAAAATAATCGCGATATTATCGAAAATCGCGCTATATGTTTGCCGATATATCGTGGATGGAAAAAAAATCGATATTGCCCAAGCTTACTCCCCGCTTACTCATATAGCCCCAAATGCGCCCAAAATCCCATAGAAGCCCCCGTAATTATTATTGAAATGATAACATCATTCCCCCTTGGAATCCACTGATCTCACCCCTCTTATCATACATCATGATCCACTCATATTTCTTCACAGACTTTTTAGGAAAGAATGTCGAACCTAACCGCCACTTGTGCACAATGTTTTTAGCATGTACGTTTAGCAGACGACAAAATGGTCAACATCTCACTGGATGTGCATACATTCATTGCTCAAAATCTCCCAAAATATCATTTCCAATCCTCACTTGACTATACTTTCCTCTCCTTAAGTGTGTCCTATTTATCATCTTTTGACAAAAAACTCTGACATTTGTCATTATTTGTTTAGAAAAGTAGCGGTTGTATTTTACATTTCCCCCGATTGATTCCGTAATTCTCTTACCAAACTGTTCCTGTCCAGCGATGAGTTTCGATGACCAAGTGGCAACTGTAATGATGGCAAAAGCCACCCATCCCGCATCGCTACATCTCCATTGCGGCCGGCCTTTCCAACCCATGGCCGCCGCTGAAATAAGCGGTTTCTTTATCGTGGTAGGCTACAGATTGCTGGAAGTTGGTGGTTGTAGGCCTGGTACTAATCCTCAAATCTTACTTACTAATCTTCTTCATTATGATCAATAACATTTTTGTTATTTTATAGTTCGTTACAGAACAATCTAAAATTGCTCTGTAATCAAACAGTGGTTCCGTTTATTATTTCTACGCATATCTGCACGTATAATGAACACTTCAACTTATATTAGATTTTAATAGTCAAATATAATGAAAATCTAGGCCTAGTCAATTTGCAGGTTATCTTGAATGCACAACAATAAATTACATGAATGGCATGGCAAACCGGCCCTAATTCGGAGTATTTCTTTGATAAATCATATAGGCCAACAAACTTAATTTGAATTTTTTTGTACTCATCATTACACTGTGTGACATTAATAGCAGTTGTTATCACCGGGCTGGTCTGTTTTGGTCCGAGTTTTCGCACCGACGACCACTCAACTCCCTCCGTAATTTACAGCAATTCATCCTTCGAGGAAAGCTTGACAGTGGTCATATACATGTACTTCCATACTAAAGCATTTTCTAAAAAGAATCATTTATCAGCTTCCAGATCACTCGTCTATAGTCCATTACAAAACATCAGCAAACCGATTAAGTGTAGCTTCAATGGACACCAATTCGGCAGGTTGATGTTTTTGTGCACCCCTTACGACCAAAGCACTCTTTACATCATGGCCGACCGATTGTGTATCGTCTCCGCGTTGTTTAGTTTCATGCATGATCGAACCTTTTGTAAGGAATCTTTTCATACCACCTGCTGTTATAAACACATTACATGTCCTCGATCAACACCAGTACGCCGCTTGCAGACGTATACATGTCACAAAATCTCTAAATCCGAATAGAAAGCGACATGTGCGACACTTTCCGAGCGCACTGATCGGGATCCTTCTGAAAGGGAAACTAGGCAAGGTGCAATATTGGTAGGTATACGTACGTTCATTTTAATCATCTAGTATAAACTGTGAAAATTTCATCGTAGTAGGTGCTTACATTGTTTGAGAATTAACAACGAAAAGCTGTTGCCGCCCGGTAACTTTGTGTAAATTCCACATAACAATTCCTTATTTCCTAAGAGGAAAGCACTCCTGATGATTGATACGTGTACCGAACACCAAGTAAGTTTTTGATAATCTGGTATTGTACCTTCCCTTGAAATAAATATTTGTGATCAATCAAGTCGATTTATTAAAATGCAAATTGCTCATTTATATTTTGGCATAGGCCTACCTATAATCTCAAGAAGGCAAAATACGTCATCATCAAGTCATTTGATGCAATATTAATACAGTCGTGGGGGGTGGGGCGGGGGTGGGGTAGGGGTAGTGAGAAATTAATGCGCCGAGCAGTTTATCATAATTTGTGTGTCCTCAAATCTTTCTGATTTTTTAGGGATTGTGTAAAAATGGTCCAATATCATGACGTGGGGTCCTTGAGTATGTGGTCCTAATTTGATTTCAAGCGTTAAGGCCTTTCTGCAAAATGGATGTTTATCTCGACGGGCCTCTGGACAATCCACATTAAATTGAGAATAAAATACAAGGTTAGACATCAATCAATATTTTGTTTTTTGATTTAAAAAAAAAAGGATTTCTATGTATTTTTAATGATTTTTGAATATGTTGTATTTAGCATCGGTTGCTATGGGGGTTTATTCAGTGGGGTTCACCCTTAAAAGTGATGCCATTTTGTAGATAAACACATCGGCATACAGCAGGATTTACAGACTGTAATCTCTGCGCGAATTACCTTTCTTTAGTTTTCTTTAAGGTAATGCTATGGTCCCACAGAGATTTCGACTCTCTAGATCGTGTTTCGTCAAGATTTTAGATTTTTTACAAAATTTTCTCGAGAAAAGTCGAAATAGTCTAAAGAGTCCAAAAAATTCGAAACTGTCGATATTTGTCGAGATTTGTAGAGATTTGTCGAAAAAAAAAATCATTAATCGAAAATTATTAAACCTGACCAATATTTTTCGATAAAGTTTCGATCAAATTTATCGAAATTTTGTCGACATTTTATCGAAACTATCGAAAATGAAATCGAAATAGTCTTAACAGTCTAAAAGTTCGAAAACCAGTCGAAATAAATCTGAACTCTCTAAATAGTCTAAACAATCGTTACAGTCGAAATAAATCGGAACATTTGTCCAAATTTTTTAAAACAATCGAAAATTATTCGAAAAAAAATCGAAATCAATCTAAACAGTCTAAACAGTTGAATTTTGTCGAAATGCCAGTCGAAATGATCTAAACAGTCGAAAGTCGTCGAAATAAAATCGAAAATGAATCGAAATTGTCGAGAAAATACAAAAATAAAAATTTCCTCACGGAAAACAGATATTTTGTCGATATTTATACGAGATTTTGACGAAATTATTAAAAATAACAAAAAAAACAGGAATCGAAATATATTTCGACAGAAAGATCGAAATATTCCTGTGGGACCATAGCATAAAGGCACCGGTACATGATGGGTAATTTCAAAATAACCAAATTGTCAAATTGTAATGTGAAACCGACTTTGTAAAGCCGATGATGGTATCAATTTTCCCTAAAATAGAAATGTTACTCTCTCTTTTAAGAAAAGTGAAATAAATTCCCGTTCCAATTTAGAAAAGAGTACTTTTTCCTAAATTCCACATAAGAATAAATACACGAAAATGTTGAATGCGTTTTACGTCGTATCGTCGTTACGACACGTCTTAACAAGCGCACATTTTCACACGTTGGCTGTTTAATGTATGCCTTTATTTAAAGAGAGTAAGCATAGGTACCGCGTAGAAGCAGTTTTGCCAACTTTACCAATATTGTACCTTCCCTTGTAAATCCCTTGTAAATCCCTTGTAAATCCCTTGTAAATCCCTTGTAAATCCCTTGTAAATCCTTTGTAAATCCCTTGTAAATCCCTTGTAAATCCCTTGTAAATCCCTTGTAAATTCCTTGTAAATTCCTTGTAAATTCCTTGTAAATCCTTTGTAAATCCCTTGTGAATCCCTTGTAAATCCCTTGTAAATCCCTTCCCTTGTGGAGTGTCGTGGCCGAGCGGTGTAGCTTACCGGACTCAAGTTCTGGTGTTAGCAGCAGAATGTGGGTTCGAATCCCGGCCGTGACACTTGTGTCCTTGAGCAAGACACTTAACCATAATTGCTTCTCTCCACCCAGGGGTTAAATGGGTACCTGTGAGGGCAGAGTTGGTTGATTAGCCCTATATGCGCTGTAATGGCAGCAATTGAGCTGTATACTCCCCAGGGAGCTGAGATGGTTTTAGGAATGATTTATGAGCCTTATGAGCAGGGGTAATAATATAATGCACCACTCAGTTGGTGGATACGTGCGCTATATAAGTCCACACATTATTATTATTATTAAATGTATTTATAATGACTGCACAAGTAAAAACTCAAATTCACTTTCAATATTTATTGCTTACCTCACAGCTATCAAAGCAGATTACAGAACTCTATTTCATACTTTAAAGGGACAGTATCGTCACAATCAACAGGGCATGGAATGGGAGTGATAGTTTTAGATTAACTCAGCGAATGAAAATAATACCCCACATGGCAAGGTCATATTACCATTGCTGCTGCATAAAATGAGCCAGTAATTTCCAGCCACTGTGTTCATCTTAAACTAAGATACCGATTCCATGCCCTGTTGAAAGTCGGCTCTGATCATGACGATACTGTCCCTTTAAGAACAATAAGCCCCTTGGGGCCAATTTCATATATTGCTTAGCAAATTTGTCTGCTAAGCAAAATTGGGCTGAGAACCAGTATAGAAGCAATATAATATTCTCAGCACATTTGGGAGCTTAGCGGCTCTGTGAAATTGGCACCTGTATACAGTGGTTATTAAAATAACAAAACATGACCAACGTTTTACCCGAACCTATATATTCAATGATTGTATCAACCATCCCTTCAAATATTTCTTCTTGAGGTACTGACTTTAAAATCTGAAGGCGAAAGTAATTCTACACACTGACCATAGACCATGCAGTGTGAGAATTGTTTACAATGAACTATTTTTCTACTTTTCTCTGATATCTATGGATAAGGCCTATCTCTGAAGAGACGAACATTTCACAGCATGGTTTCTAACCAAGGTGCAGGTGGGGAAGGGATGGGGGAGATTCTAAATGTCCATCTCCAATTACCGACCCTGAACCTCACTGCACCCCTCCAAGTGTGGATGGAGGGGGGGGGGGAAAGAGAATTATATACCCCATCCTCTCGAGATTTACAGCCATGCTAACTATAATCTGTACATGGTTGTGAATGCATAAAGCGACCTTCATATTAACAGTAAATAATTATTGTTAAAATGTACACAAATAAAAGCATTTAAATTTACGCACGATATAATTATAGTTGAACAAATACAATATGGCTGACCTTGATATTGATAGTGGGCAAACTTTTTCTCTTGACTATGATTTGTGAAGCGCTTCGTGACTCCACCGCCACCCAACCTTCCCCTCTCCGGCCAATTAAGCCACCAGGAGGAAAGGATGTCAGCCCGTCCCCAGCAGCAAAAACTCGCTTTGTGCAAACTCATACCGACAACTTAGCCCTTGTTTTCTTTTTGTCTGAATGGGCCCAGTCAGAACAAAGGGGTGTAGGACAAAATAGCCTGCCGGACGTATGGGCTGTCGAAATAATGGGCAATGTTTTTATACAGGTGCCGAGTTTGCAAGGTGCCTCGTTTGCAGGTGGCGAGTTTGTAAGGTGCAGAGTTTGAAAGGTGCCTCGTTTGCAGGTGCCGAGTTTGTACGGTGCCTAGTTTGCTAGGTGCCTCGTCTGCAGGTGCCGAGTTTGCAGGTGCCGAGTTTGCAAGGTGCCGAGTTTGCTAGGCTTGCCGAAATGACTGCCTACCATTGTTACTGTGTACAACATGAAAGTTGTGTCTGTACTATGCGAAGGGATATTGTCCCAAGTTTAGAATAATTTTAGTTTTGTCGAACAAATAGGTTGTCTGCCTTATGGGATTAAGTCGACGCCCATTCACCACCATCAATACCTTAGGGAGTAGGCTAAAATATGTATCGCCCGTGTTTATGGCTATTTTAACAACATTTCTGGCAATTTAAAAAAAATTTTACTGTTAAACCATGTCCTGAAAACTATTTTGTGATATATCTCAATTCAAAGTATTTGTTTTCCTTTCTTAAAGGATATTATGAATGTTCCAATGAAAAAAAAACATTTCCGGAAATTTCCAGTATAAAACACAGGAGATACATCTTTAAGTATAGTATGGCCTATCCACTGTGAAACCACGTTGTGTTTGTAACATTTTACACATAATTTCTTTTATACACGTTTATAAATACATAAATCTGGATTATCACAAATAAATTATGAATACAAATAATATATTTTATACTTAATATTGCCACCATTTCAAAATAGTTTCAAATTTTTAATGATCTTAAGTTATTTTAAGGGCACTTTATAATTAGTTTCCAAGCAGTGATGTATCTATTTATACCTTTGTAATTGTGCTGTAGCCATCTTTGTTTACCCCATTATAATAATTACATCATATCCATACAGAAAGGCTATTGATACGAACACAATAGTACCTTTGTTTAACGGCATTATAATCATTGTCCAGTCTTCATTTTATTATATTGTCATATAATTATATAATCATTACATTTTGTGTAATGGCAGCGGCATTAGAAAGGTGAATGGTGTTTTCCATTTGTTTGCAATCATGGGGGGGGGGAGGGGGGGGGTGTTCTGCGAGCAAGGGATCCTATCGCTCATATAAATGCTCTTTTTGTTGCGCCATTCAACATGTTGTGTAAAAAGTAAGAGTTTGTTTTTCATATCATTTATTGGCAAATTGTATAAAACAATACAATTTACGCTTTGTTGAAACAGTTGTGTGCCAAACTATACAATCTTAGCGACTCGCGCACGAAAGTACTGAAAGAACTCAATTCAGTTCAATTCGGTGTGGTTGGCAGTGTTATATAGGTCTCGGGACCGGTCTTCGTCTCCGTCTCCCCCTCGGACTGTTGGGTATCGGTCTCGGTCTCGGTCTCGGTCTCAGACTTTGGGGGTTTCGACTACAATACTGGTGGTTGGTAATACAATGTTTCCCGTAACTGTTAGTTCCCGGCATATGAATAAAACAGCAAACTTTTTATGTTGATATGTCGACAAGGATTTCAAGAAACTGATTGATATCGGTACCATGGGCGTAAATCCCAGGAAATAGGGGATATATATACCCCACATTTTGGCCTAGGGGTTGGTCCACACGATCACCCCCAGAATTTGTCAAGCGGTAAAAAAATAATAATAAGCAAATAATTCGTGCAAAAACGGGAGGGGGATTTTGGTTAGTTTATAATTAATATTTATTGTCTGTTTGCCAATGACTGGAGATATTCCGCGCGTGCGCACATCAACTGTCAGTCACTGTAATGGAGATCAATGTTAAAATAATACGCCAAACGCAACGCGCTATCGCTGTTCTATCAATCAACAGTGAACTAACAACATGAGCCCTCAACAGGTCATGCACGGTGCGATTAGTCAAGTCTCAAACTGAATAGTAGACACAATAGGCCGTATTCATAAAAATAAGTAATTACTTACTAGTAAATGCTATAAGTCAAAGCAACAGCTAGGTAAGCAAAAGGTCTAGTCTAAGCAATTGCTAAAAATCTTATTCATAACCATTTGCTAAATGATTACAGTTGTTACTTGCCTCGGCTAGTAAGTTCTCAAGTAGTTGCTATTGTACTACAGTACCATCCACGAGTCTCGGTATTTGGTGGTATGAAGGTGTTTGCAAGCCATTCCACATTTTCTTTGTCAAACCTAAATAAAGTTCTGTAAGTGCTAGGGTTGACTTCATAACGATTAAGCCTGATGTTATACACCTTAGGTTGTGGTCTTGGACGTAAAAACATGGCAGAAAATGTGATATGTCTGTATTGGCTAAACAGCAAGCCATAAATTAGGTGCTTGTACAATCACTAGTAAATGCTTGTCGAAGGTCATTTTTATGAATACAAATTGAAGTAGATGCTAATTTCTCTAGCATTTACTTATAAGTAAAAAGCAATTACTAATGCTTAAAATTTGTAGCTTTTACTTGAAAGTCATTGCTTATTTCTATGAATACACATTTCAGTAAAAGGTTAGTAAAAGGGGGTTGTTACTTTAGTAAAAGCAATTACTTATTTTTATGAATACGGCCTATTATTCCAGTACGTCTTAAGATCATTTGATTGGCGTCCGTGTTATTTATTAGTCCGCTCTCTTTAGTATAAATGGAGTGTCGTGGCCGAGCGGTCTAGCGCACCGAACTCAAGTTCTGGTGTTGCCAGCAGCAGGGTGTGAGTTCGAGCCCCGGTCGTGACACTTGTGTCCTTGAGCAAGGTACTTAACCATAATTGCTTCGTCCTTCGGATGGGACGTAAAGCCGTAGGTCTCGTGTGTTGTGTAATGCACGTAAAAAAGAATGCGCCTTGAGCACCACTTAGTTGGTGGATACGTGCGCTATATAAGTCCATACATTATTATTATTATGCTTCAATTATTATCAAAACTAGGTCGAGATAAGGCGCCCTCCCAAACCGTCTCCCCCTCTCACTTGGTTCCGGCGTGTGTACCAATTCGGATCTCGTCTGTCTTTTGTAAATTACGATTCAAGAAAAATCATACTTTTTATGTTAGTTTCAAGTTTGTTCTATTTACATTTCAACGAAGCAGAATTTAATCAACATATATTGAAGAATTCCTTTAACAAACATTAATCATGTTATACTATTTTCACTAATTAATACAAGTAAATTAATATGCCCTGTTTAATTCATTATATTCTGCAACAAGCAAGCTTAATACTCAAATACACTTAAGGGAAGGTACAACATTGGAAATTACCACTGTAACCAGAGATTATCAAATTAAGGAATTTACTTTGTGTAAAGTTAGTACAATTCATCCTGAGAAATTAGTCCGTCTGAAGGACTTTCATCTTAGAGCAAAACAATGAATAAAACGTTCCAAAAATGTTTCCTTCATTTTACTCAAAAACGTGACACTTATTGTGATGAAACCAGTGGCGCAACTATGGGGGGGGGGACGAGCCCCCTGCCGAGGTCTGTGCCCCCGGGTGCCCCACCCATTCAGAATTTTTTTTAAATAGGTCTCCATTTGAGGCTGCATGATACAAAAACCTCGGTGTTAAAATAACAACAGTGGTGTCAACTTTATTCTTCCATGGTGTTTATATTGTGCGAGTTGCGTAATATAAACACCAATGGTGTAGTTTTTAACACCACAGTTTTTGCAGTGTATTGACCGTGCCCCCTAGAAAATATGGTGCACCCCATGGTGCTCCCCTGAAAATAGGACCCTAGTTAAGCTACTGGATGAAACCTTCACAGGTTAGTTGAAAGATACAGATCTTTATTGAAAACTATATAGAGGGTTGGAATTAACGTTGGTTACCAAATAACAATGTTGTACTTCCCCAATAAAGATTGTTTTAAAACAATTCTATCAATCTACCACAAGAAGATTTTTATTTCAGCAAACTTTGAAGCATTCCACAATTTTCTACGCGTATGATTTCCCGATGACAATGGGAAAAATGACATTCTAAATTAGGAATATGACAACCGAAATAATATTAAGCAAATTTGCGTCTCCAGCATTGAGGGAGAGAGTGGGTGGTCGTTTGCCCGCCTGTGCCCTGAACGTTGAGTCAGAATCCACGTCATCATGTTTTGCCCCTTTGTATAAACCCTCATGTGTCTCCCACTGGTCATGGTTTGAAGCGATGAAAATTACTTTGAATCATTTTGCTTTGTTTGGTTAACATTGTGATTTTACTTACAACCAATCACCTCAAAACGCATGCAGCAATTCGAGCTTGTCCAATTAATGGGTTCAATGCGTATATAGCGAGCATACAAGGCCTCCGTCAACCTAGCAGTCACGTGACTGTTTGTGTCAGTGTTGCCGATGAACTGTAAACATAATCAATAAATACATATTCATTAGTCATACACAAATATTATACAAATTTGCATGCACTGTAATCACTTCTTTAAAGTCAGTATACAGTTTTTGACTTATGCTACAATAGGCCGTATTCATAAAAATAAGTAATTACTTACTAGTAAATGCTATAAGTAAAAGCAACAGCTAGGTAAGTAAAAGGTCTAGTCTAAGCAATTGCTAAAAATCTTATTCATAACCATTTGCTAAATGATTACAGTTGTTACTTGCCACGGCTAGTAAGTTCTCAAGTAGTTGCTATTGTACTACAGTACCATCCACGAGTCTCGGTATTTGGTGGTATGAAGGTGTTTGCAAGCCATTCCACATTTTCTTTGTCAAACCTAAATAAAGTTCTGTAAGTGGTAGGGTTGACTTCATCACGATTAAGCCTGATGTTATACACCTTAGGTTGTGGTCTTGGACGTAAAAACATGGCAGAAAATGTGATATGTCTGTATTGACTAAACAGCAAGCCAAAAATTAGGTGCTTGTACAATCACTAGTAAATGCTAGTCGAAGGTCATTTTTATGAATACAAATTGAAGTAGGTGCTAATTTCTCTAGCATTTACTTATAAGTAAAAAGCAATTACTAATGCTTAAAATT
Source organism: Zoroaster sp. YZ-2022 (assembly GCA_029582265.1). Lineage (NCBI taxonomy): Eukaryota > Metazoa > Echinodermata > Asteroidea > Forcipulatida > Zoroasteridae > Zoroaster > Zoroaster sp. YZ-2022. The sequence goes on along the minus strand of CM055822.1, from coordinate 20,666,731 downwards.
TGTAGCTTTTACTTGAAAGTCATTGCTTATTTCTATGAATACACATTTAAGTAAAAGGTTAGTAAAAGGGGGTTGTTACTTTAGTAAAAGCAATTACTTATTTTTATGAATACGGCCTAATGTCTGTAAATGCATCCATACTTAAGAATCAACATACAAACCAACCTTTCAAAGTTATAGCTTTATATCTCATTGTGTCATGAATGAAATTATATTAAAAAATTTCATATTCAATCCAACGTAGAATTTCTGTCTTTGTATGACATGGAAATTTTTACTATAACCATAGCCCCTAAGTCAGAAATATTTCAAGGGATGTCTGATACCACCGTAATGTTTACACGAAGTATAAGTCTTATGATAATCTGTGATAATTTATGTATTTCGAGATAAAGTCACGCACAAAGGTGAAATCCAAAAAAATACGTTGAGTAAGCATGGTACACTAAATACAACCCACGTCATTCCTTGATACTTTTTGTATGTATCTATGAGACAAATTACTTACAGAACCTTGGAAAATTGTATGGATTTTAATTCATTGTATTTCCATTAATAATTAGTTTAGGATCTACAATTTTACATTTTGTAGACCGATAAGAAAAAATTTTCAAAGCCTATATAATCATAATTGTTTGGGTCATTTGCTTTTAAAAGGTTTAGTTTCAACTCAAGAGAATTTGCAAAGATTTCAAAATGTTACTGATTGTACAAATGGATTCCTGATTAAATATGAGGGTTGACGCATTTTGTCGAGTTCTTTTATTGAGTTTTAAGCGGTAACATTTCATATACAGACAACTCAAAAAATATACAACAAATTGTCACGTGACGCTATTTCTGCACAATACACGTAAGAGGGTGTGTTAACAGTTATTGCTTTGTTATATTCCCATTGTTCAAGCATTACGTACTACATCTAAATAAATTTACATTAAAACAACAAACCTTTGGAAGATTAATTATTGGTATATTACATAGTGCCGTTAACGAGAATAGTGATAAAGTTTTTTCTTACTTATACGAACTGGGAATTTAAAATAAAAAAAACTCTTTAAAAAAATATTGGCAATAAATTCCTTTTTCTCTAAAATAAATTTTGTACAGGAAGACTGATGCCACCAAGATCTTTACATCAAGTACGCACTGGGGCGTTATAGGTAAATATTGTGACACCGTGTGAAATTATCAATTGATTAGTAATTAGTTCTTAAATGAACTGGAGTTTACAACTCATACGTAGTACGTTATAGATTAATATTTGACCATATGGTTATTTTGTAATTACCAACTCTGTACATTATTTTTTTAATTAAAACTTGCCTCTTTGATAACTCCGTTTGTATCGGTTACGGTTGTCCACGACACACTATCATCACTGTACACCACGTGGTAGGCCGGGACAAAAGCAACCCCATCGCCTTGTGTGATCAGACCAGTGATGTACACCTTAGATGTGAAGTCAACTTGTATCCATGGGTTGTTGTCATTGCGTCCGGCACACCAACCAACTGGCGAATAATGTTCATCAAATGAGATTTGTATTAGTGAAGACGGTTATCCTCCCACGTCTAATGACCAATTTGAGACTTTTGAGACGCTAGATGGCAGACGACTTACCGGTTATTTTCCATTCTAAATATCGTGGGCATGCTCAGAATTACGTAAATAATGGGAAAAGACTGGTAAGTCTGCTGCCACCAACGTCGTAAAAGTCTCCCATTGGAAACAAATTCAGTATGCTTTGATTTGAACATTCACTGTTTCAAAAAAGTCAAAAATTTCCACTTAAATTTTGATTTCGGCATCTAGGCCTAATAGCTGGCAATTGGTTATAATTGGTTATAAAAAACATTTTGACTAAATGAAAATGTGCATTATTTCCATGTTTTGTCCAGACAACGTAATTTTTCACCAGGACGATCGAGGGAGTAATACCATAGAGAAAGGACCACGGACCTTTCTCTATGGTAATACCATGGAGGTAGAATTCTACCTCCATGGTAATACTGACGGCATTGTTATAATAAACAGCACAATACAACAGTTGATCCACACCATTGGACATTGCTGAGTCCTATCGACGGTTTAATATTTTGAAAGATGTTGATCATTATATGTATTTTGTATCATGAGAAAGCTAATTCAAATTGTCCGTCGCTTTGGTATTAATTTTCCCAAAGTATGTGTTATAGTCCTACCTGGAGTATCAAGCCGCGCCATCGAAGGTGGAAAATTTCCCAAAATCGACGAGGCTGTGATACTGTCATCAGGGATGTCCCCATTCTCCATACCAAGAGGTTCCTCAGAGTCGATGGAGCATCCTATATCGGTTAAAAGGGAGAAGCAATTTTAAACATGATTTAATGTCAACCAGGCACTAGATCAAATTGAAAAATAAACCAAGCTTATTTGACTTATCTATCTTTACCTCTTGGTTGGGAAATGATACGGTATTCATTATAGACCATGTAACTTGTTTACACAATTGCGTGACCTTCCCGCCGGGCAAAAGTGTGTGTATTTGTATACAGAGTTTGTACATTTTGTACTTCTCCACATAACATCAAAAATTTTCAAATAAATAAGATTTAAGATGTATTGTTATTAAAAATCAATGTAAGATTTGTTTCTGCTGATATCTCAAAATATCAGATTTTCCTGTCATAGACCGGTGTACTTTTTGTTCCCGGCGCATTTTGACCTTTAGGGCTCTTTTGTAACACGTGATGTCATTGGTCACATCGTTTATAAAGGTCAAAACTAAATTTGTACTGAAATACACAACGACGCATACAACATATCAGTGCATTCCACGGAAGCGTTTTGAGGACACGATAACAATTAAGTTTACGGGTAACACCCTGTGAAATAATCTATTCTTGGAAGATATAATGTGGTTCTGATATTAAGAACCAGTAGTGAGAATAGTTCTCGACGTTTAGAACAGTGTGCTCTGTCCATCTTCATGAGATCACATCAAAACACATTTAAATAAAAGCTTTTTTTCACAGTGTCGTTAATACGTTTCCATATTATTGTGTGGTCTTACCTGTTATACATGGATGAAAATAAATAAATATAATTACTATTTTGTACATAAGTATTATATTTTGTTCACCATATTATGGATAATATTTGTCCATATTATTGACAAGTTCTTTACCTGTTATGTCACCTGTACCTGGCTTCGGGAATTCATTGCGAATCTTTTGCATGGCTGATGCCACCCAGTGGTATTTGTTGTAAGACTGACCAGGATCAGACTCTGGCATGGGACCATAGTAAGCCGCCATCTTGCTCTCCACAAGAAACAAATTTACTTGAAATGTAATCAGAATAAAACAAAAACAATAAGAACGAAAACAAGTCCATCTTTATCCTGAAAGAAATGTTGTATTGACAAGTTAGCAAATAGGATGCCGCTGCTTCATACTCAGTGAAAACATTTCATTTATTAATTACAGTACGGTAAACGGACCGTTAAAATTAATAGCACTACGATAAGCCCAGAAGTTGAAGCTGAAGTGCATTTTACCACTTGAGACTATGATTATGATTATGCAAGAAGCAAATAAAATACCTTGTATTTCATGTCAAGAAGCAAATAAAATACCTTGTATTTCATGTCACTTTAAAGGGAATGTTCAGCATTGATAATGTCTAATAAAACCGATTCTAAGTATGCTAACTCTCTTTGAATCAAGACATGCATTAAAGGGAAGGTTCAGCATTGATAATGTCTAATAAAACCGATTCTAAGCATGCTAACTCTCTTTGAATCAAGACATGCATTAAAAGGAAGGTTCAGCATTGATAATGTCTAATAAAACCGATTCTAAGTATGCTAACTCTCTTTGAATCAAGACATGCATTAAAGGGAAGGTACAACATTGGTAATGTCGGCAAAACTGCTTCTATGAGTATGCTTACTCTCTTTGAATCAAGATATATATTGAAGGGAAGGTACAACATTGGTAATGTTGGCAAAACTGCTTCTATGAGTGTGCTTACTCTCAACATTGGTAATGATTTAATGTATTCTTACTCTCTTTGTTATATTGTGTTGTTAACGAGTAAATAGTTAAAACGCATTTTGATTGTTTTCAAAATCAGTGCGGTATTTTAATTCTTTTAACATGTCCAAATTTTCCCATACACAAAGTATGGTGGCTAAGAGAGGCCACACAAATCAGGCAAACGTTCACACCCCTATATGTAATTTGGCCTTAATGAATGAAAGAAAAAAAGATTAAACGAAGATGAGGCAGATTCATGATTTTATATATGGCTTGATTGATGGTATCATAAGAAACAGGAAAGAATAGCCTTGAATTGCAATCAGCCCACTGTTTACCAGTGTTGGAGTCAAGACCTCAAACTCCGAGACCGAGATCGAGACCTCAACATTTCGAGACCTCAAAATCGTCGAGACCTGAAAAATATGGTCTCGAGACTAGTCTCGAGACCAAGACCTCGGTGGAGACCTCCAATACTGTTCCCGTGAAATAATTGGTGCTGATATTTTAAACGTTAGAATGAATACGAAAAATCTAAATGCATGTTTTAGTAATATTGATCGTTAACGACACAATGTAATGAACTGAAACTTTTTCCAGTACTCAGTTTGATTGGTTGATGTATATAATTATTTAGATTCTAAGAGAGTAACTATATAAGCATTTTTGCCAACATTACCAAGTGGTGTATCTTCCCTTTGAAGGAATTATACGAATTATTACAGTTTACAGCAGCGCAAAGGGATTTTATTAAAGGAGTGGATGACCAGCTAAGTACAATTCGTCTTCCTTAGTAACGAGTGGAGGACCATGTTTTCTTGTATTATTCTGATTTGCAGTCAAGAATAATTTCGAAGTAATTTGACCTTTTTTTTTTTACTAAAATAAAATTTTCTATTGCTCATCAGACAAAAAGAGATTACAGAGGAATTTTGATCAACTTAACTTAACTCTGAGGTAGGTTTTACATGAAACGATGATATACTTATTTGTTTTAAATTTAAAAATACTTTATCTTGATATATCCAAACGGTCTCAATGGTCGAGAGGTTAAGACGTCTGCACTAATAAGCAGGAGGTCGTGGTTTCGAATCCCACCCGCGTCGCCTGTGTAGTTTTTTTTTTCACAGACACTCGGAAAGCACTGAGTATACAGTGCTATACACACGTCGGTGTAGAGCAAAATTAAATCAATTGTTTATCTCCCGACGCAAGAATTTCACCAACCTATATACATCGCAGAACCCGCTGCTATATGGGATTCTAGCCGGCCAATTATCATCGGGCAAGCTCGGTGGTCATTATTCATGAAACGATCGACTATCATGTGAATTAAGCGAGCCATTGCTGCATGCTACGCGATATGCATGTGCCACTCACTTAAAACGACACCAATTGTAATCCAGACTACCAGGTTATAATCTGTGCTTGTTAATAGCAATATGAAATAGATCCTCTTGAGACGTTATATACTGACACAAATTTGGAGTATCGGGTGATAGGAAACATCTGATTGCATTAATTCACTATTTTCTCGATACTGACACAACGACATAAACTGACAATTGTACAGGTTAGTTGTTTTATGTACCGGGTACATCATGATTCAAATTGAGTAACATCCTTTGGTCTTAAACCCCGCCCCCTCTCCTCTCTGCTGGATCCATTACTGCTTTACAAGACAACACAAAATCAGGGCCGTAGCGAAGGCATAATATCTTCAGGGTAGTTGTGGAAGCCAATTTTTCTGACTGACTTCAGAGGCGGTAAAATCGCTGGACGAGGGGGACCAGGTCGTGAGCTATTTTTTGAAAGGTGGGTAGGCGTAAACATTTGAGGGGTAGGGGTGAACAATCCCCCCATAACATCGCCCAACAAGGGGTGAGAGTAGTTGTTTAGAAATGTTTTTCCTAAATTAAATCACCTTTGGCACACTAATACAAGCCTGCTTCGATGGCTTGATTTGGTGGTTTTATTTGTAGACTGAGGCTCGATTCACCGACTGAAAACCTACATTGGGGAGTCTCACACCACATACCCCGTCTCTTTTAGCTACGGCCCTGAACAAAAATTAATGTTAGAGATGTATCGCCCACGTTTTCGCTATTTTAACGGCAACTTTCGCTATTTTAACGGACATTTAATTTTTCTTCAGAACATTGCTATTTTACTTTAGGAAATGAATACAAATGCTGTAAAATGACACATTTCTCAAAATAATCTTGAGAAACATAGCTTTACAGTAAATATGTACCGAAATTAATTGATTGATGGGTCCCTTTTGACACTTTTGCATTGTTAAATTAAGCTTCTGACAACTAATTAGTAAAATATCTCATTTAAAAGTTTGTATTCCTTTCTAACAAAATTATTATCATTCTTCCAATAAAAACAAATATTTCCGGAAATTGCCGGTAAAATACGATCGATACATCTTTAACCATTCCCTTGATCATTTATAAAAACCACTACTCGAATTGCCGTTTTAGTTTTCAATGAGAGAAATCATCGATTGATCTGCCTGCCAATCGTGTACCATGTTTACGGTCAATTTCACAACACACACACCTACACTAAATTAAGAATCGTGATGATTTAGCGCTCGTTGCTATTATCGAGGCTCCCTGACCGTCCTTTGCTATGGATACTAAGGCAAATTTAAAAGCTACATAATACCTCATCATTTTCAACCAGCTGATTATTGATTAGTAACAGAAAGGAACCGCTCAGTCTCTTTCATACTTTGAAATTGACCGTGAACATATATATATATATATATATATATATATATATATATACATATATATATATATATACATATATATATATATACATATATATATATATACATATATATATTATTTATATATTGTTTATATAATATTGTTTATATAATATTTCGGGTCAATTTCTCCATATAAATCTACTTTGTGTACAACCACATAAAAGGCTTGTGTCCCGTTTGTGTGATCCCCGCTACTGCCGTTACCCGGGTTGTTTGCATCTGACCGGGGCTTGATCCCTGGCTACTCGGCAGATATGGTTTGGCCTCTGACCTGTCCCCCCCCCCCCCCATAGAGCAATAGATAATTGGCATAAGTGGACCGCCCACCAACATAGGGGCTGGTTAGCTCAGTTGGTAGAGCGCTCGTACGGTAATCGAGAGGTCGCGGGTTCGAGTCCGGCATCAGCCAATTTTTCTTTGCTCGCGAACCGTTTATATATATACATATATATATATATATATATATATATACATATATACATGGTGATACGGGTGATTTGCCCAATTATTACATGTATAATAATGGTCGATACTGATGTAGATTTGAACACACAATATTTTGCAATATATATACATAACAGCAAAAGAAACGTCACCCCCTAAATTTTGATAAGTATGAGAACATGTTTAGCTTATGTGTCCTCAGACGTCATGCATGACGAATTTTGAGGTCAACCAAATTTGCCACATTGCGTTCGTTTACTGAAATAAAAAAATATTCTTATGGTAGATTGATAAATTGGGTGTTTTAAAAGCTTCATTAGAGTTTTGTTTCTCAGAAATCCATTTTTGAATTGGAGAAAATTTGTATTTTTATCGCTGTTTTTAACCCTCCCCCTGAAAAAAAGACAGCGTACACGTCATCGACAGATTATGGTCGTGAGTGCCATCGTACGGCATCATCACGCATGAACTTGAGTGGTTATCAAAACTAAAGTACGCATGACTGTAAAATAAAATGCACATGGTAAAACGTGTGTCAGCGCATGCTTCGCGCACTCATTAGAACGTTATATTATTTTCTTCCTGAAAGTTAGTTATTCAGCAAGTCATATTGTGAAACACGAAGAAATATATGTCACATTGCTGCATTAATGTTGCCAATCCTCATCCCATCTTTGTAATCATGGTTATGACAAATTATGAAGTTTGATACATTTTGTTTGTATTTTTTTTTTACTGAAGAAAGTCAGTAAGTAAGTCTAATCACAAGTCTTTTTTGGGGGTCCAAAATCACAAGTTAACTGGTCAAACACAACTTGTGGCTTCTTGAAGTCAGATTGAATTCAAGTCTCTGGCACACTTAAGATGAGGATCTTAAATATTTGTGAGCTTTAACAGGTGAGGGGAGAGGTGGATTGTGCGATAGACGGACAAATTGAGGAGGGGGAAGAGACGGAGAAAAAGGATAAATAAACAAACAGTCAGACAAACAAACAAATGGACATACACACAAACGGACAGACATGAGTCCAGAAAGAGAGCTATCTATAGACGGACAGAAAGACGAGAAGCCAAGCAGTCATTCTCCATTAAAGACATCTGTTGTAACAACTAAAAATAAAAGTAGAGATACACCAGCACAGTGCGGAAAATACTGTTAGCAAACGGGTTCCTTTCTCTTTCTAGATGGTTTAACTCGAAAGAAAAGCTGCGCGCTAATTATCAGTGATGTGTACGTTGTTAATAAAATGAATGTATGCCTGATTGCCAAGGACAGCCATAATTGTCTGGGTGTGTGTATATAGTCATGCAAAGTTATATCTAGACCTTCGTTCAGAAAGACTGACCTTTCACAACCATATCCTCGGTCAATTTCTTGCACATGACATCATGCATGCATACAAATCCATAAAAACGAAACAAAAAAAGTACAGGAAGTTCGATTCAATACACGTTGTCACGTAGCCATCTCGTTTGCCTTCAATGTATCCGGGAGCAATTTCATAGAGAAACAGAACAGAACATTTTAATTTATACACAGTCAAATGTACAACGTGAATCATTGTTGTTTTAAATACCAATGTTATATACCATAGTTTCCGTTAAGATATTGAATAATGCCGGATTTGAACCTGCGACATCTCTTTCATTCACATTTTTCCCTTTTCACAACTTCCAAGCTACAATGTCAATGTCTATTATATGTCCTGCAGATATGAGGGTGTTACGGTATTATAACATCTTTGTGTCAACTGTTCTCCTCATCGGGTGATTTGCCCAATTATTACATGTATAATAATGGTCGATACTGATGTAGATTTGTACACACAATATTTTGCAATATATATACATAACAGCAAAAGAAACGTCACCCCCTAAATTTGGATAAGTATGAGAACATGTTTAGCTTATGTTTCCTCAGACGTCATGCGTGACGAATTTTGAGGTCAACCAAATTTGCCACATTGTGTTCGTGTTACACTCCATACTCATAATATTCTTCATTAAACAAATTATATTAATTAAAATGAAAATAATAAAAAATTTAGGGGTGACGTTTCTTTTGCTGTTATGTGTTTATATGTATGTGTATATATATATATATATATATATATATATATATATATATATATATATATATATATATATATATAAGTTTTGAGGCTTTGCATGGTGGAATATCGATATCGTTTCGGTTTGCGGTAACACCATGTGTTTATCTCAACTAACGTGAAGCTGAGATACAGGTTCTGAAAAGAACCGTATCGCACAACTCGTATCTCAACCTTCGTTAAGTGAGAAAGGTTCAAGGGAGAACCAATTTCGGGCAACTCGTTTTTCTCTACTGTCGCTAAGTGAGAAATATGGTTCAGGGAGAACCACGGGGACTTCACGGGTTAATATGGTTCAGGGAGAACCATAGGGACTTCACGGGTTATTCTCAACGTTTCGATTAGCCTGCTCAACGTTAGTTGAGATAAACACATGGTGTTACCGCAAACCGAAACGATATATGTATATGTATATGTATATGTATATATATATATATATATATATATATATATATATATATATATATATATATATAAATTAAATCGGGAGGGTGGCCTTAGCTTTCGATCCAATCCGGACCTTCATCAGAGGCTTTGACAAAGTACAACATAAAAACTCATCCATTTATAGGGAAAAGGGAAAGCAAAGGATCATGGGGCGGGATCCAAAAAAGGCGGGAAAATAGTGACCAATTAAAGATAAGCATCAGTCTAGAAAAGCCAATAGGAGTAATCATAAGTGAACAAAGGAGGGATTATAGGGCCACACAATAAGTAGATGTGGCAGCTTATGGTGAAGCTAGGGTAAAGGAGGGATTATTGAGCCACACAATAGGTAGAGGTGGCATAAACATACACAAAGGGATACGACAACAAAAAGGGGAGTTTTACGCCTTACAAATTGAGGAGTTGGTGTGTGGGTGTAAATAGCTAAATTAAAATAGTCCTATGAGAGACAGTTGGAAAAAATGTAAAAGTATACAAGATAAGATAAAGCAAAATGTTAAAGCAAATACCTGAAAATAGAACAGGTTAGGACAGAGACCTGAAAAGTAACAGGTTAAAACAAATACCTGAATATAGAACGAAGGTTAAAACAAATACCTGAAAAGAGAACAGGTTAAAACAGATACCTGAAAGGAGTACAGGTTGAAACAAATACCTGAAAAGAGGGTTAAAGCAAATACCTGAAAATAGAACAGGTTATGACAAAGACCTATAAAGTAACAGGTTAAAACAAATACCTGAAAAGAGAACAGGTTAAAACGGATACATGAAAGGAGTACAGGTTGAAACAAATACCTGAAAAGAGAACAGGTTAAAGCAAATACCTGAAAAAAGAACAGGTTAAAACAAATAGCTGAAAAAACAGTTTAAAGCAAATACCTGAAAAAGGAACAGGTTAAGACAACTACCTGAAAATAGAACAGGTTAGGACAAAATCCTGAAAAATAAAAGGTTACAACAAATGCCTGGAAATAGGTAAAGGTAGCTGGGTTATTTGATACCTGTGTTGATATTGAGGCCATAGGGTTGAAGTGTTTTGTGTTTGTTACAAGTCTGCTCCAAGGCTGGATAACCTAATTGCTGTAACAGGTCTACCCGTGTCGTCGTTTCCGCGCGAGAGGGGAAAAAGTCACGTTCAATTTTATCCCCCAGATCGTTTCTGTCATGTAACGCCCGTCGCTAGCGCCTTTTATACGTTATCTTAACCGTTATCTGTTCCTTTAGTCAAGGCGCACGCGGCAACCAGGAACACAACACGAAATAAGACCACACGTTTGACAGTATACTCATTGTAAAAAACTAATTTCTCGATAAATATAAGGTAGCTTTTCAACCAGCTGATTATTGATTAGTAACAAAAAAAAATACTTTGAAATTGATCGTAAACAAGGCAGGCAGACTAATATGAACATGTTTCTCAATGAAAACAAATAATAATGAAGATGTGCAATTTGGTAATAATATTTGGCCATAGTTAAAGGGACAATATTGCCATAATCAACAGGGCATGGAATCGGTGTTCTAGTTTTTAGATTAACTCAGTGACTGAAAAATAATACTCGCATGATAAAATCATATTACCGTTGCTGCTGCATAAATGAGCCAGTAATTTTTAGTCACTGTGTTCATCTTTCACTAGAACACCGATTCCATGCCCTGTTGAAAGTCTGCTCTGATCATGACGATAGTGTTCCTTTAATTGCAGACAGTTATAAGTATTCCTTTACTGGCTGATTTGGGGGTATAGCCCAACAGTCCACGCCCCCTTAAAGGAAAGTGGGAAAGAGGAAGGGAAGAAAATGTACCCACTACTATCGTTTGTAGAGGGCAGTTGGAAAAGATGATGGGGCAGGGGGTATTCATTGTGAAATATTAGAACATTTGGGATGGTAGAACAAATGTTAATCGATAGCTTACAATAATACTAAGAGACTGCTCGAAATTCCGACAGCCTGTTTGGCAAACCAAAGCATAAATTCGTTTGAGGGCCCGTTGTTCCGACAGATATAAATTGCGATAATTATAACTTGCAAATTTACCTGGAACAAAAATCACCGACAAATTGTTTCAATCTTTAAAAGGAAATTATATGCATAGCATACCGAAATTTAATGGTGACGTAGCTGGAATTAGAAATACCTTTTCCAAGATTGATTTAATTTTGCCCTACAAAGTTTGCCCCACAAAGTTGAACACCTTAAAAAATCGCTCAGGACGGGGAAACATGAATATTTTTTCCAACAAAAGTTGCTCAAGGAGGGAGAAAGGGGTTGGCGTGAACAATTCTCATTCCCCCAAATTTAACATCAACAAATCACTCACGGGGTGGGGGGGGGGGATTTAATGGTTATTTTGTGCACATGGAAGTGGGGGTGGGGCTAAAATACCAATAAATTTACCGACTATATTAATTTGTAATGCCATTGCTAACTTTATTATTTAGATTACCAATGTTATTTGTTCCATATATAAGATTTACGTGATTCAAAAAACAACAATATGTAAAACTTGATGATGGTAGAATTTTTCTGTTAATCTTCCCTGGAAATAATTGTGTCACATTTTGAAGGAATTAGTACTCTTTGTGAAATTCCACGTTAGGATGAATAGGAAACATCTGATCGTATTATTAATTAACTATTTTCTCGATACTGACACAACGACATAAACTGACAATTGTACAGGTTAGTTTTTTATGTACATCTTGATTCAAATTGAGTAACATCCTTCGGCATTAAGCTCCGCCCCTCTCCTCTTTGCTGGATCCGTTACTACTTTACAAGACAACACAAAATCAGGGCAGTAGCGAAGGCATAATATCTTTCGGGGAGTGTGGAAGCCAATTTTTCTGACTGACTTCAGAGGCGGTAAAATCGCTGGACGAGGGGGACCAGGTCGTGAGCTATTTTTTGAAAGGTGGGTAGGCGTAAACATTTGGGAGGTAGGCGAGGGGTGAGAGTATGTGTTTAGAAATGTTTTTCCTAAATTAAATCACCTTTGGCACATTAATACAAGCCTGTTTCGATGGCTTGATTTGGTGGTATATTTGTAGACTGAGGCTCGATTCACTGACTGAAAACCTACATTGGGGAGTCTCACACCACACACCCCGTCCCACATTTTCGCTATTTTAACGGCAACTTTCGCTGTTTTAACGGACATTTAATTTTTCTTTGGAACATTGTTATTTTACTTTAGGAAATGAATACAAATGCTGTAAAAGGACACATTTCTCAAAATAATCTTGAGAAACATGGTTTTACAGTAAATATGTACCGAAATTAATTGATGGTGGGTCCCATCATAAATTAAAATAATAATAAACGAATAATTCTTGCCAAAAAGGAGGGAAATTTGTTTTGTTTAAATTCTTGTTTCTTTGTCTGTTTGGGGTGTCATCTTTTGGGGGGTTCAACCCCTTTGGCATGCCAATTTTGTTTTTATAATTTTGGGGGTAAAATAATGAAATAAAAATAAATAAAAGAGAAATGATACTTAAAGTGATGTTTTTGCGGTGTTTTCAATGTCATCCCCTCCCCCCAGACACGGATTTACGCCACTGGTTACAGTTTTTTAGTAGAATTTTTACTATGAAAGTGTATAAAAGACTTGATTTTATGTAAGGTCCCCCACGAGGCGCTGTGTATCACATTCAAATTCAAATTCAAGATGGAGAACACGAAGGCGACAATGTCAGTGTGGTAGTTTCGCCAACTTTGAGGAGATTGAGGCGGTTGAAGGTAAATAGTTTGTTTAGTATTTATTGTATATTGTTCTTCTCGTTATTTGCTATTATTGTTCTTCTTGTTAGCTGTTCTCGTTAGTTGTAGGAGGCGCTGTGTCTCACATTCAAATTTAAATTCAAGATGGAAAACACGAAGGTGAATCAATGTGTATGTATACATGTACAATGTACATGTACAATGTACATGTACATGTACGTTGTACATGTACATTGTACATGTTGTTATGCACTCGGCGACAACCACGTCGTGCATAAAGTCACTATGTGAGCGTGTGCATGTAGTGTCGCGGCCATTATACGCTGTCGGTCAATGGGTTACATAGTTTCGCCCTTCTCGTGAACAATTATTAGCCTTAACCTGAACTAAGGAGAAGAAAAATCCTTAACTGGGCCAGGCGCAGTTCTCATGTTTAAACATGTGATAAAACTCACATAATACCAAACAATAATGTAAGAAAGACAAAATACTCATTAAAAAGTAATATTTTATACAATTTACATAAAACAGAGGCAAACCATTTAGACCTATAGGCCTACCTCACAAGTATGTACAATTTTACCTAACTGCCATTTACGTAAAAGTTAGGAAAATAAAATTATCTAATATCCGCGCAGTAATATTGTATATAAATGTTTGCTAACATTTTACCCAACGCCTGTTTGGTAAAGTTTTACTTAATTATTAGGAGGTTCACTAGGAACATCTAAAACAGGGTAAGGTTTTACACATTTTTTTCTCTGTGTGTAGTTATTGCATTCAGACTGTTTATTTTCAATTTGATTTGAAATTTTAGGAAAGAAAACTCTTGTCTAAATTCAAACTGGTTATAATTTCACAGGAAGATTGAAACCATCCTCAGAAAGTTTGGTTATTTTTTAATTACCAATCATATACCTTAATATATTTAATGAGTGAACAAGAAAAAGATTCAATAAATCTGTATCAGATTCAGGATTTTAGAAAGGATGGTGTCTTGATGGAATTAATGGTATTATAAGAAACCGTACAAGACATTAGCCTACCTTAAGGTAGATCTGTGCCAACAAATTTCTGACATTAATTATTGTTATTAATTACTGCCACTTGGGAACAGGTAGGGGGAACTTTGGCGGGACAACAACGGAATTAGAAGTCTTTACGCTTTTCTTGAATATATTTGATGCTCAATGGGGGCACCTGTGTGGACACACCCTTTCAATAGGGACACGTACCCCATCCAACAAGTTCTTGTTCATTATATCTACTTATGTATTGTTAGTTTACATCCGTCTTTACTTATTGTTATGTGCAATTTAGTCCTATAGTGCTATCAAAATATATCAATCATATAAAATATATCAATCATTAAACCAATTATTCAAGGAATAAATCAATCAATCGATCAATTTGTCAATGTACTCTGTTCATTAATGTTATTTTCTTGTTTAAAAGTTTAGTTTTGTAAAAACTGAGAGGTGAATAAAGTGTTATTTTGGAAAAGTAAAAAATAAAGTTTATAAATCAATCAAATAATTTTAAAATACAGACATTATCTTACATTTATCTTGTTTGTTGATCTCTGTTCGTTTTGATTCTCTCAGTTTGGTTTTGTTTAGTCATCTTTTATGATTGACTAATTTATTTATAAACATCAATGCTCGGGACCACCAGAAAGGTCCTAATCTTATGCCGTGTACGTGGGTTAATTCTATCTGACAAAAACTACTTGCAAAAATATATGAAACACGAATCTTTAGTGTTTTTTTACAAATTGTACAGAAACTTACCGATCAGCAAGGCTGCAGCAAGAATCAAGAGAGGCAATACATCGATGATATGGTGAAGAGTAAACATGATAACCAAAGTCTCCACACTCCGTCAAATCAACTCAATCCTGTCCGCTTTATACTGATAAGTTATTTTAAATTTCAAGTGCCGCGGTCCCTTTTTATGCTAAAGTCAATTTTGTCAAACGACGCTCATCCACCGAGAGTGTACTGATTCTTTTCAATTTGGAATTCAGAGTGCCGCGATTGTCAAACGATGCTCATCCATCGATACACAGGGAGAGAGAGCGAGAAAGAGATCTATGAGGACTATCTATACGAGGACTCAGCTACCGACTTCTTGCTCCAACTTCGTCATGTGATCATGTCACCCATCAACCACACCTGGTTATGCTTATCATCATCGTGACGTCATCATGATATAGGTATGAATTTATATTAAAAATACGTTTATTATTGATCAGGACGTTAAGCAAAATATATTCAGGTCCTTGTAGTGTTAAGTCTATTATGTACATTTCGCTCGTTGAATATTTCGTGGCAGCATACAAGTTAAGAAATGAAAAAAAGAAGCATGCTTTCTTAATTAATAGCCCAGTACACTGGTAATTTAATTGTGAAAATACTGAGTTTTAACATGAACAAAAAAGTACGTTTATACATTTGGTAATGATTTTGTTGCTCACAATTTGTTATGGACAGCACTGCATAATTTATAGATGTAAACAAAAAGGAACTTTGTGCCTTTTTTTCTTAAACAATTTCAGACAACTGTTTCAAAAAATCGTTTCTATAAACAATTGGCCAACGTGTTATATAACTGCATGAGAATTTCGTTTCTTTCAGTATGTATGGGATAATTGAGCTGGAAAATTCACTGGTTTGTTTTTAATCTTTATAACTTCATATTCATTAGTATAAATGAACATATTTTAAGAATTCCACGGGTCATTCCCAGCAATTTGCTTTTTATCTGAACATATTTATATTTTCCAGAACATATTTATATTTTCCAGAACTTTTTTTCCTGAAAAAAAAAAGCCTCTATCGACGTATTGGCCTTTGTACAAGGAAAGAATATAAATTTCGGATACAAATGAAAATACATAGGAATTGAATCCCTAGAAATGAAACAGTTAAATACAGGAAATGCATCTTTTATTATTTTATTTTAAATAAGAATATTGTATAAATATCACAAATAGCACGATATATAGAACAAATACAACATGGCAAAGTCTCGTTATTGGTTGTAACAAACTACTTCTGAATCGAGACGCACCCTAACCCTCCCCTCCTATCTCGGCCAAACCTATCTCGGCAAAATAAATCAAACAGTCTTCTGTGCAAAACAGCTAAGTTCTTGTTTAACTTCGCACCATCATTGTATTAATATTTCCTTGTGTGTTGGTTGTCATGGTAATAAAATGAAAACCACAAACACTGTTAAATAATGAGGGCGCACTTTAATCGGGTACGTTCTCAGAAGGCCGTGATCGAATTGGGCGTTTTTGTCGTAGCCATCTAGCGCCCTCTAGTGGCACCCAATTTGCCGACTAACTTCAGCGGCGGTAAAACATTTAATTTACCACCTTCAAAATCGCTGGACGACGTGTGGGGTGGTAGTCGTGAAAAATGATGAGGGGGTAGGCATGAAAAATCTTTCAGGGGAAGGAGATAGACGAACGAGGAATGTGGGGGTAGATATTAGAATGTTTCTCCTGACATTAAATCAACTCGGGCACAAAACTACAAATCTGCTTTGTTGGCTTGATGTGGTGGTTTATTTGTCGACTGAGACACGATTTGCTGATTGAAAATCGATATGGGGGTATTGGAGGAGTCACACCCCCACACCCCACACCCCACACTCCCACCCACACCCCCACACCCGCACGCACACACACACACACACACCCACACACACACACACACACACACACACACACACACACACCCTCACGCACATTGATTTGTGGGGTATTCCTTTGTTCGTTCTATTATCCCTTTTCCTTATAATTCTCCTGTGGGGTACAAGATTTTCTATAGTTACCTTGTGGGGTCCAATTGTTCTATTGTGTTTTGGACCCCACAACGAATGGTGTGTACGTTCACACACACACACACACACACACCCACACATCCACACCTCACGTGCACGTGCCTCACGCACAGATCAACGCGTTTTAAGGCCGGTTCATACTTCACGCCAAAGCGAATGCGAAGTGAAATTCGTGACGAAAGTGCATTTCCTCAGTATTATGTAAACGGGGGGATGGCATTTTAGTGTATGTTAAGAAAATCTCCCCCCCCCCCCTTTACATAAATTGTTGTTCGCTTCGCATTCACTTTCGCGTGAACTATGAACCGGCCTTTATTCTCGTTAAGTATTCGGAAAGATAATTGTGGGCGTGTACAAGAATGCTCCGTTTTGGGACACAGTCAGAACAGTGGGACATCTTGTAGAATTTCAGACGAAGTTTAGTTTTCCCTTCTAATAAACCATTTTGTCCAATTGAATTACTTTTGTAGGACAAACAGGCTGTTGGCTTATGGTACATCATATAATGTGAAAGAATCAAATGTTTAACCATGTTGTATGTGCTCAGTTTTACATAACCATCTTTATAAATACATGTCTAGCTATCTGAATGATCATAAATTAATCACTAATACCATACCAATAAAAATATATATAATATTAAATATTGCCATCTTTTTCAATATTGGTTCAAAATTTAAATGATCTTTAAACGGAACCTAATGATTACCATGTACATGTAGTAATTGCAAGCGGAGATTTCTGTGCTGCGGCCATTTTGTGTGGCGGCCGTACAATTAATTAATATCCATAGCGAGGCTATTGATACAAATACACTAGAACCCTTTGTTTAACGGCCTCTCGGTATTCTTATCATTGTCCAGTCTTCAGGGAATTATATTTGTTTAATGGCAGCGTGTTTACAAAGGTGAATGGTGTTTTCTATATTTACAAAGTTTGTGATGGTATCAAACTTTTCTTTTAGGTGCAGTCTTTCTTCATATTATTCTACAATACGTCTTATTTGCCGATGATAATTATTGCAGTTAATTCTTGCTGCACTGTATATTATGGGAAATTGGTTCCAAAAACCAATTCCCTCTAAAACCCAATGATATGCCCCCTGTGTAAAACAAAATATGTCCTCTGATCTCACCCGACCCCAAAGAGCAACTGTGTACATAGGCAGGCACAACCTGAAGCCACGGTGTCTTACTAAGGTTTTACCAAGGTTTCTTATAATGTTTTAATTTATTACTACACAATGAAGCAGCAATCAATGGGATTATTGATTTGCAGAATCTTTGTTTTGGAGTTATACACAAATTTGCAGCCCTCTCCATCAAACAGTCAGTTTTCTTTGTTCAACCTAACTGCCGAGATTTAGTATCCAAGGACCATCAGAATGTGGATTTTTTTTGACGCACGTAATGAAAGCCAGTGCTTTTGTGTTTTGGTCTCCGTACATTGTTATCGTACTACTGTGAAGGATTTGTCATCCACTGAGATTAATTGATTTGTGATTATTTTTTCCGAAGTGAGCCTGACCACGCTAATAAAAAAATGTAACTTACAATATATATTTTCAATTGTGCTTCGTCAGGGCAAATCTATACCAATTGTCTTAATCTTTTGAAATCTTCATCGATCATAGGACAGATTTAAGACACGCACTGCTCTATTGATGGGTCCTACACTAATGAAATATTCAATAAACACCTGTGACGGCTGGCTATAAATCTGCTCACTGTTCAGTTTTCATTTTGTGTGCAGTGTACATGTACATACATGTACATACATGTACATACATGTACATACATGTACATCATTACTACATAATGATGTACATGTACGTCAGCTGTTTTTATCATGTCTGTGTTTATATGTGTCAATGTATCTATTGTAATGCCATTTTTAATTTTATAAATTTAAAATAAACAAGTAAAACAAAATGGCGGCAATACTGTATTTATGCAAATTTCACTTCTGGAAATAAAGTAGGCCTATTACCTAGGCATATTACCTAGGCCTACTTCAAAAATCACGTTAATCCAACGTATTGCAAAGTTAAGTTAAATTAACTGTTTAAAAATATGTATTCAAATCTTCCCGATTCAGTAAAGCCGACATGACACAGACTAAACTATGAATATATAAGTATCTTGTTCTTGAATAATTTAAGTTCAACTAACTTTGTAATATAAAGTCCTGACAACTTAAATTCAATTGCAAATTTACTTAATAAAATCCAGGCAGCATACTTCCCTTTATTAATAATAAAATTAAGTTGATTCAACAAAATATTTTGTTGAATGTGTAAACGCATTTAATAAAAGCAGATTAAAAAATGATGTGCATTTTAATTACGAAAATTCCATATAATTCAGTATATTATACAAAATTAATGTGCCAGCTTAATAAACAAAACTACCGGTAATGCCTATATATTAACTTTACTATACTTTGCTATAATTACATTAAAAAGCGTTATTTGCCTTTATTCTACATATATTATACAATTGTACCACCCTTCTATTTATTTCTTTTTCCAAAAGTGCCCAGTACATAATTCCCAATATAAATTTCATCACGCTGTGTCCACTTTATAGTCAGATTCTCTGCACCCAAGTACGATATTAATGCGCTGATTTTCAATTAATAAAAAGGCCAGACTATTTTCCTTCCAGCCTCGATTTGGTCTCGTGGATTTGTATGAAAGAAAACCAAGTTGTCTACAGCGTAATGAAGGTTTATAAGAAGGCTATATGCGCCAACTTCAAATAATAAACAAATATTTATACTATCCATGTCAATACGTAATAATACGCGCACGCATTGGTAGTACGCGTATTCTTTTCACTACTTCCAGTTCCAAAGCTGGCATTCAGTTGTGTGTAATTTAACCTAAATTCCTTGATTTTAACGAAAAAAGGGCGATTCTTAAAGGAAGCAATTGACTTAGATGATAACATTTTTAGTCATTACAATGTATACATTAAAGGCAATTCCTGAGCTTTCTAATTTCTTGCGTAAATGGGCTACTGATGATTGTTGGAGCCAGCACGTGCGAAGTGGGCGTGGTTTATGTTGGAATTATCTCACACTTACCATCAGGATGATCTCCCGGTGACAATGAAAAAATAAATATTTGAAATTGGGAATATGAAAAAACGAAATTAAGTTGAGTCAGAATCCACGTAATGTTTTGCCCCCTGTCTATAAACCCTCAAGTGTATCCCGCTGCCCCTGGTTTGAAGCGACGAAGATTCTTTGAATCATTTTGCTTTTTTGGTTAACATTTTGATTTTACTTACAACCAATCACCTCAAAACGCATGCAGCAGTGCGTGCCTGTCCAATTAATGGGTTCAATGCGTATATAGCGAGCAGACAAGGTCTCCGTGAACCTAGCAGTCACGTGACTGTTGTTGTCAGTGTTGCCGGTGAACTGCAAACATAATCAATAAATACATATTCATTAGTTCTACGCAAATATTATACAAATCTGCATGCACTGTAAAGATCACTTCTTTAAAATCAGTATACAGTTTTTGACTTTTGGTACAATGTCTGTAAATGCATCCATACTTAAGAATCAACATACAAACCAACCTTTCAAAGTTATAGCTTTATATCTCATTGTGTCATGAATGAAAATATATTAAGATTTTTCGTATTCAATCCAACGTAGAATTTATGTCTTTGGATGACATGGAAACTCAGAAATATTTCAAGGGATGTCTGATACCACTGTAAAGTCTGATACCACTGTAATGTCTGATACCACTGTAAAGTCTGATACCACTGTAATGTCTGATACCACTGTAATGTCTGATACCACTGTAATGTCTGATACCACTGTAATGTCTGATACCACTGTAATGTCTGATACCACTGTAATGTCTGATACCACTGTAATGTCTGATACCACTGTAATGTCTGATACCACTGTAATGTCTGATACCACTGTAATGTCTGATACCACTGTAATGTCTGATACCACTGTAATGTCTGATACCACTGTAATGTATGATACCACTGTAATGTCTGATACCACTGTAATGTCTGATACCACTGTAATGTCTGATTCCACTGTAATGTCTGATTCCACTGTAATGTCTGATACCACTGTAATGTCTGATACCACTGTAATGTCTGATACCACTGTAATGTCTGATACCACTGTAATGTCTGATACCACTGTAATGTCTGATACCACTGTAATGTCTGATACCACTGTAATGTCTGATACCACTGTAATGTCTGATACCACTGTAATGTCTGATACCACTGTAATGTCTGATACCACTGTAATGTCTGATACCACTGTAATGTCTGATACCACTGTAATGTCTGATACCACTGTAATGTATGATACCACTGTAATGTATGATACCACTGTAATGTCTGATACCACTGTAATGTCTGATACCACTGTAATGTCTGATACCACTGTAATGTCTGATTCCACTGTAATGTCTGATGCCACTGTAATGTCTGATGCCACTGTAATGTCTGATGCCACTGTAATGTCTGATGCCACTGTAATGTCTGATGCCACTGTAATGTCTGATGCCACTGTAATGTCTGATGCCACTGTAATGTCTGATGCCACTGTAATGTCTGATGCCACTGTAATGTCTGATGCCACTGTAATGTCTGATGCCACTGTAATGTCTGATGCCACTGTAATGTCTGATGCCACTGTAATGTCTGATGCCACTGTAATGTCTGATGCCACTGTAATGTCTGATGCCACTGTAATGTCTGATGCCACTGTAATGTCTGATGCCACTGTAATGTCTGATGCCACTGTAATGTCTGATGCCACTGTAATGTCTGATGCCACTGTAATGTCTGATGCCACTGTAATGTCTGATACCACTGTAATGTCTGATACCACTGTAATGTCTGATACCACTGTAATGTCTGATACCACTGTAATGTTTACACGAAGTATAAGTCTGTTATAATAATCTGTTATAATTTATGTTTTTTGAGATAAAGTCACGCACAAAGGTAAAATCCAAAAAATACATTGAGTAAGCATGGTACACTGAATACAACCCACGTCATTCCTTGATACTTTTTGTATATATCTATGAGACAAATTGCTTACAGAACCTTGGAAAATTGTATGTTTTTTTATTCATTGTATCTCCATTAATAATGAGTTTAGGATCTACAATTTTACATTTTGTAGACCGATAAGAAAATTTATGAAAAGCCTATATAATCATAATTATTTGGGTCATTTGCTTTTAAAAGGGTTAGTTTAAACTCAAGAGAATTTGCAAAGATTTCAAAACAATGTTACTGATTGTACAAATGGATTCCTGATAAAATATGAGGGTTGACGCATTTTTATTGAGTTTTAAGCATTAATATTTCATATACAGGCAACTCAAAAAATATACAACAAATTGTCACGTGATGCTATTTCTGCACAATAGACGTAAGAGGGTGTGTTAACAATTATTGCATTGTTATATTCCCATTGTTCAAGCATTACGTACTGCATCTAAATAAATTTACGTTAAAACAACAAACCTTTGGAAGATTAATTGCAGGTCTATTACATAGTGCCGTTAACGAAAATATTGATAAAGTTTTTTATACGAATGGGGAATTTAAAAAGAGAACTCTTTAAAAAAATTATTGGCAATAAATTCCTTTTTCTCAAAAATATATTTTGTATAGGGAAGACTGATGCCACCAAGATCTTTACATCAAGTACGCGCTGGGGCGTTATATAGGTAAAGATTGTGACACCATGTGAAATTCTCAATTGAGTAGGAATTAGTTCTTAAATGAACTGGAGGTTACAACTCATACGTAGTACGTTATAGATTAATATTTGACCATATGGTTATTTTGTAATTACCAACTCTGTACATTATTTTTAAAATAAAACTTGCCTCTTTGATAACTCCGTTTGTATCGGTTACGGTTGTCCACGACACACTATCATCACTGTACACGACGTGGTAGGCTCGGATAAAATCCATCCCATCGCCTTGTGTGATCAGACCAGTGATGTACACCTTAGATGTGACGTCAACTTGTATCCATGGATTGTTGTCATTGCCTCGGGCACACCAACTACCTGGGGAATAATGTTCATCAAATAAGATTTGTATTAGTGAAGACGGTTATCCTCCCACGTCTAATGACCAATTTGAGACTTTTGAGACGCTAGATGGCAGACGACTTACCGGTTATTTTCCATTGTTCTAAATATCGTGCGCATGCTCAGAATTACGTAAACAATGAGGGAAAGTCTGGTAAGTCTGCTGCCACCAACGTCGTAAAAGTCTCCCATTGGAAACCAATCCAGTATGCTTTAATTTGAATATTATGAATATTAATTATGAATATTCACAGTCAAAATGTATCCTTTGAATTTCTTGGGCCCTTTTTCGGAACCTAATAAACCAAAACAATTGCTATACATTGCCCACTGAGTTCCCATTTGTGGAATGTCGTGGCTGAGCGGTCTCGCTTGCCGGACTCAACTTCTGGTGTTAGCAGCGGAGTGTGGGTTCGGGTCACGGCCGTGACACTTGTGTCCTTGAGCAAGACACTTAACCATAATTGCTTATAGGGGCAGAAGCAGTTTAACAACTGCCTTGTTCTGGACTAGTTACCCTTCCCAGTCCTATTCGTACCGTGAAGAGGCTGGTTATTAACTTGTCTTGTTTCGGTGCGAGGGGCTGGTTTCTTCAGTGTGGAGTCGTTGTAACAACTTAATGATTTAGTAGTCCCCACCTTTGAGTGGCCATTGGCCTTGTGTGGGGCGAATTGCGTAAAAAAAAAAAAAAAAAAAAAAAAAGCAAGGCATCTTATCTTATGCTGGTTTTGTCATAGGTTTCAACGCATTTTCTAACACTAGATCTGATTGGTTCAAAATGCTTCACCTCCAATGGACAGCTGTTAACAATGACCAATCAGCATGAATTTTACATCAATTCAGGGATAGGCTTCTCTCTTTATTTTACCGTTCAAACGAAAATAATAAGTCCAGGGAATGCAGACTTGTGTTTATTCAGGGATCGTGTAGTATTCAAAATGTTCAGTAAAAAATGAAATTACACAGTATAACCGGCCTAAGTGACAATGTTTTATTGAAAATTGACAGGTCTGTATATAATGTTTTTAAATGAATGTTACATCATAAAGAAGAAGGATAAATTGTCTACAATATAAAGCAAAAACGAAAATTATAGCATAAGCAATTAAAAAGATATGATTTAAAGAACACCGTAAATGGCATGATTTTGATGTCGTCTTGGCAATATTCTGCCGTGCGTGACGTTTGTGATTTAAGTTCCGCCAAGAAATTCATATGCACTTAAAGTTGGATTTCGGCATCTAGAGCTAATAGTTTGGATTTCGGCATCTAGAGTTAATAGTTTGGATTTCGGCATCTAGAACTAATAGTTTGGATTTCGGCATCTAGAGCTAATAATAGTTTGGATTTCGGCATCTAGAGCTAATAGTTTGGATTTCGGCATCTAGAGCTAATAGTTTGGATTTCGGCATCTAGAGCTAATAGTTTGGATTTCGGCATCTAGAGCTAATAGTTTGGATTTCGGCATCTAGAGCTAATAGTTTGGATTTCGGCATCTAGAGCTAATAGTTTGGATTTCGGCATCTAGAGCTAATAGTTTGGATTTCGGCATCTAGAGCTAATAGTTTGGATTTCGGCATCTAGACCTAATAGTTTGGATTTCGGCATCTAGACCTAATAGTTTGGATTTCGGCATCTAGAGCTAATAGTTTGGATTTCGGCATCTAGAGCTAATAGTTTGGATTTCGGCATCTAGAGCTAATAGTTTGGATTTCGGCATCTAGAGCTAATAGTTTGGATTTCGGCATCTAGAGCTAATAGTTTGGATTTCGGCATCTAGAGCTAATAGTTTGGATTTCGGCATCTAGAGCTAATAGTTTGGATTTCGGCATCTAGAGCTAATAATGTTGATTTCGGCATCTAGACCTAATAGTTTTGATTTCGGCATCTAGAGCTAATAGTTTGGATTTCGGCATCTAGAGCTAATAGTTTGGATTTCGGCATCTAGACCTAATAGTTTGGATTTCGGCATCTAGAGCTAATAGTTTTGATTTCGGCATCTAGAGCTAATAATGTTGATTTCGGCATCTAGAGCTAATAGTTGGCCAAAAATGTTTGTTGCTTTTACTTGTGTATAACTAAATCTATGTCTTTGACTTAAATGAACATGGCGCATTTCCATGTTTTGTCCAGACAACGTAATTTTTCACCAGGACGATCGAGGGAGGAATACTAACGGCATTGTTATAATAAACAGCACAATGCATCAGTTGATCCACACCATTGGACATTGCTGAGTCCTATCAACGGTTTAATATTTCGAAAGATATTGATATTTCATTATATGTATTTTGTATCATGAGAAAGCTAATTCAAATTGTCCGTCGCTTTGGTATTAATTTTCCCAAAATATGTGTTATAGTCCTACCTCTAGTAATAGTACCGGTATCAAGCCGCGCCTTCGAAGGTGGATACGTTGACGGAAACGACGAGGCTGTGATGCTGTCATCAGGGATGCCCCCATTCTCCATGCCAAGAGATTCCTCCGAGGCGATGGAGCATCCTATATCGGTTAAAAGGGAGAAGCAAGGCTAAACATGATATAAAATGTCAACCAGGCACTAGATCAAATTGAAAAATGAACAAAACTTATTTGACTTATCTATCTTTACCTCTTGGTTGGGAAATGATACGGTATGCATTATAGACCATGTGACTCGTTTACACTTTGCGTGACCTTTAGAGTACCAAGGTGGTTTACCGTCGGGCAAACGTATGTATATTTGTATGCAGAGTTTGTACATTTTGTACTTCTCCACATAACATCATTTAAGATTTGTTTCTGCTAATATCTCAAAATATCAGATTTGATGGTTTCTTGTCACAGACCCATGTACAATTTGTGCCCTGCGCGCAGTTTGACCTTTTGGGCTATTTTGTATAAAACATGTGATGTCATTGGTCACATAGTCTATAAAAGTGAAAACTAAATTTGTATTGAAATGCACAACGATGCATACTACATATCAGTGCATTACACGGAAGCGTTTTGAGGTCACGATAACGATTAATTTTACGGGTAACACCAACTGAAATAATCTCTTCTTGGAAGATATAATGTGGTTCTGATATTAAGAACCGGTAGTGAGAATAGTTCTCAACGTTCAGAACAGTGTGCTCTGTCCATCTTCATGAGATCACATCACATCACATTTAATTATATAAAGCACTTTTTCAACAATGTCATTATTACGTTTCCATATTATTGTGTGGCCTTACCTGTTATACATGGAGAAAAATAAATAAATAAAATTACTAATTCGTGCATAAGTATTGTATTTTGTTCACCATGTCCATAATATCTGTCCATATTATTCACAAGTTCCGTACCTGTTATGTCACCTGTACCTGGCTTTGGGCATTTATTGCGAATCTTTTGCATGGCTGATGCCACCCAGTGGTATTTGTGGTAAGACTGACCAGGATCCGGCTCTGGCATGGGACCATAGTAAGCCGCCATCTTGCTCTCCACAAGAACCAAATTTACTTGAAATATAATCAGAATAAAACAAGAACAATAAGAACGAAAACAAGTCCATCTTTATCCTGAAAGAAATGTTGTATTGACAAGTTAGCAAATAGGATGCCGCTGCTCCATACTCAGTGAAAACATTTCATTTATTAATTACAGTACGGTAAACGGACCGTTAAAATTAATGGCACTACGATAAGCCCAGAAGTTGAAGCTGAAGTGCATTTCACCACTAGAGACTATGATTATGCAAGAAGCCCCTCTCCTCTTTGCTGGATCCGTTACTACTTTACAAGACAACACAAAGTCAGGGCCGTAGCGAAGGTATAATATCTTTAGGGTAGTATGGAAGCCAATTTTTCTGACTGACTTCAGAGGCAGTAAAATCGCTGGACGAGGGGGGACGAGGTCGTGAGCTAATTTTTGAAAGGTGGGTAGGCGTAAACATTTTTGAGGGGTAGTAGGCGTGAACAATCGCCCCCCCCCCCCCCCTCCCCGATAACATCGCCCAACAAGGGGTGGGAGTAGTCGTTTAGAATTTCACCCTAAATTAAATCACCTTTGGCACATTAATACAATTCGATGGCTTGATTTGGTGGTTTATTTGTAGACTGAGGCTCGATTTGCTGACTGAAAACCTACATTGGGGAGTCTCACACCACACACCGCGTCTCTTTTAGCTACGGCCCTGAACAAAATGTTAAAGATGTATCGCCACGTTTTCGCTATTATATTTTAACGGCAACTTTCGCTATTTTAACGGACATTTAATTTTTCTTCGGAACATACTCGAGGCTCCTTGAGCATCCTTTGCTATGGATACCAAGGCAAATTTAAAAGCTACATAATACCTCATCATTTTCAACCAGCTGATTATTGATTAGTAACAGAAAGGAACCGCTCAGACTCTTTCATACTTTGAAATTGACCGTGAACATTGCTGGCACACTAATATGACAATTTCATATATATATCAATGTGCCGTTCTCTTATAGGCCGCCTCTTTTGTGTTTGTTACAAGTCTGCTCCAAGGCTGGATAACCTAATTGCTGTAACAGGTCTACCCGTGTCGTCGTTTCCGCGCGAGAGGGGAAAAAGTCGCGTTCAATTTTATCCCCCAGATCGTTTCTGTCATGTAACGCCCGTCGCTAGCGCCTTTTATACGTTCATCTGAACCGTTATCTGTTCCTTTAGTCAAGGCGCACGCGGCAACCAGGAACACAACACGAAATAATACCACACGTTTGACAGTATACTCATTGTAAAAAACGAATTTCTCGATAAATATAAGGTAGCTTTTCAACCAGCTGATTATTGATTAGTAACAAAAAAATACTTTGAAATTGATCGTAAACAAGGCAGGCAGACTAATATGAACATGTTTCTCAATGAAAACAAATAATAATGAAGATGTGCAATTTGGTAATAATATTTGGCCATAGTTAAAGGGACAATATTGTCACGATAAACAGGGCATGGAATCGAAGTTAACTCAGTGACTGAAAATAATACCAAATGATAAGATCATACATATTACTGTCGCTGCTGCATAAATGAGTCAGTAATTTTATTTCACTGTATTCATCTTTAACTAGGACACCGATTCCATGCCCTGTTGAAAGTCTTCTCTGATCATGACGATACTGTCCCTTTAATTGCAGACAATTGAGTATTCCTTTTCTGGCTGATTTGGGGGTATAGCCCAACAGTTCACACCCCCTTAAAATAAAGCGGGAAAGAGGAAGGGAAGAAAATGTGTCCACTACTATCGTTTGTAGAGGGCATTTGGAAAAGATAATGGGGCAGGGGGTGTTCATTGTGAAATATTAGAACATTTGGGATGGTAGAACAAATGTTAATCGATAGCTTACAATAATACTAAGACACTGCTCGAAATTCCGACAGCCTGTTTGGCAAACCAAAGCATAAATTCGTTTGAGGGCCCGTTGTTCTGACAGATATAAATTGCGATATAACTTGCAAATTTACCTGGAATAAAAAATCACCGACAAATTGTTTCAATCTTTAAAAGGCAATTATATGCATAGCGTACAGAAATGTAATGGTGACGTAGCTGGAATTAGAAATAACTTTTCCAAAGTTGAACACCTTCAAAAATCGCTCAACGAGGGAGAAAGGGGTAGGCGTGAACAATTCTCATTCTCCCAAATTAAACATCAACAAAATCACTCGTGGGGGGGGGGGGGGGGGGGCTTTAATGGTTATTTTGTGCACATGGAAATTCGAAGTGGGGGGGGGGGCTAAAATACCAATAAATTTACCGACAGGCTCTATGTACAATTCAACCATTTGATTATACTAATTTGTAATGCCATTGCTAATTTTTTAAATTTAGATTACCAGTGTTATTAGTTCCATATATAAGATTTACGTGATTCAAAAACAACAATATGTAAAACTTGATGATGGTAGAATTTTTCTGATAATCTTCCCTGGAAATAATTGTGTCACATTTTGAAGGAATGAGTACTCTCTGTGAAATTCCACGTTAGGATGAATAGGAAGCATCTGATTGCATTAATTCACTATTTTCTCGATACTGACACAATGACATAAACTGACAATTGTACAGGTTAGTTGCTTTATGTACATCTTGATTCAAATTGAGTAACATCCTTCGGTCTTAAGCCCCGCCCCTCTCCTCTTTGCTGGATCCGTTACTGCTTTACGAGACAACACAAAATCAGGGCCGTAGCGAAGGCATGATATCTTCAGGGTAGTGTGTAAGCCAATTTTTCTGACTGACTTCAGAGGCGGTAAAATCGCTGGACGAGGGGGACGAGGTCGTGAGCTATTTTTTGAAATGTGGGTAGACGTAAACATTTTTGAGGGGGAGTAGGCGTGAACAATTCCCCCCATAACATCGCCCAACGAGGGGTGGGAGTAGTCGTTTAGAATTTCCCCATAAATTAAATCACCTTTGGCACATTAATACAAGCCTGTTTCAATGGCTTGATTTGGTGGTTTATTTGTAGACTGAGGCTCGATTTGCTGACTGAAAACCGACATTGGGGAGTCTCACACCACATACCCCGTCTCTTTTAGCTACGGCCCTGAACAAAATGTTAAAGATGTATCCCCACGTTTTTGCTATTATATTTTAACGGCAACTTTCGCTATTTTAACGGAAATTTAATTTTTCTTCGGAACATACTCGAGGCTCCTTGAGCGTCCTTTGCTATGGATACCAAGGCAAATTTAAAAGCTACATAATACCTCATCATTTTTTCAGCCAGCTGATTATT
This sequence comes from Zoroaster sp. YZ-2022, assembly GCA_029582265.1. Lineage (NCBI taxonomy): Eukaryota > Metazoa > Echinodermata > Asteroidea > Forcipulatida > Zoroasteridae > Zoroaster > Zoroaster sp. YZ-2022. The sequence continues at coordinate 20,636,505 of CM055822.1, read as the reverse complement.
GATTAGTAACAGAAAGGAACCGCTCAGACTCTTTCATACTTTGAAATTGACCGTGAACATTGCTGGCACACTAATATGACAATTTCATATATATATCAATGTGCCGTTCTCTTATAGGCCGCCTCTTTTGTGTTTGTTACAAGTCTGCTCCAAGGCTGGATAACCTAATTGCTGTAACAGGTCTACCCGTGTCGTCGTTTCCGCGCGAGAGGGGAAAAAGTCGCGTTCAATTTTATCCCCCAGATCGTTTCTGTCATGTAACGCCCGTCGCTAGCGCCTTTTATACGTTCATCTGAACCGTTATCTGTTCCTTTAGTCAAGGCGCACGTGGCAACCAGGAACACAACACGAAATAAGACCACACGTTTGACAGTATACTCATTGTAAAAAACGAATTTCTCGATAAATATGAGGTAGCTTTTCAACCAGCTGATTATTGATTAGTAACAAAAAAAATACTTTGAAATTGACCGTAAACAAGGCAGGCAGACTAATATGAACATGTTTCTCAATGAAAACAAATAATAACTAGACATTTAGGTTTTTGTCCTTTGGACAAACACAGAGCTGTTACACGTTAATGACGTTGTGTTGTTTACAGTTAATGACCTTGACCTTAGATACTGGAGTATGCCATGAACTATTTCAACTGATACTGAGGGTGTCTTGTTTTGTCCTGTTTGGACTGGAAGGAAAGGTCAAAGTGGGGTCGTGTTTGTGAATTTAATGTCAGATAAGTTGTTAAGGTACAGGAGTCTGCATGAAATGATCTTGACCTTTGTTTTTGCAAGGTGTTTGTCCTTCGGACGAACACAAAGCTGTTACGATTCATAATGTGTGGTTTATTTGCATTTCATTCGTGAGGATGTTTGGGTGCAGTCAAAAAAATAATAAGAATTCCTCAGTACTATTTTTGTTTTAACATGTTAAAGAAACTTCATCGCATTGTTTTTGTACCCTAAAATATTGATTTTTATTCAAGCTTCCTGTTGAACCGGAAGTAGAGGTCATTATGAGGTCACGATACCACAGCGCACATTCACAGTACCCATCAAGTCTATAACTGCAAAAAGTTTAAGTATCGAGTGTATACTTCTTGAGTTATGGTTCAAAATGGATTTGCTAATTAAATATTCATGAGACTCTAAATGGAAACCGGATGACATCACGATGACGAAATTTAGTTTTTCATACTAAGTTTACAATTTGGTGTATAGTTTGACCCAATACAATAAAGTTTAATTTTGAACCGGAAGTAGAGGTCATTATGAGGTCACGATACCACAGCGCACATTCACAGTACCCATCAAGTCTATAACTGCAAAATGTTTAAGTATCGAGTGTATACTTCTTGAGTTATGGTTAAAAATGGTTTGCTAATTAAATATTCATGAGACTGTAAATGGAAACTGGATGACATCACGATGACGAAATTAAGTTTTTCATACTAAGTTTACAATTTGGTGTATAGTTTGACCCAACACAATAAAGTTTAATTTTCGGCCCTTTGCATTGTACACTGTAATTTGCAACGCTAAGAACAATGGTTATGTCACTTTTAAAACCGGTGACTTGAGGGCGCTATATGAGTTTTATGGTGGACAGGTCTTAATAGATTTGTCAACTACCATTATGAGGTCACGATACCACAGCGCACATTCACAGTACCCATCAAGTCTATAACTGCAAAAAGTTTAAGTATCGAGTGTATACTTCTTGAGTTATGGTTCAAAATGGATTTGCTAATGAAATATTCATGAGACTGTAAATGGAAACCGGATGACATCACGATGACGAAATTTAGTTTTTCATACTAAGTTTACAATTTGGTGTATAGTTTGACCCAATACAATTGCAACGCTAAGAACAATGGTTATGTCACTTTTAAAACCGGTGACTTGAGGGCGCTATATGAGTTTTATGGTGGACAGGTCTTAATAGATTTGTCAACTACCAAATTAAGAATTGTTGACTGGTAATGCACAGGCTGTAGAAGACAGCCACTACAGGGCTGAGTGAGACACAAACAAAATCTGTAAAAAGTACAACTCTTCATTAAATATATAGAAAACTGTTTTAAAGAACTTACAAAATAAATAATAAGTGGGTCTTTCCACACTAATGGGTATACATATGATAACTATTGGAGTGTGACATGGGAGGGTCAAATAAAGGCAACTATTTTGTCCTAATCTATTCCTGAACATTCCTTAGCATTTAATGATTGTGCATAACAAATAATAAGAAAATAATATTGGTACTTAAGAAATTACAGGATCATCTTTAAGACATGATGTTTGTAACATGGACAGACATGTTGTTTGAAAATTGACAGGAAAGTGACAATAGAATGAAATAATTGCTCAAATGCTTTTCATTTACATCCCTAACCCCTTTTTACGAAGCCCGGAAGGGACAGTGGTAAGAAATAAAATTCAATGGAGTAATCCGTGCGCGGATTAGTAATCCGTCGCGGATTAGGAATCCGTTCGCACAGATTAGTAATCCGCTCGCACGGATTAGTAATCCGCTCGCACGGATTAGTAATCCGTTCGCACGGATTAGAATCCGTTCGCACGGTTTAACAATCCGTCGCAAGGTTTAGTAATCCGCTCGCACGACCAGAATCCGCTCGCACGGATTAGGAACCGCTCACGCGGTTTAACAATCCGTTACGCGCGGTTTAACAATCCGTTCGCGCGGTTTGGTAATCCGTTACGCGGATTAGAATCGTTCAAGCGCGGATTAGGAATCCGTTCGCACGGATTAGGAATCCGTTCGCACGGTTTAACAATCCGTTCGCACGGTTTAGTAATCCGTTCGCACAGATTAGGAATCTGTTCGCACGGATTAGTAATCCGTTCACACGGTTTAACTAAACAAATGTATTACTAAACCGTGCGAACGGATTACTAAACCGTGCGAACGGATTACTAAACCGTGCGCACGAATTCCTAATCCGTGCGAACAGATTACTAATCCGTGCGAACGGATTACTAATCCGCAGCGAACGGATTTAATCCGGCGAACGGATTACTAATCCGCGGCGAACGGATTACTAATCCGTCAAGCATCGGATTACTCCATTGAATTTTTGTCTTACCACTGTCCCTTGCCGGCTTCGTACTTTTGGATTGTTATGAGCCAAAACTAAGACATCTTCAGGGTATTTAAGAAATTAGCATGTGAAATATACCCAGAGGTAACGTGGACAGACAATTTGTGACAAATGTCTGTCCACGCATAAACATAATATTTTGAAGATGATACCCTGTTATTTGTTTAATACCAGGAGGGTTGTCTTGATTCAGGTAACAATCCTTAGGGAAATAGCATTATAAAGGGACAACATGTGGGTGAATAAATCTGTTCTATTAGTACTTTTAGTCAATTTCTAAATAAATGTCTGTCCATGTTACAAACATATTGTAATTACTTAATTACTTAGAAAGTTGTCTTAATTTTTGAAAAGCACAATCCTCAAGGCACTTGGAATGTACACAGAAAAAAGTTAAGAGTAAAAGTACTTCATTTTATTATCAATGTCCCATGTTCCTTAAATGTCACACTTTTGTACATTAGTGTGGAAAGACACAAATACATAATTTTGTAAGTTAAGGTTGGTGTTAAAAGGAAAGACAAAGTGTATGTCAGAGCTATAAGAAATAGTTTGCGTGGGTAGTGAACTCATTGTACAGTTATCCTTCAAATTACATTGTGTTGTGACTTCGTATAAGTTTGTAAGGCGATCTTAACAAGGTATAGGATGTGTTCCTTGTAGAAAGATGCACTATTGTGTTTCTTAATAAGGTCATATTCGTGTTGCTGCTGCATAAATGAGCCAGTAATTTTTAGTCACTGTGTTCAGGACGCCGATTCCATGCCCTGTTTGTAGAAAGTCTGCTGTGATCGTGACGATACTGTCCCTTTAACATCTTTACACCAATTCTGTTTATAGGATTGATGGTCAGTACTATCCCAATGCGTGCATACAAATAAATAGGTACTTTACTACTTAACGTTAATTTGTGCACAAACTGAAGGGAAGATTTTATTGTGTTGTGACTTCGTATAAGTTTGTAAGGCGATCTTAACAAGGTATAGGATGTGTTCCTTGTAGAAAGATGCACTATTGTGTTTCTTAATAAGGTCATATTCGTGTTGCTGCTGCATAAATGAGCCAGTAATATTTAGTCACTGTGTTCAGGACGCCGATTCCATGCCCTGTTTGTAGAAAGTCTGCTGTGATCGTGACGATACTGTCCCTTTAACATCTTTACACCAATTCTGTTTATAGGATTGATGGTCAGTACTATCCCAATGCGTGCATACAAATAAATAGGTACTTTACTACTTAACGTTAATTTGTGCACAAACTGATGGGAAGATTTTTTGGAGAAAACAAAATTACAAAATACGGTTGAGTAATTCGAAAATAGCGGAATTCATGCTCAATTCCTATAACCAATCTTCCCAAGCCTTCCCGGTTGATATCTGATCGTCGGAGTGAGTGAATGGTTCAGTTTTCAAAGTCCTTGTTTCAGATACGACGGTGCTAGTGGTTGTTCCGCCATATTGCTACTGGTTAACCTAACGATGTGTATATTGCTGCACTTACATGTACGTAAAACAATGGGACTTAACGTTACGAAAATGTCCGGCCCTCTTTTACAATTTTCCTTTTTGCTAGAAATGTATGCTATCATATGAAAAGAATACTCACCGCTTTTCATCCTCGTCGCCAATGTAATAGACTCATTATAATTATCAAAATGAAACTGAAAGGAATCGGATGCACTCTGCTTTCATTTCATTTAGGAATGCAATGACTACACACCGTGTGTGTACTACATGTACTATATGGAATCTATGTATTATTATTGCGTACAAAGATCGTAATTAATTGGACTCGCAAACAAGTCCCACGTCATATCTGTTTGTGTATTATGTACAAAGATATTATGGAGAATTACTGCCGAATAAGGAAGCGACTTGGTCACATCAACTTGTTCAGTGCATGTGTTTTGTACACAGATACAAAATGCGCTATAAATGATGTCATGATGACGTCACAAGACATTGCAGGCCAAAAGGCACATCTACAATACCCCACAAATGTATAACTGAAAAAAGTTTGATGATCGGGTGCATACTTCTTGAGCTATGGTGATAACAAGATTGCCTAATTAAATATTCACGTGACTATAACTAAGCTAATTAATTAAGAATTTTAGTCTAATGACATTTAGAAACTACGTCAAGGCATAAGCTTCCATATGGTATATGATTTGACTCTTTCTGATATTCCTAAGAAGGACTTTTGCCACCAAGACCTCTCACACGTTAAGGCAATAGGGTTTTGTCGGAAATAAAGAATAAGAAAAAAAGAAAAAAAATCTTGACAGAAACAATAGCTGTTCCGACTAACAGGTCGTAACAGCTAATGAAGATGTGCAATTTGGTAATAATATTTGGCCATAGTTAAAGGGACAATATTGCCATGATCAACAGGGCATGGAATCGGTGTTCTAGTTTTTAGATTAACTCAGTGACTGAAAAATAATACTCCGTTGATAAGATCATGAACCAGTAATTTTTAGTCACTGTGTTCATCTTTCACTAGAACACCGATTCCATGCCCTGTTGAAAGTCTGCCCTGATCGTGACGATATTCCCCCTTTAATTGCAGACAATTATAAGTATTCCTTTACTGGCTGATTTGGGGGTATAGCCCAACAGCCCACGCCCCACTTAAAGGAAAGCAGGAACGAGGCAGGGAAGAAAATGTACCCACTACTATCGTTTGTAGAGGGCAGTTGGAAAAGATGATGGGGCAGGGGGTATTCATTGTGAAATATTAGAACATTTGGGATGGTAGAACAAATGTTAATCGATAGATTACAATAATACTAAGAGACTGCTCGAAATTCCGACAGCCTGTTTGGCAAACCAAAGCATAAATTCGTTTGAGGGCCCGTTGTTCTGACAGATATAAATTGCGATATAACTTGCAAATTTACCTGGAACAAAAAATCACCGACAAATTGTTTCAATCTTTAAAAGGCAATTATATGCATAGCATACAGAAATGTAATGGTGACGTAGCTGGAATTAGAAATAACTTTTCCAAAGTTGAACACCTTCAAAAATCGCTCAACGAGGGAGAAAGGGGTAGGCGTGAACAATTCTCATTCCCCAAAATTAAACATCAACAAAATCACTCACGGGGGGGGGGGGGGTTGGGGAGGGGCTTTAATGGTTATTTTGTGCACATGGAAATTCGAAGTGGGGGGGGGGCTAAAATACCAATAAATTTATCGAAAGACACTATGTACAATTCAACCATTTGGTTATTTTTGAACTACCGATTATACTAATTTGTAATGGCATTGCTAACTTTTTTTATTTAGATTACCAATGTTATTTGTTCCATATAATAATGTTTTTTGAATCACGTAAATCTTATATTATAAGATTTACGTGATTCAAAAAACAACAATATGTAAAACTTGATGATGGTAGAATTTTTCTGTTAATCTTCCCTGGAAATAATTGTGTCACATTTTGAAGGAATGAGTACTCTTTGTGAAATTCCACGTTAGGATGAATAGGAAACATCTGATTGCATTAATTCACTATTTTCTCGATACTGACACAATGACATAAACTGACAATTGTACAGGTGAGTTGTTTTATGTACATCTTGATTCAAATTGTGTAACATCCTTCGGCCTTAAGCCCCGCCCCCTCTCCTCTTTGCTGGATCCGTTACTGCTTTACAACACAACACAAATTTAGGGCCGTAACAAAGGCATAATTTTTCTGACTGACTTCAGAGGCGGTAAAATCGCTGGACGAGGGGGGACGAGGTCGTGAGCTATTTTTTTAAATGTGGGTAGGCGTGAACAATCCCCCCACAACATCGCCCAACGAGGGGTGGGAATAGTCGTTTAGAATTTCCCCCTAAATTAAATCACCTTTGGCACATTAATACAAGCCTGTTTCGATGGCTTGATTTGGTGGTTTATTTGACTGAAAACCTACATTGGGGAGTCTCACACCACATACCCCGTCTCTTTTAGCTACGGCCCTGAACAAAATGTTAAAGATGTATCCCCACGTTTTCGCTATTTTAACGGCAACTTTCGCTGTTTTAACGGACATTTCATTTTTCTTCAGAACATTGCTATTTTACTTCAGGAAATGAATATAAATGCTGTAAAAGAATACATTTCTCAAAATAATCTTGAGAAACATGGTTTTATAGTAAATATGTACCGAATTAATTGATGGTGGGTCCTATCATAAATTAAAATAATAATAAACGAATAATTCTTGCAAAAAAGGAGGGAAATTATTTTTGTTTAAATTCTTGTTTCTTTGTCTGTTTGGGGTGTCATCTTTTGGGGGGTTCAACCCCTTTGGCATGCCAATTTTGTTTTTATAATTTTGGGGGTAAAATAATGAAATAAAAATAAATAAAAGAGAAATGATGTTTTTGCGGTGTTTTCAATGTCATCCCCTCCCCCCAGACACGGATTTACGCCACTGGTTACAGTTTTTCAGTAGAATTTTTACTATGAAAGTGTATAAAAGACGTGATTTTATGTAAGGTCCCCCACGATGCGCTGTGTATCACATTCAAATTCATATTCAAGATGGAGAACACGAAGGCGACAATGTCAGTGGTAGTTTCGCCAACTTTGAGGAGATTGAGGCGGTTGAAGGTAAATAGTTTGTTTAGTATTTATGGTATATTGTTCTTCTCGTTATTTGCTATTATTGTTCTTCTTGTTAGATGTTCTCGTTAGTTGTAGGAGGCGCTGTGTCTCACATTCAAATTTAAATTCAAGATGGAGAACACGAAGGTGAATCAATGTGTATGTGTAAGTATGTATGTTGTACATGTACATTGTACATGTACGTTGTACATGTATGTTGTACATGTACGTTGTACATGTATGTTGTACACATGTACATTGTACACATGTACATTGTACGTGGTACATGTACATTGTACATGCTGTTATGCACTCGGCGACAACCACGTCGTGCATGAAGTCACTGTGTGTGCGTGTGCACGTAGTGTCGCGGCCATTATACGCTGTCGGTCAATGGGTTACATAGTTTCGCCCTTCTCGTGAACAATTATTAGGCTTAACCTGAACTAAGGAGAAGAAAAATCCTTAACTGGGCCAGGCGCAGTTCTCATGTTTAAACATGTGATAAAACTCACATAATACCAAACAATAATGTAAGAAAGATAAAATACTCATTAAAAAGTAATATTTTATACAATTTACATAAAACAGAGGCAAACCATTTAGACCTATACCTCACAAGTATGTACAATTTTACCTAACTGCCATTTACGTAAAAGTTAGGAAAATAAAATTATCTAATATCCGCGCAGTAATATTGTATATAAATGTTTGCTAACATTTTACCCAACGCCTGTTTGGTAAAGTTTTACTTAATTATTAGGAGGTTCACTAGGAACATCTAAAACAGGGTAAGGTTTTACACATTTTTTTCTCTGTGTGTAGTTATTGCATTCAGACTGTTTATTTTCATTTTGATTTGAAATTTTAGGAAAGAAAACTCTTGTCTAAATTCAAACTGGTTATCATTTCACGGGGTGATTGAAACCATGCTCAGAAAGTTTGGTTATTTTTTAAATTACCAATCATATACCTTAATATATTCAATGAGTGAACAAGAAAAAGATTCAATAAATCTGTATCAGATTCAGGATTTTAGAAAGGATGGTGTCTTGATGGAATTAATGGTATTATAAGAAACCGTACAAGACATTAGCCTACCTTAAGGTAGATCTGTGCCAACAAATTTCTGACATTAATTATTGTTATTAATTACTGCCACTTGGGAACAGGTAGGGGGCACTTTGGCGGGACAACAACGGAACTATAGAAGTCTTTACGCTTTTCTTGAATATATTTTATGCTCAATGGGGGCACCTGTGTGGACACACCCTTTCAATAGGGACACGTACCCCCATCCAACAAGTTCTTGTTCATTATATCTACTTATGTATTGTTAGTTTACATCCATCTTTACTTATTGTTATGTGCAATTTAGTCCGATAGTGCTATCAAAATATATCAATCATATAAAATATATCAATCATTAAACCAATTATTCAAGGAATAAATCAATCAATCGATCAATTTGTCAATGTACTCTGTTCATTAATGTTATTTTCTTGTTTAAAAGTTTAGTTTTGTAAAAACTGAGAGGTGAATAAAGTGTTATTTTGGAAAAGTTTAAAAAAAAGTTTATAAATCAATCAAATAATTTTAAAATACAGACATTATCTTACATTTATCTTGTTTGTTGATCTCTGTTCGTTTTGATTCTCTCAGTTTGGTTTTGTTTAGTCATCTTTTATGATTGACTAATTTATTTATAAACATCAATGCTCGGGACCACCAGAAAGGTCCTAATCTTATGCCGTGTACGTGGGTTAATTCTATCTGACAAAAACTACATGCAAAAATATATGAAACACGAATCTTTAGTGTTTTTTTACAAATTGTACAGAAACTTACCGATCAGCAAGGCTGCAGCAACAATCAAGAGAGGCAATACATCGATGATATGGTGAAGAGTAAACATGATAACCAAAGTCTCCACGCTCCGTCAAATCAACTCAATCCTGTCCGCTTTATACTGATAAGTTTGTTATTTTAAATTTCAAGTGCCGCGGTCCCTTTTTATGCTAAAGTTAATTTTGTCAAACGACGCTCATCCACCGAGAGTGTACTGATTCTTTTCAATTTGGAATTCAGAGTGCTGCGATTGTCAAACGATGCTCATCCACCGATACACAGGGAGAGAGAGCGAGAGAGAGAGAGATCTATGAGGACTAGGCCTATCTATACGAGGACTCGGCTACCGACTTCTTGCTCCAACTTCGTCATGTGATCGTGTCACCCATCAACCACACCTGGTTATGCTAATCATCATCGTGACGTCATCATGATATAGGTATGAATTTATATAAAAAAATACATTTATTATTGATCAGGACGTTAAGCAAAATAAATTCAGGTCCTTGTAGTGTTAAGTCTATTATGTAAATTTCGCTTGTTGAATATTTCGTGGCAGCATACAAGTTAAGAAATGACAAAAAGAAGCATGCTTTCTTAATTAATAGCCCAGTACACTGGTAATTTAATTGTGAAAATACTGAGTTTTAACATGAACAAAAAAGTACGTTTATACATTTGGTAATGATTTTGTTGCTCACAATTTGTTATGGACAGCACTGCATAATTTATAGATGTAAACAAAAAGGAACTTTGTGCCTTTTTTTCTTAAACAATTTTAGACAACTGTTTCAAAAAATTGTTTCTATAAACAGTTGGCCAACGTGTTATACAACTGCATGAGAATTTCGTTTCTTTCAGTATGTATGGGCTAATTGAGCTGGAAAATTCACTGGTTTGTTTTTAATCTTTATAACTTCATATTCATTAGTATAAATGAACATATTTTAAGAATTCCACCGGTCATTCCCAGCAATTTGCTTTTTATCTGAACATATTTATATTTTCCAGAACATATTTATATTTTCCAGAACTTTTTTTTCCTCAAACAAAATGCCTCTATCGACGTATTATTGGCCTTTGTACAAGGAAAAATATAAATTTCGGATACAAATGAAAATACATAGGAATTGAATCCCTAGAAATGAAACAGTTAAAACACAGGAAATGCATCTTTTATTATTTTATTTTAAATAAGAATATTGCATAAATATCACAAATAGCACGATATATAGAACAAATACAACATGGCCAAGTCTCGTTATTGGTTGGTGACAAACTACTTCTGAATCGAGACGCACCCTAACCCTCCCCTCCTATCTCGGCCAAACCTATCTCGGCAAAATAAATCAAACAGTCTTCTGTGCAAAACAGCTAAGTTCTTGTTTAACTTCGCACCATCATTGTATTAATGTTTCCTTGTGTGATGGTTGTCATGGTAATAAAATGAAAACCACAAACACTGTTATCTAATGAGGGCGCACTTTAATCAGGTACGTTCTCAGAAGGCCGTGATCGAATTGCGCGTTTTTGTCGTAGCCATCTAGCGCCCTCTAGTGGCACCCAATTTGCCGACTGACTTCAGCGGCAGTAAAACATTTAATTTACCACCTTCAAAATCGCTGGACGACGTGGGGGTGGTAGTCGTGAAAAATGATGAGGGGGTAGGCATGAAAAATCTTTCAGGGGAAGGAGATAGACGAACGAGGAACGTAGGGGTAGATATTAGAATGTTTCTCCTGACATTAAATCAACTCGGGCACAAAACTACAAATCTGGTTTGTTGGCTTGATGTGGTGGTTTATTCGTCGACTGAGGCACGATTTGCTGATTGAAAATCGATATGGGGGATTGGAGGAGTCACCCCACACCCCACACCCACCCCCATACCCACACCCCCACCCACACCCCTACCCACACCCCACCCACACCCCCACACACCCCCACACACCCACCCACCCACCCACACCCCCACCCCACCCCCACACCCGTACACACCCACACCCGCACACACCCACACACCCACACCTCCACACCCCACGTGTCGGTGATGGCACGTGCCTCACGCACAGATCAACGCGTTTTAAGGCCGGTTCATACTTCACGCGAAATCGAATGCGAAGTGAAATTCGTGACGAAAGTGCATTTCCTCAGTATTATGTAAACGGGGGGATGGCATTTTAGTGATATGTTAAGAACCCCCCCCCCGCCCTTTACATAAATTGTTGTTCGCTTCGCATTCACTTTCGCGTGAACTATGAACCGGCCTTTATTCTCGTTAAGTATTCGGAAAGATAATTGTGGGCGTGTACAAGAATACTCCGTTTTGGGACACAGTCAGAATAGTGGGACATCTTGTAGAATTTCAGACGAAGTTTAGTTTTCCCTTCTAATAAACCAATTTGTCTAATTGACGTACTTTTGTAGCACAAACAGGCTGTTTGACCAATTGGCTTATGGTACATCATATAATGAGAAAGAATCAAATGTTTAACCATGTTGTATGTGCTCAGTTTTACATAACCATCTTTATAAATACATGTCTAGCTATCTGAATGATCATAAATTAATCACTAATACCATACGAATAAAAATATATAATATTAAATATTGCCATCTTTTTCAATATTGGTTCAAAATTTAAATGATCTTTAAACGGAACCTAATGATTACCATGTACATGTAGCAATTGCAAGCGGTGATTTCTGTGTCGCGGCCATTTTGTGTGGCGGCCTTACAATTAAATAATATCCATAGCGAAGCTATTGATACAAATACAGTAGAACTCTTTGTTTAACGGCCTCTCGGTATTCTTATCATTGTCCAGTCTTCAGGGAATTATATTTGTTTAATGGTAGCGGGTTTAGAAAGGTGAATGGTGTTTTCCATATTTATAAAGTTTGTGATGGTATCAAACTTTTCTTTTAGGTGCAGTCTTTCTTCATATTATTCTACAATACGTCTTATTTGCCGATGATAATTATTGCAGTTAATTCTTGCTGCACTGTATATTAGGCTTGGGCGATATTGATTTTTTTCATCCACGATATATCGTCAAACATATATTGCGATATTCGATAATATCGCGATTATTTTTGTTTTTCACGCATGAGTGCTTTAGAGCCGGTAATGACAGGGACCCATCTACAAGCGTCACAATAAATTGCCAGTGCTTAGACTTAGAGAAACGTGCAATTGCGCCGTTCACGAGTGCAACATATGGGGCGGGCTTTCGCTACCCTAACCAGAAACAAAACGGCACAGCTACGCGAAAATACCAACGTAACCAGAAAATTGTTTTCAGTTTGTGACATGTTCAGTCATCAATGTTTCTCAAAATAGAACTTACTCGTGAGTGCTAGTAACTTGAAAGATAAACTGGTATACGAACAATCATTTAATCATGTTTTAACACTTTTTACAATCCGCCATCTTGAAACCATGGAGGAAACCAAGCGCAAACCTCCAGACAGCCGACCGCGACATGTTTACATTGTAATTTGCGGTTGGTGTTTTACGACCGCGGTAGGGTCTTACTTTTGATGTCCTTCTCGTTTGAACTCCTATTTTCTTTCCTCCATGTTGAAACTAAGCGTAACCGCCGATCACAAAGTTCGGTTTATGTACATGTTACGTACGTTTGGTCAGAACAATGACGTTATCGATCGCAGCACAACCGAACTTGCGAAAACATTATGTGGGACGGATACTGCGTCGTACATCCCAATCAAATCATCAGCCCGAGTTCACGTGATTCACGCGTTCCATGTGACTGGGTCATAGTATAAACACGTGACTAGGTTTATTCCTGCATATAGTACCGTGGAGAATAAAACCATGTGAACGTCATTTGCACTTCAGAAAATGTGGATTTTAGTCACACTATTTTAAATGAACGTCACATGGTTTATCAAGAGTACGTATGTGTTTTGTCTAGACAAGAGTCCCAGTATGGTATAATAGAATAGTGTCCTAATCCCTCAACTTTGATCGAGCCGCTGCCGATCCATGCTTTGATTTAATTCATGACTTATGAAGATTTTTAAGGTAACGCCCATATTCTGCATATGTATGATGTAATGTACTCGCCTGTGGTGCGCCAGTACAGTCAGAGTCACAGACCACCATGCATAGAGAGTGAGACGTAAACATTGATCAAATACCCCACTTAATAATCCCCAACACTTAATCAGTCTGAATAGATTTCTTTGAGTGGCGGTGGATTATTAAACAACACCCAGTATACCAGGCGGCTCCTTTGTGATGTGACAGTCGGTTTACTACAGAAGTATTTCGATTTTGTTTCTCACGAAAGCAGAAAAGACTTCCCAAAGTTTTTTCTATGGTATTTCTGACCCAACTGACAATTGGGGATTTTGTTTAATCGCGATATATTTTTTTTCTTCACGATCATTTTTTTTCATCGCGATATATTTTTTTCATCGCGGTCTGCCGATATCTCGATGATTTTAAAAGGTTTTCGATATCATAATCGAGTAAAAAAAAATATCGCGATATTCGATATTATCGTGTCATCGCCCAAGCCTACTGTATATTATGGGAAATTGGTTCCAAAAACCAATTCCTTCTAAAACTCAATGATATGCCCCCTGTGTAAAACATAATATGTCCTCTGATCTCACCCGACCCCAAAAGAGCAACTGTGTACATAGGCAGGCACAACCTGAAGCCACGGTGTCTTACCAAGGTTTTACCAAGGTTTCTTATAATGTTTTAATTTATTACTACACAATGAAGCAGCAATCAATGGGATTATTGATTTGCAGAATCGTTGTTTTGGAGTTATACACAAATTTGCAGCCCTCTCCATCAAACAGTCAGTTTTCTTTGTTCAACCTAACTGCCGAGATTTAGTATCCAAGGACCATCAGAATGTGGATTTATTTTGACGCACGTAATGAAAGCCAGTGCTTTTGTGTTTTGGTCTCCGTACATTGTTATCGTACTAACTGTGAAGGATTTGTCATCCACTGAGATTAATTGATTTGTGATTATTTTTTCCGAAGTGAGCCTGACCACGCTAATAAAAAAAATGTAACTTACAATATATATTTTCAATTGTGCTTCGTCAGGGCAAATCTGTTCCAATTGTCTTAATAATTTGAAATCTCCATCGATCAGAGGACAGATTTAAGACACGGACTGCTCTATTGATGGGTCCTACACTAATGAAATATTCAATAAATACCTATGACGCCTGTCTATAAATCTGCTCACTGTTCAGTTTTCATTTTGTGTGCAGTGTACATGTACATACATGTACATACATGTACATCATTACTACATAATGATGTATACATGTATGTCAGCTGTTTTCATCATGTCTGTGTTTATATGTGTCAATGTATCTATTGTAATGCCATTTTTAATTATATAAATTTAAAATAAACAAGTAAAACAAAATGGCGGCAATATTGTATTTATGCAAATTTCACTTCTGGAAATAAAGTAGGCCTATTACCTAGACCCACGTTAATCCAACGTATTGCAAAGTTTAATTGACTGTTTAAAAATATGTATTCAAAACTTCCCGATTCAGTAAAGCCGACATGACACAGACTAAACTAAGAATATATAAGTATCTTGTTCTTGAATAATTTAAGTTCAACTAACTTTGTAATATCAAGTCCTGACAACTTAAATTCAATTGCAAATTTACTTAATAATAAAATTAAGTTGATTCAACAAAATATTTTGTAAACGCATTTAATAAAAGCACATTAAAAAATAATGTGCATTTTAATTAAGAAAATTCCAGAAGTTCAGTATATTATACAAAATTAATGTGCCAGCTTAATAAACAACAATAATGCCTATATATTAACTTTACTATACTTTGCTATAATTACATTAAAAAGCGTTATTTGCCTTTATTCTACATAATACTGTTTAAAAATATGTATTCAAAACTTCCCGATTCAGTAAAGCCGACATGACACAGACTAAACTAAGAATATATAAGTATCTTGTTCTTGAATAATTTAAGTTCAACTAACTTTGTAATATAAAGTCATGACAACTTAAATTCAATTGGAAATTTACTTAATAAAATCCAGGCAACATACTTGCCTTTATTAATAATAAAATTAAGTTGATTCAACAAAATATTTTGTTGAATGTGTAAACGCACTTAAAAAGCAGATTAAAAAAATAATGTGCATTTTAATTAAGAAAATTCCATATAATTCAGTACCGGGTATATTATACAAAATTAATGTGCCAGCTTAATAAACAACAATAATGCCTATATATTAACTTTTCTATACTTTGTTATAATTACATTAAAAAGAAGAGTTATTTGCCTTTATTCTACATATATTATACAATTGTACCACCCTTCTATTTATTTATTTTTCCAAAAGTGCCCGGTACATAATTCCCAATATAAATTTCATCACGCTGTGTCCACTTTATAGTCAGATTCTCTGCACCCAAGTACGATATTAATGCGCTGATTTTCAATTAATAAAAAGGCCAGACTATTTTCCTTCCAGCCTCGGTTTGGTCTCGTGGATTTGTATGAAAGAAAACCAAGTTGTCTACAGCGTAATGAAGGTTTATAAGAAGGCTATATGCGCCAACTTCAAATAATAAACAAATATTTATACTATCCATGTTGATACGTAATATACGCGCACGCATTGGTAGTACGCGTATTCTTTTCACTACTTCCAGTTCCAAAGCTGGCATTCAGTTGTGTGTAATTTAACCTAAATTCCTTGATTTTAACGAAAAACGGGCGATTCTTGAGGCAGCAATTGACTTAGATGATAACATTTTAGTCATTACAATGTATACATTAAAGGCAAGTCCTGAGCTTTCTAATTTCTTGCGTAAATGGGCTACTGATGATTGTTGGAGCCAGCACGTGCGAAGTGGGCGTGGTTTATGTTGGAATTATCTCACACTTACCATCAGGATGATCTCCCAGTGACAATGAAAAAAAAAATTAAATTGGGAATATGAAAAAACGAAATTAAGTTGAGTCAGAATCCACGTAATCATGTTTTGCCCCCTGTCTATAAACCCTCAAGTGTATCCCGCTGGCCCTGGTTTGAAGCGATGAAAATTCTTTGAATCATTTTGCTTTTTTGGTTAACATTTTGATTTTACTTACAACCAATCACCTCAAAACGCATGCAGCAGTGCGTGCTTGTCCAATTAATGGGTTCAATGCGTATATAGCGAGCGTACAAGGCCTCCGTGAACCTAGCAGTCACGTGACTGTTTTCGTCAGTGTTGCCGATGAACTGTAAACATAATCAATAAATACATATTCATTAGTTCTACACAAATATTATACAAATCTGCATGCACTGTAAAGATCACTTCTTTAAAATCAGTATACAGTTTTTGACTTTTGGTACAATGTCTGTAAATGCATCCATACTTAAGAATCAACAAACAAACAAACCTTTCAAAGTTATAGCTTTATATCTCATTGTGCCATGAATGAAAATATATTCAGATTTTTCGTATTCAATCCAACGTAGAATTTCTGTCTTTGGATGACATGGAAATTTCTTCTAAAACGATAGCCCCTAAGTCAGAAATATTTCAAGGGATGTCTGATACCACTGTAATGTTTGATACCACTGTAATGTCTGATACCACTGTAATGTCTGATACCACTGTAATGTCTGATACCACTGTAATGTCTGATACCACTGTAATGTCTGATACCACTGTAATGTCTGATACCACTGTAATGTCTGATACCACTGTAATGTCTGATACCACTGTAATGTCTGATACCACTGTAATGTCTGATACCACTGTAATGTCTGATACCACTGTAATGTCTGATACCACTGTAATGTCTGATACCACTGTAATGTCTGATACCACTGTAATGTCTGATTCCACTGTAATGTCTGATACCACTGTAATGTCTGATACCACTGTAATGTCTGATACCACTGTAATGTCTGATGCCACTGTAATGTCTGATGCCACTGTAATGTCTGATGCCACTGTAATGTCTGATGCCACTGTAATGTCTGATACCACTGTCTGATACCACTGCAATGTCTGATACCACTGCAATGTCTGATACCACTGCAATGTCTGATACCACTGCCATGTCTGATACCACTGCCATGTCTGATACCACTGCCATGTCTGATACCACTGCCATGTCTGATACCACTGCCATGTCTGATACCACTGCCATGTCTGATACCACTGCCATGTCTGATACCACTGCCATGTCTGATACCACTGCCATGTCTGATACCACTGCCATGTCTGATACCACTGCCATGTCTGATACCACTGCCATGTCTGATACCACTGCCATGTCTGATACCACTGCCATGTCTGATACCACTGCCATGTCTGATACCACTGTCATGTCTGATACCACTGTCGTGTCTGATACCACTGTAGTGTCTGATACCACTGTAGTGTCTGATACCACTGTAATGTCTGATACCACTGTAATGTTTACACGAAGTATAAGTCTGTTATAATAATCTGTTATAATTTATGTTTTTTGAGATAAAGTCACGCACAAAGGTAAAATCCAAAAAATACATTGAGTAAGCATGGTACACTAAATACAACCCACGTCATTCCTTGATACTTTTTGTATATATCTATGAGACAAATTGCTTACAGAACCTTGGAAAATTGTATGTTTTTTTATTCATTGTATCTCCATTAATAATGAGTTTAGGATCTACAATTTTACATTTTGTAGACCGATAAGAAAATTTATGAAAAGCCTATATAATCATAATTATTTGGGTCATTTGCTTTTAAAAGGGTTAGTTTAAACTCGAGAGAATTTGCAAAGATTTCAAAACAATGTTACTGATTGTACAAACGGATTCCTGATAAAATATGAGGGTTGACGCATTTTTATTGAGTTTTAAGCATTAATATTTCATATACAGGCAACTCAAAAAATATACAACAAATTGTCACGTGATGCTATTTCTGCACAATAGACGTAAGAGGGTGTGTTAACAATTATTGCATTGTTATATTCCCATTGTTCAAGCATTACGTACTGCATCTAAATAAATTTACGTTAAAACAACAAACCTTTGGAAGATTAATTGCAGGTCTATTACATAGTGCCGTTAACGAAAATATTGATAAAGTTTTTTATACGAACGGGGAATTTAAAAAGAGAACTCTTTAAAAAAATTATTGGCAATAAATTCCTTTTTCTCAAAAATAAATGTTGTATAGGGAAGACTGATGCCACCAAGATCTTTACATCAAGTACGCGCTGGGGCATTATATAGGTAAAGATTGTGACACCATGTGAAATTCTCAATTGAGTAGGAATTAGTTCTTAAAGATGGACGTCAACGGAATATATTATAGTGTTTTGATGCTGTTAGGCTTACAAGAAGTGTGTAATGATTACTTCTATATGATTAAAATTCAAATAAAGTAATTTCTTAATGTAAAAAAAAAATCATTTTGATCAGCATTTCACTATCTAGAAAAGTCGTGTTTCGCAAAAAGCCCGAACTCATGAATAATTCATATCGTAGTTGTGACGTACAATCAAGGACTGGCATTCGCTGCTTATGCCCACATGTCATGAGTGTTCCCCAGCAAAGTGCATTAAAAAGCGACGTGTACGAAACGAGGACTCGGCCGACGAACTCCCAGTCGTACTCACTTGCCTTCTCTCGATATTTGACGCTTTCAAAGTTGGAACAGAGCCTTGCTTCAAACGATATTTGGTATCCAAACCAAAACTTTCTTTCACTTGACTGGAAGAATTTACAGTCGCCCGTAAAATGGGCTGTACAAATCAACGACCATTTTGTCAACGTGAAATCCTTTCGTGTATTGTTCACGAACTTCACCCACTCCTTGAAGCCGCCGGATTCCGCGGAAATCGGAAAAACTAACCTCTGGATTCTTGGTGGCACTTGTACATCCACCAACAGCACATGTGCTAGGCATTATGCCGTCTTACACAAAATCGTCAAAACGGGAAAAATCATGTGTATAAGCTTCGAGCAAGTAAAATCCCCATTGCCAAACACAAAGACAAAAACGGCTTCCTTTATTTATGCCCCAGATAGTACGTCACACTTACGCTGGTTTACGTGGCCGCTGGTATTTCACCGTTCATTTCGTATTGTATTTCTATGGGCCTTTGCTGGGAACCATGAAAGAGCGCAGCCAACGGCGAGAAAAAACCACTCGCTCAGAAATCTAAGAAGGGGGGGCTATTTTTTACAATCAAAATTAAACAAAATAACGGGGAATAAAACCATCGTACTGATAATGAAATAATAACTAAACACAACATAAACAAGACTCAGGAGACGATTTAGTGTACGAGCTCTCGTTGAAGTCCATCTTTAAATGAACTGGAGGTTACAACTCATACGTAGTACGTTATAGATTAATATTTGACCATATGGTTATTTTGTAATTACCAACTCTGTACATTATTTTTTAAATAAAACTTGCCTCTTTGATAACTCCGTTTGTATCGGTTACGGTTGTCCACGACACACTATCATCACTGTACATCACGTGGTAGGTTGAGACATAAGAAAATCCATCGCCTTGTGTGATCAGACCAGTGATGTACACCTTAGATGTGAAGTCAACTTGTATCCATGGATTGTTGTCATTGCCTCGGGCACACCAACCATCTGGGGAATAATGTTCATCAAATAAGATTTGTATTAGTGAAGACGGTTATCCTCCCACGTCTAAATGACCAATATGAGACTTTTGAGACGCTAGATGGCAGACGACGTACCGGTTATTTTCCATTGTTCTAAATATCGTGCGCATGCTCAGAATTACGTAAACAATGAGGGAAAGTCTGGTAAGTCTGCTGCCACCAACGTCGTAAAAGTCTCCCATTGGAAACCAATCCAGTATGCTTTAATTTGAATATTATGAATATTAATTATGAATATTCCCAGTCAAAATGTATCCTTTGAATTTCTTGGGCCCTTTTTCGGAACCTAATAAACCAAAACAATTGCTATACATTGCCCACTGAGTTCCCATTTGTGGAATGTCGTGGCTGAGCGGTCTCGCTTGCCGGACTCAAGTTCTGGTGTTAGCAGCGGAGTGTGGGTTCGGGTCACGGCCGTGACACTTGTGTCCTAGAGCAAGACACTTAACCATAATTGCTTATAGGGGCAGAAGCAGTTTAACAACTGCCTTGTTCTGGACTAGTTACCCTTCCCAGTCCTATTCGTACCGTGAAGAGGCTGGTTATTAACTTGTCTTGTTTCGGTGCGAGGGGCTGGTTTCTTCAGTGTGGAGTCGTAACAACTTAATGATTTAGTAGCCCCCACCTTTGAGTGGCCATTGGCCTTGTGTGGGGCGAATTGCGTAAAAAAATAATAAAAAAATAAAAAAGCAAGGCATCTTATCTTATGCTGGTTTTGTCATAGGTTTCAACGCATTTTCTAACACTAGATCTGATTGGTTCAAAATGCTTCACCTCCAATGGACAGCTGTTAACAATGACCAATCAGCATGAATTTTACATCAATTCAGGGATAGGCTTCTCTCTTTATTTTACCGTTCAAACGAAAATAATAAGTCCAGGGAATGCAGACTTGTGTTTATTCAGGGATCGTGTAGTATTCAAAATGTTCAGTAAAAAATGAAATTACACAGTATAACCGGCCTAAGTGACGATGTTTTATTGAAAATTGACAGGTCTGTATGTAATGTTTTTTAAATGAATGTTACATCATAAAGAAGAAGGATAAATTGTCTACAATAGAAAGCAAAAACGAAAATTATAGCATAAGCAATTAAAAAGATATGATTTAAAGAACACCGTAAATGGCATGATTTTGATGTCGTCTTGGCAATATTCTGCCGTGACGTTTGTGATTTAAGTTCCGCCAAGAAATTCATATGCACTTAAATTTGGATTTTGGCATCTAGAGCTAATAGTTTGGATTTCGGCATCTAGAGCTAATAGTTTGGATTTCGGCATCTAGAGCTAATAGTTTGGATTTCGGCATCTAGAGCTAATAGTTTGGATTTCGGCATCTAGAGCTAATAGTTTGGATTTCGGCATCTAGACCTAATAGTTTGGATTTCGGCATCTAGAGCTAATAGTTTGGATTTCGGCATCTAGACCTAATAGTTTGGATTTCGGCATCTAGAGCTAATAGTTTGGATTTCGGCATCTAGAGCTAATAGTTTGGATTTCGGCATCTAGAGCTAATAGTTTGGATTTCGGCATCTAGAGCTAATAGTTTGGATTTCGGCATCTAGAGCTAATAGTTTGGATTTCGGCATTTAGAGCTAATAGTTTGGATTTCGGCATCTAGAGCTAATAGTTTGGATTTCGGCATCTAGACCTAATAGTTTGGATTTCGGCATCTAGACCTAATAGTTTTGATTTCGGCATCTAGAGCTAATAATGTTGATTTCGGCATCTAGAGCTAATAGTTTGCCAAAAATGTTTGTTGCTTTTACTTGTGCATAACTAAATCTATGTCTTTGACTTAAATGAACATGCGCTTTTCCATGTTTTTGTCCAGACAACGTAATTTTTCACCAGGACGATCGAGGGAGGAATACTAACGGCATTGTTATAATAAACAGCACAATGCATCAGTTGATCCACACCATTGGACATTGCTGAGTCCTATCAACGGTTTAATATTTCGAAAGATATTGATATTTCATTATATGTATTTTGTATCATGAGAAAGCTAATTCAAATTGTCCGTCGCTTTGGTATTAATTTTCCCAAAATATGTGTTATAGTCCTACCTCTAGTAATAGTACCGGTATCAAGCCGCGCCTTCCAAGGTGGATACGTTGACGGAAACGACGAGGCTGTGATGCTGTCATCAGGGATGCCCCCATTCTCCATGCCAAGAGGTTCCTCAGATTTGATGGAGCATCCTATATCGGTTAAAAGGGAGAAGCAAGGCTAAACATGATATAAAATGTCAACCAGGCACTAGATCAAATTGAAAAATGAACAAAACTTATTTGACTTATCTATCTTTACCTCTTGGTTGGGAAATGATACGGTATGCATTATAGACCATGTGACTCGTTTACACTTTGCGTGACCTTTAGAGTACCAAGGTGGTTTCCCGCCGGGCAAACGTATGTATATTTGTATGCAGAGTTTGTACATTTTGTACTTCTCCACATAACATCATTTAAGATTTGTTTCTGCTAATATCTCAAAATATCAGATTTGATGGTTTCTTGTCACAGACCCATGTACAATTTGTGCCCTGCGCGCAGTTTGACCTTTTGGGCTATTTTGTATAAAACATGTGATGTCATTGGTCACATAGTCTATAAAAGTGAAAACTAAATTTGTATTGAAATGCACAACGATGCATACTACATATCAGTGCATTACACGGAAGCGTTTTGAGGTCACGATAACGATTAATTTTACGGGTAACACCAACTGAAATAATCTCTTTTTGGAAGATATAATGTGGTTCTGATATTAAGAACCGGTAGTGAGAATAGTTCTCAACGTTTAGAACAGTGTGCTCTGTCCATCTTCATGAGATCACATCAAATCACATTTAATTATATAAAGCACTTTTTCCACAATGTCATTATTACGTTTCCATATTATTGTGTGGCCTTACCTGTTATACATGGAGAAAAATAAATAAATAAAATTACTAATTCGTGCATAAGTATTGTATTTTGTTCACCATGTCCATAATATCTGTCCATATTATTGACAAGTTCTTTACCTGTTATGTCACCTGTACCTGGATTCGGGCATTTATTGCGAATCTTTTGCATGGCTGATGCCACCCAGTGGTATTTGTTGTAAGGCTGACCAGGATCCGGCTCTGGCATGGGACCATAATAAGCCGCCATCTTGCTCTCCACAAGAACCAAATTTACTTGAAATGTAATCAGAATAAAACAAGAACAATAAGAACAAAAACAAGTCCATCTTTATCCTGAAAGAAATGTTGTATTGACAAGTTAGCAAATAGGATGCCGCTGCTCCATACTCAGTGAAAACATTTCATTTATTAATTACAGTACGGTAAACGGACCGTTAAAATTAATGGTACTACGATAAGCCCAGAAGTTGAAGCTGAAGTGCATTTCACCACTAGAGACTATGATTATGCAAGAAGCAAATAAAATACCTTGTATTTCATGTCACTTTAAAGGGAAGGTTCAGCATTGATAATGTCTAATAAAACCGATTCTAAGTTTGCTAACTCTCTTTGAATCATCAAGACATGCATTAAAGGGAATACTTCCCATACACAAAGTATGGTGGCTAAGAGAGGCCACACAAATCGGGCAAACGTTCACACCCCTATATGTAATTTGGCCTTAATGAATGAAAGAAAAAAGATTAAACGAATCTGTGGCAGATTCAGGATTTTATAAAGAAAGGGTTCCATATTATGGTTTGATTGATGGTATCATAAGAAACAGGAAAGAATAGCCTTGAATTGTAATCAGCCCACTGTTTACCAGTGTTGGAGTTAAGACCTCAAACTCCGAGACCGAAACCTCAACATTTCGAGAACTCAAAATCGTCGAGACCTGAAAAATATGGTCTCGAGACTAGTCTCGAGACCAAGACCTCGGACGAGACCTCCAACACTGCTGTTTACTCTGACTTACTTGGAGTAAGGCTGATGTTTTAATCTTCCCGTGAAATAATTGGTGCTGATATTTTAAACGTTAGAATGACTACGAAAAATCTGAATGCATGTTTTACTAATATTGATCGTTTACGACACAATGTAATGAGCTGAAACTTTTTCCAGTAGGCCTACTCAGTTTGGTTGGTTGATGTATATTATTATTTAGATTATAAGAGAGTAACTATATAAGCATTTTTGCCAACATTACCAAGTGGTGTATCTTCCCTTTGAAGGAATTATACGAATTATTACAGTTGACAGCAGCGCAAAGGGATTTTATTAAAGGAGTGGATGACCAGCTAAGTACAATTCGTCTTCCTTAGTAACGAGTGGAGGACCATGCGTTTTATGGGGTTAAGACAACTCGACCCTTGTGACAACTCGACCCACAAAAAACTCGACCCACGAAACAACTCGACCTCCTGTGACAACTCGACACGGACAACTCGACCCAATTTATCGTTGCTTAGAAGTGGATCATCGTTGTCCCTCGAAAAAAGATTGGTAACTAGGCTTATTCTAGCATCAAGTATGGCTCAAATTAGTTTTTATGACTTTAATTCATGCGACAGTACGTTGCTTTACGGACGCGCTCTTGTCGAACTTGAACATTGTGCATGTAACTAGCTTAGTCGTCGGCGTGTGACATGGCATTTGCAGGTAAGAGCGACAGGTCATCACGGGATGTCAACGCACTATTTCCCGCTCTTGACTGTTGTCAAAATATGACTCATCAAAGGTTTGGGATATATTTATCTCTTAGAAAATCCTTTTGAGAATGTAGTAAATACTAGTTATAGTAAATATACCTCATATCCGGGAAAAATATAATGTTAAATAAAAAGAAGGGTCCAAATGTTTTTAAAAAAATTAAATATTATATTTTATTGAATGCCATTCAAATAAAACATTAAAAGACCTATAAAATCAACGACAATAATATGCAAAATCATATAATTAGGCCCTACACATTTTTAAACGTGTTCATGCCCATTGCCGGTGGCGGCTCCCCCGCCGTCCTGATGTGGACGATACGAAGGCGAGATATAAAATTATTTTGAAAAATTATTAAAGAACGTGTTTTTTTGGAAAATGCCGTCAAAATAACGACACTATTTGTCCTGTGCGTTATACATGCGTCCCTTTTTTATTCAAGTTAATACCCGACTCATTCAGCTTTCAAATTAATAAGTTGCGCCGCTTTCTATCTTCTGCATCAATCCTTCCCGCAGCGCGAGCAAAAACAAGGGGTCGAGTTGTCACGTAAAGAGTCGAGTGGTCACGAGAGTCGACTTGTCTCGTAAGTCGAGTTGTCACAAAGGTCGAGTTGTCACGAGGGTCGAGATGTCTTATGACCGTTTTATGGTATTATTCTGATTTGCAGTCAAGAATAATTTGGAAGTAATTTGACTTATTTTACTAAAAATAAAATTCTCTATTGCTCATCAGACAAAAAGAGATTACAGAGGAAGTTTTGATATCATCATCAACTTAACACTGAGGTAGGTTTTACGTGAAACGATGATATTTCCTTTTCTGTTTTAAATTTAAAAACAATTTATATCGATGTTTATTTAAACGGTCATTAAAAAGGTAAAGTACCACATTGATTTCTCTTTGAATCAATATGTTGTCAAATATTAGGAATCGTGTAGATTTAGCGCTCGTTGCTATAGTTGAGGTTCACTGAGCGTCCTTTGCTATGGAAACCAAGGCAGGTTTACTATTGTATTACTGTTCTTTGTTATTAGGCCAAAAAAAAAAGATGTTGAGTTGCCCTCCACCGACCGACCCAAAAGTGCTGAAATCTCGGGTCGGGTTTTTTTTTCTTTTCTTTTTTCCCGTCATTCATAGCCCTATTTATTAATGAAACTTACCAATTTTCTTTGTATAAAACATAATACGTTTGATTTGTGAAATTTACCACTTTTTTTACCGGTAAATTTACCGGTACCCAAGACTCAATCTACATGTTTTCAAATCGAATGGCCCCGGCCCTCACATGGTGCACTGCCTTCGCACACACTGTGTGCCAACGATTGCGACTCAAATCTACACGTTTTCCAATCGAATGGCCCTTACACGTTGTGCACTGGCTCCCCGCACTGTACGTGTGTCAACGATTGCGACTCTACACGTTTTCAAATCGAATGGCCACTTTTGAGCATTGCACGCAATATGGATGAATTTGCTGTGTCAATCACAGCGAAAAGTACAACAAAAATGCTTGGGATACTTTTATTCTGAAGCAAAATTCCTTGCTGATAGGTATACAAATGAAAAACATGGTATGTGGTTTCAGTTCCAATGCATTTCAATCTTAAAATGACAGTCAAGGAGAGGGAAAAAAAATAAAAAAATAAAAAAATCCTGACCGACCGACCCCTTCAAATATTTTCACTGGAGGGCAACTCAAAAAAAAAAAAATTGGGCCTTATATGATACTACAACCTAGCCTATATGGAAAAGCTACCTTATACCTCATAATTTCCAACCAATTGATCGTAAACAAGGCAGGCAGACTAAAACGAAAATTTCTATCTATGAAAACAAATATGAAGATGCGATTTATTAACAATATTTAGCCATAGTTAATTGCAGACATTGCCAAATGTTTCCTTTACTGACTGATCTAAAAGATGGTCCAACAGCCCCCCCCCCCCCTCCCCCTTAAAGGAAAGAGAGAAAGAGGAAGGACAGAAAATGTGCACCCTACTATCGCTTGATGATTCGGGCCGGGGCGGCCTCCCTCTGCCCAATTTTTGTAAAATAATTGAAAATTTGGGCTTACAGAACAAACAATAACTGCAGACCGAGGACCCATTGTTCCCTGTTGTTATAAGTCATTGGTTTGCAGCATAAACATGTACACAACACACACACACTCACAGCAACTAAATTAAAAATCGAGATGATTTAGCGCTCGTTGCTATGAGCGTCCTTTGCTATGGATACCAAGGCAGGTTTAAAAACTACCTCGATAAACAGGGCATGGAATCGAAGTTAACTCAGTGACTGAAAATAATACCACATGATAAGAGAATATTACCGTTGCTGCAGCATAAATGAGCCAGTCATTTTTAGTCACTGTGTTCATCTTTAACTAGGACACCGATTCCATGCCCTGTTGGAAGTCTTCTCTGATCATGACGATACTGTCCCTTTAATTGCAGACAATTATAAGTATTCCTTTACAGGCAGATTTGGGGGTATAGCCCAACAGTCCACGCCCCCTTAAATGAAAGGGGAGAGGGGAAGGGAAGAAAATGTGTCCACTACTATCGTTTGTAGAGGGCATTTGGAAAAGATAATGGGGAAGGGGGTATTCATTGTGAAATATTAGAACATTTGGGATGGTACAACAAATGTTAATCGATAGCTTACAATAATACTAAGAGACTGCTCGAAATTCCGACAGCCTGTTTGGCAAACCAAAGCATAAATTCGTTTGAGGGCCCGTTGTTCTGACAGATATAAATTGCGATATAACTTGCAAATTTACCTGGAACAAAAAATCACCGACAAATTGTTTCAATCTTTAAATGGCAATTATGTGCATAGCATACAGAAATTTAAAGGTAAGGTGACTGTAATTAGAAATACCTTTCCCACAGTTGAACTGCTTCAAAATCGCTCGGGACGAAGGGGGAGCATTATACACGGGGGAAACATGAATATTTTTTCCAACAAAAATTGCTGAACGAGGGGGAAGGGGGTAGGCGTGAACAATTCTCATTCCCTCAAATTTAACATCAACAAAATCACTCGGGGGGGGGGGGGCTTTAATGGTTATTTCGTGCACATTCGAAGTGGGGGGGGGGGGGCTAAAATACCAATAAATTTACCGACAGACTCTATGTACAATTCAACCATTTGGTTATTTTTGAACTACCGATTATATTAATTTGTAATGCCATTGCTAACTTTATTATTTAGATTACCAATGTTATTTGTTCCATATATAAGATTTACAATACGTGATTCAAAAACAACAAAATATAAAAATTGATCATGGTATACATTTTCTGTTAATCTTTCCTGGAAATAATTCTGTCACAATTTTAAATTTGTTAAATTCCACGTTAGGATGAATAGGACTACTGATTGCAATAATTCACTATTTTCTCGATACTGACACAACGACATAAACTGACAATTGTACAGGTTAGTCGTTTCATGTACATCTTGATTCAAATTGAGAAACATCCTTCGGCCGTAAGCCCCGCCCCTCTCCTCTTTGCTGGATCCGTTACTGCTTTACAAGACAACGCAAAATCAGGGCCGTAGCGAAGGCATAATATCTTTAGGGGAGTGTGGAAGCCAATTTTTCTGACTGATTTCAGAGGCGGTAAAATCACTGGACGAGGGGGGTGGGGGTGCGAGGTCGTGAGCTATTTTTTGAAAGGGGGGTAGGCGTAAATATTTTTGGGGGTACGGGCGTGAACAATCCTTCCCCACGATAACATCGCCCAACGAGGGGTGAGAGTAGTTGTTTAGAAATTTTTCCTAAATTAAATCACCCTTGGCACATTAATACAAGCCTGTTTCGATGGCTTGATTTGGTGGTTTATTTGCCGACTGAAAACCTACATTGGGGAGTCTCACACCACACACCCCGTCCCACATTTTCGCTATTTTAACGGCAACTTTCGCTATTTTAACGGACATTAATTTTTCATTGGAACATTGCTATTTTAAAATGTACCGAAATTAATTGATGGTGGGTCCCATCATAAATTAAAATAATAATAAACGAATAATTCTTGCAAAAAAGGAGGGAAATTTTTTCTTTTTCTGTTTGTGTATCATATTTTGTTTGGGGTTCAACCCCACTCTGGCATGCCGATTTTGTTTTTATAATTTTTGGGGGTAAAATAATGAAATAAAGAAAAACAAATTTAAATAAGAGAAATGGTACTTAAAGTGATGCTTTTGCGGTGTTTTCAATGTCTTCACCCCCCCCCCCCTTCCCCCAGTTTTCGACACGGATTTACGTGATTTTATGTTAAGTCCCCCACGAGGCGCCGTGTCTCACATTCAAATTCAAATTCAAGATGGAGAACACGAAGGCGACAATGCCAGTGGTAGTTCCGCCAACTTTGAGGAGATTGAGGCGGTTGAAGGTAAATAGTTTGTTTAGTATTTATGGTATATTGTTCTTCTCGTTATTTGCTATTATTGTTCTTCTTGTTAGATGTTCTCGTTAGTTGTAGGAGGCGCTGTGTCTCACATTCCAATTTAAATTCAAGATGGAGAACACGAAGGTGAATCAATGTGTATGTATACATGTACGTTGTACACGTACATACACATGTAAGTTGTACATGTACACGTACATGTATGTTGTACATGTACATTGTACATTGTACATGTACATTATACATGCTGTTATGCACTCGGCGACAAACATCGGGCCCGAATTCCGGTCAGCATGATGTTCGTATTGGCATTTTTACTGAATTTTCAATACGGTGGCCCAGAATTTGTAAAATTGTTCACATCAAGAGCTTTAGAATGATTATTTGTATAGCGTCTACTAAAGTATTACTTCAGGTGGACTTAATTTTCGCAATGGAAATATTCTACAATTAATTAATGCCAGCCCAGGGGATGATTAAAACAATGACCTTGGTAAACAATGCTTGAATTCCTATAAGCAGTACACAAAAGTCCACATTCAAACGATTTTGTGATATTTTCCCATCCTATAAATAACTTTCCCTAGAGCATACCTTAAGGCAGATCTGTGCAAACTAATTTCCGACATTAATTATTGTTATTAATTAATGGCACTTGGGAACGGGTAGGAGGAACTTTTGCGGGACAACAACGGAACTTTAGAAGCCCTTGTGCTTTTCTTGAAGATGTTTATGCTCAATGGAGGCACCTGTGTGGACACACCCTTTCAATAGGGACACGTACCCCATCCAACAAGTTCTTGTTCAATATATCTACCTATGTATTGTTAGTTTACATCCATCTTTACTTATTGTAATGTGCAATTTAACCCTATAGTTCCATCAAGAATACATCCCGATCAATCATTAAACAAATTATTCAATGAATAAATCAATCAATCGATCAATTTGTCAATGTACTCTGTTCATTAATGTTATTTTCTTGTTTAAAAGTTTTGTAAAAATGTAAACACTGAGAGGTGAATAAAGTGTTATTTTGGAAAAGTACAAAAAGGTTTATAAATCAATCAAGTAATTTTAAAATAAAGACATTATCTTACATTTATCTTTTTTGTTGATCTCTGTTCGTTTTGATTCTCTCAGTTTGGTTTTGTTTAGTCATCTTTTATGATTGACTAATTTATTTATAAACATCAAGGCTCGGGACCACCACACAGGTCCAAATGTTAGGCCGTGTGGGTTAATTCTATCGGACAAAAACTACATGCAAAATATATGAAGCACGCATCTTTAGTATTCAACATTCTTTACAAATTGTACAGAAACTTACCGATCAGCAAGGCTGCAGCAAGAATCAAGAGACGCAATACATCGATGATATGGTGAAGAGTAAACATGATAACCAAAGTCTCCACACTCCGTCAAATCAACTCAATCCTGTCCGCTTTATACTGATAAGTTTGTTATTTTAAATTTCAAGTGCCGCGATCCCTTTTTATGCTGAGGTCAATTTTGTCAAACGACGCTCATCCACCGAGAGTGTACTAATTCTTTTCAATTTGGAATTCAGAGTGCTGCGATTGTCAAACGATTCTCATCCACCGATACACAGGGAGAGAGAGCGAGAAAGAGATCTATGAGGACTATCTACACGAGGACTCGGCTACCGACTTCTTGCTCCAACTTCGTCATGTGATCATGTCACCCATCAACCACACCTGGTTATGCTTATCATCATCGTGACGTCATCATGATATAGGTATGAATTTATATTTTAAAAAATACGTTTATTATTGATCAGGACGTTAAGGAAAATAAATTCAGGTCCTTGTAGTGTTAAGTCTATTATGTAAATTTCGCTTGTTGAATATTTCGTGGCAGCATACAAGTTAAGAAATGAAAAATAGAAGCATGCTTTCTTAATTAATAGCCTAGTACACTGGTAATTTAATTGTGAAAATACTGAGTTTTAACATGAACAAAATAGTACGTTTATACATTTGGTAATGATTTTGTTGCTCACAATTTGTTATGGACAGCACTGCATAATTTATAGATGTAAACAAAAAGGAACTTTGTGCCTTTTTTTCTTAAATAATTTCAGACAACTGTTTCAAAAAATCGTTTCTATAAACAATTGGCCAACGTGTTATACAACTGCATGAGAATTTCGTTTCTTTCAGTATGTATGGGCTAATTGAGCTGGAAAATTCACTGGTTTGTTTTTAATCTTTATAACTTCATATTCATTAGTATAAATGAACATATTTTAAGAATTCCACCGGTCATTCCCAGCAACTTGCTTTTTATCTGAACATATTTATATTTTCCAGAACATATTTATATTTTCCAGAAGTTTTTTTTCCTGAAAAAAAAAATGCCTCTATCGACGTATTATTGGCCTTTGTACAAAGAAAAAATATAAATTTCGAATACAAATGAAAATACATAGGAATTGAATCCCTAGAAATGAAACAGTTAAAACACGGGAAATGCATCTTTTATTATTTTATTTTAAATAAGAATATTGCATAAATATCACAAATAGCACGATATATAGAACAAATACAACATGGCCAAGTCTCGTTATTGGTTGGTGACAAACTACTTCTGAATCGAGACGCACCCTAACCCTCCCCTCCTATCTCGGCCAAACCTGTCTCGGCAAAATAAATCAAATAGTCTTCTGTGCAAAACAGCTAAGTTCTTGTTTAACTTCGCACCATCATTGTAATAATATTTCCTTGTGTGTTGGTTGTCATGGTAATAAAATGAAAACCACAAACACTGTTAACTAATGAGGGCGCACTTTAATCAGGTACGTTATCAGAAGGCCGTGATCGAATTTGGCGTTTTTGTCGTAGCCATCTAGCGCCCTCTAGTGGCACCCAATTTGCCGACTGACTTCAGCGGCGGTAAAACATTTAATTTACCACCTTCAAAATCGCTGGACGACGTGGGGGGTGGTAGTCGTGAAAAATGATGAGGGGGTAGGCATGAAAAATCTTCCAGGGGAAGGAGATAGACGAACGAGGAACGTGGGGGTAGATATTAGAATGTTTCTCCTGACATTAAATCAACTCGGGCACAAAACTACAAATCTGCTTTGTTGGCTTGATGTGGTGGTTTATTCGTCGACTGAGACACGATTTGCCGATTGAAAATCGATATGGGAGTATTGGAAGAGTCACACCCCCACACCCCACACCCCACACCCCCACCCATACCCCCACACACCCCCACCCACACCCGCACACCCACACCTCCACACCTCCACACCCCACGTGTCGGTGATATGATGGCACGTGCCTCACGCACAGATCAACGCGTTTTAAGGCCGGTTCATACTTCACGCGAAAGCGAATGCGAAGTGAAATTCGTGACGAAAGTGCATTTCCTCAGTATTATGTAAACGGGGGGATGGCATTTTAGTGATATGTAAATTAAGAAAGCCCTTTACATAAATTGTTGTTCGCTTCGCATTCACTTTCGCGTGAACTATGAACCGGCCTTTATTCTCGTTAAGTATTCGGAAAGATAATTGTGGGCGTGTACAAGAATGCTCCGTTTTGGGACACAGTCAGAACAGTGGGACATCTTGTAGAATTTCAGACGAAGTTTAGTTTTCCCTTCTAATAAACCAATTTGTCTAATTGAATTACTTTTGTAGGACAAACAGGCTGTTGGCTTATGGTACATCATATAATGTGAAAGAATCAAATGTTTAACCATGTTGTATGTGCTCAGTTTTACATAACCATCTTTATAAATACATGTCTAGCTATCTGAATGATCATAAATTAATCACTAATACCATACGAATAAAAAATATATAATATTAAATGGTGCCATCTTTTCAATATTGGTTAAATGATCTTTAAACGTAACCTAATGATTACCATGTACATGTAGTAATTGCAAGCGGTGATTTCTGTGTTACGGCCATTTTGTTTCGCGGCCGTGAATAATATCCATAGCGAGGCTATTGATACAAATACACTAGAACTCTTTGTTTAACGGCCTCTCGGTATTCTTATCATTGTCCAGTCTTCAGGGAATTATATTTGTTTAATGGCAGCGGGTTTAGAAAGGTGAATGGTGTTTTCCATATTTATAAAGTTTGTGATGGTATCAAACTTTTCTTTTAGGTGCAATCTTTCTTCATATTATTCTACAATACGTCTTATTTGCCGATGATAATTATTGCAGTTAATTCTTGCTGTACTGTATATTATGGGAAATTGGTTCCAAAAACCGATTCCCTCTAAAACCCAACGATATGCCCCCTGTGTAAAACATAATATGTCCTCTGATCTCACCCGACCCCAAAGAGCAAATACGTCCTTCCCGATGCCTATCCCCCACACCCATGTTGAAATGGCAAACTGTGTACATAGGCAGGCACAACCTGAAGCCACGGTGTCTTACCAATCTTTGTTTTGGCGATAAACACAAATTTGCAACCCTCTCCAAACAGACGGATTTCTTTGTTAAACCCAACTGCCGAGATTTAATATCCAAGGACCATCAGAATATGGATTTCTTTTGACGCACGTAAGTCAGTGCTTTTGTGTTTTGGTATTTCTAACTCTGAAGGAGTTAATTTCACTGCTGGAAATAAAATATTACCTACTTCAAAAGTTAATCCAACGTACTGTAAAGTTAAATTAAATTAACTGTTAAACGAATTTTAACAAAGCGTCAATTATTGTTGCACAAATTCCACAAATGACTGCCCAATAATGAATTTGAATGACCAAATACGCGCCGCGAAAAGCTGCTGCGAATTTGAATGCTGTTCGAGTGGATTGTTAAATTGGATGGTTATTTTGTTTAAATCGCATTACGCAAGAGTACTATTGCCTACTCATGAAACGATACTGAATGATAATTTTGAGCAGCATTAAATTTTTGTGCGAAACAGAATGACACGGTGTTTAAATTGGCTGCTTATTTGCCGAAATTGACCGGGAAAACCTATATTTATAAATAGGTATTCAATTAAAGCCAACATGACACAGACTAAACTAAGAATATATAAGTATCTTGTTCTTGTGAATAATTTAAGTTCTACTAACTTTGTAATATAAAGTCCTGACAACTTACATAATAATAATAATAATAATGAACATTTTGTTTAAATCGCACAACTTACATGCAATTACAGGTTTAATAAAATCCAGGCAAAATACTTGCCTTAATCAAATTAAGTTGATTCACCAATTTCTTTAAGCATTTAATATAAGCAGATTAAAAGATAATGTGCATTTTAATTAAGACAATTACATATAATTCACTATATTATACAAAATTAATGTGCCAGCTTAATAAACAACAATAATGCCTATATATTATTTTTACTATACTTTGCTATAATTACATTAAAAAGCAGAATTAGGCCTATTTGCCTTTATTCATGCATATATTATACAATTGTTCAGACTAAACTAAGAATATATAAGTATATTGTTCTTGAATAATTTAAGTTCAACTAAATTTGTAATGTAAAGTCCTGACAACTTAAATTCAATCGCAAATTTACTTAATAAAATCCAGGCAACATACTTCCCTTTATTAATTGCTTTTTTGCTTTTTGCTTTTTTAGTTCACATTATAATTTTACTTACAACCAATCACCTCGAAACGCATGCAGCAACGCGAGTCTGGCGAATTAATGGGCTCAATGCGTATATAGCGAGCATACAAGGCCTCCGTGAACTTATCAGTCATGTGACTGTTTTCGTCAATGTTGCCGATGAACTGTAAACATAATCAATAAATACTTATTCATTAGTCATACACAAATATTATACAAATCTGCATGCACTGTAATCACGTCACTGTTTAAAGTCAGTACACAGTTTTGACTTCTGGTAAAATGTCTGTTATTGCATCCATACTTTATAATCAACATACAAACCAACCTTAGGCCTACATTCAGATTTTCCGTATTTATTCCAACGTAGAATTTGTCTTTGGATAGATGACACGGACATTTGTCTTTGGATAGATGACATGGACATTTGTCTTTGGATGGATGACATGGACATTTGTCTTTGGATAGATGACATTGACATTTGTCTTTGGATAGATGACATTGACATTTGTCTTTGGATAGATGACATGGACATTTGTCTTTGGATAGATGACATGGACATTTGTCTTTGGATAGATGACATGGACATTTGTCTTTGGATGGATGACATGGACATTTCTACTAAAATGATAGCCTCTAAGTCAGAAATATTTCAAGGGATGTAGAAGTATAAGTCTTATGATAGTCTGGTATGACTTATGTATTTCGAGATAAAGTCACGCACAAAGGTGAAATCAAAAAAATACATTGAGTAAGCATGGTACACTAAATACAACCCACTACACGTCATTCCTTGATACTTTTTGTATATGTCTATGAGACAGATTGCTTAGGAAATTGTACGGCTTTTAGTTCATTGTATCTCCACGAATAAATAGATCTACAATTCTACATTTTGTAGACCGATAAGAAAACTTATTAAAAACCTTAATCATATTTTTGGGGTCATTCGCTTTTAAAAGAGTTAGTTTAAACCAAAGATAATTTGGAAAGATTTCAAAATGTTACTGATTGTACAAATGGATTCCTGATAAAATATGAGGGTTGACGCATTTTTCGAGTTATTTTATTGAGTTTTAAGCATTAACATTTCATATACAGACAACTCAAAAAATATACAACAAATTGTCACGTGACGCTATTTTTGCACAACAGACGTAAGAGGGTGTGTTAACAGTTATTGCTTTGTTATATTCCCATTGTTCAAGCATTACATACTACATCTAAATAATTTTACATTATAAAACAACCAACCTTTGGAATATTGCCGTTAACGAGAAAATATTGAAAATTCATTATTTTGTTTGTTATTTATTCGAACGTGGAATTTAGAAAAGAGAACTCTTTTCAAATAAACTTATTGACAATATTAAAGTTCCTTTTTCTCAAAAAGAAATTTGTATAGGGAAGACTGATGCTATTAAGACCTTTACATCAAGTACGTTATAGATTAATATTTGGCCATTTGGTTATTTTTTCATTACCAACTCTGTACATTAATAAAAACTTGCCTCTTTGATAACTCCGTTTGTATCGGTTACGGTTGTCCACGACACACTATCATCACTGTACATCACGTGGTAGGCTGAGACAAAAACCATCCCTTGTGTGATCAGACCAGTGATGTACACCTTAGATGTGAAGTCAACTTGTATCCATGGGTTGTTGTCCTTGCTTTGGGCACACCAACTATCTGGGGAATAATGTTCATCAAATGAGATTTGTATCAGTGATGACGGTTATCTTCCCATGTCTTTGTGACCAATTTGAGACTTTTGACATGCTAGATGGCAGACGACTTACCGGTTCTTTTCCATTGTTCTCAATATCATGCGCATGCTCAGAAGTACGTAAACAATGGGAAAAGACTGGTTAGTCTGCTGCCACCAACGTCTTAAAAGTTTCCCATTGGAAACAAATCCAGTATGCTTTGATTTGAATAATCACTGTTATTTCAGTTGGCAATTAGTTATAAAAAAAAATGATGTTGCTTTAACTTGTGTATAGCTAAATCTATGTCTTTGACTAAATGAACATGTGCATTTCCATGTTTTGTCCAGACAACGTAATTTGTTCACCAGGACGATCAAGGGAGTAATACTAACGGCATTGTTGATCCATACCATTGGACACTGCTGAGTCCTATCAACGGTTTAATATTTTGAAAGATGTTGATCATTATATGTATTTTGTATCATGAGAAAGCTAATTCATATTGTCCGTCGCTTTGGTATTAATTTTCCCAAAGTATGTGTTATAGTCCGCTACCTCCAGTATCAAGCCGTGCCATCGAAGGTAGATAATTTCCCAGAATCGACGAGGCTGTGATACTGTCATCAGGGATGTCCCCATTCTCCATACCAAGAGGTTCCTCCGACTCGATGGAGCATCCTATATCGGTTAAAAGGGAGAAGCAATTCTAAACATGATTTAATGTCAACCAGGCACTAGATCAAATTGACAAATAAACAAAGCTTATTTGACTTATCTATCTTTACCTCTTGGTTGGGAAATGATACGGTATGCATTATAGACCGTGTGACTCGTTTACACAATTGCGTGACCTTCCTTGTATGCAGAGTTTGTACATTTTGTACTTCTCCACATAACATCAAGAATTTGTTTAATTTTCAAATAAATAAGATTTAAGATGTAGTGTTATTAAAAATCAATGTAAGATTTGTTTCTGCTGATATCTCAAAATATCAGATTTTATCAGTGTTTTCTTGTCATAGACCGGTGTACTTTTTGTTCCCGGCGCATTTTGACCTTTAGGGCTCTTTTGTAACATGTGATGTCATTGGTCACATCGTCTATAAAGGTCAAAACTAAATTTGTACTGAAAAACACAACGACGCATACAACATATCAGTGCATTCCACGGAAGCGTTTTGGGGACACGATAACAATTAAGTTTACAGGCAACACCAACTGAAATAATCTCTTCTTGGAAGATATAATGTGGTTCTGATATTAAGAACCGGTAGTGAGAATTGTTCTCGACGTTTAGAACAGTGTGCTCTGTCCATCTTCGTGAGATCACATCACATCACATTTAATTATATAAAGCACTTTTTCACAGTGTCATTAATACGTTTACATATTATTGTGTCGCCTTATACATGGAGAAAAATAAATAAATAAAATTACTAATTCGTGCATAAGTATTGTATTTTGTTCACCACGTCCATAATATCTGTCCATATTATTGACAAGTTCTTTACCTGTTATGTCACCTGTACCTGGCTTTGGGCATTCATTGCGAATCTTTTGCATGGCTGATGCCACCCAGTGGTATTTGTTGTAAGACTGACCAGGATCAGGCTTTGGCATGGGACCATAGTAAGCCGCCATCTTGCTCTCCACAAGAACCAAATTTACTTGAAATGTAATCAGAATAAAACAAGAACAATAAGAACGAAAACATGTCCATCTTTATCTTGAAAGAAATGTTGTATTGACAAGTTAGCAAATAGGATGCCGCTGCTTCATACTCAGTGAAAACATTTCATTTATTAATTACAGTACGGTAAACGGACCGTTAAAATTAATGGCACTACGATAAGGCTGTATTTGCATATTTTCAGTTTGTGTCTAATACAGCCAGGAAAAAAACGAGATAAATTAAATTGCACTTCAGAATATACTTTTTTCTTCTGTTTATGAACAATGGTAGTACCTAATAACCTGTAAAAAGTAACTATAAATATAAATAAATAAATAAATGTTTGTAGATATCATGCATCCTACTTTTCTTTAAATGTTTTGGTCAGATGATGTATGTGTACCTGTAATTTAGTTAAAGGGACAATATTGCCATAATCAACAGGGCATGGAATCGGAGTGCTATAGTTTTTAGATTAACTCAGTGACTGAAATATAATACTCAAATGATAAGATTATATTACCGTTGCTGTGTTCATCTTTCACAAGGACACCGATTCCATGCCCTGTTGAAAGTCTGCTCTGATCATGACGATACTGTCCCTTTAATTGCAGACAATTACAAATATTCCTATACTTGCTGATTTGGGGGTATAGCCCAACAGTCCACGCCCCCTTAAAGGCAAGCGGGAAAGAGGAAGGGAAGAAAATGTGCCCACTACTATCGTTTGTAGAGGGCATTTGGAAAAGATGATGGGGCAGGGGGTGTTCATTGTGAAATATTAGAACATTTGGGATGGTAGAACAAATGTTAATCGATAGCTTACAATAATACTAAGAGACTGCTCGAAATTCCGACAGCCTGTTTGGCAAACCAAAGCATAAATTCGTTTGAGGGCCTGTTGTTCCGACAGATATAAATTGCGATATAACTTGCAAATTTACCTGGAACAAAAATCACCGACAAATTGTTTCAATCTTTAAAGGCAATTATATGCATAGCATACAGAAATGTAATTGTGACGTAGCTGGAATTAGAATTACCTTTCCCAAAGTTGACCACCTTCAAAAATCGCTCGGGAGGGGGGAGGGGAGGGGAGGGGAGGGGAGGGGAGGGGAGGGGAGGGGAGCATTATACACTTTGTAGGGGGAAACATGAATATTTTTTCCAACAAAAGTTGCTTAACGTGGGAGAAGAGGGTAGGCGTGAAAAATTCTCATTCTCCCAAATTTAACATCAACAAACTCACGAGGGGGTGGGGATGTGGGATCTTTAATGGTTATTTTCTACACATGAAAAAAAAAAAATTGGGGGGGGGGATAAATAGGCAATAAATTTACCGACAGACACTATGTACAATTCAACCATTTGGTTATTTTTGAACTACCGATTATACTAATTTGTAATGCCATTGCTAAGTTTAACTTTATTATTTAGATTACCAATGTTATTTGTTCCATATATAAGATTTACGTGATTCAAAAACAACACTATGTCAAACTTGATGATGGTAGAATTTTTCTGTTAATCTTCCCTGGAAATAATTGTGTCACATTTTGAAGGAATTAGTACTCTTTGTGAAATTCCACGTTAGGATGAATAGGAAACATCTGATTGCATTAATTCACTATTTTCTCGATACTGACACAATGACATAAACTGACAATTGTACAGGTTAGGTGCTTTATGTACATCTTGATTCAAATTGAGTAACATCCTTCGGCCTTAAGCCCCGCCCCTCTCCTCTAGTCCTCTTTGCTGGATCCATTACTGATTTACGAGACAACGCAAAATCAGGGCCGTAGCGAAGGCATAATATCTTTAGGGTAGTGTGGAAGCTAATCATTCGAACTGACTTCAGTGGTGAAATACGAAGTGGGGGGGGGGGGGGCTAAAATACCAATAAATTTACCGACAGACACAATGTACAATTCAACCATTTGGTTATAAATTTTTTGAACTACCGATTATACTAATTTGTAATGCCATTGCTAACTTTTTTATGTATTTACGTGATTCCCTAGTAACGAGTGGAGGACCATGTTTTCTTGTATTATTCTGATTTGCAGTCAAGAATAATTTGGAAGTAATTTGACTTATTTTACTTAAATAAAATTCTCTGTTGCTCATCAGACAAAAAGAGATTACAGAGGTTTTTAAAATACTTTATCTTGGTATATCCAAACGGTCATTTAAAGGGTAAAGAACCACATTGGTTTCTCTTTGAATCAATAAGCCTGTATGTTGTCAAAAATTAAGAATCGCGTAGATTTAGCGCTTGTTGCTATAGTCGAGGTTCATTGAGCGTCCTTTGCTATGGAAACCATGGCAGGTTTACTATTGTATTACTGTTCTTTTTATTATTATATGATATTAAAACCTAGCCTATATGGAAAAGCTACCTAATACCTCATAATTTCCAACTAATGGATTATTGATTAGTAACAGAATGGAACCGCTCAGTCTCTTTCATACTTTGAAATTGACCGTGAACAAGGCAGCCAGACTGATATGAAAATGTCTGTCTATGAAAACAAATATGAAGATGCGATTTATTAACAATATTTAGCCATAGTTAATTGCAGACATTGCCAAATGTTTCCTTTACTGACTGATCTAAAAGATGGTCCAACAGCGCCCCGCCCCCCCCCCTTTAAAGACAGAAAGAGGAAGAGAAGAAAATGCTCACCATACTATCGTTTGATGATTCGGGCAGGGGCCGGGGCGGGCTCCCTCTGCCCGATTTTTGTAAAATATTTGAAAATTTGGGCTTGCAGAACAAACAACACATTTTCAAACTATAACTGCAGACCGAGGACCCATTGTTCACTGTTGTTATAAGTCCTCGTTTTACGGCATAAACATGTACACAACACACACATACACCAACTAAACTAAATTAAAAAATCGTGTTGATTTAGCGCTTGTTGCTATAATCGAGGCTCCCTGAGCGTCCTTTGCTATGGAAACCAAGGCAGGTTTAAAAGCTACCTTATATCTCATGATTTCTAACCAGCTTATTATTGATTAGTAACAGACAAAACCGCTCAGTCTCTTTCATACTTTGAAATTGACCGTAAACAAGGCAGGCAGACTGATATGAACATGTTTCTCTATGAAAACAAATAATAATGAAGATGTGCAATTTGGTAATAATATTTGGCCATGGTTAAAGGGACAATATTGTCACGATAAACAGGGCATGGAATCGAAGTTAACTCAGTTACTGAAAATAATACCAAATGATAAGATCATACACATTACTGTCACTGCTGCATAAATGAGCCAGTAATTTTATGTCACTGTATTCATCTTCAACTAGGACACCGATTCCATACCCTGTTGAAAGTCTTTTTTAATCATGACGATACTGTCCCTTTAATTGCAGACAATTGAGTATTCCTTTACAGGCTGATTTGGGGGTATAGCCCAACAGTCCACGCCCCCTTAAAGGAAAGTGGGAAAGAGGAAGGGAAGAAAATGTGTCCACTACTATCGTTTGTAGAGGGCATTTGGAAAAGATGATGGGGCAGGGGGTATTCATTGTGAAATATTAGAACATTTGGGATGGTAGAACAAATGTTAATCGATAGCTTACAATAATATTAAGAGACTGCTCGAAATTCCGACAGCCTGTTTGGCAAACCAAAGCATAAATTCGTTTGAGGGCCCGTTGTTCCGACAGATATAAATTGCGATATAACTTGCAAATTTACCTGGAATAAAAAATCACCGACAAATTGTTTCAATCTTTAAAAGGCAATTATATGCATAGTATACAGAAATTTAAAGGTAAGGTGACTGGAATTAGAAATACCTTTCCCAAAGTTGAACACCTTAAAAAATCGCTCGGGACGAAAGGGGGGGGGGGGCATTATACACTTTGAAGGGGGAAACATGAATATTTTTTCCAACAAAAATTGCTCAACGAGGGAGAAGATGGTAGGCGTGAACAATTCTCATTCTCTCAAATTTAACATCAACAAAATCACTCGGGGGGGGGGGACTTTAATGGTTATTTTGTGCACATGGAAATTTGAGGGGGGGTGCTAAAATACCAATACATTTACCGACAGACACTATGTACAATTCAATCATTTGGCTATTTTTGAACTATACCGATTATATTAATTTGTAATGCCATTGCTAATTTTTTTATTTAGATTACCAGTGTTATTAGTTCCATATATAAGATTTACGTGATTCAAAAACAACAATATGTAAAACTTGATGATGGTAGAATTTTTCTGTTAATCTTCACATTTTGAAGGAATGAGTACTCTTTGTTAAATTCCACGTTAGGATGAATAGGAAACATCTGATTGCATTAATTCACTATTTTCTCGATACTGACACAACGACATAAATTGACAATTGCACAGGTTAGTTGTTTTATGTACATCTTGATTCAAATTGTGTAACATCCTTCGGCCTTAAGCCCCACCCCCTCTCCACTTTGCTGGATCCGTTACTGCTTTACAACACAACACAAATTTAGGGCCGTAACGAAGGCATGATGGTATGGAAGCCAATTTTGCTGACTGACTTCAGAGGCGGTAAAATCGCTGGACGAGGGGGGACGAGGTCGTGAGCTATATTTTTTAATGTGGGTAGGCGTGAACAATCCCCACACAACATCGCCCAACGAGGGGTGGGAGTAGTCGTTTAGAATTTCCCCCCTAAATTAAACCACTTTTGGCACATTAATACAAGCCTGTTTCGATGGCTTGATTTGGTGGTTTATTTGTAGACTGAGGCTCGATTTACCGACTGAAAACCTACATTGGGGAGTCTCGCACCACATACCCCGTCTCTTTTAGCTACGGCCCTGAACAAAATGTTAAAGATGTATCCCCCACGTTTTCGCTATTTTAACGGCAACTTTCGCTGTTTTAACGGACATTTCATTTTTCTTCAGAACATTGCTATTTTACTTCAGGAAATGAATATAAATGCTGTAAAAGAATACATTTCTCAAAATAATCTTGAGAAACATGGTTTTACAGTAAATATGTACCGAATTAATTGATGGTGGGTCCTATCATAAATTAAAATAATAATAAACGAATAATTCTTGCAAAAAAGGAGGGAAATTATTTTTGTTTAAATTCTTGTTTCTTTGTCTGTTTGGGGTGTCATCTTTTTGGGGGTTCAACCCCTTTGGCATGCCAATTTTTTTGGGGGGGTAAAATAATGAAATAAAATAAATAAAAGAGAAATGATACTTAAAGTGATGTTTTTGCGGTGTTTTCAATGTCATCCCTTCCCCCCAGACACGGATTTACGCCACTGGTTACAGTTTTTCAGTAGAACTTTACTATGAAAGTGTATAAAAGACGTGATTTTATGTAAGGTCCCCCACGATGCGCTGTGTATCACATTCAAATTCAAATTCAAGATGGAGAACACGAAGGCGACAATGTCAGTGGTAGTTTCGCCAACTTTGAGGAGATTGAGGCGGTTGAAGGTAAATAGTTTGTTTAGTATTTATGGTATATTGTTCTTCTCGTTATTTGCTATTATTGTTCTTCTTGTTAGATGTTCTCGTTAGTTGTAGGAGGCGCTGTGTCTCACATTCAAATTTAAATTCAAGATGGAGAACACGAAGGTGAATCAATGTGTGTGTGTACATGTATGTTGTACATGTATGTTGTACATTTACATTGTACGTTGTACATTTACATTGTACA
The DNA here is from genome assembly GCA_029582265.1 of Zoroaster sp. YZ-2022. Classification (NCBI taxonomy): domain Eukaryota; kingdom Metazoa; phylum Echinodermata; class Asteroidea; order Forcipulatida; family Zoroasteridae; genus Zoroaster; species Zoroaster sp. YZ-2022. Next base: position 20,592,482 of record CM055822.1, on the reverse strand, counting down.
TGTTGTTATGCACTCGGCGACAACCACGTCGTGCATGAAGTCACTATGTGAGCGTGTGCATAGTGTCGCGGCCATTATACGCTGTCGGTCAATGGGTTACATAGTTTCGCCCTTGTCGTGAACAATTATTAGGCTTAACCTGAACTAAGGAGAAGAAAAATCCTTAACTGGGCCAGGCGCAGTTCTCATGTTTAAACATGTGATAAAACTCACATAATACCAAACAATAATGTAAGAAAGACAAAATACTCATTAAAAAATAATATTTTATACAATTTACATAAAACAGAGGCAAACCGTTTAGGCCTATACCCCACAAGTATGTACAATTTTACCTAACTGCCATTTACGTAAAAGTTAGGAAAATAAAATTACCCAATATCCGCGCAGTAATATTGTATATAAATGTTGGCTAACATTTTACCCAACGCCTGTTTGGTAAAGTTTTACTTAATTATTAGGAGGTTCACCAGGAACATCTAAAACAGGGTAAGGTTTTACACAGTTTTTTTCTCTGTGTGTAGTTATTGCATTCAGACTGTTTGTTTTCATTTTGATTTGAAATTTTAGGAAAGAAAAAACTGGTTATAATTTCACAGGAAGATTGAAACCATGCTCAGAAAGTTTGGTTATTTTTTTAATTACCAATCATATACCTTAATATATTCAATGAGTGAACAAGAAAAAGATTCAATAAATCTGTATCAGATTCAGGATTTTAGAAAGGATGGTGTCTTGATGGAATTAATGGTATCATATATAAGAAACCGTACAAGACATTAGCCTACCTTAAGGCAGATCTGTGCCAACAAATTTCTGACATTAATTATTGTTATTAATTACTGGCACTTGGGAACAGGTAGGGGGCGCTTTGGCGGAACAACAACGGAACTTAGAAGTCTTTACGCTTTTCTTGAATATATTTGATGCTCAATGGGGCACCTGTGTGGACACACCCTTTCAATAGGGACACGTACCCCATCCAACAAGTTCTTGTTCATTATATCTACTTATGTATTGTTAGTTTACATCCATCTTTACTTTTTGTTATGTGTAATTTAGTCCTATAGTGCTATCAAAATATATCAATAATATAAAAATATATCAATCACTCCAATTATTCAAGGAATAAATCAATCAATCGATCAATTTGTCAATGTACTCTATTCATTAATGAGAGGTGAATAAAGTGTTATTTTGCAAAAGTAAAAAAGAAAAGTTTATAAATCAATCAAATAATTTTAAAATACAGACATTATCTTACATTTATCTTGTTTGTTGATCTCTGTTCGTTTTGATTCTCTCAGTTTGGTTTTGTTTAGTCATCTTTTATGATTGACTAATTTATTTATAAACATCAATTTGCTCGGGACCACCAGACAGGTCCTAATCTTATGCCGTGTACGTGGGTTAATTCTGTCTGACAAAAACTACATGCAAAAATATATGAAACACGAATCTTTAGTATTCAACATTCTTTACAAATTGTATAGAAACTTACCGATCAGCAAGGCTGCAGCAAGAATCAAGAGAGGCAACACATCGATGATATGGTGAAGAGTAAACATGATAACCAAAGTCTCCACACTCCGTCAAATCAACTCAATCCTGTCTGCTTTATACTGATACGTTTGGTATTTTAAATTTCAAGTGTCGCGATCCCTTTTTATGCTGAGGTTAATTTTGTCAAACGACGCTCATCCACCGAGAGTGCACTGATTCTTTTCAATTTGGAATTCAGAGTGCCGCGATTGTCAAACGATGCTCATCCACCGATACACAGGGAGAGAGAGCGAGAAAGAGATCTATGAGAACTATCTATACGAGGACTCGGCTACCGACTTCTTACTCCAACTTCGTCATGTGATCATGTCACCCATCAACCACACCTGGTTATGCTTATCATCATCGTGACGTCATCATGATATAGGTATGAATTTATATAAAAAAATACGTTTATTATTGATCAGGACGTTAAGCAAAATAAATTCAGGTCCTTGTAGTGTTAAGTCTATTATGTAAATTTCGCTTGTTGAATATTTCGTGGCAGCATACAAGTTAAGAAATGAAAAATAGAAGCATGCTTTCTTAATTAATAGCCTAGTACACTGGTAATTTAATTGTGAAAATACTGAGTTTTAAAGATGGACTTCAACGAGAGCTCGTACACTAAATCGTCTCCTGAGTCTTGTTTATGTTGTGTCTAGTTATTATTTCATTATCAGTACGATGGTTTTATTCCCCGTTATTTTGTTTAATTTTGATTGTAAAAAATAGCCCCCCTTCTTAGATTTCTGAGCGAGTGGTTTTTTCTCGCCGTTGGCTGCGCGCTTTCATGGTTCCCAGCAAAGGCCCATAGAAATACAATACGAAATGAACGGTGAAATACCAGCGGCCACGTAAACCAGCGTAAGTGTGACGTACTATCTGGGGCATAAATAAAGGAAGCCGTTTTTGTCTTTGTGTTTGGCAATGGGATTTAATTGCTCGAAGCTGATACACATGATTTATTCCCAGTATTGACGATTTTGTTAAAGACGGAATAAAGCCAAGCACATGTGCTGTTGGTGGATGTACAAGAAGTGCCACCAAGAATACAGTGGTTAGTTTTTTCCGATTTCCGCGGATTCCAAGGAGTGGGTGAAGTTCGTGAACAATACACGAAAGGATTTCACGTTGACAAAATGGTCGTTGATTTGTTCAGCCCATTTTACGGGCGACTGTAGAGATTCTTCCAGTCAAGTGAAAGAAAGTTTTGGTTTGGATACCAAATATCGTTTGAAGCAAGGCTCTGTTCCAACTTTGAAAGCGTCAAATATCGAGAGAAGGCAAGTGAGTACGACTGGGAGTTCGTCGTCCTCTCAGGCTTGCTTTCGTTTCGTACACGTCGCTTTTAATGCACTTGCTGGGGAACACTCATGACATGTGGGCATAAGCAGCGAATGCCAGTCCTTGATTGTACGTCACAACTACGATATGAATTATTCATGAGTTCGGGCTTTTTGCGAAACACGACTTTTCTAGATAGTAAAATGCTGATCAAAATGAATTTTTTTTTACATTAAGAAATTACTTTATTTGAATTTTAATCATATAGAAGTAATCATTGCACACTTCTTGTAAGCCTAACAGCATCAAAACACTGTAATATATTCCGTTGAAGTCCATCTTTAACATGAACAAAATAGTACGTTTATACATTTGGTAATGATTTTGTTGCTCACACTTTGTTATGGACAGCACTGCATAATTTATAGATGTAAACAAAAAGGAACTTTGTGCCTTTTTTTCTTAAATAATTTCAGACAACTGTTTCAAAAAATCGTTTCTATAAACAATTGGCCAACGTGTTATACAACTGCATGAGAATTTCGTTTCTTTCAGTATGTATGGGCTAATTGAGCTGGAAAATTCACTGCTTTGTTTTTAATCTTTATAACTTCATATTCATTAGTATAAATGAACATATTTTAAGAATTCCACCGGTCATTCCCAGCAACTTGCTTTTTATCTGAACATATTTATATTTTCCAGAACATATTTATATTTTCCAGAAGTTTTTTTTCCTGAAAAAAAAAAAGCCTCTATCGACGTATTATTGGCCTTTGTACAAAGAAAAAATATAAATTTCGAATACAAATGAAAATACATAGGAATTGAATCCCTAGAAATGAAACAGTTAAAACACAGGAAATGCATCTTTTATTATTTTATTTTAAATAAGAATATTGCATAAATATCACAAATAGCACGATATATAGAACAAATACAACATGGCCAAGTCTCGTTATTGGTTGGTGACAAACTACTTCTGAATCGAGACGCACCCTAACCCTCCCCTCCTATCTCGACCAAACCTGTCTCGGCAAAATAAATCAAATAGTCTTCTGTGCAAAACAGCTAAGTTCTTGTTTAACTTCGCACCATCATTGTAATAATATTTCCTTGTGTGTTGGTTGTCATGGTAATAAAATGAAAACCACAAACACTGTTAACTAATGAGGGCGCACTTTAATCAGGTACGTTATCAGAAGGCGTTATCGAATTTGGCGTTTTTGTCGTAGCCATCTAGCGCCCTCTAGTGGCACCCAATTTGCCGACTGACTTCAGCGGCGGTAAAACATTTAATTTACCACCTTCAAAATCGCTGGACGACGTGGGGGGTGGTAGTCGTGAAAAATGATGAGGGGGTAGGCATGAAAAATCTTCCAGGGGAAGGAGATAGACGAACGAGGAACGTGGGGGTAGATATTAGAATGTTTCTCCTGACATTAAATCAACTCGGGCACAAAACTACAAATCTGCTTTGTTGGCTTGATGTGGTGGTTTATTCGTCGACTGAGACACGATTTGCCGATTGAAAATCGATATGGGAGTATTGGAGGAGTCACACCCCCACACCCCACACCCCCACCCATACCCCCACACACACCCCCACACACACCCCCATCCCTACACCCCCACACCCGCACACCCCCTCACACACCCACACACCCACACCCCCACACCTCCACACCCACACCCCCACACCTCCACGCCCCACGTGTCGGTGATGACACGTGCTTCACGCACAGATCAACGCGTTTTAAGGCCGGTTCATACTTGCGAAGTGAAATTCGTGACGAAAGTGCATTTCCTCAGTATTATGTAAACGGGGGGATGGCATTTTAGTGATATGTTAAGAAAATCACCCCCCCCCCCCTTTACATAAATTGTTGTTCGCTTCGCATTCACTTTCGCGTGAACTATGAACCAGCCTTTATTCTCGTTAAGTATTCGGAAAGATAATTGTGGGCGTGTACAAGAATGCTCCGTTTTGGGACACAGTCAGAACAGTGGGACATCTTGTAGAATTTCAGACGAAGTTTAGTTTTCCCTTCTAATGAACCAATTTGTCTAATTGAATTACTTTTGTAGGACAAACAGGCTGTTGGCTTATGGTACATCATATAATGTGAAAGAATCAAATGTTTAACCATGTTGTATGTGCTCAGTTTTACATAACCATCTTTATAAATACATGTCTAGCTATCTGAATGATCATAAATTAATCACTAATACCATACCAATAAAAATATATAATATTAAATATTGCCATCTTTTTCAATATTGGTTCAAAATTTAAATGATCTTTAAACGGAACCTAATGATTACCATGTACATGTACTAATTGCAAGCGGAGATTTCTGTGCTGCGGCCATTTTGTGTGGCGGCCGTACAATTAATTAATATCCATAGCGAGGCTATTGATACAAATACACTAGAACCCTTTGTTTAACGGCCTCTCGGTATTCTTATCATTGTCCAGTCTTCAGGGAATTATATTTGTTTAATGGCAGCGTGTTTACAAAGGTGAATGGTGTTTTCTATATTTATAAAGTTTGTGATGGTATCAAACTTTTCTTTTAGGTGCAGTCTTTCTTCATATTATTCTACAATACGTCTTATTTGCCGATGATAATTATTGCAGTTAATTCTTGCTGCACTGTATATTATGGGAAATTGGTTCCAAAAACCAATTCCCTCTAAAACCCAATGATATGCCCCCTGTGTAAAACATAATATGTCCTCTGATCTCACCCGACCCCAAAGAGCAACTGTGTACATAGGCAGGCACAACCTGAAGCCACGGTGTCTTACCAAGGTTTTACCAAGGTTTCTTATAATGTTTTACTTTATTACTACACAATGCAGCAGCAATCAATGGGATTATTGATTTGCAGAATCGTTGTTTTGGAGTTATACACAAATTTGCAGCCCTCTCCATCAAACAGTCAGTTTTCTTTGTTCAACCTAACTGCCGAGATTTAGTATCCAAGGACCATCAGAATGTGGATTTATTTTGACGCACGTAATGAAAGCCAGTGCTTTTGTGTTTTGGTCTCCGTACATTGTTATCGTACTAACTGTGAAGGATTTGTCATCCACTGAGATTAATTGATTTGTGATTATTTTTTCCGAAGTGAGCCTGACCACGCTAATAAAAAAATTTTTACTTACAATATATATTTTCAATTGTGCTTCGTTAGGGCAAATCTATACCAATTGTTTTAATCTTTTGAAATCTCCATCGATCATAGGACAGATTTAAGACACGCACTGCTCTATTGATGGGTCCTACACTAATGAAATATTCAATAAACACCTGTGACGGCTGTCTATAAATCTGCTGACTGTTCAGTTTTCATTTTGTGTGCAGTGTACATGTACATACATGTACATACATGTACATACATGTACATACATGTACATACATGTACATCATTACTACATAATGTCAGCTGTTTTTATCATGTCTGTGTTTATATGTGTCAATGTATCTATTGTAATGCCATTTTTAATTGTATAAATTTAAAATAAACAAGTAAAACAAAATGGCGGCAATATTGTATTTATGCAAATTTCACTTCTGGAAATAAAGTAGGCATATTACCTAGGCCTACTTCAAAAATCACGTTAATCCAACGTATTGCAAAGTTAAAGATGGACTACAACGGAATAATGATAAGTGCTGTGTTGCTGTTTTCGTTCGAGAAATGTGTAATGATTACTAACATATTATTATTATTCAATAAAACTTGTTCCTTCATGCAAAAAAAATCAATTTGATCGGCGTTCTACGACCCAGAAAAGCCCAGTTTCACCAAAAGCCCTCAACTCATGAATAATTCATACTTCGTGTGTGACGTAGCACCCATGAAGCTTTGTTACCCCCACGCACAACAGTCGATCGTGTGTACTGTATGCATTTACCATACATGCAATGCGGAACAACAGCGGACAAGCGACATCTTCTAGACCGAAAAAAAGCTTCATAAAAACTTCATGCCTCTGCTGACGCATGAAAACGCATGTATAATATACACGGAAGTAACATGGCGTCTTCTGTTTACTCTCGGGTGTTCATGGGTTATACGTCATCCCTTTTCGCTGGTTTACAAGTCCGCTGGTACTATATCGTGGATTTCATAGTGGATTTTCAATGGCTCTTTGTCGGGAACCAGTGCAGGGCGGGAAATTTCAAAAATCGAAGAAGCGGGGTCTAATTTTTTCGGTCAAATTGCAACAAAATTATAAAGAGAAAAACATGACCACAACAATAAATTGTTACCTGAACACAACATAAACAAGGTTCGATAGTCAATTTAATGTGAGAGTTCTCGTTGTAGTCCATCTTTAAGTTAGATTAACTGTTTAAAAATATGTATTCAAAACTTCCCGATTCAGTAAAGCCGACATGACACAGACTAAACTAAGAATATATAAGTATCTTGTTCTTGAATAATTTAAGTTCAACTAACTTTGTAATATCAAGTCCTGACAACTTAAATTCAATTGCAAATTTACTTAATAAAATCCAGGCAACATACTTGCCTTTATTAATAATAAAATTAAGTTGATTCAACAAAATATTTTGTTGAATGTGTAAACGCATTTAATAAAAGCAGATTAAAAAATAATGTGCATTTTAATTAAGAAAATTCCATATAATTCAGTATATTATACAAAATTAATGTGCCAGCTTAATAAACAACAATAATGCCTATATATTAACTTTACTATACTTTGCTATAATTACATTAAAAAGCAGAGTTATTTGCCTTTATTATATTATACAATTGTACCACCCTTCTATTTATTTCTTTTTCCAAAAGTAATAAAAGTACATAATTCCCAATATAAATTTCATCAAGCTGTGTCCACTTTATAGTCAGATTCTCTGCACCCAAGTACGATATTAATGCGCTGATTTTCAATTAATAAAAAGGCCAAACTATTTTCCTTCCAGCCTCGATTTGGTTTCGTGGATTTGTATGAAAGAAAACCAAGTTGTCTACAGCGTAATGAAGGTTTATAAGAAGGCTATGTGTGCCAACTTCAAATAATAAACAAATATTTATACTATCCATGTTGATACGTAATATACGCGCACTCATTGGTAGTACGCGTATTCTTTTCACTACTTCCAGTTCCAAAGCTGGCATTCAGTTGTGTGTAATTTAACCTAAATTCCTTGATTTTAACGAAAAAAGGGCGATTCTTGAGGCAGCAATTGACTTAGATGATAACATTTTTAGTCATTACAATGTATACATTAAAGAGATGATTCTCTTAATTGTTTGTGTTGTCTTTTTAAATGAGTATTTAGTAACCAATCAGTCAGATTATTTTTAGGTAACCACAGTTTTTGAGCAAGGTTTGGGCTTTAAATTATGTGCACTTTCAGTGCTGCTTTGACAATGAGTTCCCGTTGTGCTCTAACAAACAGCGCCCTCATGTGTCAAGAATAAGCATGAACTTTTTTTTCTTCAAATTTCAAATATATACTCAATTTTCACTTTACATATAAAAAGACTTCCCTAATAGCACTGACATTTGTCACAAATCTTTTCTACATAAAATTGCATTTCATAGACCGTTTAAAACCAGTATATATGACGCTATCAACTTCATTCATAGTCTATTTAGGAACATTTTTCTTAACTTTCCCCCTGGGTACAAGGTTGCACTGCGTATTGCGTGGTATGGTTTCCAGAGAGTGAAACATTTTATTCATCATCATCATCATTTTCAGAAAAGGAGAGACAACTGTTAGGGGAAACCCAACGGCTGAAAGGTTCCGATGAACATATGTCGAATGTATCGACGGACTCCCTCCCCCTCCCCTCCCCTCCCCCACCCATTCCATTGCTATACAGTCCCTCGGACGTTCCGTGGCCGCCCCTGCACGATTTTTGTAAAATATTTGAAAATTTGGGCTTACAGAACAGGCAACATATTTTCAAACAATAACTGCAGACCGAGGATCAATTGTTCACTGTAGTCCTCGGTTTGCAGCATAAACATGTACACAACACACACACCAACTAAACAACATTTTTAAAAATCGTGTTGATTTAGCGCTTGTTGCTATAATCGAGGCTCCCTGAGCGTCCTTTGCTACGGAAACCAAGGCAGGTTTAAAAGCTATCTTATATCTCATAATTTCGAACCAGCTTATTATTGATTAGTAACAAAAAAGAACCGCTCAGTCTCTTTCATACTTTGAAATTGACCGTAAACAAGGCAGGCAGACTAATATGAACTTGTTTCTCTATGAAAACAAATAATAATGAAGATGTGCAATTTGGTAATAATATTTGGCCACAGTTAAAGGGACAATATCGTCACGATCAACAGGGCATGGAATCGAAGTTAACTCAGTGACTGAAAATAATACCACATGATAAGATCATACATATTACCGTTGCTGCTGCATAAATGAGCTAGTAATTTTATGTCACTGTATTCATCTTCAACTAGGACACCGATTCCATGCCCTGTTGAAAGTCTTCTCTGATCATGACGATACTGTCCCTTTAATTGCAGACAATTGAGTATTCCTTTACTGGCTGATTTGGGGGTATAGCCCAATAGTCCACGCCCCCTTAAAGGAAAGCGGGAAAGAGGAAGGGAAGAAAATGTGTCCACTACTATCGTTTGTAGAAGGCATTTGGAAAAGATGGGGCAGGGGGTATTCATTGTGAAATATTAGAACATTTGGGATGGTAGAAGAAATGTTAATCGATAGCTTACAATAATACTAAGATACTGCTCGAAATTCCGACAGCCTGTTTGGCAAACCAAAGCATAAATTCGTTTGAGGTCCCGTTGTTCCGACAGATATAAATTGCGATATAACTTGCAAATTTACCTGGAATAAAAAATCACCGACAAATTGTTTCAATCTTTAAAAGGCAATTATATGCATAGCATACAGAAATTTAATGGTGACGTAGCTGGAATTAGAAATAACTTTTCCAAAGTTGAACACCTTCAAAAATCGCTCAACGAGGGAGAAAGGGGTAGGCGTGAACAATTCTCATTCTCCCAAATTAAACATAAACAAAATCACTCACAAGGGGGGGGGGCTTTAATGGTTATTTTGTGCACATGGAAATTCGAAGTGGGGGGGGGGGGGGGCTAAAATACCAATAAATTTACCGACAGACTCTATGTACAATTCAACCATTTGATTATACTAATTTGTAATGCCATTGCTAATTTTTAAAATTTAGATTACCAATGTTATTTGTTCCATATATAAGATTTACGTGATTCAAAAACAACAATATGTAAAATTTGATGATGGTAGAATTTTTCTGTTAATCTTCCCTGGAAATAATTGTGTCACATTTTGAAGGAATGAGTACTCTTTGTGAAATTCCACGTTAGGATGAATAGGAAACATCTGATTGCATTAATTCACGATTTTCTCGATACTGACACAATGACATAAACTGACAATTGTACAGGTTAGTTGCTTTATGTACATCTTGATTAAAATTGAGTAACATCCTTCGGTCTTAAGCCCCGCCCCTCTCCTCTTTGCTGGATCCGTTACTGCTTTACAAGACAACACAGGGCCATAGCGAAGGTATATTATATTTAGGGTAGTGTGGAAGCCAATTTTTCTGACTGACTTCAGTGGCCGTAAAATCGCTGGACGAGAGGGACGAGGTCGTGAGCTATTTTTTGAAAGGTGGGTGGGAGTAGTCGTTTAGAATTCCCCCTAAATTAAATCACTTTTGGCACATTAATACAAGCCTGTTTCGATGGCTTGATTTGGTGGTTTATTTGTAGACTGAGGCTCGATTTACCGACTGAAAACCTACATTGGGGAGTCTCACACCACACACCCCGTCTCTTTTAGCTACGGCCCTGAACAAAATGTTAAAGATGTATCCCCACGTTTTCGCTATTTTAACGGACATTTAATTTTTCTTCGGAACATTGCTATTTTAATTTAGGAAATGAATACAAACGCTGTAAAATTACACATTTCTCAAAATAATCTTGAGAAACATAGTTTTACAGTAAATATGTACCGAAATTAATTGATGATGGGTCCCATCATAAATTAAAATAATAATAAACGAATAATTCTTGCAAAAAAGGAGGGAAATTTGGTTTGTTTAAATTCTTGTTTCTTTGTCTGTTTATCTTTTGTTTGGGGTTCAACCCCCCTCCCCCTTTGGCATGCCAATTTTGTTTTTATAATTTTTGGGGTAAAATAATGAAATAAAAATAAATAAAAGAGAAATGACACTACAAGTGATGTTTTTTGCGGTGTTGTCAATGTCTTCCCCCCCCCCCCCCCCAGTTTTCGACACGGATTTACGCCACTGGTTACAGTTTCTTAGTAGAATTTTACTATGAAAGTGTATAAAAGACTTGATTTTATGTAAGGTCCCCCACGAGGCGCTGTGTATCACATTCAAATTCAAATTCAAGATGGAGAACACGAAGGCGACAATGTCAGTGGTAGTTCCGCCAACTTTGAGGAGATTGAGGCGGTTGAAGGTAAATAGTTTGTTTAGTATTTATGGTATATTGTTCTTCTCGTTATTTGCTATTATTGTTCTTCTTGTTAGATGTTCTCGTTAGTTGTAGGAGGCGCTGTGTCTCACATTCCAATTTAAATTCAAGATGGAGAACACGAAGGTGAATCAATGTGTATGTATACATGTACGTTGTACATGTACATTGTACATGCTGTTATGCAAACGCTCGGCGACAACCACGTCGTGCATAAAGTCACTGTGTGAGCGTGTGCATGTAGTGTCGCGGCCATTATACGCTGTCGGTCAATGGGTTACATAGTTTCGCTCTTCTCGTGAACAATTAAAGCTTAATCTGAACTAAGGAGAAGAAAAATCCTTAACTGGGCCAGGCGCAGCACTCATGTTTAAACATGTGATAAAACTCACATAATACCAAACAATAATGTAAGAAAGACAACATACTCATTAAAAAGTAATATTTTATACAATTTACATAAAACAGAGGCAAACCATTTAGACCTATACCTCACAAGTATGTACAATTTTACCTAACTGCCATTTACGTAAAAGTTAGGAAAATAAAATTACCCAATATCTGCGCAGTAATATTGTATATAAATGTTGGCTAACATTTTACCCAACGCCTGTTTGGTAAAGTTTTAATTAATTATTAGGAGGTTCACCAGGAACATCTAAAACAGGGTAAGGTTTTACACATTTTTTCTCTGTGTGGTATGTTACGAATAATGTATAAATGCATGCGCGAAACGCATATATTGGCTCACGTGTCGGTGATGGTACGTGCCTCACGCACAGATCAACGCGTTTTATTCTCGTATTCCGAAAGAAAAGTATAACAGTGGGCGCCTACAATAATGTCCCGTGTTGGGACCTAGTCAGAACAGTGGGATGTCTTGTAGAATTTCAGACAAAGTTTAGTTTTCCCTCTAATAAATCAATTTGTCTAATTGAAGTACTTTTGTAGGACAAACAGGCTGTTTGACCAATTGGCTTATGATACATCATATAATGAGAAAGAATCAAATATTTAACCATGTTGTATGTGCTCAGTCTTTATAAATACATGTCTAGCTATATGAATGATCATAAATTAATCACTAATACCATACCAATAACACATATAATACGGTACTAAATATTGCCATCTTTTTCAATATTGGTTCAAAATTTAAGTGATCTTTAAATGGAACCTAATGATTACCATGTACATGTAGCAATTGCAAGAGGTGATTTCTGTGCTGCGGCCATTTTGTGTGGCGGCCTTACAATTGAATAATATCCATAGCGAGGCTATTGATACAAAATACACTAGAACCCTTTGTTTAACGGCCTCTCGGCATTCTTATCATTGTCCAGTCTTCAGGGAATTATATTTGTTTAATGGCAGCAGATCTCTCTTGACTCCAGTACATGGGCTATTCAAATGAAACCTGTATAATTAGAAGCCCAAAAATTATTATTTTTTAATTCCACGTTGGACCTGGGAACAAATTTAAACGAAGTAATATCTACTTAAATCAATAAACTTGGATAAGACTAACACTCAATCGTAGTTACTTTCACTGCCGGATATTACAAAACACTTAAATGAATAGCGTTTTTACATTTGACACGGAAATTCAGTATTATACACTGAAATAAATTAGTAAGCATGAATTTAATTATGTATTCAATTATATATTAAACGAATAAATTCAAATGAAAATCGACCTAAATCAATCAAGTTTAATCTGATTGACATTAATTTTTAGTTAATTTCACTGCTGGAAATAAAGTAGGCCTATTACCTATAGGCCTGCTTAAAAAAATCACATTAATCCAACGTGTTGCAAAGTTAAGTTAAATTAACTGTTTAAAAATAGGTATTCAAAACGTGCCCCGATCCAGTAAAGCTAACATGAAGAATATACAGGTATCTTGCGTGATTTATGTTGGAATTACGTCGCACTTACCATCAGGATGATCGATATTAAGCATTGAGTATTGAGTGGGTGGTAGTTTTCCCTGAACTTTATCCGTAAAAGACAAAATTCACGTCATCATGTTTTGCCCCTTTGTATAAACCCTCACGTGTCTCCCGCTGGTCATGGCTTGAAGTGACCCTTTGAATAAACCATCCACGTGTCTCCCGCTGGTCATGGTTTAAAGCGATGAAAATTGCTTTGAATCATTTTGGGTTTTTTTGGTTCACATTGTGATTTTACTTACAACCAATCACCTCAAAACGCATGCAGCAGTAGTCTATCCAACGAATGGGTTCAATGCGTATATAGCGAGCATACAAGGTCTCCGTCAACCTAGCAGTCACGTGCCTGTTTCTGTCAGTGTTGCCGATGAACTGTAAACATAATCAATAAATACATATTCATTAGTTCTACACAAATATTATACAAATTTGCATGCACTGTAATCACTTCTTTAAAGTCAGTATACAGTTTTTCACATTTGGTACAATGTCTGTAAATGCATCCATACTTAAGAATCAACATACAAACCTATCTGCCAAAGTTATAGCTTTATATCTCATTGTGCCATGAACGAAAATATATTAAGATTTTTCGTATTCAATCCAACGAAGAATTTCTGTCTTTGGATGACATAGAATTTCTACTAAAACGATAGCCCCTAAGTCAGAAATATTTCAAGGGATGTCAGATACCACTGTAATGTCTGATACCACTGTAATGTCTGATACCACTGTAATGTCTGATACCACTGTAATGTCTGATACCACTGTAATGTCTGATACCACTGTAATGTCTGACACCACTGTAATGTCTGACACCACTGTAATGTCTGATACCACTGTAATGTCTGATACCACTGTAATGTCTGATACCACTGTAATGTCTGATACCACTGTAATGTCTGATACCACTGTAATGTCTGATGCCACTGTAATGTCTGATGCCACTGTAATGTCTGATGCCACTGTAATGTCTGATACCATGCACTGTAATGTCTGATACCGCTGTAATGTCTGATGCCGCTGTAATGTCTGATGCCGCTGTAATGTCTGATGCCGCTGTAATGTTTGATGCCGCTGTAATGTCTGATGCCGCTGTAATGTCTGATGCCGCTGTAATGTCTGATGCCGCTGTAATGTCTGATGCCGCTGTAATGTCTGATGCCGCTGTAATGTCTGATGCCGCTGTAATGTCTGAGGCCGCTGTAATGTCTGAGGCCGCTGTAATGTCTGAGGCCGCTGTAATGTCTGAGGCCGCTGTAATGTCTGAGGCCGCTGTAATGTCTGAGGCCGCTGTAATGTCTGAGGCCGCTGTAATGTCTGAGGCCGCTGTAATGTCTGAGGCCGCTGTAATGTCTGAGGCCGCTGTAATGTCTGAGGCCGCTGTAATGTCTGAGGCCGCTGTAATGTATGAGGCCGCTGTAATGTATGAGGCCGCTGTAATGTATGAGGCCGCTGTAATGTATGAGGCCGCTGTAATGTATGAGGCCGCTGTAATGTCTGATGCCGCTGTAATGTCTGATGCCGCTGTAATTTATGATGCCGCTGTAATTTATGATGCTGCTGTAATTTATGATGCCGCTGTAATTTATGATGCCGCTGTAATGTCTGATGCCGCTGTAATGTCTGATGCCGCTGTAATGTCTGATGCCGCTGTAATGTCTGATGCCGCTGTAATGTCTGATGCCGCTGTAATGTTTACACGAAGTATAATTTTTATGATAATCTGTGATAATTTATGTTTTTCGAGATAAAGTCACAAAGGTGAAATCCAAAAAATACATTGAGTAAGCATGGTACACTAAATACGACCCACGTCATTCCTTAATACTTTTTGTGTATATCTATGAGACAAATTGCTTACAGAACCTTGGAAAATTGTATGGTTTTTAATTCATTGTATCTCCATTAATAATTAGTTTAGGATCTACAATTTTACATTTTGTAGACCGATAAGAAAATTTATTAAAAGCCTATATAATCATAATTGTTTGGGTCATTTGCTTTTAAAAGGGTTAGTTTAATCTCAAGAGAATTTGCAAAGATTTCAAAAATGTTACTGATTGTACAAATGGATTCCTGATAAAATATGAGGGTTGACGCATTTTGTAGAGTTCTTTTATTGAGTTTTAAGCGGTAAAAATTTCACAAACAGACAACTCAAAAAATATACAACAAATTGTCATGTGACGCTATTTTTGCACAATAGACGTAAGAGGGTGTGTTAACAATTATTGCTTTGTTATATTCCCATTGTTCAAGCATTACGTACTATATCTAAATAAATTTACATTAAAACAACAAACCTTTGGAAGATTAATTGTAGGTATATTACGTAGTGCCGTTAACGAGAATATTGATAACGTTTTTTCTTACTTATACGAACGGGGAATTTAAAAGAGAACTTTTTATTTATTGGTAATACATTCCTTTTTCTCAAAAATAAATTTTGTATAGCAAGACTGATGCCATTAAGATCTTTACATCAAGTACGCGCTGGGCGTTATAGGTAAAGATTGTGATACCATGTGAAATTGTCAATTGAGTAGTAATTAGTTCTGAAAAGAACTGGAGGTTACAACTCATACGTAGTACGTTATAGATTAATATTTGACCATATGGTTATTTTGTAATTACCAACTCTGTACATTATTTTTTATTAAAACTTGCCTCTTTGATAACTCCGTTTGTATCGGTTACGGTTGTCCACGACACACTATCATTACTGTGCATCACGTGGTAGGCTGGGACAAAAACCATCCCATCGCCTTGTGTGATCAGACCAGTGATGTACACCTTAGATGTGAAGTCAACTTGTATCCATGGGTTGTTGTCCTTGTTTTGGACACACCAAGCATCTGGGGAGTAATGTTCATCAAATGAGATTTGTATTAGTGATGACGGTTATCCTCCCATGTCTTTGTGACCAATTTGGGACTTTTGAGACGCTAGATGGCAGACGACTTACCGGTTCTTTTTCATTGTTATAAATATCGTGGGCATGCTCAGAATTACGTAAACAATGGGAAAAGACCGGTAAGTCTGCTGCCAGCAACGTCGTAAATGTCTCCCATTGGAAAAAAATCCAGTATGCTTTGATTTGAACATTCACTGTTGTTTCAAAAAAGTCAAAAATTTCCACTTAAATTTTGATTTCGGCATCTAGGCCTAATAGTTGGCAATTAGTTATTTAAAAAATGATGTTGCTTTAACTTGTGTATAGCTAAATCTATGTCTTTGACTAAATGAACATGTGCATTTCCATGTTTTGTCCAGACAACGTAATTTTTCACCAGGACGATCAAGGGAGTAATACTAACGGCATTGTTATAATAAACAGCACAATACAACAGTTGATCCACACCATTAGACATTGTTGAGTCCTATCAACGGTTTAATATTTTGAAAGATGTTGATCATTATAATATGTAGTTTGTATCATGAGAAAGCTAATTCAAATTGCCCGTCGCTTTGGTATTAATTGTCCCAAAGTATGTGTTATAGTCCGCTACCTCCAGTGTCAAGCCGCGCCTCCGAAGCTAGATACTTTCCCAAAACCGACGAGGCTGTGATACTGTCATCAGGGATCTCCCCATTCTCCATACCAAGAGGTTCCTCCGAGTTGATGGAGCATCCTATATCGGTGAAAAGGGAGAAGCAATTCTAAACATGATGTAATGTCAACCAGGCACTAGATCAAATTGAAAATAAACAAAGCTTATTTGACTTATCTATCTTTACCTCTTGGTTGGGAAATGATACGGTACCGGTATGCATTATAGACCATGTGACTCATTTACACAATTGCGTGACCTTCCCGCCGGGCAAAAGTGTATGTATTTGTATACAGAGTTTGTACATTTTGTACTTCTCCACATAACATCAAGAGTTTGTTTAATTTTCAAATAAATAAGATTTAAGATGTATTGTTATTAA
The DNA here is from genome assembly GCA_029582265.1 of Zoroaster sp. YZ-2022. Classification (NCBI taxonomy): domain Eukaryota; kingdom Metazoa; phylum Echinodermata; class Asteroidea; order Forcipulatida; family Zoroasteridae; genus Zoroaster; species Zoroaster sp. YZ-2022. The sequence continues at coordinate 20,575,235 of CM055822.1, read as the reverse complement.
AAATCAATGTAAGATTTGTTTCTGCTGATATCTCAAAATATCAGATTTTATTAGTGTTTTCTTGTCATAGACCGGTGTACTTTTTGTTCCCGGCGCATTTTGACCTTTAGGGCTCTTTTGTAACATGTGATGTCATTGGTCACATCGTCTATAAAGGTCAAAACTAAATTTGTACTGAAATACACAACGATGTATACAACATATCAGTGCATTCCACGGAAGCGTTTTGAGGACACGATAACGATTACGTTTACTGGTAACACCAACTGAAATAATCTATTCTTGGAAGATATAATGTGGTTCTGATATTAAGAACCGGTAGTGAGAATAGTTCTCGACGTTTAGAACAGTGTGCTCTGTCCATCTTCATGAGATCACATCAAATCACATTTAAATATATAAAGCTCTTTTTCACAGTGTCATTAATACGTTTCCATATTATTGTGTGGCCTTACCTGTTATACATGGAGGAAAATAAATAAATAAAATTACTAATTCGTGCATAAGTATTGTATTTTGTTCACCACGTCCATAATATCTGTCCATATTATTGACAAGTTCCGTACCTGTTATGTCACCTGTACCTGGCTTCGGGCATTCATTGCGAATCTTTTGCATGGCTGATGCCACCCAGTGGTATTTGTTGTAAGGCTGACCAGGATCCGGCTCTGGCATGGGACCATAGTAAGCCGCCATCTTGCTCTCCACAATAACCAAATTTACTTGAAATGTAATCAGAATAAAACAAGAACAATAAGAACGAAAACAAGTCCATCTTTATCTTGAAAGAAATGTTGTATTGACGAGTTAGCAAATAGGATGCCGCTGCTTCATACTCATAAACATTTATGCTCAAAGAGAAAAGGCCTCGATATAAACAAGATTATGCAAGAATTTCACCAACCTATATCTATCGCGGAACCCGCTGCTATATAGGATTCTAGCCGGCCAATTGTCATCGGGCAAGCTCGGTGGTCGAGAGGTTAAGACGTCTGCACTAGTAAGCAGGAGGTCATGGGTTCGAATCCCGCCCGAGTCGCCTGTGTAGTGTTTTCACAGACACTCGGAAAGCACTGAGCATACAGTGCTATACACACGTCGGTGTAGGGCAAAATTAAAATCAATTGTTTATCTCCCGACGCAAGAATTTCACCAACCTAAGATTATGCATGTCATATTTTCCGCTATTTTCGTGCATTTTGTTTAAAAATATGCATATTTCCACGGCAACGTTCAAAGAATTTTTTTTAAATACTTGTCAATGCCTTTTCACACACTTTCTTTTGACTTAGACTCCACATTGAGCTAATACTTTCACAGATTGGCTGTATTTATGCCCATGCCCAGCATAATATATTGATTCAAAGTATAAATAAGATTGATATAGCCAACCATCATACACCAAGAAGAATTAGGCTACATTTAAACTGTTTTGTTTAATCACCAATTCTCTGCCTTATTTTTAATGAGTGAAACGGATGAAACAAATCGGGGCAGATCCAGGATTGTATTCATTGCCAATTTTGACATAGGCCCTAAATAAACCACTGAATTAAAGCAAGCATTTTGTAGTATATGTCTATAGTTCTATTGGACCCAATTAATTGGCGCTCTGGTAAGAGCATGTGTGAAGCTATGAGGGGGAAGTCATAAATAGTTCAAATGAAAATATGTAAGATGTGTATGCCAGCTGCCTAATGAAAAATATAATTAATATAAAGTAAAATATTTGGATATTAAAGGGGCAGTATCGTCACGATCAACAGTGCATGGAATCAGAAAGTTAGTTTTAGATTAGCTTAGTGACTGAAAATAATACCCCACGTGATAAGGTCATAATAGCTGCTGCATAAATGAGCCAGTAATTTTAATTTACTGTGTTCATCTTAAACTAGGACACTGATTCAATGCCCTGTTGAAAGTCTGCTTTGATCGTGACGATCATCATCATCATCATCATCAAGGCTATAGTTCATCCATTTGTTGGACAAAGCCCTCCTCATAAAACTTCCATTTGTCTCTCTCTCTAGCCACTCTTGTCCATGTTGCCTTGCCCATGTGTGCTGTTATGTCATTTCTCCATCTTTTCTTTTGCCGTCCTCTCTTTCTCTTGCCTGTTCTAGGCTGCCATTCTGTCAATCGCCTAGTCCACCTGTTGTCCTGGACCCTTAACACATGGCCTGCCCATCTCCATTTGGTCTCCTTTATCTTTTCAATGATGTCCTTGACTTTTGTTTTCTCTCATATTTTGTTATGGTTAACTTTATCCCGTATTGTTAAATGTACCATTTTTCTCTCCATGGCTCTCTGTGTTGTTATCAATTTGTTGTTTAGCTCATTTGTTGTAGTCCATGTTTCTGCTCCATAAGTCATGGTTGTTAGGATGCATTGGTTGTACACTCTTCTTCGAAGTGACATTGCTATGTTGTTGTCGGTCAATATGTCTTTGTACATGCCAAAACTTCTCCAACCTGCTTTGATTCTCGACATAATTTCTTCTCTCGATGTGTCTTTCATTCTTAGAGTTTGGCCCAGGTATTTGTAATTTTCCACCTTCTCTAGTTTATGGTTTTCAATGACAATATCTATGTTTGTGTCAAAGTTTGTCATGTATTTAGTTTTATCCTTGTGCATTGTTAGACCCACTTGTTTGCTTTCTCTGCTTAGTTTGGTTAGCTGTTCCTCCATATCTTCTACTGATGTTGTAACCAAAGCTACATCGTCGGCAAATCTTAGGTCTGTGAGTTTTTCTCCATCGATATCCATTCCCTTTTCTTCCAGATGTGATTTTTTAAACGATACTGTCCCTTTAATATCACAAAAACGTATATCTTACTGAATTTAAAGATTGGGTATACAATTCATAATTTAACAATAACCAAAAACTTTAACAGGTTTGTTGTTTAATGTTAATTTGGAATGAAAGAGAGTAAGCATAGTGTACCTGTAGAAGCCGTTTTGTAAACATAACCAATCAGGTTGCCACAGTGTATGCTTGTTCTTTGGTTGCCGAGGACGTTCTTTTTATATAGCCATTGGCATTACATAATATAATGGACAGGTAAGCTCTTCGCTAATTTTGGTATTTGTAATAGGGTAATTTGTTGTTGTTTTTTTGTTTGTTTTTTACTCCAAGGATAAATTGAATTAATCAAAATCATGTTTCATTTTAAATTATTTGCAAAACGTGCTTTCTGTAGGCTCCTATTGTGCACGTATGCAAAATCTATACTCTCTCAGTTAGGCATGCCATACCGACACCATACTGTAACAATGGTGTTTAGAAGTTTAGAATCCAAACACGTATCTAAACACATTGCGTGTACACACTTGTTTCACATGTTGAGCCTAAAACATGTTTAGATTGTGCTTTTCTGTGATGTGTGTTTGATAATTGAATGCTAAATACCACATGACCTATGAACAGGTGTCAAAAAGCTAAGTACGTTCAGCTTTGTGACATGTACAGGGGATGACTGTTTAGCATTTTATACGCATTGCTAAACGCATTCCTAAACGCGTTCCTAAACGGTTTTGCATGTGTTTAAATTTAAATACCTTTTTTATAGCAGTTCTATGAGAGAAGTTGGCAATAATAATGAGAGATTATATGAGAAATGATGTGGGCTTAACATCAATCATAATAATAAACACGTCAAGTAATGTCAACTTTCACTGTTATCCATAACAAATGAATCGATTGTACTGCACCACGACCAAAATGAAGACCACAAATTTCATGACTCTGAAATTGGCGGTGCAGGAAATTTAGAGTGAGTGGAATTCGTTTTCGGGTTCCCAAAACCCTTGGCTTGGTACCCAAAACTCTTTACGAAATTCTTACGAAAAACTCTTACGAAATTCAATTTGCCTGTCGAAAAAAACTGTTTGCATTTTTACTTTTTCTCCATGTAATAAGCTGATGAAATGTTTTTTTATTTTATGCTAATCTTTATTCAAATGAACTATAAATATGGACAAATTCAATTATTAAATTCAATTATTTTTCAATGGAATTATTTTTTATAATGTTTGTTTGAAGTAATGATTTTATCAAAATTCATAAAAATGCAGAGCTTCCATTGTGTTTGCTCGCTAGGCCCCAAGCTGGGAGGGCTTCTCGCTATTACTTGATGCCACTTTTGATTTGAATCGAATCCACTTCTTGTCCCTTTTTACATAGAACACTCGGATCATTAAACTGAAAGGGTAGGTACAACAATTTTGATCTATTCTGAGAATGCTTATTAACGTTGAATGATAACCTCAATACGGAGTCTCAGTCATAAAAATGTGTGAAAATGCATTCACATTTGTTTTTAGTGAAAACACTTGAAGCAAAAAGTTGCCGTCTGGCAACTTTGTGAAAATGTTCACATTTTGACATTTTGAGCAATTAAGACAGATTAATATTTCAGTATGATTGGTATATTTAATAATAATCCAGGAGTTTTTTGTCACGTATTCAACACACAAAGCTTATAAACCACACGCTCAAATCGACTCAGATTATTCAATTTCTTATCAGAAGACCTGCCATCATCATACTTATGCAACCTTCAACACCATTACCATAATAAACTTAATTTTTTTCATTTGAACATTGGCTATTTAAGACTTTCCCTAATAGCTTTACTCGCGCTCTTTCCAGAGCGCTAACTAGTCTACAGGTCCAGGGGGATACAAAACACAATCTGTAGTAGTGGGTTGGAGCAAATGGTGGGCTGATTAAACATCAGGGTTAATTTTGCGTACTTCTTTATATTATGACACCATAAATTTCAACGATTTATATCCCCTTCCCCTTCAAAAATCCTAGATCCACACGCTCAAATTGACTCAGATTATTCGACTGCTTATCAAAAATTATTCGCTTCAGAAGACCTGCCTATCATCATATTCAAACTACCTTCAACACACATTATCATAATAAACTGCCATTACACCATCAAAGTATGGATTCATGTTAATTCCCTTCAGTGAGACGCATGGTGGTGATATTATTTCATATTAATATCATATTATCTGAATTGTACGTCACCAAATATACCTCAACAATAGCTAATTTCAGATGTTTACCCAACCAGTTTCTATAATAATGCGAAACAATTGAAAGTAATTATATCCCAGACGGTTTAATGACACATTTTTGTTAAAGCCCTCTAAAACACTTTAGGCTCTTGGTAATCTAAAGCAACATAACTGATCACAGCTTTACATAAAACTTAACCTTAAAAACATGGCGTACAGTTGATAATGTTTGATATAATGGTTGATAACAGTTGATATAATGGTTGATATAATGGTTGATAATGGTTGATATAATGGTTGATAATAGTTGATATAATGGTTGATATAATAGTTGATAATGGTTTAAATAATGGTTGATAATATGGTTGATAACAGTTGATAATGCTTGATATAATGGTTGATAACAGTTGATAATGGTTGATATAATAGTTGATAATGGTTGAAATAATAGTTAATAATGCTTGATATAATGATTGATAATGGTTGATATAATGGTTGATATAATGGTTGATCACAGCCCTTGAAATTTTCTGTCAGAGGTACTATCCTTTTTGTAAATTTAAAAAAATAATTTCCTCCTAAATTTTTCGACTTCATGCGACGCAAATTCCACGTTAGAAAATGCAATTTCACTGTTTTCTGGTGAAATAAGCTGAAATAAGGTTGTTTTTAGGTGTTCGGGTATGTGCCCGAAACACCTCTTGTTTTTGTTCGGTTTTTTTTTTTTTTTTTTACTTCTTCTTCTTCTCCCCCATCTTGTCCGCAAACAAAAACATACTTGCAAACTTCACATGAACTTGAAACTTGGCATGTACTTAGAACTTAACAAGTAGATGAAACTCCAGTTGTGAGTGACCCCGATTTGACCTTACTTCCTGTCCAAACCGGAAGTCAAAGTTTAATATTTAAAAAAATCATATCTCAACAACCACAACAGGTAAATGGACATTTTTTGCATTATTGTATAGATTGTTAATTGTCGAAAATTATTTACAAAAACATGACCCCAATTTGACCTTACTTCCTGTCCAAACCGGAAGTCAAAATTTAACATTTAAAAAAAATCATATCTCAACAACCACAAGAGGTAAATTCACAATTTTTGTACCATTGTACAGATCGTTAATTGTCAAAAAATATTTACAAAAAGGTGACCCCAATTTGACCTTACTTCCTGTCCAAACCGGAAGTCAAAGTTTAATATTTAAAAAAAATAATATCTCAGCAACCACAAGAGGTAAATTCACAATTTTTGTACCATTATACAGATTGTTAATTGTCGAAAAATATTTACACAAAGGTGACCCCAATTAGACCTTACTTCCTGTCCAAACCGGAAGTCAAAGTTTAATATTTTCAAAAAATCATATCTCAACAACCACAAGAGGTAAATTCACAAATTTTGTACCATTATACAGATCGTTAATTGTCAAAAAATATTTATACCCCAATTTGACCTTACTTCCTCTCCAAACCGGAAGTGAAAGTTTAATATTTAAAAAAATCATATCTCAACAACCACAGGAGGTAAATTGACATTTTTGTACCATTGTACAGATTGTTAATTGTCAAAAGTATTTACACAAAGGTGACCCCAATTTGACCTTACTTCCTGTCCAAACCGGAAGTCAAAGTTTAATATTAAAATAATTTCTAAATTCAGTATTGTATTGTATTCAAATAAACTTCTCGCGAGAACTTCAACAGACGTTAACATTTGACTTCTCCAACACTTCTAATTGATGACGTAACCATTTTAACTTCAACCGAACACCTTGTTTTTGTTGTGACAAAAACTTATATCTAGTTTTTTATTTGATTTTGCCTATACACCGATGTAATATTTGAAATACTGGCACTGTATACTTAGTGCTTTTCGACTCGGGTGGGATTTGAACCCACGAGGTTGGTTTTTGTATATATCTAGTGATTCTTGTTTATAGTATGGTTGCATTGACACACATTTCACTTAAGGCCAGAAAAAAAGTCCCCAGTTTCTGGTCATAGGTCGGCTTAGAAATCGGTGAGGTGACGCGCTTTTTTCCATTTTTCTTTTTTAAGTGATACATGTTAACATGTATACGCGGTTATTGGAACCAGACAAAATTTCCGATGCACAAAGTATTGTATTTCATGTCACTTTAAAGGGAAGGTTCAGCATTGATAATGTCTAATAAAACCGATTCTAAGTTTGCTGACTCTCTTTGAATCAAGACATGCATTAAAGGGAAAACTTCCTATACACAAAGTATGGTGGCTAAGAGAGGCCTCACAAATCGGGCAAACGTTCATACCCCTATGTGAAAAAGTCGTTTATAACACAGCACGGCAGAATTCCAATCGATCCAGCAATTTCTGCTGCCCGTTGGCCATCGTTTCATAGCATACAAAATAGGAAAATTTAAAATGCCGACGCGTGGGTTTGAGGCGACACGCGCGCAGACCAGAAACCGGACACTTTTATTTTTGCCTAAACTGTAAACTGGCTTTAATATGAAAAATCATTGATGTACTTGACAAGGATAAATATAATCGATTTTTTGTCATCATAGAGCCACGACAGGCTATTATGACTGCGTCAGCAATGATATTCGTGCTATAGTCACGTCCATTGTACTTCCAGCATAGCTTGATTAGCTATACACCGCTTCAATGAGTTTCGCGTTAACGATTTACTGAACGGGCCTAAAGCTTAATATGTGTTGAAATCTTTTCGTTTTTTTTTTAGTTTACTTAACCGTATCCACTGCTGGCTGTGGTTAAGTTTCAAGATTTAAAAAACAGAAAAATAATAGCTCGTAAATAGCAATATTGACGACAACAACAAATTGTTATTCTTAATTCTTTGATTTACTTTGTCAACTTTGTGGTCGTCAGCATTGGTAATAAAAATGAGGCCATGGACCCTATTCCTGATCTAGTCGCTTGTGGATTTGTCTATGAGCGGGGAGACTCAAGGCTGGATTATGTTACCAAAGATTAAAAACGAAATGCCTCCCAACAAGATCTCTGCAATTTTTATGAATAGGCATTCAGTTTACAATAATTACACAAACCTCTGCAACGACCTTATTGTACATACTTAGAAAGGATTTGGGGATATACTTCAAACAAACAACATATTTCGTTATTTAATTCCGTTATTGAAATTAATATCTCAAAAATTGGCAATTTTGTCAAATCTGCTTTTTTGAGTAAGCCTATAATCTTAATCCATTGGTGGATCCAGGGGTGGCAAAGGGGTAAATGTGCCCCTCCCTCTTTTATTTGCCGTGCATGTTAATCAGCATTGTACATGTATTACACGTACAATGTTCATATAGTATAAAATATAAGATTTTGAAGCAGTTCTGTCAACAGCGTTGTTTCCCTTTAATACAGATATAATGATATACATCAGATATCAGTGAAAGCCAATGAAGTAACATGTACTAACAGCATGGTTAATGGTGGAAAGTAAGGAATACTCTCATGGGCGGATCCAGAACATTTTTAGGGGGGGCTGAGAATCAAAAACAATTATTTTTCAGTACTACAAAAATTACAATGAAATAAGGGAGAGAAAAAACAAAGCAAACTGTGGGAATGGGAGTGCGTTCTCCTCTCCCCTCCCCTCCCTCTCTCTCTCTCTCTCTCTTTCTCTCTCTTTTTTTAAATTTTTTTTTTAAATTTTTTTAATTTTTTTAAACGATTTTAGGGGGGGCTACAGCCCCCTTAGCCCCCCCCCTCCCGGATCCGCCAATGACTCTCCCGAATAACGGATACGGGAACCATATTCTTCTTAATTTCAAAACAGAGTTTGTCACCGGAAATCAACATAGGGCCTACATACATAGCCTAATATCTTGTTTTCTTTTCCACTGTAAAGAAAACAAGGAAGATGTACAAAATACTTTTCTAAAAATAATTAATTACTCATTAACATTTGTAGAAGGGCCTTAGTCTCAAGCTTAGCTGGATTTTTATCAAAAATCATATGCTTAACTTATTTTCTACAGGGCCGTAGCAAATCTTTGGAATTTATTTCGATTGTTGATCTCTCCATTAATATCAAGGTTCAGGAAAACCACACAGGTTCTAATTGTATGTGGTGTACAGGGCCGTAGCGAGAGGGGGGGGGGGGGGGGGTGACCCCCAATAATTTTTCTCAGTCAGCATTTAGATCCTCAGTCTGTAACTTAAGCATCAAAGGTAGCATCAAAGGTACTAGAACAAGGGTTAGTCCAGAATAAGCTTTCAGTCGGCAAACCTAGAGCTATGGGTTTGCCGATTACAAATGTATCGTGTTTCTAAACACTGTTGAGCGACTTCACAGTGTGTCCATATTGGGGGAAAGATCAAGTAAATTTGTCTGGTCATATTACCAACCAAAATATTTGCTTCCACCCCCCCCCCCCCCACCAAAAAATGCCTTCGCTACGCCACTGGCTGTATGGGTTAACTCTATCGGTCAAAACCTAAATGCAAATATATGAAGCAAGAATCTCTAGTATTCAGAATTCTTTACAAATTGTACTGAAACTTACCGATCAGCAAGGCTGCAGCAAGAATCAAGAGAGGCAATACATCGATGATATGGTGAAGAGTAAACATGATAACCAAAGTCTCCACACTCCGTCAAATCAACTCAATCCTGTCCGCTTTATACTGATAAGTTTGCTATTTTAAATTTCAAGTGCCGCGATCCCTTTTTATGCTAAGGTGAATTTTATCAAACGACGGTCATCCACCCAGAGAGGTACGAGACTGATGGAATCTATATTGTACTTGTACTGATTCTTTTCAATTTGGAATTCAGAGTGCCGCGATTGTCAAACGATGCTCATCCACCAAGGACAGAGAGAGACATGGAGAGAGAGCTAGAGAGAGGTCTATGACTGATGAGGACCATCTATGAGGACTCGGATACCGACTTCTTGCTCCAACTTCGTCATGTGATCGTGTCACCCATCAACCACACCTGGTTATGCTAATCATCATCGTGACGTCATCATGATATAGGTATGAATTTACAGAAAAATATATTTATTAATTATTGAGCAGGAAGTTAAGCAAAATAACTTCAGGTCGTGGTGGTGTTAAGTCTATTATGTAAATTTCGCTGATAAGTTGATGTCTGTGGACAAAACATGACAGCGCCAGTTTCGTTGATATACATGCTGCGGTACACATACGTACACATTATTATCATTTTGTACCAGTGTGCATGATAATTGTAAATGAACCGCCTTTTTTCTCATTATGTATGGGCTAACTATGCTGGAAAATTCATTGGTTTGTTTCTAATCATCATAACGTCATCTTCATTAGTATAAATGAACGTATTTCAAGTATTCCACCGGTCATTCCCGGCAATTTGTTTTTTATCTGAACATATTTATATTTTATATAGTTAAAAAATGCCTCTATTGACGTATTATTGGCCTTTGTACAAGGAAAAAAGATCATTTTTCAAATAAAAAATAAAAGAAATAGGAATCGATTCCTCAATGAAACAATTAAAACACACAAGATACATCTTTTATTATTTTATTTCTTACCATTTTGTTTTCGTAACACAAATAAGAATATTGGATAAATAACACAAAGAGTACAATATATAGAATAAATACAACATGGCTAAGTCTCGTTATTGGTTGGTGACAAACTTCTTCTCCTTATGAATCGAGAAGCAGTCTAACCCCCCCCCCCTCCCTCCTATCTCGGCCAGACCTATTTTAGCAAAAATAAATCAAAGAGGCTTTCGTGCAAAATGTGTGCGGTTGTCATGGTAATAAAATGAAAACCACAAACACTGAGAACTGATGAGGGCGCACTTTAATCAGGTACGTTCTTAGGAAGGCCGTGATCGAATTGGGCGTTTTGCTATCAATATCGTAGCCATCTATCGCCCTCTAGTGGCACCCAATTTGCCGACTGACAGCGGCGGTAAAATATTTAATAACTGTGGGCGCCTACTTCAATTGAAGTACTTTGGTAGGACAAACAGGCTGATTGACCAATTGGCTTATGGTACATCATATAATGAGAAAGAATCAAATGTTTAACCATGTTGTATGTGCTCAGTTTTACATAACCATCTTTATAAATACATGTCTAGCTATCTGAATGATCATAAATTAATCACTAATACCATCCCAATAAAATATATAATATTAAATGGTGCCATCTTTTTCAATATTGGTTCAAAATTTAAATCTTTAAACGGAACCTAATGATTACCATGTACATGTAGTAATTGCAAGCGGTGATTTCTGTGCCGCGGCCATTTTGTGTGGCGGCCTTACAATTAAATATCTATAGCGAGGCTATTGATACAAATACACTAGAACCCTTTGTTTAACGGCCTCTCGGCATTCTTATCATTGTCCAGTCTCCAGGGAATTATATTTGTTTAATGGCAGCGGGTTTAGAAAGGTGAATGGTGTTTTCTATATTTATAAAGTTTGTGATGGTATCAAACTTTTCTTTTAGGTGCAGTCTTTCTTCATATTATTCTACAATATGTCTTATTTGCCGATGATAATTATTGCAATTAATTCTTGCTGTACTGTATATTATGGGAAATTGGTTCCAAAAACCAATTCCCTCTAAAACCCAATGATATGCCCCCTGTGTAAAACATAATATGTCCTCTGATCTCACCCGACCCCAAAGAGCAAATACGTCCTTCCCGATGCCTGTCCCCCACACCCATGTTGAAATGGCAAACTGTGTACATAGGCAGGCACAACCTGAAGCCACGGTGTCTTACCAATCTTTGTTTTGGCGATATACACAAATTTGCAACCCTCTCCAAACAGACGGATTTCTTTGTTAAACCCAACTGCCGAGATTTAATATCCAAGGACCATCAGAATATGGATTTCTTTTGACGCACGTAAGTCAGTGCTTTTGTGTTTTGGTATTTCTAACTCTGAAGTTAGTCTGTAAACGCACTTAATAAAAGCAGATTAAAAAATAATGTGCATTTTAATTAAGAAAATTCCATATAATTCAGTATATTATACAAAATTAATGTGCCAGCTTAATAAACAATAATATGCCTGTATATTAACTTTACTATACTTTGCTATAATTACATTAAAAAGCAGAAATATTTGCCTTTATTATATTATACAATTGTACCACCCTTATATTTATTTATTGCTCTAAAAGTGCTCAGTACATAATTCCCAATATAAATTTTATAACGATGTGTCCACCTTATATTCTCGGTACCCAAGTATAAAGCGCTAATTATCAATTGATAAAAATGCCAGACTATTGTCTGGTAGTTTGCCCGCCTGTGCCCTGAACGTTGAGTCAAAATCCCACGTCATCATGTTTTGCCCCTTTGTATAAAAAACCTCACGTGTCTCCCTCTGATCATGGTTTGAAGCGATGAAAATTCTTTGAATCATTTTGCTTCATGGTTAACATTGTGATTTTACTTACAACCAATCACCTCGAAACGCATGCAGCAAAACGTGCCTGGCCAATTAATGGGTTCAATGCGTATATAGCGAGCATACAAGGCCTCCGTGAACCTAGCAGTCACGTGACTGTTTTCGTCAGTGTTGCCAATGAACTGTAAACATAATCAATAAATACACATTCATTAGTCATACACAAATATTATACAAATTTGCATGCACTGTAACACGTCACTATTTAAAGTCAGTATACAGTTTTGACTTCTGGTAAAATGTCTGTTAACCCTTTCAGTACCAAGACCAATTTTTCAATTATGCCTTGGGTACCGCACTCATTTCTTCTTCATGTCCACTTGGTTACCACAGGACTTTTGGCAAGTTTCATTGTATAGCGCCCTCACGTGATGATGCCATGCAAGGCAATTTTTCTATTGTTAACACAGTGTCATAATCATAATGAATTACTCTCTGAGCCATGAAATCAACTTTATAATAAAAGGCCAATTATGTTGACCTACATGAAAATGGCGAAACACTGTTATTGGGGTTTATTAAGTATTATGTGACTTATACAGAAAGGAAACTGACTGTGTACAATTTTTTAATCTATTTTGTTTGAGCAAAGATAAAGACTGAACCGGAACTTGCAAAATTCATTAATGTTGATGTTCCAAAATGATGATGTTCCAAAGTGATGGCAGAAATAAAAGGTACTGTAATGTACGTATAGTACCACATATTTATTGTAATCCTATGTTTTATTACAGTTGCTACCACTCTGTAGAAAACCAGGCAAGAATTTGGCAGGGTGCCACCACTCGAGTACAAAGTGTATGGGAAGTCACAGAAAAAGTTGAAGTCAAAAGCACACACCACATGAAAGTGTTGTCAGTGCTAAATTAAGTTTTTTTTTCATCAAATTTACATTGATTGAGGGCACTATATGAAGCGACAACTGGCGGCACCGTGCCAAATTCTTTCCGAAAACCAAAATGCAGTATCAGTGTACAAGCATCCATGCCCCCCTCCTCCCACAAAAACCAAACAGACCATTTACTTGCATATACCTAAAAATGGTTAACATAGGTGTCATAATGAATTACTCTGTGTACAATTTGTTAATCTATTTTGTTTGAGCAAAGAAAAAGACTGAACCGGGACTTGAACCCTCCCAGCCCCCCCCCCCACCCCGGTTCAATGTTGGAAATTCTTGGCTTGCGGTGTGCGTGCATCACATCAACATTGAAGCGGGGGGGAGGGGGGTGTGGAATGAAATGAAATCACATGTATACAACCAAAAGTAGTTGGGCACAGACAGATCATTGGGTATGAAAATTCTCAAAACATGGAACAACACACATTGGCTTATTACACTGTTTACAGATCATACGCGTTTGTGTTCTCTTTGCCCTAGTACTGCAAACAACACAGTCACGTTTTTTGCTGGCGACATTTTTTCCAGGATAGTGTTGACGTGAAAAGGGCCTGGGACCACATGGAAGTTGGCTTGCATGCTGTACGGGGTTGTACTTCCAGGTGGATAAAAGTCCTTCGATGACCTTTACCCTAAAATCCAAATTGGAAAGGTGGTGATTTGTAGGTATGCTGTTGTATACCACAGTGGCATTCAGAAAACAGATGTCAAGAATGTTTACGAATACTCTTTTCCACCATTTCATTGTTCTGTGCGGATGAGAGTAATACTGCACAATTTGTGCTGCCAGATCAGTTCCTCCCATGTATTTATTGTAATCGCAAACTACGGAAGATTTTTTAATCTCGCGATGTCCGGTTAAACTGTTTTTACTACGAATCTGCTTAGTGGTGACACTGCAATCCCCGTAATTTGTCAAGAGAGTTACACGCCTTGTGTCTTGCCAGACGACGCAAAGTTGGCCTGCCTTTGTATAAAACCGGGGGTCTTCTGTTTTTTGTCATTGGGAACTTTTTGGGATGAACAAAATAAGGAATTCCTTGTGTGGTGTAGCGCACAGTTCCACAAACTCTAAATCCTAGCTGTGATAACTTGGAGACCAGAGCTGGGCTATTGTACCAATTATCCATGAAGATGACATGCCCCTTGTGTTCCAGTCCTTTCACTAGATCCAAGACAACCTGGCCTGGTGCATGAAGGACGGATTGATGGTGTGTTGCCATGGTTGCAGCATGCACAGTAGAGGGTTGACCTGTTGCTGTGCTTGGCCGAGACCCTGTGAACATCTTCCAAGCACACGTATACCCGGATTCGGACTCATTTAAAGAGAAGCATTTCAGTCCCCACTTGTTGGCCTTTCGCGGTAAGTACTGCTTAAAGCTCAGTCGTCCTTTAAACTTCACCATACTCTCGTCCGGTGAGAGGTTTCGTCCAGGGCTGTATATTTTGAGAAAGGTTGGCAGTACAATGTCGAGTAAAGGGCGAAGTTTTTCCAGTTTGTCGGAAGGGCTGTCTACTTGAGCTCTGTTGTTGGCTAGGTGAAAAAATCTGAGGATTGCGGTGAATCTGTTGTGGGACATAGATGACGGATATACCGGACTTAGAAGGACATCTGACATGGACCAGTGCATGCTGTATCGAGGCCTTTTGTTGATGCCCATGCAGAGTAATAATGCCACGAATGCCATCATTTCGGGAATATTAGTTGGAGTCCAAGTAGGCTGACGATTGGTTTGGTTTACAGGCAAAGTTTGCTCAGCATATCGATTTGTCTCCGTCACCATCAGCTCCCAGGTCGCTTGACAGAAGTACAGTTGAAAAATATGGAAAGGTGTATAATTACTCAAATCTTCAGTAGTTCCCTGTTTCCACTGAATTGCACTACCGGTATGTGTTTCCTCGTGTATGCGTTAGTTTCACACCAACCAGACCGGTAGTTTGGCTTTTCCGATGAAGATGATGATGTAGGGACGCATTCCTCTTCACTATCTTCCGACTCCGGTGTAGAATCCTCGTCAGAAGACATTTCTGACCCACTATCTGCGAAGATTTCTTCCAAAATTTGTGCACTTCGATCGGCGTCCATGACAATTTATAGCAATAGCACGCAAAAGCTCGCGGGCGTACTTTTTCAGCCAATCAGAAAGCGCTGGTCAATTGAGGGCGCTTTGACATTTCCCTGCAACAGGTGTTACCTATGTGCCACTGGGGCTCACTGGGAACAAAGGAGAATTGTTTTCGTGTGCCAAAAGAACACCACGGTACCCAAGCGATACGCAATATTGAGCCAATATGGCACAATGGGGTTGAAAGGGTTATTGCATCCATACTTTATAATCAACGTACAAACCAACCTTAGGCCTACATTCAGATTTTCCGTATTTATTCCAAGATAGAATTTGTCTTTGGATGGATGACATGGACATTTGTCTTTGGATGGATGACATGGACATTTGTCTCTGGATAGATGACATGGACATTTCTACTAAAATGTCAGAAATATTTCAAGGGATGTAGAAGTATAAGTCTTATGATAATCTGTTATAACTTATGTATTTCGAGATAAAGTCACGCACAAAGGTGATATCCAAAAAATACATTGAGTAAGCATGGTACACTACATACAACCAACGTCATTCCTTGATACTTTTTGTATATGTCTATGAGACAGATTGCTCAGGAAATTGTACGGCTTTTAGTTAATTGTATCTCCACTAATAAATAGATCTACAATTCTACACTTTGTAGACCGATAAGAAAACTTATTAAAAAGCCTAATTATATTTTTGGGGTCATTCGCTTTTAAAAGGGTTAGTTTAAACCAAAGATAATTTGGAAAGATTTCAAAATGTTACTGATTGTACAAATGGATTTCTGATTAAATATGAGGGTTGACGCATTTTTCGAGTTATTTTATTGAGTTTTAAGCATTAGCATTTCATATACAGGTAACTCAGAAAATATACAACAAATTGTCACATAACACGATTTCTGCACAATAGAAGTAAGAGGGTGTGTTAACAATTATTGCTTTGCTATATTCCCATTGTTCAAGCATTACATACTACATCTAAATAATTTTACATTATAAAACAGCCAACCTTTGGAATATTGCCGTTAACGAGAAAATATTGAAAATTCATAATTTTTTTTCTTATTTATTCGAACGTGGAATTTAGAAAAGAGAACAATATTAAAGTTCCTTATTCTCAAAAAGAAATTTTGTATAAGGAAGACTGATGCTCTTAAGATCTTTACATCAAGTAGGCCTACGTTATAGATTAATATTTGGCCATTTGGTTATTTTTTAATTACCAACTCTGTACATTAATAGAAACTTGCCTCTTTGATATCTCCGTTTGTATCTGTTACGGTTGTCCACGACACACTATCATCACTGTACATCACGTGGTAGGCTGATACAAAATCCATCCCATCGCCTTGTGTGATCAGACCAGTGATGTACACCTTAGATGTGAAGTCAACTTGTATCCATGGGTTGTTGTCCTTGCTTTGGGCACACCAACTATCTGGGGAATAATGTTCATCAAATGAGATTTGTATTAGTGATGTCGGTTATCCTCCCATGTTTTTGTGACCAATTTCAGACTTTTGACATGCTAGATGGTAGACGACTTACCGGTTCTTTTCCATTGTTTTCAATATCATGCGCATGCTCAGAAGTACGTAAATAATGGGAAAAGACTGGTTAGTCTGCTGCCACCAACGTCTTAAAAGTTTCCCATTGGAAACAAATCCAGTATGCTTTGATTTGAATATTCACTGTTATTTCAAAAAAGTCAAAAATTTCCACTTAAATTTGGATTTCGGCATCTAGGCCTAATAGTTGGCAATTAGTTATAAAAAAAAATGATGTTGTTTTAACTTGTGTATAGCTAAATCTATGTCTCTGACTAAAGGAACTTGTGTATAGCTAAATCTATGTCTCTGACTAAATGAACTTGTGTATAGCTAAATCTATGTCTCTGACTAAAGGAACTTGTGTATAGCTAAATCTATGTCTCTGACTAAAGGAACTTGTGTATAGCTAAATCTATGTCTCTGACTAAAGGAACTTGTGTATAGCTAAATCTATGTCTCTGACTAAAGGAACTTGTGTATAGCTAAATCTATGTCTCTGACTAAAGGAACTTGTGTATAGCTAAATCTATGTCTCTGACTAAAGGAACTTGTGTATAGCTAAATCTATGTCTCTGACTAAAGGAACTTGTGTATAGCTAAATCTATGTCTCTGACTAAAGGAACTTGTGTATAGCTAAATCTATGTCTCTGACTAAAGGAACTTGTGTATAGCTAAATCTATGTCTCTGACTAAAGGAACTTGTGTATAACTAAATCTATGTCTCTGACTAAAGGAACTTGTGTATAGCTAAATCTATGTCTCTGACTAAAGGAACTTGTGTATAGCTAAATCTATGTCTCTGACTAAAGGAACTTGTGTATAGCTAAATCTATGTCTCTGACTAAAGGAACTTGTGTATAGCTAAATCTATGTCTCTGACTAAAGGAACTTGTGTATAGCTAAATCTATGTCTCTGACTAAAGGAACTTGTGTATAGCTAAATCTATGTCTCTGACTAAAGGAACTTGTGTATAGCTAAATCTATGTCTCTGACTAAAGGAACTTGTGTATAGCTAAATCTATGTCTCTGACTAAATGAACTTGTGTATAGCTAAATCTATGTCTCTGACTAAAGGAACTTGTGTATAACTAAATCTATGTCTCTGACTAAAGGAACTTGTGTATAGCTAAATCTATGTCTCTGACTAAAGGAACTTGTGTATAGCTAAATCTATGTCTCTGACTAAATGAACTTGTGTATAGCTAAATCTATGTCTCTGACTAAAGGAACTTGTGTATAACTAAATCTATGTCTCTGACTAAAGGAACTTGTGTATAGCTAAATCTATGTCTCTGACTAAAGGAACTTGTGTATAGCTAAATCTATGTCTCTGACTAAAGGAACTTGTGTATAGCTAAATCTATGTCTCTGACTAAAGGAACTTGTGTATAGCTAACCCATGTCTCTGACTAAAGGAACTTGTGTATAGCTAAATCTATGTCTCTGACTAAATGAACTTGTGTATAGCTAAATCTATGTCTCTGACTAAAGGAACTTGTGTATAGCTAAATCTATGTCTCTGACTAAAGGAACTTGTGTATAGCTAAATCTATGTCTCTGACTAAAGGAACTTGTGTATAGCTAAATCTATGTCTCTGACTAAATGAACATGTGTATAGCTAAATCTATGTCTCTGACTAAAGGAACTTGTGTATAGCTAAATCTATGTCTCTGACTAAAGGAACTTGTGTATAGCTAAATCTATGTCTCTGACTAAATGAACTTGTGTATAACTAAATCTATGTCTCTGACTAAAGGAACTTGTGTATAGCTAAATCTATGTCTCTGACTAAAGGAACTTGTGTATAGCTAAATCTATGTCTCTGACTAAAGGAACTTGTGTATAACTAAATCTATGTCTCTGACTAAAGGAACTTGTGTATAACTAAATCTATGTCTCTGACTAAAGGAACTTGTGTATAACTAAATCTATGTCTCTGACTAAAGGAACTTGTGTATAACTAAATCTATGTCTCTGACTAAATGAACATGTGTATAGCTAAATCTATGTCTCTGACTAAAGGAACTTGTGTATAGCTAAATCTATGTCTCTGACTAAAGGAACTTGTGTATAGCTAAATCTATGTCTCTGACTAAAGGAACTTGTGTATAGCTAAATCTATGTCTCTGACTAAAGGAACTTGTGTATAGCTAAATCTATGTCTCTGACTAAATGAAAAATGTGCATTTCCATGTTTTGTCCAGACAACGTAATTTTTCACCAGGACGATCGAGGGAGTAATAGCCCTACTAACGGCATTGTTATAATAAACAGCACAATAACAGTTGATCCACACCATTGGACATTGCTGAGTCCTATCAACGGTTTAATATTTTGAAAGATGTTGATCATTATATGTATTTTGTATCATGAGAAAGCTAATTCAAATTGTCCGTCGCTTTGGTATTAATTGTCCCAAAGTATGTGTTATAGTCCGCTACCTCCAGTATCAAGCCGTGCCATCGAAGGCAGATACTTTCCCACAACCGACGAGGATGTGATACTGTCATCAGGGATCTCCCCATTCTCCATACCAAGAGGTTCCTCAGAGTCGATGGAGCATCCTATATCGGTGAAAAGGGAGAAGCAATTCTAAACATGATGTAATGTCAACCAGGCACTAGATCAAATTGAAAAATAAACAACGCTTATTTGACTTATCTATACCTCTTGGTAGGGAAATGATACGGTATGCATTATAGACCATGTGAATCGTTTACACAATTGCGTGACCTTCCCGCCGGGCAAAAGTGTATGTATTTGTATACAGAGTTTGTACATTTTGTACTTCTCCAAGCATATAACATCAAGAATTTGTTTAATTTTAAAATAAATAAGATTTAAGATGTAGTGTTATTAAAAATCAATGTAAGATTTGTTTCTGCTGATATCTCAAAATATCAGATTTTATCAGTATTTTCCTGTCATAGACCGGTGTACTTTTTGTTCCCGGCGCATTCTGTAACATGTGATGTCATTGGTCACATCGTCTATAAAGGTCAAAACTAAATTTGTACTGAAAAACACAACGATGCATACAATAATATATCAGTGCGTTCCACGGAAGCGTTTTGAGGTCACGATAACGATTACGTTTACTGGTAACACCAACTGAAATAATCTCTTCTTGGAAGATATAATGTGGTTCTGATATTAAGAACCGGTAGTGAGAATAGTTCTCGACGTTTAGAACAGTGTGCTGTGTCCATCTTCATGAGATCACATCAAATCACATTTAATTATATCAAGCTCTTTTTCACAATGTCATTATTACGTTTCCATATTATTGTGTGGCCTTAGCTGTTATACATGGAGAAAAATAAATAAATAAAATTACTAATTTGTGCATAAGTATTGTATTTTGTTCACCATGTCCATAATATCTGTCCATATTATTGACAAGTTCTTTACCTGTTATGTCACCTGTACCTGGCTTCGGGCATTTATTGCGAATCTTTTGCATGGCTGATGCCACCCAGTGGTATTTGTTGTAAGACTGACCAGGATCCGGCTCTGGCATGGGACCATAATAAGCCGCCATCTTGCTCTCCACAAGAACCAAATTTACTTGAAATGTAATCAGAATAAAACAAGAACAATAAGAACGAAAACAAGTCCATCTTTATCCTGAAAGAAATGTTGTATTGACAAGTTAGCAAATAGGATGCCGCTGCTTCATACTCAGTGAAAACATTTCATTTATTAATTACAGTACGGTAAACGGACCGTTAAGATTAATGGCACTACGATAAGCCCAGAAGTTGAAGCTGAAGTGCATTTCACCACTAGAGACTATGATTATGCAAGAAGCAAATAAAATACCTTGTATTTCATGTCACTTTAAAGGGAAGGTTCAGCATTGATAATGTCTCATAAAACCGATTCTAAGTTTGCTGACTCTCTTTGAATCAAGACATGCATTAAAGGGAAGGTACAACATTGGTAATGTCGGCAAAACTGCTCCTATGAGTATGCTTATTTATTTATTTATTTTTATTTAAGCTTTCTTTATTCAGGGTAGCACCATTCAGTGAGTAACACTGCTTTCCAAGGTGGCCCTGATACACGTATACATTTACAATGATTTCTAAAAAAAAAATATACCAGTAGATCAAACACACAGGACTATTGCAGAATACAAGGTTAGATATATGTGTGGATATGGATAATATATACACTAGATATAATACAATTGAATAATTGGATATTAAATAATATTACTAATAGTACAATTTTAGTGAATGAGGGTATTATTTTTAAACTGGTTGATTGACATAGTGTGATAATTAATGCGAATATTCTGTGGTAATTTGTTCCATAGTTGACAAGATCTAGTTATAAACATGCGTTGACCAGAATTAGAGTTACAATGTGGAATAGCGAGTGAGTTTGAAATCTGACCTCTCGTAGAATCAAGATATATATTGATGGGAAGGTACAGCATTGGTAATGTTGGCAAAACTGCTTCTATGAGTATGCTTACTCTCTTTGAATCAAGATATACGTTGAAGGGAAGGTTCACCATTGGTAATGTTGGCCAAACTGCTTCTATGAGTATGCTTACTCTCTTTGAATCAAGATATTATATTGAAGGGAAGGTACAACATTGGTAATGTTGGCAAAACTGCTTCTACACTCACTGGCCATAAGTATTGCAACATTGAAATTCACACCAAAGTTCAGTTTGGAGAACTGTGTTACAATAATTTATTTTATTTTATTTACACTACTTTTAAGACTTCTTGAAAGTGCCTGTGTTTTGAAGTCAATGTTCTTTTTTACTGTTCTTGCTCGGAAACAAAGTCCTTCAATACTTTGTCGGGTAACCATGTGACCCAGGGACGTGCACAGGGTTGTAGAGGGGCAGGGGCTCAGAGTCTGAAAAGGGCAGTGTAATTCCATGCGAGCGCGTAGCGCGCGAGCTAAAAAAAATTTGGGCGTTTATTTATTAATAAAAACGCATAATATGGTTTTAACATTACAATCAGATCAGATTATGTTGATGACTGGTTTTCATTTACAATCTGATCTGGTGGTGAGTGATATATAGTCAAGGACCAAGTCCACCAAGTCTAATTATCCCCTTAAGTCTCAAATTTATAATAAACGTATCATATCACCTGATATTTGCACAAGAAAACGGAGCTCCACCTAGTCAAACAATCATAAAGTGCACCAATAACACAAAACCGAAAATGAACATGTATTGGGGCAAATAGCCACCTACCTAATGAAGTAAGTGTAGTAGTTGCTTTGAAGTAGGCTATACTGTAAGACATAGGTTCTCGAGTGGGAGCGATGTCAATTTCGTGATTCAGTGACAGCGTGTGCCTGCCTATCAAAGACGTATAGGCGCGCGCGGCTATGCGTGAAATCTAGTTTCGCGGAGGGGCACATGCAGGCCCGTGCACAGGAATAGTAAGGGGCATCTCTGCTGACCTAATATGTATTCTAATTTTATTCTATCCTGACATCTTTCAACTAGGCAGGGCAGTCTATGCGCAACAGGAACTTAATAATTCATTCAAAAAAACAAAAACAAAAAAACCTTGGGCTAAAAAGGGCACTTTTTATACTAGGCAAAAAGGGCAGGGGCTCAAGCACCCTTTGGGACCTATGTATGCACGTGCCTGATGTGACCTGATAATTGCGGCCATCCGTCTAGGCAATGTCTCGTACAAATTCATGTTGCAATACTTTTGGCCAGTGAGTGTATGAGTATGCTTACTCTCTTTGAATCAAGATATACATTGAAGGGAAGGTACAACATTGGTAATGTTGACAAAACTGCCTCTATGAGTATGTTCACTCTCTTTGAATCAAGATGTACATTGAAGGGAAGGTACGCCATTGGTAATGTTGGCCAAACTGCTTCTATGAGTATGCGTACTCTCTTTGAATCAAGATATACATTGAAGGGAAGGTACAACATAGGTAATGTTGGCAAAACTGCTTCTATGAGTGTCCTTACTCTCTTTGAATCAAGATAGACATTGAAGGGAAGGTACACCATTGTAATGTTGGCAAAACTGCTTCTATGAGTATGCTTACTCTCTTTGAATCAAGATATACATTGAAGGGAAGGTACAACATTGGTAATGTTGGCAAAACTGCTTCTATGAGTATGCTTACTCTCAACATTGGTAATGATATAATGTATTCGTACTCTCTTTGTTATATTGTGTCGTTAACGAGTAAATAGTTAAAACGCATTTTGATTGTTTTCATTCATTCTGAGGAAAGGAAACTTTGTTTCGGATCTTAACAGTGACAGCAATTTAGACACAAATATTCCTAGGAAAGTCAGGCTTTACACCACATAAGTTTAACATTATAATATAAAAGGTTTTTTGTTTTTATTTTTGAACTTATGTCCCAAAAAAATCTCCAGTTTGTGGTCTTAGGTCGGCTTCAAAATCAGTGCGGTATTTTAATTGTTTTAACATGTCCAAATTTCCCATACACAAAGTATGGTGGCTAAGAGAGGCCACACAAATCAGGCAAACGTTCACACTCCTATATGTAATTTGGCCTTAATGAATGAAAGAAAAAAGATTAAACGAATCTGAGGCAGATTCAGGATTTTATAAAGAAAGGGTTCCATATATGGTTTGATTGATGGTATCATAAGAAACAGGAAAGAATAGCATTGAATTGTAATCAGCCCACTGTTTACCAGTGTTGGAGTCAAGACCTCAAACTCCGAGACCGAGACCGAGACCTCAACATTTCGAGACCTCAAAATCGTCGAGAACTGAAAAATATGGTCTCGAGACTAGTCTCGAGACCAAGACCTCGGTCGAGACCTCCAACACTGTTGTTGACTCTGACTTACTTGTTTTAATCTTCCCGTGAAATAATTGGTGCTGATATTTTAAACGTTAGAATGAATACGAAAAATCTGAATGCATGTTTTACTAATATTGATCGTTTACGACACAATGTAATGAGCTGAAACTTTTTCCAGCGCAAAGGGATTTTATTAAAGGAGTGGATGACCAGCGAAGTACAATTTGTCTTCCTTAGTAACTAGTGGAGGACCATGTTTTCTTGTATTATTCTGATTTGCAGTCAAGAATAATTTGGAAGTAATTTGACTTATTTTACTAAAATAAATTTCTCTGTTGCTCATCAGACAAAAAGAGATTACAGTGGAAGTTTTGATACCATCATCAATTTAACACTGATATACTGATTTGTTTTAAATTTAAAAATACTTTATCTTGGTATATCCAAACGGTCATTTAAAGGGTAAATTACCACACTGGTTTCTCTTTGAATCAATACGCCTATACGTTGTCAAAAATTAAGAATCGTGTAGATTTAGCGCTCGTTGCTACAGTCGAGGTTCACTGAGCGTCCTTTGCTATGGAAACCAAGGCAAGTTTACTATTGTATTACTGTTCTTTTTATTATTATATGATATTAAAACCTAGCCTATATGGAAAAGCTACCTAATACCTCATAATTTCCAGCTAATGGATTATTGATTAGTAACAGAATGGAACCGCTCAGTCTCTTTCATACTTTGAAATTGACCGTAAACAAGGCAGGCAGACTAATATGAAAATGTCTGTCTATGAAAACAAATATGAAGATGTGCGATTTATTAACAATATTTAGCCACAGTTAATTGTAGATATTTCCAAATGTTTCCTTTACTGACTGATCTAAAAGATGGTCCAACAGCCCCCCCCCCCCCCTTTAAAGACAGAAAGAGGAAGAGGAGAAAATAGTCACCCTACTATCGTTTGATGATTCGGGCCGGGGCGGCCTCCCTCTGCCCGATTTTTGTAAAATATTTGAAAATTTGAGCTTACAGAACAAACAATAACTGCAGACCGAGGACCCATTGTTCCCTGGTGTTATAAGTCCTCGGTTTGCAGCATAAACATGTACACAACACACACACCCACACCAACTAAACTAAATTAAAAATCGAGATGATTTAGCGCTCGTTGCTACAATCGAGGCTCCCTGAGCGTCCTTTGCTATGGAAACCAAGGCAGGTTTAAAAACTACCTTATATCTCATGATTTCTAACCAGATGATTATTGATTAGTAACAGAAAAGAACCGAAAAAATATATACTTTGAAGGGGGAAACATGAATATTTTATCCAACAAAAGTTGCTCAACGAGGGAGAAGAGGGTAGGCGTGAACAATTCTCATTCTCCCAAATTTAACATCAACAAACTCACGAGGGGGGGGGGGGCCTTTAATGGTTATTTTGTGCACATGGAAATTCGAAGTGGGGGGGGGGGCTAAAATACCAATATATTTGCCTACAGACACTATGTACAATTCAACCATTTGGTTATTTTTGAACTACCGATTATATTAATTTGTACTGCCATTGCTAAGTTTTTTATTTAGATTACCAATGTTATTTGTTCCATATATAAGATTTACGTGATTCAAAAAACAACAATATGTAAAACTTGATGATGGTAGAATTTTTCTGTTAATCTTCCCTGGAAATAATTGTGTCACATTTTGAAGGAATGAGTACTCTTTGTGATATTCCACGTTAAGATGAATAGGAAACATCTGATTGCATTAATTCACTATTTTCTCGATACTGACACAACGACATAAACTGACAATATTGTACAGGTTAGTTGCTTTATGTACATCTTGATTCAAATTGAGTAACATCCTTCGGTCTTAAGCCCCGCCCCTCTCCTCTTTGCTGGATCCATTACTGCTTTACAAGACAACACAAAGTCAGGGCCGTAGCGAAGGCATAATATCTTCAGGGTAGTTGTGGAAGCCAATTTTTCTGACTGACTTCAGAGGCGGTAAAATCCCTGGACGAGGGGGGACGAGGTCGTGAGCTATTTTTTGAAAGGTGGGTAGGCGTAAACATATGTGGGGTAGGCGTGAACAATTCCCCCATAACATCGCCCAACGAGGGGTGGGAGTAGTCGTTTAGAATTTTCCCCCAAAATTAAATCACCTTTGGCACATTAATACAAGCCTGTTTCGATGGCTTGATTTGGTGGTTTATTTGTAGACTGAAGCTCGATTTACCGACTGGAAACCTACATTGGGGAGTCTCACACCACACACACCGTCCCACGTTTTCGCTATTTTAACGGCAACTTTCGCTATTTTAACGGACATTTAATTTTCTTCGGAACATTGCTATTTTATTTTTGGAAATAAATACAAATGCTATAAAAGGACACATTTCTCAAAATAATCTTGAGAAACATGATTTTACAGTAAATATGTACCGAAATTAATTGATTGATGGGTCCCTTTTGACACTTTTGCATTGTTAAATCAAGCTTCTGACAACTTAGTAAAATATCTCAATTAAAAGTTTGCATTCCTTTCAAATAGAAAAATCAATCTCCAATAAAAACAAATATTTCTGGAAATTGCCGGTAAAACACGATCGATACATCTTTAACCAACACTGTGATCACTTATAATAACAACTACTCGAATTGCCGTTTTAGTTTTCAATGAGAGAAATCATCGATTGATCTGCCTGCCAATCGTGTACCATGTTTACGGTCAATTTCACAACACACACACCTACACTAAATTCAGAATCGTGATGATTTAGCGCTCGTTGCTATAATCGAGGTTCCCTGAGCGTCCTCTGCTATGGATACCAAGGCAAGTTTAAAAGCTACATAATACCTCATCATTTTCAACCAGCTGATTATTGATTAGTAACAGAAAGGAACCGCTCAGTCTCTTTCATACTTTGAAATTGACCATGAACAAGGCAGGCACACTAATATGACAATTTCATATATATCAATGTGCCGTTCTCTTTTGTGTTTGTTACAAGTCTGCTCCAAGGCTGGATAACCTAATTGCTGTAACATGTCTACCCGTTTCGTCGTTTCCGCGCGAGAGGGGAAAAAGTCACGTTCAATTTTATCCCCCAGATCGTTTCTGTCATGTGACGCCCGTCGCTAGCGCCTTTTATACGTTATCTGAACCGTTATATGTTCCTTTAGTCAAGGCGCACGTGGCAACCAGGAACACAACACGAAATAATACCACACGTTTGACAGTATACTCATTGTAAAAAACTAATTTCTCGATAAATATAAGGTAGCTTTTCAACCAGCTGATTATTGATTAGTAACAAAAAAAATACTTTGAAATTGACCGTAAACAAGGCAGGCAGACTAATATGAACATGTTTCTCAATGAAAACAAATAATAGTGAAGATGTACAATTTGTTAATAATATTTGGCCAGAGTTAAAGGGACAATATTGCCATGATCAACAGGGCATGGAATCGGTGTTCTAGTTTTTAGATTAACTCAGTGACTGAAAAATAATACTCACTTGATAAGATCATATTACCGTTGCTGCTGCATAAATGAGCCAGTAATTTTTTAGTCACTGTGTTCATCTTCCACTAGAACACATCTTTCACTAGAACGACGAGGGGGGACGAGGTCGTGAGCTATTTTTTGAAAGGTGGGTAGGCGTAAACATTTGGGTGGTAGGCGTGAACAATCCCCTCATAACATCGCCCAACGAGGGGTGAGAGTAGTTGTTTAGAAATGTTTTTCCTAAATTAAATCACCTTTGGCACATTAATATAAGCCTGTTTCGATGGCTTGATTTGGTGGTTTATTTGTAGACTGAGGCTCGATTTACCGACTGAAAACCTACATTGGGGAGTCTCACACCACACACCCCGTCTCTTTTAACGTTATTTTAACGGACATTTAATTTTTCTTCGGAACATTGTTATTTTACTTATAGAAAATCAATACAAGTGCTGTAAAAGGACACATTTCTCAAAATAATCTTGAGAAACATGGTTTTACAGAAAAAAATGTACCGAAATTAATTGATGATGGGTCCCATCATAAATTAAAATAATAATAAACGAATAATTCTTGCAAAAAAGGAGGAAAATTTGGTTTGTTTAAATTCTTGTTTCTTTGTCTGTTTAATTGGGGTGTCATCTTTTTGGGGGGTTCAACCCTTTGGCATGCCAATTTTGTTTTTATAATTTTGGGGGTAAAATAATAAAATAAAAATAAATAAAAGAGAAATGATACTTAAAGTGATGTTTTTGCGGTGTTTTCAATGTCATCGTGTCCCCCCCCCCCCCAGTTTTCGACACGGATTTACGCCACTGGTTACAGTTTTTCAGTAGAGTGTATAAAAGACTTGATTTTATGTAAGGTTCCCCACGAGGCGCTGTGTATCACATTCAAATTCAAATTCAAGATGGAGAACACGAAGGCGACAATGTCAGTGGTAGTTTCGCCTACTTTGAGGAGATTGAGGCGGTTG
The DNA here is from genome assembly GCA_029582265.1 of Zoroaster sp. YZ-2022. NCBI lineage: Eukaryota > Metazoa > Echinodermata > Asteroidea > Forcipulatida > Zoroasteridae > Zoroaster > Zoroaster sp. YZ-2022. The sequence goes on along the minus strand of CM055822.1, from coordinate 20,546,926 downwards.
AAGGTAAATAGTTTGTTTAGTATTTATGGTATATTGTTCTTCTCGTTATTTGCTATTATTGTTCTTCTTGTTAGATGTTCTCGTTAGTTGTAGGAGGCGCTGTGTCTCACATTCCAATTTAAATTCAAGATGGAGAACACGAAGGTGAATCAATGTGTATGTATACATGTACATTGTACATGCCTTAATGCCCCAGTCACATTGGAGCTGCGATTGCCTACGACCATGTCAGTCGTGCGACCTAGGGCGGTCTTGGCCCGGTCGTAGGTTTTTTCTGCGATGTCGGCCTAGCAGTCACACAATAAGACCTGTCCCCGACTGGTCTGCGACTTGTAGCCAACTGATAGCACGACTGGTCGCAAGACCTTGAGGGACTTGTCGTACGATCACCCAAGACTACCAACGATTGTCAAGGATCAGTCGCACGACTAGTCACGACTGGTCGTGCGACTATGCATGACTATTTGCACGACTTGTCGTGCAGTCGCAAGACTAGTCACGCATAGTCGTGCACGTCATGCATTTGCACGACAAGTCGTGCGAATAGTCGTGCATAGTCGTGCGACTGTTGGACGACTGGATAGTCCCACGATGAACCACGACTACGTAAGACCACCCAAGACTTGTAGCACGACCATCGCACGACTATTGAAGACCTACCTACGACCAGCTACGACCAGCTACGACCAGTTTGGTCGCAGCCAGGTTTTTGAACATGATCGAAAACCTCCCCAAGACCGAATTCGGTCTTGCGACTACCCAAGACCACCCGCAACCACCCGCAGCCACCCGCAGCCACCCGGGACTTGTCGCAGGACTTTTCTACGATTCCTTGTAATTTCCAGTCGCAGACGATCGTAACCTGTTGTAAGTTGTCGTATCCTCCAGTGTGACTGGGGCATTATGCAAACGCTCGGCGACAATCACGTCGTGCATAAAGTCACTGTGTGAGCGTGTGCATGTAGTGTCGCGGCCATTATGCGCTGTCGGTCAACGGGTTACATAGTTTCGCCCTTCTCGTGAACAATTAAGGCTTAACCTGAACTAATTAAGGAGAAGAAAAATCCTTAACTGGGCCAGGCGCAGTTCTCATGTATAAACATGTGATAAAACTCACATAATACCAAACAATAATGTAAAAAAGACAAAATACTCATTAAAAAATAATATTTTATACAATTTACATAAAACAGAGGCAAACCATTTAGACCTATACCTCACAAGTATGTACAATTTTACCTAACTGCCATTTACGTAAAAGTTAGGAAAATAAAATTACCCAATATCCGCGCAGTAATATTGTATATAAATGTTGGCTAACATTTTACCCAACGCCTGTTTGGTAAAGTTTTACTTAATTATTAGGAGGTTCACCAGGAACATCTAAAACAGGGTAAGGTTTTACACATTTTTTTCTCTGTGTGTAGTTATTGCATTCAGACTGTTTGTTTTCATTTTGATTTGAAATTTTAGGAAAGAAAGCTCTTGTCTAAATTCAAACTGGTTATAATTTCACAGGAAGATTGAAACCATCCTCAGAAAGTTTGGTTATTTTTTAAATTACCAATCATATACCTTAATATTATTTAATGAGTGAACAAGAAAAAGATTCAATAAATCTGTGGCAGATTCAGGATTTTAGAAAGGATGGTGTCTTGATGGAATTAATGGTATCATATACAAGAAACCGTACAAGACATTAGCCTACCTTAAGGCAGATCTGTGCAAACTAATTTCCGACATTAATTATTGTTATTAATTACTGGCACTTGGGAACAGGTAGGGGGCACTTTGGCGGAACAACAACGGAACTTAGAAGCCCTTGTGCTTTTCTTGAAGATGTTTATGCTCAATGGAGGCACTTGTGTGGACACACCCTTTCAATAGGGACACGTACCCCATCCAACAAGTTCTTGTTCATTATATCTACTTAGGCCTATGTATTGTTAGTTTACATCCGTCTCATTGGTGGGTCCAGGGGGGGGGGGGGGGGGGGGATAAGGGGGTTGTAGCCCGCCCCCCTTAAATCGTAAAAAATAAAAATAATAAAAAATAAATAAATAAAAAAAGGAAGAGAGAGAGAGGTGGGAGGGGAGGGGAGAACGCACTCCCATTCCCACAGTGTGCTTTGTTTTTTTCTCCCTTTGATTATTTCATTGTTATTTTTGTAGTACTGAAAAATAATTGTTTTTGATTTTCAGCCCCCCCCCCCTAAAAAATGTTCTGGATCCGCCCATGCGTCTTTACTTTTTGTTATGTGCAATTTAGTCCTATAGTGGTATCAAAATATATCAATTATATAAAATATATCAATCATTAAACCAATTATTCAAGGAATAAATCAATCAATCGATCAATTTGTCAATGTACTATGTTCATTAATGTTATTTTCTTGTTTAAAAGTTTAGTTTTGTAAAAACTGAGAGGTGAATAAAGTGTTATTTTGGAAAAGTAAAAAAAAAAAGTTTATAAATCAATCAAATAATTTTAAAATACAGACATTATCTTACATTTATCTTGTTTGTTGATCTCTTTTCGTTTTGATTATTTCAGGTTGGTTTTGTTTAGTTGTCTTTTATGATTGACTAATTTATTTATAAACATCAATGCTTGGGAACACCACACAGGTCCTAATATTATGCCGTGTACGTGGGTTAATTCAATCGGACAAAACATCAATGCAAATAAATGAAGCACGAATCTCTAGTATTCAACATTCTTTACAAATTGTACTGAAACTTACCGATCAGCAAGGCTGCAGCAAGAATCAAGAGAGGCAATACATCGATGATATGGTGAAGAGTAAACATAACCAAAGTCTCCACACTCCGTCAAATCAACTCAATGCTGTTCGCTATATATCAATAAGTTTGTTTTCAAGTGCCGCGATCCCTTTTCATGCTGAGGTTAATTTTATCAAACGACGCTCATCCACCGCGAGAGATACGAGTCTGATGGAATCTATTATTGTACTTGTTTACTGATTCTTTACAATGTGGAATTCAGAGTGCCGCGATTGTCAAACGATGCTCATCCACCGAGACAGAGAGACGCATCTATGATGAGTCAGTTAACTTCAACTTCGGCTGTGATCACGTCGCCCATCAACCACACCTCACTATGCTATAAATCATGATCGTGTCGTCGTCATAATATAGATATGACTTTATGTAGGGATGTTTTATTATTGAGCAGGGAGTTAAGTAAAACAAAAACAGGTCCTGGTAGTGTTTAGGCATATGGAAATTTCGCTAGTTGCTGAAAGGAATAACTAAATACATTCCCTTTTTAAATAAATATATATGCCTGCCTTTAGATCCATGGTGTTAGCAAATAATTCCTGCTAACATTTGGAATATAATCAGTATTTCTTTTAAAAGGAATCGTAATGAAGTCCAACGGTAGAAAGGGGTTGCGTATAAGCAAAATATGTGATTCCGCTTAACAATATAGTGCACAAATGCATCGCCCTCCATGAGCCTGCCGATTTTTGTCTTTTAGTAAAAATAATAATAATAAGAGAAAATGATACATTAAGTGTTGTTTAAATTGGTGTTTGTGGGAGAAATTACTCCCAGCCGGGCATGCGTGCAAGAACTGAGCTAGCTCACAAATTAATATAATTGCCATATCTACTCTGAACATCAGAGAATTTTGCGGCCATGTCGAGCACGCATGTGGTGGTTGCACTCGCGCATGCCATAAGAGTGTAATGTAACATTGGGGTCAAATAATGTGTTAACTATGTACATTATAGGCCTAAACTCACAAAAAGTACAAAGAGTCGAGTGCATCTGGCAAGTTTTATATTTTGACTTGTTGTAGTAACTTTTGATTATAATAGTAATTCAAGGCTGTGGAGGAATGTTCTTTAAAGTCAAAAATTCATTTTAAGCATACAAATGCATATTGTGTACTGCAGAAAAAAATTGCACCCCCCCCCCCCCCCATGTTCTGAATATTGTGCACATGCTCAGAATTACATAAATATGAACGTTTTCCCAATTTGTGAGGCCTCTCTTGGCCACCATACATTGTGTATAATTTGGTCTGGTTCCAATAACCGCGTACACATGTATCACCAGAAGTCTATTAACTACAAAAAGTTAACAAAAAAGCGCATTACCGCACCGATTGTGAAGCCGGCCTAGGGCCAGAAACCAGAGACTTTTTGGGGGGGGGGGGGGCGGGGGGGGGGCTTGGACTTGAGTGTTTACTCATTCGACGGGGAGACTCTATGTAAAGGGTTATAGTTGAACATTGATTTTTCTTTAAAGTCAAAAATTCATTTTAATATACAAAATATCGTGGACTAAGTGTACTGCAGAATAAAAAAAATTGCACCCCTCCCCCATGTTCTCAATATTGTGCACATGCTCAGAGTTACGTAAATATAACCGGTAAGAACCGGTAAGTCTGCAGCCAATCAAAATTCTCTAATTGTGCCATTGTTAGAGAGTACAAAACGTGGTGCAACCGAAGATTTATATTAGTATATTATGCCTGTTTATCATTCATATCAGTACGAAGTTCAAATACTGGTGGAAATGATGTTATTGAACTTCAGGCCAAATAAAAAGTATACGGTTTCCGGGCCCAGTGCGCGTCGGGATTTTTATTTATTTATTTTATTTATTTATTGTTTTGTTTTGTTTGTTTTGTTTTTGCTATGAGACGATGTCCAATTGCAGCTAAAATTTCTGGATCGATTGGAATTCTGCCATGCTGTGTTTTAAATGACTTTTTTCACATAGGGGTGAGGAACGTTTTCTCAATTTGAGAGGCCTCTCTTAGCCACCATACTTTGTGTATGGGAAAAGTTTGATCTGGTTCCAATAACCGCGTACACACGTATCGCCAGAAGTCTATTATGCTATGGTCCCACAGAGATTTCGACTCTCTCGATCGTGTTTCGTCAAGATTTTTTTACAAAATCTTTTCAAGAAAAGTCGAAATAGTCTAAAGAGTCTAAAAAAAATCGAAACTGTCGATATTTGTCGAGATTTGTCGAAAAATAAAATCATTAATCGAAAATTATTAAACCTGACCAATATTTTTCGATAAAGTTTCAATCAAATTTATCGAAATTTTGTCGACATTTTATCGAAACTGTCGAAAATGAAATCGAAATAGTCTTAACAGTCTAAAAGTTCGAAAAATAGTCGAAATAAATCTAAACTGTCTAAATAGTCTAAACAATCGTAACAGTCGAAATAAATCGAAACATTTGTCCAAATTTTTTTTTTAAATCGGAAATTAATCGAAAAAAAATCGAAATCATTCTAAACAGTCTAAACAGTCGAAATTTGTCGAAATGCCAGTCGAAATGATCTAAACAGTCGAAAGTCGTCGAAATGAAATCGAAAATGAATCGAAATTGTCGAGAAAATACAACAACAAAAAATTTCTCACGGAAAAAAGATATTTTGTCGATATTTATACGAGATTTTGACGAAATTATTAAAAATAACAAAAAATCCAAGAATCGAAATATATTTCGACAGAAAGATCGAAATATTCCTGTGGGACCATAGCATAAGATACAAAAAGTTAACAAAAAAGTGCATCACCGCACCGATTGTGAAGCCGACCTCAGACCAGAAACCGAAGACTTGTTTTTTTGGCCTTTGACTTGAGTGTTTACTCATTCGACGGGGGTCTCTATGTATTAGGGGTTTCTGTGTAAAGGGTTATAGTTGAACATTGATTTGTGTACTTGATTGATTTAGTTTTAGATCTTCATTAAGTTACTGATACTTTATTATATTGTATGAATAAACATCTAGTAGACTGCAGGATTGTTTAGACGAAAACCAGTATTTTCATCATGGAGTTTTTGACGATAATATTCTGTTTGGTGGTCGTACCGGTGCTAGCGTACGTAGCGGCGAGCCTAGCCGCATCGGACGGGGAGTCTCTCCACGGCGTGTACGCTGTCCCCGGTCGGTGGTTCTCGCTCAAATACTTCATCGTGAGGTGGCTGCTTGCGTGGGATAAAGACAGAAAACACAACATCGGACGGAGGGCAATAAACTTTCAAATGTTACAGGAGAAAATGAAAGAAATTGGGAAGATGGAATATTTCAACGGAATTGAAAAGGTGAGCTCGCAAGTCATTCTTTGCTGAACTCACTTAATGCCAAAGTCAAAAGAAATTAAATTTGTGCAATGGTAACAGTGATCAGCCCTTGTATGCTGTTATGAACGACAATGTAAATGTGTCTTTATACGATGGTGTGTGCTTTAGATGATCGTATTCGTTTCATTCATACGGAGGTTAAACATTAAAACTGCGATCTATTAAGAAAGACTAACATATTACAACAGGTTACAACAGGCTGGAAGGATCTGCTTCGGAAGGTAGTTCTCTCAAGAGTCTTGAAGGACCTATTCCCCCAAACGATCTTCATTTTTAATTTGATAACAAAACTTGTGTACCTTATAAATCATTATTCATGGATGAGAGAGGGAGAAGGTAATATAATGGCTGTTGTTGTGGTTTGTGATTTTCTTTTTTTAATTTTTCATTATTTCAGGGCCAGAATTCCCTATACATCAACGGAAGCGACCAAGGTGGGGAGACCCACCTTGTGGTCCGGGTAGCCATCCAGCCCGATGACCAGCGAGAAGTTTGGTTCCTGCTCCGACTGCCGGGCATTGGGGACCTAGTGCTCCCGCAACATCCGGACTGCATCATGGACAACGTCCGCCCCGGGGATGGGTTCAGCGGGGCGGGCCTCACCTGTACTGCCATCGAACCCCTGCGAACGTGGAGGATCTCATACAATGGCCTGTGCAGGTATGTGGCCAACATTAATTTAGAATGAAATAATGACGTAACCACTGTAATTTGTTTTGTTTGTGGTGTGGGCGTGGCTTATTAAAAAAGGCAACATTCGTGAGGAATCGGATCACTCCACAACATTTATTTTGGCCAATGACTATCATTCTGTACACATAATCAGGGTCTTCACGTTTGTGCAGTGAAATGTGCCCAATCTTTGCTTTGTGAAAAGTGCGACGAACGGGTAAGGTTATTTGCATGGATTGATTGAACCAAATCAAAGTCTAATATACGAGATCTTTTGGAATAGATTTGAGTACGTATTTTTCTCTAGAAAAAAGTATTATCTCATTATACTTTTCTGTTTTCGTTTCATGATTTTGTGTATGCATATAAGTGAAAGTATTTAAAATTTAGTGAATGTTTTGAGAGGTGTAGGACAAAATTAAATCAATTGTTTACCACCCGACGGAAGAATTTCACCAACCTATATATTTCACGGAACCCGCTGCTATATAGGATTCTAGGCGGCCAATCGTCATCGGGCAAGCTCGGTGGTCAAGAGGTTAAGACTAGTAAGCAGGAGGTTGTGGGTTCGAATCCCACCCGAGTCGCCTGTGAAGTTTTTCACAGACACTCGGAAAGCAGTCTGCAGTGCTATACGTACGTCGATGTAGGGCAAAATTAAATCAAGAGGTAAAGCTTACATTGCTACGTTAAAAAACACAATTTTTCAGATTTAAAGGGAGGGTACAACATTGGTATTTGATAAAGCACGTTCATTTTCACCCTCTAGTTTTCAAGAAATATATCATCAAACAAATCTGTATGTTTTACGTTTTTGAGAAACAATGAAAAACTGTGGTTTTTTATGTCTTTGTTTTACAAAAAATTCCCGAACGGCAACATTTTTTAAATTTGACATAACAATTCCTGTTTTCTGTAAGATGATATTTTTTTTAATCAGGTACGTTTTTAGATGTTAATTGTTTAATGTGATAATCTAGAAGCTGCCAATGTTGAAACAACCCTTGAAGCTCCAAATAATGCTCCGTGGATTTACTTCTTAAGACTGAAACCCAACCACGTAATATTGTGACGTTTTAATCTCTTTCCTGAAAAGGGTTGGCATTCGAAAAGAGTGGAGTACCAAAGATGAAAGAACATTAGTTCATGTTCGCTGCAGTCTGCTGTGAGTATTACTTGATTTTATTTGTTTTGTTTCATCTACGGCGGGGCCATGCAGCCCCTCCCCCAACCAAAAAAATAATAAATAAGTCAATAAATAAGTAAATAAATAAATTTAAAAAACAGTTTAAAAACAGCCGAGTTGCATAAAATGTGCTCATTAATTATTCCTCACGAAATATTAAGAGAGCGAGTGAGGAGGGCGATATAGGTGGCGCTATAATGACAGTACTGGATGACAGTGGTCCATGCGACCCTTAAAAGAAACAATAATTCCATTAAAAATCCACAAGGAAAACAAAGAAAACATGTACTGCTTCAGAAGCGAGACTAGAAACTAGACCTCTATACCAACCATACGGTTAGGTTCCCAATACGTTTTAGGGGCGCATGTCAAAAGCCTTAGAAACCAATAAATGCCCAACACAATTTAAATCCATTCCCAGTTTCTTTAGTTAAGGAAAAATTGATTAAAGAGGTGATAATCATCTTTGTTTGTTTGTAGTTGGAGTGCCTTCACAACAGTCTATGATTTTGCCTCTGACGTCAATCCTAGACTCGTTGCAGGCAGCATAGCAAAGGAAAAATGGACAAGACAATGGTTCACCAACTTGCTAAGGTTGGTGTTTTAACGATCATTTCTAGAATACAAAAGTATGAAAAGTCCGTCCCGGGCTAATGTAGTCATCATAACGTTGATTATTTACCGACTGAGAAATTGTCTATTTCCCTGGGAGTGCATGGGTTGGCAGTCCAGCTGAAGTTGTACAGTTTTCGCCCGTACCAATACTCATTGGTGGAGAAAAGCAGTCCTGGAAGAATGTCTTACTCAAGGACACAGGCAACAGCATGGTTTTGCAAGAATTCGAACCCGACACAAACATCAAAACACACAGAGGGCAACAGGCCGGTCCCTTCCCCCGTCAAAAAAGAACAATTAAACACATGTTGCTTTGTTGGGGGCCAGAGCACACTGAAATAAAGTACTGTGAAAATACAGTACTGTCAATATGGACTTTTTTAGGTTGGCCTCTCTGAAACCCTGTATCCACTGCTGACTAAAGTCCAATGCACTAACCACCCGGCCTTACTGTATTTTGTTTTAGACTTTGGCTTGTATATGACATCATCTTTAACAGATAGACATAGTACGTGTTTTTATAGCTATATCTATAATACTATTTTTGAATATGATGTGACCTACTCAAAATCTAGGGGAGAGTGGAAGGTTTTTTAAGGAAACCTTTCCAAACCCTTTCCCTTACTATTGACTAATACAAGATCGAATCGAGTTCCGTCCAATAAGGTTTTATAAATATAAATGCATCTGTGGTACCATTATCAAGAAGCAATACCACTTACTTTATAGCCATTTACATCAATTGAACACATTGAGTGGTCGATATATATGAGCATGTTCTTACCTTTTTCCAAATGTATTTCTTTTTTTCGTATCCCAGCATGCATCAGGATCGCTATACTCAGTTTGGTATGATCCACGGAGTTGTTCAGGTTGACAATCGGGACGAGACAACACTGATCATGCGCGGTGTCAAGGAGCGTTTGATTGGTAAATTGGTTTGTGTGATTTGCATAACTTTATCAAACAAACTGGCAGTCCCTTGCGAGAAAGATGCATTCAGCAATTTCGATCGGCGATCACGAAATTTGTGTTCGTTATAACGAGGAACTTTAACAGTTGGTCACCAACATTGAGACGTGGCTAATGGGAGAAACATTTGACGTTTCATAAAAACAAAATTTACTAATTTCACTGGTCAACAGAGGGCGGCACAGCATCCCATAAAACGCACACTATCTTTTAAAACACACCAATATGACGACTTTGAATTTGACTTTGTTTTCTAATTTCGAGTACTTCCGAAGAATAATTTCTCAAGATGTTTTTATATCATCACCAACTTGAATACCAAGTGAGTCAGGGTTTGTAAACTTGCACATTGCTTGAGTTAAAAGCAAATATAATAGCTTAAAATTTCTTTTCTTTCTTTAACGTTTAAGGACCACAACAATGGCGTGATATCCACACGCGTATCTCGAACTACATTGTGTTGGAGGTGAGTGGTCTATAACTAGATGAATGGGACCATGTTCTCGCTTTGTTTGTTTGCGTTATATCACGTAGAAAACTAAAGTATGTCCAGCAATTAAAAACTCCGGGGGTCAGAAATGCCTCAGAAAGGGGGGTCCACAAGCGCCAGAACTATATTTTTGACAAGAATTAATTCCATTTCAGTCAGATTCTCTCTGACCCAGTTTCCTAGTCAGTCTGATTAAATTACGGCTCAGGCACCTGCATTGACTTATTGTATGGGTCAATTCAGATCCAGGACTCTTACAGTCTTCAAAAAGAAGGTTTCTTTGTTCGCTCAAAAAAAAAATCACCAAAGCAGTGTCCGTTTGTGAAAGATTGATTAATTATTTTTGTTTTTTAAGGTAGTTTTTATAATTTATTTTACAATTGTGTAACAAAGACAAACATTTTGTCTTATCTGTTCAATTCTGTCTTCTACACACAGAATGGTAACTGTATATACGCCGAAGCATCATGTATACCAGGGTATCTTTCAAGGTATGACGATCAATCAAAAGATAATGTATTAGCTTCCTATCTAAGTATAACTTTGAAATAATATGGTGTGGAATATACATTAAGTTTTTTTTATTTATAATGATTGAGATTACAACTTTGTGTTACATTATGAGCTGCAATTGGTATTACATAATGTACCAGCAACCTTTTGTAAATTCGACAAAATAACTTGTTTGTTTTATTTATTTAGTTTTTTTTTAATTAATGAAAGCACTTCAGACGATATCATTTTTGATATGTAAGGACCCTCTTCTCTTGTCAAATTTTTAGCGTGACATCGGCGTTTATGGTGAAGATGGTTGGTGACATTATACCTGCGTCATCTGTCAATCTCCCATTGCCTGTGTTGATGGAAAATGCGAAAGAGATACCAACGAACTTTACCTTTGATGTTCAACTGGAAGGTAAAGTTATATGTATACTTGACACTTAAGTAACACATGTCTTTGAGTTCCAGTAGGTTGTGGGTATACCCCAAACAGATATAATACAAAATGTAAGAAAATAAAATCAATAGAATCTTTAGACATGGTCGTAGAATATACGACAATACGAAACAAATATATATCTTAACACGTTAAGATATATTTTTTGTGATTTTAAGAAGTGGAATTTTAATTTTTAATGGTCATAATGATAGTCTCGCAAATAATATTTTATATTGACTTGTCAGATATTGTCAATAATAATCGTTGTTTTTAATGTAGGGCCTGTATGGAGGTTTTCCTCGTTGCCTGCATTTTAATTGAACAATTTAATTGGCATTTAATTGAATATCAATTAACGGAGACAAACTTTTATTGGAGACAATAAAAGGTACTTATTAATAGAATATTCCCGCGAAATGGTACAAATTTCACATGTTCATTCGAATCAAAGATTAGCAATTGTTAAGCAATAAACTAAAACGGTTCTTTCCTGTCGCGAATTGGTTTACTTTCGTTAATAGACTCACCTACTTGAGACATCATGGGGCTGAATGAAAAAAGTACCTAATCAGCGAACAAAACAACAAATATTTGGTGACGTCACGTTCCCAATACGACTGGTTCTTCACATGCCTTGTTTCGCTTTTGTTCTTTGACACAGCACTTAAGAAATGGTTCGATTATTAGCTTAATGTGACGTCATTTCTTTGGCTCGCTAAATTATATAACTGTTCAAAAGATGCAATTGTACGTAAACAAACCGTATTTCCATCATACCTCCAACCAATTACGATACCATGCAAAGCCTAAAACCTTTCAAAAGTAACTGTTCAGAATGTTTGAATGTTTTTGTGTGTGTATGCATTCCTCAGTTAAGTGTACTTTTCTTGACAGATGGGAAGAGACTGGATATTAAGGTTCACAATGAGGACACGATGTATTTGAACATGGGCAGCGACTGGTGTGTGCAGGTAGGCGAGTCTCTGACCACATTCACGGTGAACGGCATGCAGGGATGGGGTGTGTGCCAGACCATCAGAAGGTGAGATCACACTTGATAGAGAGAGATACGATAAACAAAGTGCTAGTATTCAGTGCCGGCCGTAGCCAAGATTTCAGTGATAGAACATTATATTGGGTAAAGAAAAGACGTACCAATCGAGCACGTAGCAATAGTACCATTTAGGCGGTTTCATCATACCCCGTGCCATCATGGCGTTATATTAACACATATCAAAGAAAAAAAACAATACCCATACCGTGCTCAACTGAAGATCTAGCCTTGACTCAAGGCTGTTGTCGCAGTGCGCACTTACCACGGTATTCCCACCCCGGCCCGTACCGATTGCTAGCCAGAGAAATTCAGAACACACACAAGGTGCGCCGTCCCCGGCCCGGACACGTATACATGTACACTGTACAGCGAGATCAATAACTAAGTCATGAATACGGTTGTGCATTGCGACCTCATACGCGTTCGAACTCAATGACTCAATGAGTCTTTGAGTCTCACTGGCAAATCTGTTTACTCATTGAGTCATTGAGTGAGTTCACTCAATTGACTCATTGAAGTCTTTACTCATTGAGTCAGTTTTTGAGTCTACTCAATGACTCAATGAATCTTTACTCATTGAGTCATTGAGTCTACTCAATGACTCGCGTTTTGTGGTGGAATGAGTCTACTCATTGAGTCTTTACTCATTGAATCGTTTCTCATTGAGCCGGCATTGAGCTCAATGACTCCAATGACTCTATATCTTTACTCATTGAGTCACTCAATAGTTATTGAATCTTTACTCATTGAGTCATTGAGTCCTCACTCATTGACTCATTGAGGTCATCAATCATTACAGATCTTTACTCATTGAGTCATTCTCATTGACTCAATGAGTCTACTCATTGAGTCTTTACTATTGAATTTTACTCATTGAGTCATTGAGTTACTCAATGACTCATTGAGTCTACTCATTGGAGTCTTTACTGATTCATTGAATCTTTACTCATGAGTTTCAATTGAGTCTAAGTCAAGTCTACCATTGAAATCATTTAATGACCAATGACCAATGAGTTCACCATTGTGATTTTGATGGAAACCATTGAAAAAATAACAATACAATGCACGCAAACACGTGTAGCCAAAATAATTATGGACCCCGTCTCTGTATACGTGTGAAATGGCTGGAGTACACAAATGTCAAAGTCCAACATGGGCTAGTTGTACATGTACAGTATACAATCATGTATCGCGCACTGCAAGCATACAGTTGCTGGGCCAACCAGTAACCAATGAGAATACGTCTTTGGTTTTTGAATCTGGTATATTAGCATTAATGAGCTCCGCCTTAAATTTTGGCATGTGCAGAAGTATCAATAATAATAATAATGTATAGATTTATATAGCGCACGTATCCACCAACTAAGTGGCGCTCAAGGCGCATTATATTATTATCCCTGCTCATAAGGCTCATAAGGCTCATAAATCATTCCTGAAACCATCTCAGCTCCCTGGGGAGTATACAGCTCAATTGCTGCCATTTCTAGCGCATATAGAGCAAACCATCTCTGCCTTCACAGGTACCCATTTAACCCCTGGGTGGAGAGAAGCAATTATGGTTAAGTGTCTTGCTCAAGGACACAGGTGTCACGGCCGGGGCTCGAACCCACACTCTGCTGCTGGCAACACCAGAACTTGAGTTCAGTGCGCTAGACCGCACGACAATCCACTTTACGTGCATTATACAACACACGGGACCTACGGCTTTACGTCCCATCCGAAGGACGAAGCAATTATGGTTAAGTACCTTGCTCAAGGACACAAGTGTCACGACCGGGGCTCGAACCCACACCCTGCTGCTGGCAACACCAGAACTTGAGTTCGGTGCGCTAGACCGCTCGGCCACGACACTCCAGGCGCGACTCGACGACGAATGGTCACTGTATGTATATGTACATGCACAAGTATACAGTATACATATGAATCCGTACACTTTGTCCATGTGCATTGGAGTTTGGAAAGCTATAAAGCGGGGCAAATTTGTGGGACTAAACCGTTCGTACGCGCCTTGATCCAAGGCTACTGAAGATCTGGCAGAGTACAATCCCTGTGCACAACGATGTGTGGAGAAGTTGAAGGACGTCATCTAACACTAACTCCTATTGTATCGAAGACACGACAAGGAGAAGAAGAACAATGGACCAAATTACTCGATCGGACAGGGCTGCCCTCTATGGAAGATCTTCTGATCAAAAAGAATCTCCGGTGGACTAGACACCTCATGAGGATGTCGTCAGACAGGCTACCAAAGCAGATCCTCTACTCTCAACTGCCTTCTGGTCACAGAAAGAGAGGACGTCCTCGTCTCCGGTTCAAGGATACCATCAAGAGAAACCTGAAGCTGAGAGACATCAAGATCGACTCATGGACATCACTCTCACAGCAGAGAGCTGAATGGAGAACGGCAGTCAAGTGATGAAAGCAGTCTTTGTCGCATCGCGACCGATAGCATGATGATGATGATGGAAGGACATCATCTAACACTAACTCCTATTGTATCGAAGACACGACAAGAAGAAAAACAATGGACCTCGATAGGACCAAATTGCAAACCATAGTAAACCCATTATGTCATTTTAACCCCTTTTAAGAACAACACCAACGCAACTGCTGTCAAACCAAGTGTAACCACACACACACGGGATCCATTTAAAACAAGATTAAATAACAAGTGAGTCATTACATAATATGTTTTTATTCTGCTGTGCAGGTATGATGGAGAAAGAAGTATCCCTCCAAAAGAACCAATGCCCAGGCTGTACAGGGAACCAGGTAAATATTAACGGGTACTTGTGCGTTGTATATACAACGTGTTGTGCAAAGAAGCAACATCAAGGCATTATCAATACATGTTTTTCTCTTTCTTCTGTTTTGAACATCCATTAGCCCTGTACATTAAACTCACGATGCACTGTTGTTATACAGTCGAAATTAATGTCAATTTGAATTCTGACTATTAATGTCCACTTTTATAAATCTATACATTATTAATTGTTTTCGTATACAGAATATGTGACCGCAAAGGATTTGAACGCGCTTGTTGTCCCACTGTCGGTGAGGGCGTGCCAGGTGTCTTCCCTGACTGGTGGGAAGGGATCTCAGCTGGCAAAACTAGTGGCTCTACGGAATCAAGTGGCGGTTGAGGTGCGTCAATTTTTTTTTAAATGCCATCACTGCAAAGGCCTACCCAGTGCTTCCGAGTATATGAGAGGGGGAATCAGGCGAAACAACACGGGCGAAACTCGAACCCACGACAGTTGGTGAATCCATGAGAAGTGATGGAATAATAATCGTAATCGTAATCGTAATCGTAATCGTAATCGTAATCGTAATCGTAATCGTAATCGTAATCGTAATCATAATAATAATATGGACTTATATGGCGCACGTTAGTATCCACCAAACTGGTGCTCAACGCGCATTACATTATTACCCCTGCTCATCAGGTGCATAAATCATTCCTGAAACCATCTCAGCTCCCTGGGGAGTATACAGCTCAATTGCTGCCATTTCAGCGCATATAGGGCTAATCAAACACAACAACCAACTCTGCCCTCACAGGTACCCATTTACCCCTGGGTGGAGAGAAGCAATTATGGTAAAGTGTTTTGCTCAAGGACACAAGTACCACGGCCGCCGTCTGGATTCGAACCCACATTCTGATCAAAAATCTCAGATTCTGATCAGAAATCTCAGCCATCAGAACAGAAATCCGATGCACTAAACTGCTCGACCATGGCACACCATAGGGAAAGGGAAAGGGGAAGGGGTAAACGTGCCCCATTTTTTCGTTGCTGTGCATGTAAATTTATCATACTTTTCTTTTATGGCAGCGTACAAACTACTTCAAATGTTTTTTTTCTTTAAATTAAAGTCTTATGATCTCTGGATCGTGGAAGTTACAATTTGTTTATAATTTTTTTAAATAAATAAATAAAAATAAATGGCAACCAAAGGGAGGGGTCAGGACTACCTGGCCCCCATTGGCTCCGCCCTTGGCTCCGCCCTTGGCTCCGCCATTGGCCCCCTTCCCCTTTTCGAGATCCTGGATCCGCGCCTGCGCACGACCTCCTTTCCAGTTCAGACGAGTTATCTTCTCGAATATTAATCACTGGGTATGTTTCAGTGTGCATCTATTGACATAAGTCCTGCTTTATGGAATAGACAATGCATTAGATTGATCCGGCTTTTATTCATTACAGTATGAAGTTCCAGATGGTTTCTGCATAACAACATCAGCATTTAAGAAACATTTAGAGGTATGTCAATTCAAACAAATTATGACCAGTAAGTCTATAGGGAACATATTTGCATGCATCTTCATAATGTACTGAGAAGTATAGGTTGATGAAAGTATTGTGTTATATATGGCCATAAAGTATGGCCATAAAATGCGGTCATCTTGTATTTCTCCATACAATGTCACGTGACCAAACCAAAAATAGTCTGGCCCGTATTGAGAAGCTACGCCCTGACCGTGTAATTGCGAAAAGGGTATCAGACCAAGGTGGTTGCATCGTAGTAAATCTCCATTTAATTTGTATCACAACTTCATTATTTCTTCATTTTTGTCAACAGAACAACGTTGACTTGCAGAAAGCTGTGAGAGAACTGAAAGAAGTCTCTGGTACCGTTCGGGAGGGCGACCTTATGGAAACATGCGAAAGGTGAACATCATGCTCTGGATGAGTTAAAGACAATTACTTAAAAGGGAATTTTCTTCAAAGTGGTCACCTCGGGGTTATAGGCCTAATATATTATATTTGTTTCTTATTAACATGCGTAATAGTTGGTAATGTTAATTACAAATCGTGTGGACCCGTTTTTGTTGAGTCTTATGATATATTTAGTAAAAACTAGATGGTTGAAATTAAAATTCGTTGTCTGCTCAGTAAGAACCTTTACACATTTTGTGACAATAACTAAAAGTTCCTGTAAGATTAATTAGCTTTAATTACCTAATTAAGTATAAGATAATGGGTCTTGAGTACTGAATGTAGCATTTTGAGTATTCCCATTGTTAAATAACATAACTTCAAATAATTAAGTTTGAATCTTAAGTTTTGGGAGAAGTTTAAACTATCAAATTAAATTTTCTTGACTTAAAGGTCTGCTCTGCTCTTATGACCCGACAACTTTACCAAATACCAATGTACTACTCAATTGAGAATTTCACATGGTGTCACTGCAAACGGTCTTTACTACAAGTCTTGCTTTATATAAATACCAGTGTTTGTATCTCCCCTTGTATTTGTTGTATAGGCCTAACACATTGCATCCTATGCATTTTGAAAATCTGCACAACTGTCTTTGTGTAATCAAAATCTGTTCACACGTTGTGCAGGACCGTTGCATTGGTAGCTAAGACCATCATTTCTAATCAACTGAAGGATGAGATTGCTGGGATCTTTCAGAGATTATTTGGAGAGACGGAGAACACAAGAACATTTGCTGTTCGCTCCTCAGCAGTCGGTAGGTACACTGTAGACGTTGGATGTATAGAATAAATTATGATTTTAGTTATTTTTTTACTGTAGTTTATATTGATATTTTGATATCCACAACCACCGGCAGCCTGTTAGAGCCAAAATCGGACAGACCACAACATTTCCAAGCTATAGACGAAATTGTGATTTGAGTTATTTTTTTACTGTAGTACCTATATCTCGATAGCCTCAACCTCCAGCAGCACGTTAAACCGAAAATCGGACCGACCACGGGATGTCCAAGCTATGATCGTTTAATGAGACACAAAGGCGACCTGCACTCATAATTTGCTCTTAAATTTGCATAAACGTTATTAGCAATGGAGTATGGCATTATAAAAGTTAACATTTAACAAATGGACTTGAGTAGAATGTAAAACCCCAAGTGTTGATACCATTGGAAAGCTCTTTTCCAACTGAATTCAGGAAAAAGAAAATCACAATTGTGAAAAATATCGACTTAACTGCGAGCAGTATACATGATGTTGGAACCATGTTGGACGGTTCAAAGGTCCAAAAGTCCAAAATCCCATCAGTCCAACGGTCAACTGCTCATATAAATACCCTTATGCATGATGTCACTGAAAGAGTTAAAATACTAATGAGCCAATTATCCTGTACACTTGTTTTACTGCCTTTTTCTTTTAATTTCAAGGTGAAGATAGTTCTTTGACCTCAGCTGCCGGTCAGATGCAGACCTTTCTGGGCGTGAAAAGCCTGGAAAAGGTATGCAAAAACTTTGTTATTAAGGGCTATGGTGCTTCTGTAAAACTTCCCGGCTTAGAATTGACCCAGAAAAAAGGGTCCAAAATGTGCCAGAACAGTTTTGGGCCAGACTGGCCCGGAATCCTGGTCAGAAAGGTTTGGCTCTGATTTTGTCTGAGTAATTTTCATGGTCAGTCGGATTCCTTCTGACCCAGTGTCGGGGTCAGTCTGACCCCAGAAATGGCTTGTCGATTAATTCTGACAGGCGGAAGGTTTTTCAATAGCTTTGGTCAGTTTTAGCCTAATTTGCTGGAAATATATTTGTCTGAAACCAATTTCCGGACAAATTGTGTACATGTGTTAATGGCAGCTGCATGCAGATACCATATTCGTATTTATGTGGATTAATTATTCGTAAATAACGCAAACAAAAACATCAGTTGTCTTTGTAAGCTAGCATGGAGTCAGTATTTCTACTCATTGTTATATCAATATTGTTTCTTTTTTAGATATTCGAAGCAACGCAAGAATGTTGGGCGTCTCAATTCTCGTTCCAAGCTGTGCAATATCGAAGGTAATGGTTTTGCTAAGAGCTCAAAACATACAATTATACCTAATGGTGGCATAGTTCCTATGATAGGAATTTGTATTGCAGCTACACTGTAAAAAAAAAAACATGTAAATTAACAGCAACATGTAGGCAACTCTATTTCCAACAATTTGCTGTATTACAATTTTAACCATTCTGATTCTCTTTTTCGGCCCACAAATAATATGTCCAAACAAATGTACTGCAGTCTCATTATTAAGCGTTTATATAAATTGTGTAAATCAGTTTAACAAACTTGTTATGTAATAATGTAATACAGCAAATTAGTGGAAATAGAGTTGCCTGCATTTACATGGTTTTTTTTACAGTGTATATACAATATGGACTACGGAACGTAGTGTAATCAAGTACCATCTGAGATATCTTAGATTTTCCCTTGAGCTTCTCATATAAATCGAGTGATTAGAAAATTTAAGTTTTCATAAAAAGTGTTATTTAGTTGTGTCCGTACGCACCCTTTGCATCCCCTGAGTACGGGCGCCGGGCTTGTCAAATTGTTGTGTAGCCTGAAGATCTGACGTCACGTTTTGAGGCTCGTGAATTACGCCAGATACTGGCCGCGGCCGCCACGTTTTCACCGAGATTCAACTTTGACCTTGTTTGGTAGCTAGCGCGCGAACCTGGAAGCGTGACGTCAGATCTTCAGCACAACGTATCCAATGAAATCCCTTGAATATGGTACGCCAGGAGGCTGTCTTTATCCTTGATAGGATAAAGAAAGGGGACCAGTCTAATTGTTGTGTGACAACTACAGACGAATTTCAAATTGACCCAGTCTGCGCACTTCCGCATTGAAACCGAGGCTCTCTGTGTCAAGTCACAACACCGATGCGAGGTAGACAATAGAACAACTCATGCTCTCATCATACAGAGCATGCGTCAACACTGAGAGCCTCGATCGTTATCAAACCCGGAAGTGCGCATATCAACGTTAATCTTGGGATTTGTCTATTGATTTTAAACCCAAATACATATACTACTTCGCAGATATACGCGCGCGTTGCATCTCCGTCGAGCTGCCGATCACCGTTCACATTTTCCTGTATTTTGTATTTGAACCATCTATTAAACTATTATTATGGATATAACTATTACCGGTATTCAATATGGTTGTAACATATTTACAGTATTTTGTTGTTAGCTAGACCAGCATGTGCACTGTGGTATTTGCGAATAGGTCATGTCACTAACTCGCTACCTCCCTATAACATCCAATAACATAATATGACTTACTTGAGAAGCATTTTCCTCACCGTGGTTGCAGGCAGTATGGTCAACCAGTTGACACGGCTATGGCTGTGGTCGTACAAGAAATAGTTCCAGCAGAAAGCGCCGGTAAGTGTTCAGAGTTACCTTTTTTCGCAGCATTTTTGTAACAACACCACCACCACCATCACCAACAACAACAACAACATGAACAATAATAACAAAGACAAAAAGAAGAACAACGAGGACGACGACGACGACGACGACGACGACGACAACGACGACAAATTACTCCCCAAAACAATAAGCAAAACCTCACAAAAAATGCAAGTTGATGCTGTGATGTTTACTTGTCAGTTTTTTAGCAGTATTTTAGTTTAATTAGATTTTTTAGCAGTACTTTAACTTAATTAGATTTTTAAATATCATTAATTCTAGTAATTTAATTATATACGGTATATGCTAATTCTGTAATGCGCCCTTGATCATCCACATGGAAAGGGCGCAATATAAATTTCAATTATTATTATTATTATTATTATTATTATTGTACAGGTGTTGCGTTTAGCCGTGATCCACTGACGGGCAATCCAGCCAAAATTACGATCAATTCAAACTATGGACTTGGAGAGGTAGGTAGAGTAATGTATTATAATTATACTTCTCTATTTTACAATGCTATAGATAGTTTTTGATACATACACTAACACAGGTGTTGTTTTCATGCAGTGAATTGAATAACAATATCTCCTTTAAAGACAAGGTACAACATTTGTTATATTGGTAGAACTGCTTACTTTATTTGAATCAAGATAAACATTAAACAACCAACCTGATAAATCGTGAATTTTTTGGAAAAGAATACTCTTGTTCGAACTGGATTACAACAAAAAATCTTAAAAGCGACAGTACCTCAGACAACTTGATGCCTAGGGAAGATTAATACCCTTATAATTATCATCAGCTTATAAGTTATACAATACAGTTCAAGCATTTGATTATTATGAAATACAAATTATATAACTTTCTTATAATTATTGTTGCCTTAATTGTATCCGTTAAGTCCGTAGTTTCAGGAGAAGTCGAAGCAGACACAGTTACATTACACGTCGACGGCAGTGGGAAGTTGACCATACGTGGGAAGGAGATTGGACGAAAGGAGGAAGCGATATTCGTTGCAGGTACTGAACGATTTTGTGTTGAGAAATTTCACCTTTTTCAAAAAAATCTTGAAGCTATTTTATTCAAGCAAACTGCAACTGACGGCGCTCTTACAAGGTGCTTATAGTACTGCTTACTTG
Organism: Zoroaster sp. YZ-2022; assembly: GCA_029582265.1. Taxonomy (NCBI): domain Eukaryota; kingdom Metazoa; phylum Echinodermata; class Asteroidea; order Forcipulatida; family Zoroasteridae; genus Zoroaster; species Zoroaster sp. YZ-2022. Next base: position 20,525,550 of record CM055822.1, on the reverse strand, counting down.
GTAATTTTGGAATTTTGATGGATACATAATCCATGTTTGATTAAGTAAAGTTATTTCATGGACTAAATCCAATTTTCAGAAGGAGGCGGAACACGGACTACGCACCAGACTGACTCTAAAGCAGGTAGTTGCTCCGTATCCGATGAACTTTGCCTCAAATTGGCACGAATTGTACTCATGGTAAGAATATATATATATATATATATATATATATATATATATATATATATATATATATATATATATATCACAGTAAGTGACAGGGTAAATTTGCGTTGCTAAGTTTAATGTTTTTTTAATAAAAGGTTTGGTAAAACAGCTTTTATGACAGTTTTAAACAGCTTATTATTATGTGTATTATTATATATCTTTCTGATATCATAAATCCAATGTTTCCATGCCTCAATATCGCCAAAACACTGTAGCTCGGAAGCCTGGGAAAACCTGTGGCTCTCTGTGGGAAAAACACGTATAGGAGTATGGGGACTGTAAACCCAATGCACAGGTCAGCTTGGATCTGAGTGGGATTTGAACCCGAGTCCACATAGGTGTAGAAAGTACCCCTATGTCAACCTGAATTGTAAATTTTCAACTGAATTATTGTTTTGTTTTTATCTTTTCATATTGGTTATAAGATATAGCCTATTATGACTAATATGTAGTACATAATTGTCTAGGTAAAATGACGGACATGCTAGTTCCAGTAGATTAAATGGACAATATCATCATGATCACAGCAGACTTTCGAATGGTTATGGACTTTCGACGTCCTATTATAGATGAATTTAGCCACTGAAAATAACACCCCGTGAGCGCGCGCTGGCCCAGATAACAAGGCACGATATAAAGATCATTACCGTGTCTGGTGCATAAATATCATTATTACGCAGCCACTGGTTCATTATTTATGCCAAATTAGCCACGGTCTTACGATCTTATCACGCCCTGTTATTTAAGCCAGTGCGCGCTCGTGGGTTTTATTTTCAGTCACTGAGGTCATAGTAAAGTTAGGACACCAATTCCATGCCCTGTCGGAAGTCTGCCCTGGTCGTGACGATATTGTCCCTTTTTATAACGAGTTATTGGTCAATGTCACATGTACAGCTTACGGGTTTGAATCAACAATGCATGACAAGTTTGTGCTTTTTTTGCAGTTGGATGAGTGTTTCTCAGACGCCAGGGACGTTGAATGGGCCGCTGTCGGGGACACTATTTATCTTCTCCAGGTAAAAACTTGGTAGCATTAATAAATTGTTGAGTGAATTTGTAAATGAAAACCTTTTTCCTATTAAATCACAATGAGATATTTTTTAGACCAGTCGTGTCCACTCGTCAACTTTCAGGTGAAGCAATCAGTCACTTTACAAGTCAGTGGCGGATTTAGGGGGGTGCGCAACGGGCGCGCGCCCCCCCCCCCTTATTTTTGCCGAGTCAAAAAAAAAATAATAATACTAATAAATACCTTGTATAGGGCCCCGCGCTATACGCACTCGCATTTTTCAACTTTGAAATTAGCCCTCAAAGTTTGCGCCTCCCTTTCTTAAAATCCTGGATCCGCCCCTGCAGGTCAAATATATGAAGAAAAAAACACCTGTAGTTAACCGACCTTGCCAATGGGATCAGCCCACAATAAGTCTTCATGGAAGAAATGGTCCCAGTGTAGAAAATGATCTTCCAAATGTTTAATGACCACTGAAGATATTGGAAATGGTTTGCATTTTATTACAGAAAATAGCTGCCATGGGCAATTCCACAGTAACTTACGTTACATTTTTAGGTACTTTTAGGTACTTTTATTTGTTGCAACACTGTTACATAGCTTACTTAAACATGTTAATTGAACCTTGAAAATATTTTTAAGTTTTGAGTGGCAATCGTTCAAACTTTGGTAACTTACGTTACAAATTTGTAACGTTTAAAAGTAAGTTATCGTAAATGTAACGTAAGTTATCGTGGAATTGCCCCCGTGACCAAACTACAAATCGCGCCGGCGCAGAGAACCATAAGAAATGCCATTGTTCGACCACGGTTGTGCACCCGTCTCTAAATGTCTCTACTTGAAATAATGTGGTTCCCTGACTTTATTCAGTTACCTTTTTTTCTGTTATACAGGCCCGTGCTATCACAACATTTGACGTTCCATCACATTTCGAGTTACTCCATGAATTTGATTCAGGTCTGCCGTCCGATAGAATCTGGTGCTGCACCGCGAACATTCAGTAGGTTTATCAGTAATCGAGAAATGTGTCCCGTAATATTTATTTGCCCCTTGTAAGACCGTGGGTAGCAGTAGACTTATTTGTACATCCTTTTCCATTAGCGTTATCGCACAAAAAGACACTTTATCATAATTGCTTCTCTCCACCCAGGAGTACAACATTTCCACTAATTCTTATAAAATGGGAACCGGTGCGTTTGTATAACTATTTAAACCCAGTAATTTTTATAACACAAGGGAAAATAGGTTCTTGGTCGCTGTCACTGTGGGAAACAATAGGTCCTCGGTTGTTGGAACAATAGAAGGAAACAATGGAAGGTACTTGGTTGGGTTTACACAAGCTCTCTGTGGATGTTGATTTTGTGTTGCATAAACCTCTGGAGGCACCACAGTTTGCCAGGTGGTTGTAGTACCTACTAGGGAACTCAGAAAGTTTACGGGAAATATATTAGCCTCGGTGGACAGAAGGTATTATTGTGAAATGTGTTATATAAGAATCATATAGGCCTAAGTATCATTATTAGAGCCTATTATTATAATAACTACCTCAAATTGCGAATGTTGCTTTACGTTTACAGGGAGATGTGCCCAGGTGCAGTGTCTGTACTCACAGTTTCTAATTTCTTTGTCGATTGTGACATTTGGGATCAGGTGAGAATTTTGTCCATCGCATTTGAGAAATGAAACCTCAAATTATCAATTATTGCAGACATCCAGGGTGCTCATCAGTCGGTTGGATGGGGGAGGGGCACTCGGTACCCCAAGTAGTCAAGGCACACGCAGCAACCGCGGACGTGGCCACGCCCAAAAAAGACCACACACGAGAAGGGCAAAGCCCTCAATCCCTTTACAATTCCATTTTGTGGTCTTATATTTTTCTACCAATCCGGTAGAGAAATGGTAATGTATTATACATTACGTAACTTATTTAAGTACATTTAAATTGCTACATAAATTGTTCTTATTGTTGTAGTTTATGCATAATTCAGTAGTAGTGTGGTGATCGGGTTGCCGCGTGCGCCTTTGACTAAAGCTAAATTAGGGGTCACTAGGGTTTTAGGGGCATTTGAGGCATTTTTTACAAGCCTTTAATTTTTTTAAAGGTATCTGAAGGGGTAGGGAGGGGTTAAGGCCTCGGGTTAGGGAAGGTGCAACTAAACCAGAAAAACAAACACAAAAACAAATTTATGTCTATAGATCCATTGAAATTTCATCAAATAATTATAGTATTTTAGTTAATTTGGTGTTGTTTTGTTTCTCTTTTATAGAACAATAGCAGTGCAGTATTTCATAAACCCATGACATATCCAGCAATGCGAAATATATTGGTTGCTTACAATCACGGATTTCTCAGCCTGACCGTAAGTTTTAAACGATTTTCCTAAAAGGGCACAGCCCCCCCCCCCCCCGCCCACAATGGATCCACCATGGACTCCCCAAATTTAAACATGTAACATGGTATGTACGTCAAAGGTCCACAAATTAACGCTAACAACCCCAAACAATCAAACTCCAACATCTGGCAGTGTTGTTATTTTGTATAGCCCAGCCATGGATACTGAGATGAGGCCGGGTGTCGCAATCTTAGATAGTTGGGTCATTGGGTGGTACTGTGTTACTACATGGCATTGGATTTTGGTGGGTTCAGGAAGGTTCTTAGCCAAAACGGGTTTAGCCCAGACTTAGCCCTTAGCCGCGCCCATCCAGAAGTATACACCAATCACAGGGCCTGAACAATCAACCACTACGGATTGACCTAGGGCTTTGCAATATTCATGACGGCGCGGGTGGCATGACCGACACATTGTTGCCATAGTCAGTCCAAGATGTTTTATTATTCAGCCCCCCCACCCCCCACCCCCAGATCGGTCTATATACTGCTGTCCTAGCGTATACGTGCGTACAATTTACAGGACTCTTTTCAATTATTTTCACAAATTTCAGCATCTAAAACGATCATTTCGCAAAATTTTAAAAAAGTGTACAAGATCATTACAACATTTACTATTTGTGAAAGTATGAATGAAATAATAATTCGGGAAATGAAAATGAGGAGAATTGTTTCAAATGATATTTAGTAATTCTAAAAATGTAAATCGTGATTATTTCAGAGTATTGTCACAACGTTTATGAGGATGACGAGGATATCCGACGATAAAGTAGGAGGAATGCTGTATGGAAAGGTGAGATTACTCAAGATATCGACATGGAATAGTCAATTTCCACACATCTTTCCCTATTATTATGTCTACCTTCATATAACTTGTATGCCTTCACTTCATAATTTCGCTTCATATTGTTTTCGTTTCTTCTTCCATCTGTATCTTCTGTACATAATTATATATGTTTATATACATATACAACGACGTCGATGGCAACATTAGCTACAGCAGCTGTCCCCGTCCTCATTCAACGTGCCGTAATTCTTACAGCAATAGCAGCAGCAGAAACATATTACCATCAGCAACACATTACAGCAGCAACAACAACAGATTAGAAACAACATCGTTATAACAACAGAAGCATGCAGCAACACATTATCATCAGCAACTGAGCAACAACGTCAACATATTAAGCAACATGCGGCAGCATAATTAGCAGCAGCAACAGCATTGCAGCAACAGCAAAATTAACATCAACAGCACCAGCATGCAGCAGCATATTAAAGCAGCAAACATAAAAACAACAGCGACTTTAGCAGCAGCAACAGCAAACAGCAACAGAAGCAACTATTAACCGATACTTAATTGTAATGTTACTCTCTTTTCTCATATGCAGCCGTTTGACCAAGAATGTGTCGAAGAGGCCAAAAATTTGACTGGACTCCTACCGATGTGGCGCTTGTATTGGAACAGAATCAAGTTTCTTCTGGTAAGGAGTTTCTCTAAATGAAACATTTAGGTTTAAACATGGGACTTCCCTCGAGCACAAATAAAAGACAGTTTATGACAGAATACATATTTGGTAAAAGGTCATTATATGACAGAATACACACCTGGTAAAAGGTCGTTATATCATGATAGAAACACACTTGGTAAAAGGTCATTATATGACAGAATACACACCTGGTAAAAGGTCGTTATATCATGATAGAAACACACTTGGTAAAAGGTCATTATATCATGATAGAAACACACTTGGTAAAAGGTCATTATATGACAGAATACACACCTGGTAAAAGGTCGTTATATCATGATAGAAACACACTTGGTAAAAGGTCATTATATGACAGAATACACACTTGGTAAAAGGTCGTTATATCATGATAGAAACACACTTGGTAAAAGGTCATTATATCATGATAGAAACACACTTGGTAAAAGGTCATTATATGACAGAATACACACCTGGTAAAAGGTCGTTATATCATGATAGAAACACACTTGGTAAAAGGTCGTTATATCATGATAGAAACACACTTGGTAAAAGGTCGTTATATCATGATAGAAACACACTTGGTAAAAGGTCATTATATGACAGAATACACACCTGGTAAAAGGTCGTTATATCATGATAGAAACACACTTGGTAAAAGGTCGTTATATCATGATAGAAACACACTTGGTAAAAGGTCATTATATGACAGAATACACACCTGGTAAAAGGTCGTTATATCATGATAGAAACACACTTGGTAAAAGGTCGTTATATCATGATAGAAACACACTTGGTAAAAGGTCGTTATATCATGATAGAAACACACTTGGTAAAAGGTCATAATATGACAGTATACACACTTGATAAAAGGTCATTAGGCCTATATAATAATGACAGAATACACACTTGGTAGAAGGTCGTTATATGACAGAATACACATCTGGTTGTATGTTCTTACAGTGTGATAGTATTAAAGAAGTATTTTTCTTCATTTACCTGTATCAGATGATTCTATTAAATCGGGGCAAATTGGAAAGAGAGTTCGCGAAAGCTGTTACTCATTTGACGAAGCAATGTGAAACAGCACAAGAGCAGTATGACGACATCTGCAAGTACCCGAATGATGGAAGCAAGGTAATTCTACAACCCAACGGCGATATTGTGTATGCATTTCTGAATTAGCATTATCTAATATAACCTGTTTTAAAAATGTATTCTGTAATTAATTAACTGTGTTAATTGGTAGTCTAGTGATTTATAAAAAAAGGCGAGAATGTTAATCCTCGAAAATTCATGTTTTAATATTTGTTTTTATATAAATTGTAATAATAAAACAAAATCAGAAGCAAAGCCTTTCTGTATATAGTAAGTTGTTCTATCTAAAAACGAAAAGTTTAATTTTAAATAATTGTGTTCAGTGAGTTTATAACATAGAGGCTTAGTTTATGTAAAACATCCTTCTGATATTTTGTGAAATGTCTAATTTTCAAGCAGACTTAGGCCTATTTGTGTTCCTATCTACAAAGGATTTCCACTTTTCAAATTAAAAGCTGAAAATTGCCGGTGAAACAGTCAAATTTATAGTCATCTTTATCCTGTTCGTAATTTGATACGTAATACCCACTGTGTGTAATTTAACCCAAATCCTTGATTTTTAAAAGTTCAAAAGAGATTGAGGCACAAATTTATTTTGAATCTTTACACATATGTTGAATGCAAGTCCCAAGCTTTCTAATATCTTGAGTAAATCATTAAAGAAAAGGGTGGTCAATGCATTCCCAATGGGCTTCTGATGATCGTTGGAGCCAGCTCGTGTGAAGTGGGCGTGGTTTATGTTGGAATTACGTCACACTTACCAACAGGATATAGAAGTTGAGAGTAACAGTTGTGTTGATGTATGTTGTGTACAGATAATTGAATACCATTCGATGGAGACTCACAAGTCGGCTGTGTGGCAGCAGATCGTGGGTTCATTAATCAGCAGATACACAGACAGTAAGATATACATAGGATATACCACCTTACTACCCAGTCAGCATTTCCACGTGGGTTCCAATTGGGCGCTTAATGGACAAATATTTTTGTCCACCGATTCCAATTTGGCCCCAACTTGGCTTGCCTAAATCATGGAGGAAGGAAATGCCTAAATGAACTGAGCGGGGGTCCTACATGGGTCCGGCATGAGTCTTAAGTGGGTTTTGTAATGGGGTGCTAAACTGGGATTTTAGTGGGCAATACACCGGTTCCAGTTGGGTCCCGGTGGGCTTGCCCAAATGGACTGAGCGGGGGTTCTACATGGGTCCAGCATCGGTCTTAAGTGGGGTTTTTGTAATAGGGCCAAACTGGGCTCTTTGTGGGCTTGTCCAGATGAGAGAGCGGGGTCCTACACGTGTACTTGGTCCTGGTTTAGCACTCTGTTCACACCCCATTACCAGAGGTACTATTCATTTCTACTGCCTTACTTTGGAATGTCCGACCTTCATATTGCTTTCCCACTATGTATTCAAGAGATTCGAATGTATTCAAGAGATTCGAAGTTGGATGAGACAAAACTTCCTGAAATTGAACGATGAAAAAACAGAATTTATTCTATTTGGATCACGTCAGCAATTGTCTAAAGTTTCTCTTCCATTTATTACAATTGGTGACTCGCAGATAACCCCCTCATTACATGCACGTAATTTGGGTGTTATATTTGACTCGACAATGACTTTAAAACCACATATCTCCAACATTGTTCGCATATTATCATTTCATATCAGAAATATAAGCCGAATTAGGAAATACTTGAATAAAAGTGCTGCTGAACAAATTATACATGCATTTGTCACATCACGGCTCGATAACAGGAATGCTCTCCTTTACGGTCTTCCGCAGAATCAAATATCTCGTCTTCAGCACATACAAAACACAGCAGCTCGTGTTGTGACTTTGTCCAGAAAGTCATGCCATATCACGCCAATCTTGAAAGAACTGCACTGGCTTCCTGTTTCACAGAGAATTGTTTTTAAACTTATGCTAATTGTTCACAAATCTTTTAATAACATTGCTCCAATTTATATTTCTGAACTACTTAAAGTCTACACTCCATCACGGAATTTGCGCTCCAGCAACATGTCACTCCTCAAGGAACCAACTTCAAAACGGAACTGGGGTGATAGGTCGTTTTCTGTCGCAGCTCCGAGACTCTGGAATCATCCTCCAACTAAACTCAAATCTTGTCATAGTATAACCAGATTCAAGTCGATGCTTAAAACTCATCTTATGTCACAACTTTTCAAAGATGATGTATATTTGTAATTGCATTGTAGGTACATGTATCTCGGTACATAATTTGTTTTCCCTATGCTATCATTGTATATTGTTTGTATTAATGTTTTTTCTTTGTTTCCGCGCCTTGAGCGCCCAGCAGGGTGGATATGTGCGCGCTAAAAATCTTTATTATTATTATTATTATTATATGTATTATAATCTTCCTCAGTTCAAAAGAAAGTCAGTAGTTAATATATATCTTTTCTGTGACATGTATATGACATAAAACACAATAAAGGGGGCCACTTTCCTACCGTCACGTTAGCAGTTTTTCTAATGATTGTAATTTTTTTTTAAATATCTGAAACCACCCAAAAAGAATTTCAACATTTGAATAGACATGCATGCTTATCCTAAAGATAATTTGAGTTGATTAGGCCTATTATTTTTTTTTTAATTACCCTAAAATTTCCATCAACAAATGGACGGAAAAGTGAGGTAACTTTTTCCGTCCAATTTTTATGGAAATTTGAGGGTAAAAAAATAAATAAAAAAATAAAGAAATAAAATAAATCAACTGAAATTAGTTCTAGTAGAAGCCTGCATGTCCATTCACATGTTGAAACACTTTTTGGTCGGTTTCAGGTACTTAAAAATAAATAACAACCATTGGAAAAACTGCTAACATGACGGAATCAAAGTGGCCCCCTTTATTGTGTTTTATGTCATAATTATACCTCCTTATTTCGCATTGGCGCTCTACCTTGAGTTGTCATTTGGCTTTGTGATGATAATGGCAACCCTTGAAAAAAACCTACGTGCCTTTCTCAAAATGTACAATATATTCGGTAGAGGGCGCTTTTCAACAATGTGATGTTATTTTCCACATAATATTAACGACATTCTTGCACTTTTCCTCTTGGTTTCATCAGATGAGCTTATTCCCGCCCACCTCGCCTTGCTTCTATCCTCCTGCCCAGATGTCGAGAGTGCCCAGGTGCCCTTGGATATGGAGGTAAACACACAATTCATAACAACATAATAATGTAGGGATGCCCTGAAAGAAGTAAATGTTGTTTTTTTATAAAACAGTTGGTGCACTGCAACAACGTGGGCGTGTAAACACTTCATATTGAGCCACTTGTCCAATATGAACCGCGTGGAAGAATGACTGTGGGTGCGTTCGAGTAGCTCTCCGGGTCGACCTGGGTCTGACTCCAGAGCGTTCGAGTAGGTCTGACGTCATTGCCGGGGCTTACCTGGGTATTAAAGTGACGTCACTTTGAGAATATTCAGAATGGCCGCCATCTTTGTTTTCAGTGCGGCAATTTCGTGAAGTTTCTGACATGCATTTTCAACCCTTAAACAATGAATATGTGAGTAGAAACTGTTCTTGTGCTAGAAGATATGTTGTTTTGTACGAACCTGAGAAGTAATACGATCATTAGCTCCTTTTTCACCCGGGAAATTCTTATTTTGCGATCGTTTCGTTATAAATAATTTGTTTACAATATCCGTGTGACCTTTGACATTCATCACATCGCTTTAACGACCACAAGAGGGCAAACGTTCAAACGGGATGCTCATTCAATTAGGTTGTACTCAGGGCTCACCCGTGTGACATAGTCGGGTTACCTCGGGGAAGCTACTCGAACGCACCCTATATTTGATTGATTATATGTACATCAGTATTGATCATATCAACAGAATGATCATTTCATTGATAGTGGCTATTTCATTTCTGGATGTAGTTTTCAGGCCTGCGGTTGAGGGGGAGGAGAGGGGGGCCTTCCCAACAAGATAACCCTAGTTATGCTCAAGACTATTACAAGGAAATGAAAGACAGTTTATACCATCTAACATTTCAGAAACCGAGATGAGAAAGTTGACTCTTTCCAATTCCTGACCTTAATTTGATCCTAATTGTGGTTTGACAACAGAAAGTGGCTACCGCTGTTTTGAAAGAAGGTATGAGCGACCAATTTCAGGCGATGACCCCAGCGGGCGCCCTGGCATGGCTGAAAGCTCCATCTAGTGGTGAAGCAGGGAAAGTGTTTGCAAAATTTCTTCGGCGCCACGGTCACAGATGTGTCAGAGAAGTAAGGGCTTGAAGTAAAGCAAGAATTGCACCTTAAAAATAATGATTTCCCATCAGATTAGGATCTTATAGACCAATGCTGTAGATTCGAAGCGCCCTCTATCGATATGTCTTGTTTTCGACATGCACATTAAATAGTTTCTATATATTTTGAAAAAAATTTCATAGTTGTTAGAATCAATAATGAATTTCGATTAAAAAGACTGAAGACTAAGTTTTCATAAAATTTCTACAAGTTTTGTAGAAATGCCATAACAATAGAATATTCTATTTCGTCCGCCATCAGTGACAACATTGTTTGTGTGTCAAGGAGCTCTGTTACCGGCGTTGGCCGGCGTTTTTCAAACCTTATTAGAATAATATCATCCCTTGACATAGGAGATAATTACGATTTATGTGACATTCCACATAATAAGAACACTCTAGATTTAGGAATTATAGATTTAGCGGGACCGTAGCGAAGGAATTATATATTTTCTGAGGGGAAGGGTGAGAGCCAATTTGCCGACTGAATTCAGCGGCGGACACAGCACTAAAATGGCAGACGTGAGAAATTTCTCCTGTGTTGTTTTGTTGCCGACTGAGGTTCTAAATGCCCAGTGAGAAAAATATTGGGGGTGTGTCACAACCCCGCATCTTCTGTTGGCTACGGCCTGAGCTTCAGCTGTACAAAACTAGAGATTTCTTAAAAAGTTGAAGATATATCACCCATGTTTGGCTATAAAGATACCCACAAAATAGAATTTATAAAGTGAACGAGTTATGAGAAATAATAATATCGTTGTTAAACGAAAAATACTAAAATTATGACATTCGGACGTCGGAAACTATAAACAAAAGCGATATTTCGAACGCGCTTGATTCTGATTGACAGCCGTTACATACAATAATCTGTATAGTCATGTGCAACCTGAGGATTCAAACACGGGGTCCCGCCTTTTATTAATTTGAGTTTTTAAGTTACCAGTACTAATCCTTTTGTTCAATGTCTCATATGAAAACTTATAACTTATTTTACCCCAGAAAAATAGCAATTCAACATTTAAATATATGTTTTACCGTCAAATCGGCCCAAACACGAGCGATACATCTTAATAATAATAATAATAATAATAATAATAATAATAATAATAATAATAATAATAATAATAATAATAATAATAATAATAATAATAATAATAATAATAATAATAATAATAATAATAATAATAATAATAATAATAATAATAATAATAATAATAATAATAATAATAATAATAATAATAATAATAATAATAATAATAATAATAATAATAATAATAATAATAATAATAATAATAATAATAATAATAATAATAATAATAATAATAATAATAATAATAATAATAATAATAATAATAATAATAATAATAATAATAATAATAATAATAATAATAATAATAATAATAATAATAATAATAATAATAATAATAATAATAATAATAATAATAATAATAATAATAATAATAATAATAATAATAATAATAATAATAATAATAATAATAATAATAATAATAATAATAATAATAATAATAATAATAATAATAATAATAATAATAATAATAATAATAATAATAATAATAATAATAATAATAATGTGTGGACTTATATAGCGCACGTATCCACCAACTAAGTGGTGCTCAAGGCGCATTATATTATTACCCCTGCTCATAAGGCTCATAAATCATTCCTGAAACCATCTCAGCTCCCTGGGGAGCTTGAAGGGGTTGAGGATCGGGAGGCTCTAACAGATTAAAGTTAAAACCCACAACATGAGGAATATGCATTGTAATAGTTAATTGTTCTGTTCACTATTAAGGTGGAGCTTCGAGACAAGTCATGGGGTATGGATCCTATACAAGTTGTACCATCACTGCAGGTAATAGGAACCTATTATTTTACACATTAGAATTAAGCCACGATACATTTGGAATTACAAGTTTTACAAGAAACGTTACTTTGTACAAAGTTAATAATAGTATCAACCACCCTTTGAAATATTTTGGTCTGGAGTGCAATTATTTCAGTAAAATTAGTAAAATAATTTCCCAAAAGAATTGTTGTCTTCCGGAGAGAAAATATTTTAACCGCAGTTGAATAAGAAAATATGAATGAATTTAAATTAAGGAGCTGAAATTTGTACAGTTTTTGTGTTTTCTATTTATTTATTTTGTAGTTTGTAAATGCGAATCTTGATTTTTTTTTAAGTAATGATACTTTAAGAAGTAGTATTGGCAATTCTACCAATATAATGACTTTAACATATTAAACCAACATCTCTGTTATTTATGTTATTCATTATTTTATACATTTTCCACAATACTACAATTTTTAGGCAATTCTAGCGTCGGATTCAAACAAATCATCAGAGAAGAAACGAGTACTAGGTGTAGCCGAGGCGGTGGATAAGCTAGGGTTGGCTTTACCGGCACTTACAAGGTTAGACGCAGTTGAGCAAATTCAATGTCACATGAATGTTCCCTTTATATACTACCCAAAACAATTTAGGGAACACCGGAATAATCTCAGTTAAAGCAAGATCATTTATTTCAGATAAACACAATGTTTCACAGAATTGATGAGAAACAACTGCACAATGAAACAGATGATAAAGGATGCATGTAGTGATTTACACATTTCATGACATGACTACTGAAAGAGAGAGGGGGTTGCAAATGAAAATCCCGGTTCATGGAACATTTCAAACCTATTTGATGTTAAAAATCCGGTGTTCCCTAAATTGTTTTGAGTAGTATATAACAATGGAATAGCAGTTCGTCGCGCGGTCTTTACCGCGCGTCAAACTGCTATTCCCATTTATACATGCCCGTATCAATTTCGTTTTTAAAATGTAAAAATATTGTAATTTTTATTGAATAAAGCCCAATACAAATGGGCAAATTTGGGAACACACGACAAACTTCCAAAGTACATGAGTCAGGCGCGTGATGCCAATCTTCGTAAAACTGATTGGTTCAAATCCGCGTCGTTCGTCGCAAAATATAACAGCTGGCGAACAGCTGGCACACACGCGCTACTCTGATTTTGATAAGCGATGCTTTACCATCCATTAATACACCCCCCGTGATTACGTGTTGTCCAATCAGATTGTTTAAACTACCTTAGGCATTTATGAATATAGTATAATAATAATAATGATATCTGTTGTCTTATATCGCACGAAATCTACCATGATGTGAAACTCTGAAAATAAAATGATTGTTTGCATTGCTTTGGACTCTCACAGGAAGCTCCTTGTAAAATTTCTCGTGCCTAAGGCCAGAGAGGGCGTAGCGTGCCGAGAATCTAGCAAGGCAAGTTGCTTATTCAATATTGAAAGAACTTATTATGTTATTATTTCTATGATTACATATCAATCTGGAAATGAAACCAAGGGTCTCTCTGTATATAAAGCGCCATTGTAGCTCTTAAACCTGTGAAGAGAAGACAAAGGAATGTTAGGTTTTTGGTTTGGAGTAAAATTTCAAATAAAATATTCTTGTGAAACCCCACCTAACCAAGTAAAGACTGAATCCACATGTCGGATTGGGTACGATTCAAACCTGGGTCCACAGGTGTGAAATAATTTACAATTCAATTGCCAGATAACGTTTCGTTTCACTCCTTTATTTCTGGTTGCAGTCGATGTATATCAAGATTAACGATAACTTGAAGAAGGCTTACTGGAGGCTAGCCAATCTGATGGTCAGAGAGGTAAAACTTTATTTATATTTGGTTTAAAACATATATATATATACAAAAAACAATGTGAAATGTTTGTATGTATATATAGGGGCATATTATTATCAAAGTCAACATCTAACAGTTATTTGCGCATCAGTTTTTAAAATAAGTTGCTGTCTGGTTGTTCTCCCTGAAATGAGAACACTCAGGATGAAATGTACCTTTATCAAATTCAAATCAAGTTAGCTTTTGGATAATAATTCATTATTTTTTAAATTGTAAATCGGGATAATTACCAGTGTTAAAACTTCACTTTAAAGATACACTATATATGTATAATTGAAATACAGATTGTTTTCAACTGCAAGTCAAAGAGAGGATTAACACCGGCAAAAAATTATTTAAAAAAAAACCATCTGTTGGCCATGTGTTAAAAACATTAATTACTTGAGAACCAAAAGAGACGAATTGTGCAAGCTTCAACCTCGACCCAGGGCTTACGAGTAGCCTCGTACCCACTGCTCTCTCTTGCCCTATTATATAGAACTGGACGATTTCAATAACCAAAATATCTTGGATATGCAAATTAGAATAGTCTGGTAACGTTTAATAATAAGAATAGCAGTAGAGAGGCCGAGACAAGGCCATCAAATGTATTTCATCATAATTTCGATAACATATCCAAATATTTTATGTCATACAAATCCATATAGGCGTTTAACTTTAAGTATGAAGAACAAAAATTAAATATTTTGTTTCCTTTGAGTAATATTTAAATTGTTTTTGTTGCGTATTTTTAAGTAACCAATCAGCGTTGCGGAAAGCACTTTTCCCACCATAGTAGTGAGAACGAGGTAGACCCTGGAGACAAGGTTGTGGATGCATTTACCATTTAATGTTAACATTATGTAAACTTGGTGGACTTCGGCCGTGATTCATTGATTTTATTGAAAAATGCAGGGTCGCCTACCTGATGAAGATTTGCTGTTTTTCTTCACTCCTGGTGAAATAGGTCGACTCCTAAAAGATAGATCTCCAGCTCTCATATCAAGGTATAGACCACTTTTATACACAATTTCTATTTAAATTTTATTCACATTTATTTCAATGCTGATCTTGCATTATATTTTGTGTTAATCATTTATATCAAACTGCGGTAAATCATAAATCAGTTACAACGGTGAAGACGAACACAGTCCAGCCCCACTATTTTGCATATGGCTATACCACATTGGTAAACGTTTGCGACGTCACTTCATCAATATGCAAATTGGGCTTTTGATGTTTACCGTCTCCTGGGTGAAATGGTCTCCTGGGTGAATTACCATGTATCCTTCTAATTAGGCTTATTAGAAAATGTATTCATGACAAGATACAAATGCATGATTTTAAATTTTGGCTTCCCTTTTCAAAACAAAAAATCAGGGACGAATTTTGTTGTATTCTTTCTGAATGTTGACACATGAATTGTTTTGGGTTCGAAGGGCACTGCGCAGACGCCGTATACTACCTGAGCAGGATGCGCAAAGATTTGAACTCGTTACGATAGGTCGACCTCAGCCGGTAAGTTTAAACTGCAATATTAACAAACAAAATTATAAAAATATAAAAACTAATTTAAAGTTCTCTGCAACAGCATTTAATCCAATACTCAAGATGACTGTATTCTAATTCAATGTTGTTTACCAACTTGAATCGGTGTTTATTCTGTTCATGTAAAAAAAATTAAGAGGTTTTGGACACCTTGGTGTGATCCATTCCCACATTGAATTATTTTAATTATGCAACAGTATACCTGAATGCATTTTTAACAATTTACTTGGTGTGAAGGTGAAAGTAGCAATCATCGGGGTCTAGTAATGAGAACGAGGTAGACCCTGCCGGGACAAGGTTGGCACCCCTGCCTTTATCCTATATCAAAGATGTAGACAGGCTCCAGGTGTACAATTCGAGGGGTTTCATTGGATACGTTGTGCTGAAGATCTGACGTCACGCTTCGAGGCTCGCGCGCTAGCTACCAACCAAGGTCAAAGTTGAACATCGGGGAAAATATGGCAGACAGGATCTGGCGTAATTCACGTGCCTCTAGCTCAAAGCGTGACGTCAGATCTTCAGGCAAGGTTGGCTCATGCGTACCCTCAGAATAAGGACCGATATATCTGCTGCCACCTAGCGTCTCCAATTTCTCCCATTGAAAACTCCTTATTTAAATTAATTTATGGGCTGCTGATTTTATAAGAACAAATATTATAATTTAACTACTCAAGTTCTGTAAATTTGTTGCTAGATTTCTGAAGAGACCGACGACAAAACTGAATTTGTACTGAAAGGTAAGTTGACCTAATTGGAGTATGATGATTACTAATTTTCAAATTTGTTTAATAAGTGAAATGGTATAATATTAATGTTTCAGTGCAAGTAAAGTTACTAGATTTCTGAATTTTACAAAACTGTTAAAGTGACACTATCGTCACGATCAGAGCAGACTTTCAACAGGGCATGGAATCGGAGTCCTAGTTTAAGATGAACACTGTGAATGAAAATTACTGCCTCATTTATGCAGCAGCAACGGTAATATGACCTTATCATGTGGGGTATTATTTTCAGTCACTGACTTAATTTAAAACTAGCACTCCAATTCCATGCCCTGTTGGTCGTGACGAAATTGTCCCTTTTAATTACTACCAGTGATGTTATCATCGTGCAGGTTTGTATTAGGCGAGTTGTCCAATATGAATTATATTTGTGTAGTTTTCAACACTCCAGTTTCTGCAATAATGTTATTTAAATAATAGACTTATATTTTATTTGTGCTTAACAGGTTATCTTTTACGTTAGAGCACCCTCTTTGCAATGTATTTTTTTTCGAATTTACTTCATTGTAAATTCATTTGTTTTTGTTTATTCGTCTTGTTGATATTTACGGAATAGTTCAGATCAAATCTCATCAGATCAAAGTGACAATAACGCTCAAAGGGATCGGGAAGAGTTACAACATTGGTTTTTGGAAGCATACCTTTATTTCAACCCTCTAGTTTTCAAGAAATATACCATCAAACTAACATGGGAAATTTTCATCACAATGGGTGATTACGTTTTTGAAACAGCGAAAAAAACTGTTGCATTTTTACATTTGACATAACGCTTCTATTTTATAAAAGTACTTCAGACGAAATTATTTCTCAAGATGATGGATACATGTATCATCTTTCATCGTTCATCTGGTATTAACTAATGATGTAAACTCCCCCTTAAGACCAAAGTAATTTAAAATGTTTGGCTCACATCAATACAAATATTTTTCTTTCCAACGAAGGAACGCCAATCAGTCATGGAACCGTTAAGGGCACCGCCAGGGTCGTAACACAACTCAAGGATGCTGCTAACATCAAGGTAACCTGTCTTGAGTGCTCAGGATTTTGTTTTAAACACTTTTTTTTTGTTTTGTTGTTGCTGTTTTTTGGTTCCCCTAAGGTGAGGTTTAGATATGGATGAGAAACATTAGACCCTAAAAAGAAGATGGAAACAGGCTGCTTGTGTGTGAAATGATCTGCTTGATGAGGATCCTAGATAGATGGAGATGATCTGAAATAATATAATCAGACAAACCCTACCATACTACGGGCATATGCAGAGGATGCATCCCCAAAGATATCCAGAAATGTCTTAAGAAGCTAGACCCAGAGAAGACCAGCAAAGAGGTGGTTAGACAGCATCAGAGCTGTCTGCAATGCATACTACTCAAAACAATTTAGGGAACACCGGAATAATGTCAGTTAAAGCAAGATAATTTATTTCAGATAAATACAATGTTTCACAGAATTGATGAGAAACAACTGCACAATGAAACAGATGATAAAGGATGCATGTAGTGATTTACACATTTCATGACATGACTACTGAAAGAGAGAGAGTGGGTTGCAAATAAAATCCCGGTTCATGGAACATTTCAAACCTATTTGATGTTAAAAATCCAGTGTTCCCTAAATTGTTTTGAGTAGTATACTTATTACATCCCTAGCGCTAGAAGTAGCAATTAGAACAGCATGAACCCGAAATAATGGTAAACCATTATGGGGCGAATGGCATAAACCTACAAAGTTGAAGCTGACGCCATTAATTAATTATTCATCAAAATAACTAAAGTTTATAGTTTGATGAAATTCTTGCGTTGGGTGATAATTTTGCCCTACACCGACGTGTGTATATGTATACTCCGAGTGTCTGTGGGAAAAAAACTTCACAGGCGAACCCACGACCTCCTGCTTACTAGTGCAAACGTCTTAACCTCTCGACCGCCGAGCTTGCCTGATGACGATTGCCTGGCTAGAATCCTATATAGCAGCGGGTGCCGCGATATTTATAGTTTGATGAAATTCTTGCGTCGGGTGATAAACAATTGATTTAATTTTGCCCTACACCGACGTGTGTAAACTAAATTTTAGTATTGGGGAATCTTGAATCTTGGTATAAAGCTGAAAATATTCATTTGTAAGCATTGTGGAAATTTTCCCATAAATTGTTGTAACAATTTCTGTATTTATTACTTTAACCACAGTGTGAATAAATACTGTCTTCTTTTGACTAATTTGAAAATGTATGTTTCAAATTTTATCCAGAAAGTATGGACCGATTTAGCTTAAACTTCCAAAGGCTGGTTGTTAAACTGACAATAGAAATTAATGTTGTTGAGTGTGGTTGTAATGTTGACAGTTTCGCAGTGTTTTGATCATTAGGTACACCAGCATGCAATACGCAAATCGGCTTGCGCTTATGCGCTTTGGTATTTGCAAAGAAGCTTTTCTTGTGTTTAAATCCAACAGAAAGGTGATATCCTGATAGCTAGGATTACTGACATTGGATGGAGTCCGTATTTCCCTCTCATCAGTGGACTGGTGACTGAGATAGGAGGCATCCTCTCCCACGGTATGTGATGAGGAATCGATTTTGCAGCAGCCATTTTGTCTAGGTTTAACTGTATGTTGTACTGTGTTGTCTTCTGTTGTCTTTAATGGTACTTATGACAGTTTTACCAGTCAGTCTGGGTGGTAACTTTTTTCTTATTACGTCATCCTTTAAGGATTGGTCAAACCTGGAAGGCCCCGGCTCATTAAAACCCTCCTACAATCAATGCAATTTTTGAAACAACTCATTCAGGCCACTCCAAGCCATTAGCTGTTGCCAGTGGCCTCCTATGGTTACCCTTCTGTGCACTGTCACACCACTGAGATTACAGGGTAAAGTGGTCTCCCATCGATACATTGCAGGCCATACTAATATGTTCAAACATTTACAGTGGCCTTGGGTGACACACAGTTGATTTTGTAAGATTATTTGGAAAGGACAGCAGGATTGTACATGTATGTACTGAAGGTTGCTGAAGAACAGAATTTAGTGGATCGGAGTGGCCTCCATGTGTAGAAGGGTTAATGTAATATTGCTCCATGTACTGGGAAATGAGGTTAAATGTAAATTTTAAAACCACTTTCACAACTTACTTTGATTACCAGGGCTGGGTTAGAATTGCCCAATTTGATATCTTTGTTACTTGTATCCATTTGGCTTATCCATGGTAACTCCATTGTACATATTATTCCTATTACCAGGTGCGGTGGTAGCCAGAGAATACGGTATACCGTGTGTTGTTAATGTGCAGAGAGCAACAACTGTATTCAAATCAGGTATTTCTCAATTGGACCATATACAGATTTGCAATTGGGCTTAGCGCGTAAAAGACTGTTGCTAAGCAATCCCAGACATAACTGTTGAACAAACTTGACTAAAAACGCCACTTTTTGCTCAAATTTCCTTTTTTTACGAAATATTCGAGTTCGGTTTTATTAAAGGGATAATATCGATCAGAGCAGACAGGGCATGGAATCGGTGTACTTGTTTAACCCTTTCAACTCAGCCCTGTGTAAAAAATCGATCGCCGGCGATCGATAAATTTGGAAGCTTGTATTTTTTGTTTGCCGCCCTCTATTTGCCCAAAACCCACAAAAAACATTAAAATTACCCCAAAATTTGGTATTCAAAATGGCCGCCATTTTCAAGGGGGGTACAATAAAAAAATGTTTAACCCCCAAAAATAATGCCCATATCATCAGCATTCAAATGGTATATAACTTACTCATATAGGCCTATCTAGACAAATTTCACAAAATATTTTGCAAGATTTAAACTTTGTCAAAAAAAGCTAAAAACAGTGCTGAGTTTAAAGGGTTAAGAAAATTACTGGCTCATTTATGCAACGGTAATATGACCTTATCATGTTGGGTATTTTTTCAGTCACAGAGGCCTCTCTTTGCCACCATACTTTGTATATGGGAAATGTTGTCCCCGTGTATACAATGTATCACGTATTTCTCTGTTGGCAAAAAAATGGCAAAAAAAGATTGCCAAAAACAGCGCGTCACCGCACCGATTTTGAAGCCGACTGATGACCAGAAACCGGAGACTTTTTTAGCAAAATATGCGACTTTCGAATGTGAATTATACTTATAAATGGCGTTTTAGAACTGTTACCCCAGACAGAATCGGTCAGTAAAACCTTGTTCTACTGAAAAACCTTGTTTTACTGAAATAATTGAACCGTATTGCACTTTTTGGAGAGGCGGTTTCTGCCAAAGACTTAGCAACTAATATAATCGGTTACAGAATGGTTTCAGATATCCTTTAAATAAATGTTTTAATTAAAATATTTTTTTTTAAATAATAATATTTCGGAAAAGTATTTGAGTGAATGCTTTTCTATTGCACAAACAAATATTATTCAAAATGCGTGTGAACGCCTTAGAATAAACCATTCCGCTTGTCTTTGGTCCATTTAATTAAATATTGCCTGGGCAACAAGGGTTACTGTTGACATTTTTTCTATATTGCTACCTTTTTAGGTGATATTATTTTCCTGAACGGGAGTCAGGGGACGGTGGAGAAAATGGAAACGTCACAAATAACTTCCGCCATCGAAGTACCACCAGAGAACGCGTCACAATAAGTCAGACGAAACCAACTCGTCCCTAATTTACCAAAGTGACCAATCCGACTTTTTTCAATTTTAAGTTTTCCCGCCCATTAGTACATTCAGGAAGAGACCTACCATTGTATCTAATCCACATGCATGTATTCCTTATAGTTTTGGAGATAGAGCATGCATTCAAATGACGAATGCTCTAACTGGCTATTTTTGTAATTTGGCAAAGTGACCAATACCGCATTGGTCACTTTGCCAACTTAATTCGGGATTGGTCACTATGGCAAATTAGGGACGAACTGCCCTACTGCACAAAGAAGCAACATGATAGATAAAAAGTTTACAGTTAACAAGAAGTTATTCACACTTACACTTCTACTTTTTATTTTATTATTATAATACCTTACTTCTCCTCAGTTACAGATACAAATACATTGTTACGGATTCAACATTATAGCGACGGTGATTTACGTTCAATTTTTTACTGGAAATAATTCGTTTAATAGCAAAATGGGTAAATCCGAACGTCTAGGCCTATGCATTTTAAGCAAGCAGTTGATTGGTCAGGTATATGTGTTACTGTGTGTTTGTTCACTACAGAGTATTTAAAATATAAACCATTATTATTAAGCTTGTTTAGTATATATGTTTCAGACTTTCTGGTAATGAAACCAAGGGTAGACCTACCTCAAGGATACCTTGAAAACTTTTTTACTTGAAATAATTCGTTAGCAAAATTGAATGAAGGGTAAATCAGGCGTCTGTGCATTTGAAGCAAGCAGTTTATTGGTCAGGTAATAAGTGCCTGTGTTTTTGAGTAGAGTATTTAAAATATATACCATTTGCATTATTATCAAGCTTGTTTAGTATTATCTTTCAGACTTTCTGAGACCAAAGACACCTCAAAAGCGCCTTATAAATAGCACTGAACTCGTAAGCCTAAACCAAAAATAAAACATAATAAACAATGTGAAGAGAAGACGATGAAGTAAGCTCAGTTTTAGATATGGAAAGTAACCCCCAAACAAAATAATATACTATAGAGAAAACCCTAGGAGACTGAAACTACTACACGGCTTACCTCTTGTGATTTTGATGAAATAATCTAGATTTAAACCTTACTCATTGTGTTTTTGATGATATCGTTAATGGAAAAACATGTCGTGCATTATTATCTACTGCCACTGAATAGATTGGGAGACAGGGGACTTCTCAAAATTATCTTCACTACCGCTTAGTGAGATGATTTGGCTTATTACGCGTGGATATTGGGATCTTACTACTTTTAGGAAAAATACAAGGCTTACTTTTTCTGATTTTGAAGACAAAAAGGCTTATTCTGTGTCATTTTGAGAACAACTAAAATTTCAAAAATATATAAACATAGAAGGCTCAATGTGAATTTTAAGAAGTATTAAGGCTAAACACCTTTTGATTTTGACTTTAGGGATAAACTAAAAGGATAGCTCCTTGTGATGTTGAAGAGAGGAGAAAAAACTAAGACTTATACCTTGTGTATGCATATTTTAGTTTTTATCAAAATCACAAGGGGTAAGCCTTGTATTTTGTTTTTCTACAAATTGTAATTTTGATAAAAACAAAAATATATCAATAGAAGGCTTACCCC
The DNA here is from genome assembly GCA_029582265.1 of Zoroaster sp. YZ-2022. Lineage (NCBI taxonomy): Eukaryota > Metazoa > Echinodermata > Asteroidea > Forcipulatida > Zoroasteridae > Zoroaster > Zoroaster sp. YZ-2022. The sequence goes on along the minus strand of CM055822.1, from coordinate 20,502,803 downwards.
TTGTGATTTTGAGAAAAAATAAAATATATAAATACAAGGCTTACCCCTTGTGATTTTGATGGAAACCAAAAATATATAAATACAATGCTTACCCCTTGTGATTTTGAGAAAAGCAAAAATATATAAATACAATGCTTACGCCTTGTGATTTACATAATTTTGTTTTTCTCAAAATTGTAATTTTGATAAAACCAAAAAGATATAAATACAATGCTTACAGCTTGTGATTTTGAGAAAAACAAAAATATGTCATTACAAGGCTTACCCCTTGAGATTTTGAGAAAAATTTAAATATATAAATACAAGGTTTACCCCTTGTGATTTTGAGAAAAACAAAAATGTATAAATACAATGCTTACAGCTTGTGATTTTGAGAAAAAACTAAAATATATAAATACAAGGCTTACCCCTTGTGATTTTGAGAAAAAACTAAAATATATGAATACAATGCTTCCCACTTGTGATTTTGATGGAAACCAAAAATATATAAATAAAATGCTTACCCCTTGTGATTTTGAGAAAAACAAAAATATATCAATACAATGCTTACCGCTTGTGATTTTGAGAAAAACAAACAAAATATATAAATACAATGCTTACCCCTTGTGATTTTAAGAAAAACTAAAAATATATAAATACAATGCTTACCCCTTGTGATTTTGAGAAAAACAAAAAATATATAAATACAAGGCTTACCCCTTGTGATTTTGATGGAGACCAAAAATATATAAATACAAGGCTTACCCCTTGTGATTTTGAGAAAAGCAAAAATATATAAATACAATGCTTACAGCTTGTGATTTTGAGAAAAACTAAAAAATATATAAACACAAGACTTACCCCTTGTGATTTTGAGAAAAAAACTAATAAATACAATGCTAACCCCTTGTGATTTTGATGGAAACCAAACATATATAAATACAAGGCTTACCCCTTGTGATTTTGAGAAAAAATTAAATATATAAATACAATGCTTACCCCTTGTGATTTTGATGGAAACCAAAAATATATAAATACAAGGCTTACCCCTTGTGATTTTGAGAAAAAACTAATAAATACAATGCTTACCCCTTGTGATTTTGATGGAAACCAAAAATATATAAATACAATGCTTACCCTTTGTGATTTTGATGGAAACCAAAAATATATAAATACAATGCTTACCTCTTGTGATTTTGAGAAAAACAAACAAAATATATAAATACAATGCTTACCCCTTGTGATTTTGAGAAAAAACTAAACTATATAAATACAAGGCTTACCCCTTGTGATTTACATAATTTAGTTTTTCTCAAAAGTGTAATTTTGATAAAAACAAAAATATATAAATACAAGGCTTACCCCTTGTGATTTACATAATTTTGTTTTTCTCAAAAGTGTAATTTTGATAAAAAACAAAAATATATAAATACAAGGCTTACCCCTTGTGATTTACATAATTTTGTTTTCCTCAAAAGTGTAATTTTGATAAAAACAAAAATATATAAATACATTGTGATTTTGAGAAAAACTAAAAATATATAAATACAAGGCTTATCCCTTGTGATTTTGATGGAAACATCACAAGGAGCTATCCTTTTAGTTTATCCCTAAAGTCAAAATAAAAATGTGTTTAGCCTTACTTCTTAAAATTCACATTGACTAAGCCTTCTATGTTTATATAATTTTTTTAAATTTTAGTTGTTCTCAAAATCACACAGAATAAGCCTTTTTGTCTTCAAAATCAGAAGGAGTAAGCCTTGTATTTTTTCCTAAATGTAGTAAGATCCCACTATCAACGCGTAATAAGCCAAATCATCTTACTAAGCGGTAGTGAAGATAATTTTGAGAAGTCCCCCGGCTCCCAATCTATTCAGTGGCAGTAGATAATAAAGCACAACATGTTTTACCATTAACAAAATCATTTCATCAAAATCACAAGAGGTAAGCCGTGTAGTAGTTTGTCAGTATTTGTGGGCGAATTCAATAAAACAGCTGTATGTTAATACAGTTGTTTGTAAGCGAGTCAATTTTAAAATAAAATAACAGTAATAAAATTTATAATATATATTTTTTTCAAAAATAATTTCTGCAGAAAGTAACCACCTTAGCACCTTTCTGGGGGAATCGGCAGACCCCCGGTCCCTCCTTTACTTTCCCGCACCGTAACCAACTATCGAATAGGGGAGAGACATGGCGGCCCCCAAACCGTTGCTGCTGCCGCAACTGCCATGTCCCTGAATTAGGTCTGTTCTAGGGCTTCGAACCGGTGCGTCCCAGCTCTGGAAGTCCCGCGATTGACACTTCCAGTGGTCCGGCCAACCCGCTGCGCCATCTGGACCCCGTTGGTATCAGACGGGTTAAATTAAACCTACTTAAATAAAGGGTTTGAATTGTATTGCTACATAATAAAAGGAAAAAACACAGACGGGTTTCGAACTGTGATCGCCTGCATGGAGGGCAAGCGTCTAATCCATTAGACCACCATTTCACTTGACTGTTTGCAATGAAAGGAGATTCATCATCATCATCATAGGTTAGTCCATATTCGTTTAACAAAAGGGGACAATAGTTTCTCTGTTGTCAGTTATGGGCTGGGTTGGTTTTTAAGTCCAATAACAATGGTTTCCGCAGGGACAATAGATCCTCGGTCAGAACAATAGAGGAAAACAGAAGGAGGTCCTTGTCAACACTGAACTGTAATTCAACATGATATTTTTAAAATCTTTATTTGGTTTTGTTTTGTTTGTTCCGATTAATCCCTACATTTGTTATATGGTGTTGAGTTGGAATAGGCCTCATTTGTGAAGTTATATATATATATTTTAAAAATATGTTTTGCATCAAAAATCACAAGTGTAATACTAATAGTTGTTTGTCAAAATGTTTTATATTTTGTTTTCATAAATAATCATCAAAATCACATGAGGCAAGTCCAGTGATGTAGCGAGGATTATATAGAGTGGGGGGGGGGGGGGAGTAAATTTACCGATTATTATGTCAATCAGAAATACCAACAAGTTTGAATATTTATAGGCAAACACTATTGACATGTGACCTTTTCAAAAATGTTACTGATGACGTCATCGCCTTTCAGAGCGCTCTCTGGCGGCGGGTATAGAAATATTTCAGATATTGAACCACAGCAGGCTCTAATGTTATCTTTTCAAGATCGTGAGGAAGTTTGATTGTGTCATATATATGACCTTCAAATCACCTGATCTGACATTTACTTCCGGTCTAAACAGGAAGTTCAAATTCAACACATTCTAACGCAAAAATGATAGGTATTTTTAATATGAAATTGATATTATTATAATAAAAGATGGTACACCTTTGCAAAATATGATTGACATCATCGATGATAATTTTATAGAACCGGAAGTTATTATTATTATTATTATTATTATTATTATTATTATTATTAATTTACTGAATTATTATTATTATTATTATTATTATTATTCACTGTTCTTGTGACGCGGCCATCTTTGTTATGTCCCATACAATTACGTATTATCCATATCAAGGCTATTGATACAAACCCACTGGTACCCTTTGTTCACTGGCCTCTCGGCATTGTATTATCATTGTTTAATCTTCAGGGAATTGTATTTGTTTAAAGGGCATGGAATCGGTGTCGTAGTTTAAGATGAACACAGTGACTGAAAATCACTGACTCACTTACGAAGCAGCAACGGTAATATGACCTTATCATGTGGTGTATTATTTCAGTCACTGATTTAATCTAAAACTGGCACTCTGATTTCATGCCCTGTTGATCATGATGATGTTGTCTCTTTAATGGCATCGGCTTTAGCAAGGTGAATAGTGTTTTCCGTATTTATAATTACTCCTTTGGGAAGGTCTGACTGCAAGAGATCTTAAAACCAAATAATAATAATTTCTCAGTTTCTCTATTCGCTTTTTTAAATACTAGGCCTAATAGTGTATATTCACTTTATATAAGCAGATTAATGTGCATTTTAATTAAGTATATTCCATATTATTCAGTATATTCTACAAATGTGGCAGCTTAAAAAACAATATATATTAATCAAAAAGCAGAATTATTTGCCTTTATTCTACAAATGTTACACAACTGTGCCATCCTTTTATTTATATCTTGCTCTGAAAGTGCTCGGTACAGTTCCCAATAGACATTTTATCACGCTGTGACCACCTTAGTCAAATTATCTGCATGTACCCACAAGTACGATATTAAAGTGCTGATTCTCAATTGATAAAAAGGCCAGACTATCTTCCTTCCAGCCTCGGTTTGGTCTCGTGGATTTGTACGGATGAAAACAAAGATGTATACAGCGTGATGAAGGTATGAGAAGGCTATTATGTCAGTTTTATATTAAACAAATATATAATTATTAAGTACAATTATTATCATGTTTTATTATCATGCTGTCTTTCAGTACATAATAAGGGTCAAGCTTCTTTGACCGTGTGTGTATTGTGTTATATCTATTAATGTTATATCTATCGCTACATTGGTCAGTTTAATCGTCTGGCAATTTTTTTTAAATTTATATCCTTAATTTAGCAAAAAATCCATTGTTTTTCCGCAAACGTCTCCTCACATTTCTATTGTCTGAATACTGTGTTTTGTACATAATAAATCTCACATTAAAATACCAAAACCTTTGTTCTTCTTTAATAACTTTTTTAAGCCTCTTAAGAATTTCAACGACAAATTAAAGAGGCAAACACCGTGACCTAATGTGCCTTTTAAAGTTACAATGCTTGTAGATATAATGACAATGTTACTTACTTCCTTACCAGGGTGGGATGCCATTTGATTACATCTATTTCGGTTGTCTTTATTCATAAAGTATTAGGTGTATACATAAATACCTTATATTCCCAATTTTTACTCGTATCCCATAAATTTTGCAAAAAGGTTTGCTGAAATCAAAACTCATAATATTATATTTCATAGCTCATCACGACCATGTGTTGCTGATGACGTGTGCAACAATTAATCGCTGTTCTATTTCAGAGGGCGACATATAGCGAGAAAAATAGCAACTTTCCCCAGTTGATAAATAATTATATGTGCGGTAGAAACAAACCACAGAAAATGTAGTTTCAACACCAAATTATCGCTCAATCTGCCCTATGAAGATTTCAGCAAACTTTTAAGCATTCAATACTTTTCATCTCCTATGTTTTCCCAATGACAACAGGGAAATGACTGTTTTTAATTGGGAATAATGAACAACGAAATTAAGAAATTGCATGCGTCTCGATCTCCAGCATTGAGGGAGAGTGGGTGGTGGTTTGCCTGCCTGTGCCCTGAACGTTGAGTCGGAATCTACGTTTTCATGTTTTGCACCCCCCCCCCCCTTTTTGAAGCGATGAAAATTCTTTGCTTTTTGTGTTCACATTGTGATTTTACTACAACCAATCAACTCGAAACGCATGCAGTAATCACCCACGCTCTGAAGGGGTTCAATATGCATATAGGGGGCTAACAAGGTCTTCGTAAATTGAACTGTCACATGACTGGTTACGTCAGTGTTGCCGATGAACTGTAAACATAATCAATATATACATATTTATTAGTCCTACACAAATAGTATACAAATTTGCATGCACTGAAGTCACTTCGTCACGACCAGAGCAGACTTTCAACGGGGCATGGAATGGAAGACTGTTGCCGTAGTGCGCACTTACCACGGTACCCCCATCCCGGTCGCATCCCTGGCCTGAGAAACTCGGCACTTACGGTGCACTTTCTCCGGATTACGGTCCACACACATACAATAACTCAGCCGTGAGTACGGTTGTTCATTGCGACCTCATGGGGGGGGGGGGGGGGGGGAGATTACCTTAGGCCTATGTGGTTTTGATTTGGGAAAAATTCAAGACCGATCACATGCGATTTATTTACTTTTTTGAGAGTTTCGGTTTTGGTTTTTCCCCTTCCTTTGCAAACACCCTATTTATATAAAATCGCATAAAATAATGTAAACAATTTCTGCACACATAGAAAATAAATTATTTAATGTACTATGTTAAATTTCTGCAGAAAGTTAGTCAGAGTGATGACCAGGCATTGGGGAGCGTTGAATCTTCTAGAGAGTGACTATATATATATATATATATACATAACAGCAAAAGAAACGTCACCCCTAAAAATATTTATTATTTTCATTTTTTAATTAATATAATTTGTTTAATGAAGAATATTATGAGTATGGAGTGTAACACGAACACAATGTGGCAAATTTGGTTGACCTCAAAATTCGTCACGCATGACGTCTGAGGACACATAAGCTAAACATGTTCTCATACTTATCAAAATTTAGGGGTGACGTTTCTTTTGCTGTTATATGTATATATATTGCAAAATATTGTGTATTCAAATCTACATCAGTATCGACCATTATTATACATGTAATAATTGGGCAAATCACCCGATGAGAACAGTTGACACAAAGATGTTATAATACCGTAACACCCTCATATCTGCAGGACATATAGTAGACATTGACATTGTAGCTTGGAAGTTGTGAAAAGGGAAAAAATGTGAATGAAAGAGATGTCGCAGGTTCAAATCCGGCATTATTCAATATCTTAACGGAAACTATGGTATATAACATTGGTATTTAAAACAACAATGATTCACGTTGTACATTCGACTGTGTATAAATTAAAATGTTCTGTTCTGCTTCTCTATGAAATCGCTCCCTGATACATTGAAGGCAAACGAGATGGCTACGTGACAACGTGTATTGAATCGAACTTCCTGTACTTTTTTGTTTCGTTTTTATGGATTTGTATGCATGCATGATGTCATGTGCAAGAAATTGACCGAGGATATGGTCGTGAAAGGTCAGTCTTTCTGAACGAAGGCCTAGATATAACTTTGCATGACTATATACACACACCCAGACAATGATGGCTGTCCTTGGCAATCAGGCATACATTCATTTTATTAACAACGTACACATCACTGATAGGCCTAATTAGCGCGCAGCTTTTCTTTCGAGTTAAACCATCTAGAAAGAGAAAGGAACCCGTTTGCCAACAGTATTTTCCGCACTGCGCAGGTGTATCTCTACTTTTATTTTTAGTTGTTACAACAGATGTCTTTAATGGAGAATGACTGCTTGGCTTCTCGTCTTTCTGTCCGTCTAGCCCTCTTTCTGGACTCATGTCTGTCCGTTTGTATGTATGTCCATTTGTTTGTTTGTCTGACTGTTTGTTTATTTATCCTTTTTCTCCGTCTCTTCCCCTCCTCAATTTGTCCGTCTACCGCACAATCCACCTCTCCCCTCACCGGTTAAAGCTCACAAATATTTAAGATCCTCATCTTAAGTGTGCCAGAGACTTGAATTCAATCTGACTTCAAGAAGCCACAAGTTGTGTTTGATTTCTAACTTGTGATTTTTGACCCCCCAAAAAGACTTGTGATTAGACTTACTTACTGACTTTCTTCAGTAAAAAAAAAAAAATACAAACAAAATGTATCAAACTTCATAATTTGTCATAACCATGATTACAAAGATGGGATGAGGATTGGCAACATTAATGCAGCAATGTGACATATATTTCTTCGTGTTTCACAATATGACTTGCTGAATAACTACCTTTCAGGAAGAAAATAATATAACGTTCTAATGAGTGCGCGAAGCATGCGCTGACACACGTTTTACCATGTGCATTTTATTTTACAGTCATGCGTACTTTAGTTTTGATAACCACTCAAGTTCATGCGTGCGTGATGATGCCGTACGATGGCATATGTCACTCACGACCATAATCTGTCGATGACGTGTACGCTGTCTTTTTTTTCAGGGGGAGGGTTAAAAACAGCGATAAAAATACAAATTTTCTCCAATTCAAAAATGTATTTCTGAGAAACAAAACTCTAATGAAGCTTTTAAAACACCCAATTTATCAATCTACCATAAGAATATTTTTTATTTCAGTAAACCTTTAAGTGTTTGTAACAATAAACAAATTTAAAAATTAAATACAAATTAAAAAACAGAGAACGATAGATAGGGAAACCGAACGAGGACCCAGTAATTACAACCTTTCTCTAACCCCCTAACTTTCACAAAGGGGACGGTACATGCACAATTGAAGATGTACGTTTACAACATAAAGTATCAAACAATCGAAATTACCGCAGTTTGTGTGTGGGATAGAATCGATTTTCCACCTTCCATTCATTCATATTACTGTTAGTTGATCGATACTAAATACCAAACCTACAATGTTGAGTCTTTCAGAATAGCTCGCCCAGATGTGGATAGGAATGTATTCTGTCAATAATACACATATGTTTAAATTATGCATCTAGCACAACTCAAGGTTGGTGAAGAGACGGTCTGTTTTTAGGGGCATACCAGGTATACGGTGGGACAGCTAGGATGTCATAACGGTTGCCCTAAAAAAAACGAGCCGAGATTTCTTAAAGCCTACAAGGTGAGGATAGTATTATTATTCATTGTTTTGGTAATGATCAATTCCGCACAGTTAAATAACCAAATGATAAAAAAACGTGCTTGATGTATGTAAAACTCTTAAAGATGTATCGCTCTTTATAATTTCTATTTTGTGGGCCTTTGCCAAACACGGGCGATATACCTTTAATGGTATCAATCATCCACAGAACATATTTTGCTTGAGGTGGTCATTTCTAATGTTCTCTTTAATGAAATAACCTATGAGCTGAATCATTTACGGTTTGCTTGTTCTCGATTTAAAGAGAGTAAACATAAGCCTCTTGAATAATCAATCATTGTTTTACTGCAAGCATACAATAATTGTTTTGGCTTCCCTTTTCTGTTTTCTTTTCAGCTAATTAAACGTGTTTCACTTCCGTGACCAGTGATGACAGTGTACAAGTTGAATGCGGGCACTTGTTCTCTAGAGCCCCAAGCTTGTGAGCCGGCAATTTAAAACCGGTTACCCTCCAAGAAATATTTCAGTATAGTTTAAACGCTGAACATTCTTTTATCACCAATCCGTTTGACTTCTTTGGCCGCACCCCAGCCCCTAGAGCAGCAGACTGTGTTTCCCATCCGAACCCCGCCCCACCCCACCCCCACCCGGCACAAAAAGGAAAGAGTCGCTGTGGGGTTAAAAATCCCGTCGACACCACTGGCAATAATGAATATCAAGCACACGTTTTACATACTGCTGGCAATGATATCATCTGCATTGATATACCAGGTGTACACAGCGCTATCCAGACGAAATACGAACCCAGTGATCTCCAAAAAGCTGATGTTGATGGGCCTGTCCCACGACATTCGTCCACAATCAGACGGGCGTATTTCAACCACTTCTGGCGTGAAATCACAGGGATTTTTTATGAAAGCGATGCCAGAAGCACCACCACCGCCGTCAAAGGCTGGTCAGCGAGATCACATTATCAGGAAAGACCAGGGCATTCGCACAACAGAGCAGACCCATTTAGCCAAAAACTCGCACCAAGAGCATGTTCTCACCCTGAAGGAGCAGTACAGGTTATCGTGTAAGTACGTCAAGACCCCGAAGGGGCTCATCCCGGTTTGCGTCGATAGGTTTAAAAACGGGTCCCGGGGAAGGTTGACTGCCAAGGCTCTCATGTCGCACCCTCATTACTTCACGGAGAAACTTGCATTGCGACCAGCTAACAAGACCGGGAACGGGAAGAAACATGCCATTGACATACAGGGAGAAAGATTTGATGATGAGGGACATGGTGTGATGTCTGATTCGCCCAAGAAATTCAAACCGCCAGTGAAACATGATGAGAGGCACCGATCTGACTCTATTATCAAGAAACCGCCCTCATCAAAACTTAACAAGCCGGGTGTCTTGAGTTACACACACTGGGTGTACTCTAAAGACCCACACAACTACAAATATTTGGTCAACCCTAGCTCTACCTGCACGGACGGTCGGCGTGATTTACGGGTTGATCTCTTGGTTCTTGTTGCATCTCATCCGGCGAACTCAGCGAGGCGTAATGTCATCAGGGAGACGTGGGGAGCTCCTCAGGGCGGCGGTGACAACGCCCTGCCGCCAATCGTGTGGGTTCGCTTCTTACTCGGGGTGATGTCGCCGGGCGGGGAACTCGGGGAGAGCTTGCAGAGAGAGATCGCCACCCACAGCGACATCATAGTCGAGGAGTTCTTCGACTCGTACCTCAATCTCACCGTGAAGACCGTGATGGGGCTCAAGTGGGCCAGTCGGTACTGCCCGACTGCCCGCTTTGTCATGAAAACTGACGACGACATGGTGATAAACATGCCCCGGCTGTTGGCCTATCTCCACACGGCACCGCATCACAGTTTCATCGCCGGCCGTTTGGCAAAGTCTTTCCCAGTCATACGGGATCCTTCAGAAAAATTTTACGTGCCGGAGGAAGTCTATCCCAAAACAACGTACCCGGACTATTGCGTTGGTCTCGGCTACATCATGTCTTCCGACGTGGTGCGGAGGCTGTACCTACAAGCCTTCCTTACCGATCTTTTTCCGTGGGAAGATGTGTACGTCGGGATTATGTTGAAAGAAATAGGCATCATACCCAGAGACATCAAACACTTTTACTATTTTGAAGGGAGTAGTATATTCAAAGGAGAGACGATTGTCAATCCTACGAAGGTTTTCATTCATTTACGCTCGTATTACGTGTTGCACGGTCTTTCGCCGCAACAGAGTAGAATACTATGGAAGCAGTGGCAACAGTGACGCACACGCATCCATCAACTGTATAACGGAATGAACGAAAAGAAACCTTCGTAACTGAGTTAATGCGACGCATTGACAAACATGCACTTTTCTATATACGCATAATAAATTTATTCAATCTTTTTCAAAAAATCTACATGCCACACAACTTAAAGAACCTATCTTTGAAAAACAATCCTCACTTTTAAACTGTACTGACAAACGGGATCCAGTTTACATGTATACCAATGGTTACCAATGTCAAGTTTCCAGTCGGTCCAGTAGAGATTACTATGAAGTGGAGCACCACATCACATGCACCAGCCTATTTTTGACATGCGCCTCATAGGACGTTTTCGAAAGCACTGGCTTCGGCTTCGTCTCCAGGTTGTCATCATTGACAAACCGCACGAAAGGAGCCAAGACGGAGACGAAGCCAGATGTTTCGAAAACGGCCATAGACTTGTGTACAAAAAGAAAAAAAGGGACCAAGATGGCCGCTGAAATTTAGTCAGCTGAACTGCTATACACTCAGTTTACCCCCATGTTTGTGTGGTGTCATTCAATCTTTTTTTTTGTATTGGGGATGAGGGACACCAGACATTGAGACCTTTCATTATCTAGTTGGAAGTTTGGCCAACAATTTAAACTTTGGACCACTTTAAAGAGACGGTACAACATTTGTATTTAGAAATGTACGTTCACTTCGATTGACGAACCTCTAGTTTTCAAGTTCCTTTAAACTAGCATGTAAAAGTTTCACCATAATAGGATCTCACGTTTGTAAGAAAATAACGAAAACCTGTTACATAATAATAATAATAATGTGTGGATTTATATAGCGCACGTATCCACCAACTAAGTGGTGCTCAAGGCGCATTATATTATTATCCCTGCTCATAAGGCTCATAAATCATTCCTGAAACCATCTCAGCTCCCTGGGGAGTATACAGCTCAATTGCTGCCATTTCTAGCGCATATAGAGCAAACCAACTCTGCCTTCACAGGTACCCATTTAACCCCTGGGTGGAGAGAAGCAATTATGATTAAGTGTCTTGCTCAAGGACACAAGTGTCATGGCCGTGATTCGAACCCACATTCTGTTGCTAACATCAGAACTTGAATCCGGTAAGCTAGACCGCTCGGCCACGACACCCCACGTGTTTTCTATGCTTTTTATGTTTGATCAAAATGTCGCCGTACGGCAATCTTTCAGTTTTGTTTTACAATTCTTAACTACAGACTATTTGCGATGACACCAATTCTCAATTGAGTAGTAATTAATTCTGAAAAGAACTGGTGGTTACAACTCGACGTTTCGATCAGTATGCTCTGATCGTCTTCAGGAAAATGCCGGACTCTGGGCGATGCTGCTGCAAAAGATGAAGACATTTGAACGGACTAATTTATGAAGATGATCGACACTTGAACCAACTCATTTTACACTAAGAAAATGTTTAATCTGTTAATAACCAATGCTGCAACACCTTCCCTTTTAAAGAATAGTTGTCAGTATTTTAGAAAACTAACTGCTTTACTTTGACTGATTTGCTAACGTGTACAAGTTGGTAAAACTTGTAGCTTTGCATGGTGAGGAGGATAAGTAAGACTAAATGCGGTGACACAAGTTGGACACAATATAATTGGTGATTTTGTTGGGTCGAGTTAAAATGTTTCTCCCAAAAGTGTATTTAATCACTTGCATAGGTTCACTATTCAAACACACTATCACTTAAAATATAACTAAGAAAATAAAACAAAGAGTTTAAATAAACAATATTTCATCAAAATTGCAATCCAATGAATATCATGAATGCGCTTAATGTTCTAACACACTACAAATGCATATTTGAATAATTTACTTAGCACACTGCAGATCTTTCTTTTTTTGTGGAATAATATCAACAATTGTCATTCCAATTTTCATAAATGTTATTGTGTTTCATTGATTCCTGAACAAAGGGGGCTAATATAATGCATTGATTACTTTGCCTTGTCTGGGCATAGACTAATCGATCATTTCAAAGCATTGTGCATAGTGCTGGGAGTCACCGGTTAGTTTGCTAACCGTTTAACCGAAACCTTTATGGTCGGTTAACCGAAAGTTGAAACCTGACGGCCATACAAACTAGATCATCGGCAAATGGCACAATGTGTATTCATGTTCAATCAAACTGAGCATCAATAAACTACCCGCAATGAATGTTTAAATGATTACTCACGTTACATTTATATACATAAAAAAAAATTATACATAAAAAAAATTTATACATAAAAAAATAACCAATGCGGCAAAAATGAAAATCTAGAACAACAAAATGGGCGGCAATTTCTTCCAAAAATGTTGGCCGTATTTTTTTTATAAATATTTTAGCCGGTTAGCATATTTCTAAACGGTTAGTGCAGTTTCGGCCGGTCAACCATCCCAGCACTAATGATGCATGCTGGGCTCAATATAAATCCCGTGTGGGCAATTCCATGATTACTCACGTTACATTTATGAGATTTTGGGCCTACTCGAGTGTCGTGGCTGAGTGGTCTAGCTTACCAGACTCAAGTTCTGGTGTTAGCAGCAGAATGTGGGTTCGAAACCCGGCCGTGACACTTGTGTCCTTGAGCAAGACACTTAACCATAATTGCTTCTCTCCACCCAGGGGTTAAATGGGTACCTGTGAGGGCAGAGTTGGTTGATTAGCCCTATATGCGCTGTAATGGCAGCAATTGAGCTGTATACTCCCCAGGGAGCTGAGATGGTTTCAGGAATGATTTATGAGCCTTATGAGCAGGGGTAATAATATGCGCCTTGAGCACCACTCAGTTGGTGGATACGTGCGCTATATAAGTCCACACATTAATATTATTATTATTACTCTTAATGCCAAAATACATGTATTAAACAAATTCTGCCCAAATACACTATTGGTAATATTGGAAAGATTTTCCCCAGTTTAACCTGAAAGCATACTTGGTTATGAAGTTGGTAATGATATCAAACATTCTTAGAAATGTGTCTGCCTGATCATGCCCTCTTCTTACAGATACCTACTTGATTGCAAATGAATTTTGATTTACAACAATGGAAACTTTTGAGACTTTGGTGGCGGCAGACTCAGTGGTCCTTTTCCCATTGTTTACGTAATTCTGAGCATGCGCACGATATTGAGACCAATGGTAACTTTGCTGCCATCTAGTGTCAAAGACAAAGACAAAAGAAATCCGATGGAGCCAGAAGATCAAGAAAAGGGGATTATCTTGGCTAGGTCACCTTTTGAGACTACCTGAAGACACACCAGCTCGGAAGCCTTACAAGAATACCTCAGATATGTATTTTTAAAAAAATTAACCAAAAAAAATTAACAAAAAGAAAAGCCAAAAGGAAAACCAAAAGCAACATGGGTATCTCTGATACTAAAGGAACTCAGAGACTTGAATGAAACCTTAACATCGGCTCAAGAAAAGGCGATAAACCGTGACCATTGGAACACAATTATTGAGGGCGCCATGTCAAAAGACGAACAGCATCAATGATGATTATGAGTGTCTCAAAGTATCCATTATGTACATCTCAAATAACTGCCAAAAAGGCCAAGGGAAAGATTACTACTGTACATGTGAACTGTCTAGCATGAGAAATTGTGAATAAACTTTTGCACTGTTCTCTGAAACGTGTGGTCCGACTGAGCTAAGACGTTCACAGGCTGCTTTCTAATCCACGCTACTTGAACTTCAAAATCAACTTTTACCAAAGGTGTACTTAAAAAAAAAAAATTCCCCGAATTTCCATCTGGCTAACCAGAAAGTCATGAATCAATGAAACCTAAGAGTGTACATTTCTTATCATCAGATGAAAAAGAAAAATGTTTACAACTCTACAATGTACTAAAAAAAACTGTGCAGAAACTATTCCTAATTTCAGCTTATTTCTAAATTTTGTTATCTTAGGTTATTTTCATGATAAGAGTGAATGTATATATATACATAACAGCAAAAGAAACGTCACCCCTAAAAATATTTATTATTTTCATTTTATAATTAACATAATTTGTTTAATGAAGAATATTATGAGTATGGAGTGTAACACGAACACAATGTGGAAAATTTGATTGACCTCAAAATTCGTCATGCATGACGTCTGAGGACACATAAGCTAAACACGTTCTCAGACTTATCAAAATTTAGGGGGTGACGTTTCTTTTGCTGTTATGTATAGTTATCTTAGATTAGTAAAACGCCATATATAAAAATTCACATTTATCTTTTATGCTTTTAATTTATGCAGCTTTATATCCAAACAAAGTTGAAAATAACTCAAGATTTCCAAAATATATTATGTTCTGTGCTTAGTGAAAAACCAATTCTCCTAAGTGATGTCACTAGATATATTATGAAAATACTCCATAAGCTTTTCAATTCTGTGTAAGAATCAATCAAAGTGCATGAAATAATGTAATTCAATTAAGGTTTATGTACGGAGACTATTGATCTATTATTGAATATGCCATTCCGGGATTGAAATTAACTTGATTATTAAGGCAGCCCACAGGACTAGTTATGTCAAAATTGTATTAGTCCTTCTCATTTTTTTTTAGTAGTCCTGAAAAAAAGGTGAATATAAATACAAGAAAAAAAAAAGAACCGTGAGCTGGTGAGCAACATGTTCTTGCTGAGATCATACTGAATATTTTTTGCGTATATTTTTATTTCATTTTTTTCACTAGCCCATCGGACTACCCAAACCCCAGCAGCTAGTAGCCCCGCTGCTAAAACTACTAGTCTCAGGCTAGCGGACTAATGTTAATTTCGACCACTGCCATTGTTTGTTTTTTTAAAGGAAAAATAATGAAGAATCTAAAGGATGCTTGTGCATGTACCTTTAAAATCTCAGCTTAAAGGAAAAGTCATACAAAGCACAGAAACCCAAAAGTTGACGATGCTTCATGACTAGTCCATAACTTCATTTAATCAAGCCAGTTGAAAATTGAATTACATAATTTAGTAGGCACTCAGAGAGGAAAAAGTTTAACACGTACAAATAATTTTAAAACAAATTGTTGTACACAACAACAAAAATCACTCAAATGTTAACCCTCCAAGAAATTTCTATTCAATTGCTGGATTCAATTGCCGATTCCATGCCTTGTTGAAAGTTTGCTCTGATCGTGACGATATTGTCCCTTTAAGAGAATTTCGCACACTGCCCACCACAGTCTGGGGGAGGATGACTGTCTCTTTCTCTCTTGCCATTACGGCCATTGTTGTTGTTGTTGTTGTTTACAAATTGACATGAACAAATACAAACACAGATCCACAAATTAAATGGGACAGAAATTGAGGTTGATGGATGAAGGATGAAGCATTGTCAACAATTTACATATTCTCGCTGGGCTAAAATTTTACTGAGTGCGTGTGACATCCATCATCAGAATAGGCTGTGTGACTACAAATACTTTGAGAGATTTTCCCTTCATATAGACAAGATCAATGGTGGGTGTCATACCAGTGAATCCAGGCACCATCAACGTTTCCCCAATTTCATCCCGCCAGTTCATGTACTTTTGTGTCTGTGAATATGAAAACAAAATTAACATCACAACGCTGTATGATGTGAAGAAGAAAAAAAGAAGAAGCACACTCTTTTGTGTTATACAGTGTAGATTGAGACATGTTACAGGGTTGAAAATAACCACTGGCCCACTAGCCTGAAGCTAGGGTTGAAAATAACCACTGGCCCACTAGCCTGAAGCTAGGGTTGAAAATAACCACTGGCCCACTAGCCTGAAGCTAGGCTTGAAAATAACCACTGGCCCACTAGCCTGAAGCTAGGCTTGAAAATAACCACTGGCCCACTAGCCTGAAGCTAGGCTTGAAAATAACCTCTGGCCCACTAGCCTGAAGCTAGGGTTGAAAATAACCACTGGCCCACTAGCCTGAAGCTAGGGCTGAAAATAACCACAGGCCCACTAGCCTGAAGCTAGGGTTGAAAATAACCACTGGCCCACTAGCCTGAAGCTAGGGTTGAAAATAACCACTGGCCCACTAGCCTGAAGCTAGGGTTGAAAATAACCACTGGCCCACTAGCCTGAAGCTAGGGTTGAAAATAACCACTGGCCCACTAGCCTGAAGCTAGGGTTGAAAATAACCACTGGCCCACTAGCCTGAAGCTAGGGTTAAAAATAACCACTGGCCCACTAGCCTGAAGCTAGGCTTGAAAATAACCACTGGCCCACTAGCCTGAAGCTAGGGCTGAAAATAACCACTGGCCCACTAGCCTGAAGCTAGGGTTGAAAATAACCACTGGCCCACTCGCCTGAAGCTAGGGTTGAAAATAACCACTGGCCCACTAGCCTGAAGCTAGGGCTGAAAATAACCACTGGCCCACTAGCCTGAAGCTAGGGCTGAAAATAACCACTGGCCCACTAGCCTGAAGCTAGGGTTGAAAATAACCACTGGCCCACTAGCCTGAAGCTAGGGTTGAAAATAACCACTGGCCCACTAGCCTGAAGCTAGGGTTGAAAATAACCACTGGCCCACTAGCCTGAAGCTAGGGCTGAAAATAACCACTGGCCCACTAGCCTGAAGCTAGGGCTGAAAATAACCACTGGCCCACTAGCCTGAAGCTAGGGTTGAAAATAACCACTGGCCCACTAGCCTGAAGCTAGGGCTGAAAATAACCACTGGCCCACTAGCCTGAAGCTAGGGCTGAAAATAACCACTGGCCCACTAGCCTGAAGCTAGGGCTGAAAATAACCACTGGCCCACTAGCCTGAAGCTAGGGTTGAAAATAACCACTGGCCCACTAGCCTGAAGCTAGGGTTGAAAATAACCACTGGCCCACTAGCCTGAAGCTAGGGCTGAAAATAACCACTGGCCCACTAGCCTGAAGCTAGGGTTGAAAATAGCCACTGGCCCACTAGCCTGAAGCTAATGGATAAACAGAAGGACTAACTACATCTGTTAGGCCCCCCAAAAAAGTCACGTCAGACCAGCGCATCGCCATTTTTAGTTTTCGGTTTTTATGCTAAGAAACAATGTCCAATTGCAGCCAAAATTGCTGGATGGATTGGATTTCTACTGCGCTAAACGACTTTAGGTATGAACGTTTGCCCGATTTGTGTGTGGCCTCCTTCAGTCACCATACTTTGTGTATTTCACAGGTTGGCAAAAAAAAAAAAGATTACCAAATTTTTTTTAAAAACCAGTGTGTCATTGCACCGATTCTGAAGCTGACCTATCACCAGAAACCAGAGACTTTTTTGGGGGCCTTGAGTTTGATATTCCGAGAGCTAGCGTACAAAAATAAGAAACACATTATCACCACAATTCAAACAAAAACTTACAATGATTATTGTTGACAGTGTGGGGTAGTTCTTTAGCATGGTATTAAATTGGTTTTTAAATTGTGTAAGTAATTTTTAAGCTCTTTTTTGAGACATTAACCCTCCTACTACTACAAGGGTCAAAATCAGTCAAAATGTTGATATACTTGCCAAGGTAGTGCACTTAAAAATCCAACACTGTCAAACCTTACGTGAAGTAAGTACATTTACAGGTCAAAATGAGTCAACCATTTTTGACTGGTAAAAGCATTTTGACCTCTATAGCAACTTCCCACTAAAGTGCAGCAATAGTAGGAGGGTTAATCTACACATGAACTTAAAACAATAACGTTTTGTTTTAATTTATTCAAGCTCTTTGCGTTCCAATGTTCTGGTAGATAAAAACTCATGGTATTAAATTGTTTTTAAATTGTGTAACTAATTTCACTATAGCTGCACTTTAGTGGCAACTAGCTATAGTTGTCAAATTCAGTCAACTGACTGTTTTGACTGTTGACCCAAATGTACACACACAGGGGCATTTTTGACTGGTTTTTACTGTTATTTTGACTACCCTGAACAATACCAGTCAATGCTTTTACCAGTGAAAAACTGTCGACTTATTTTGACCTGTAAATGTACTTACTACACATAAGGTTTGCGAGTGTTCAACTTTTAAGTGCACTAGATATACCTTGGCAAGTATATCAACATATTGACCGATTTTGACCCTTGCAGTCACAGAAAGGTTAACTGACCCTAACCCCCTAGGCATTTTGGCTAGAAACCATCCCAAATCGGCCAAAATCCGTCAACATGCAGTAAAAATGTACCCCAATTATTGGACTTTGATGGAATTGGTACAGTGGCAAATGCAAAGTATCCATGACTGGGCTATACACAGTCCCGAATCCAACAAAGCGTTGGGCTACACTGAAGTAGTGAATCCATCCAAATCAGGATATGGATTTTGGAGGTTTTAGGGGTAGTTAGGGTTAAGATAAGATAACAATTCGCTCAATTTCTCTTGGGGGCCAATTACCGGTGGACAGTGTACACTCACTTTCATGCAACCTTGAGCAAGTTTACCTTACTGAGATGAAGGGACTCTATTTGTCTTATTTAGTATCTTGTGCTTCATCCACCCCAGCCTGCATCATCAATTCAGCAATGTTCTTCTCCAGGTCATCTATGCGCGTACCCATATCATCTAGTGATGCTTTGGTTCAGGAAAGAATTCATCTCTAAGAGACACAATGGGCATATCAACAACGTTTCCCTTTTTATTTTTATTTTACGACTCAGTAAAAATGAATACAAAAGCCCCCCAATAAGTCAATATGCTTCAGGGAATGTTACAACAAAAATGGGCCAGCAGTTTTGTTTTTTCAAAAAAAAATTGTTTTAACCCCTCATTTTTTAAAGTTTGCTTGAGCCTTTAAGTTCTCAATCACAGACACGATTCAAAGACCAAACAAACAATTAAAAACAGATCCTGGGATTGCCCAAAAGCTGCCCTGATTGTGACGATATTGTCCCATTAAAACCCTAACCCCCTAGGTATCCTGGCTAGGAACCTTCCTGAATCCTCCAAAATCCCATCAGTGCACTTTTGGAAACATGCCCTTATCTTCAAAATGCACCACGCATTTTCGTTGATCTTTCGTATTCAGCACTTATGTACTTCTTTGCCAGGTAGTAATTTTGCCCCATTTGAAGAGGTGAAAGTACCAGTTTCCAACTGTGCTGAATTTTTCCCAAAAAAGTGTCCCTTGGAGGATTTTGGGTAGTTAGGAATTATTATGGTGTTGTTCTACTGTACTGAGATTAACTAATAAAATGAGCAGAACCAATATTTTTAAAACAAAGTTTTTCTTTTGAACATGTAGGGGTCATGCTCCAAGTCCGATGGTTTACTGATTTTGACAAAAGCGGTCAACCTACAAAAGGCCAAAAAAAAAAGTCTCCGGTTTCTGGTCATCGGTCGGCTTCAAAATTGGTGCGGTGACACAGCTTTTTTTTTTCGGCCATCTTTTTTTTTGCCAACAGAGAAATATGTGATACATTGTATACGCAGGGACCAAATTTCCCATATATACAAAGTATGGTGGCTAAGAGAAGCCTCACAAATCTGGCAAATGTTCATACCCCTTATGTGAAAAAGTCATTTAACCCTCCTTACAATCAGTGCAGTTTTTGAAACAACCCATTCAGGCCACTCCAAGCCATTAGCTGTTGCCAGTGGCCTCCTATGGTTACCCTTCTGTGCACTGTCACACCACTGAGATTACAGGGTAAAGTGGTCTCCCATTGATACATTGTAGGCCATACTAATACGTTCAAACATTTACAGTGGCCTTGGGTGGCACACAGTTGATTTTGTAAGATTTCTTGGAAAGGACAGCTGGCTTGTATGTACTAAAGGTTGGTGAAGAACATATTGAAAATTTAGTGGATCGGAGTGGCCTCCATGTGTAGTAGGGTTAAATAAAGCACATTACAGCAGAATTCCAATCGATCTAGCAATTTTGGCTGCAATTGGACATCGTTTCATAGCACACACAAAAAAAAAATTAAAAATGCTGACACATGGGTCTGAGGCGACGTGCGCAGACAAGAAACCGGAGACTTTTTTTTCTTTTAAGCCACTGTGTAGTACATTCACCATTTGAAACCATTCGGCTATGGAAACACACCAAGGTGTAGTGTATCCACCATTCAAAACCATTTGAATGATTTATAAGCCACTGTGTAGTACATTCACCATTTGAAACCATTCGGCTATGGAAACACACCAAGGTGTAGTGTATCCACCATTCAAAACCATTTGAATGATTTATAAGCCACTGTGTAGTACATTCACCATTTGAAACCATTCGGCTATGGAAACACACCAAGGTGTAGTGTATCCACCATTCAAAATCTTGCTACCAACACTTTTCAAATGGTATCACCATGTGTGTACAAAACCAATGGCCATTTTGGTAAGTGGAAATTTTGAATGGTTTCAAATGGTCAAACAGTAGGAGGGTTAAACCACACAAAATCTTTCTCAAACTCAAAATCAAAATAAGCTTTTATTGAAAAAGGATATTTCTCCCTATAATTCTATCTGACATGTTCTGGAAGTTGTCCTGCATCTGCTGAAGTAATTGTTGGACCTGTTTGGGAGAACAAATAGGAAAGAATGTACATTACAGACACAACTTTTCTCTCTGAAATATGACACATAAAAAAACATGGAAAGATTGTCGTATCCGACTGCCACTTTTTAAGGGTTTTTGGTAATTTTTTGCCAACCACTAACCAGTTAAAAAATTATTCTATCGAGTTTTGGGGTTCAGAAAGCGAAAACTATCTTTAAAATCCACTTTTATGATGGTTTTCGGAGTTTATTTCCCTTCTAAAAAATCCTCCCCTTCAGAAAATAGAAGGATCCTATTATAGTTGCCACTGCGCATGCATGTACAATGACCATGTTTGTCACTTATGGGGGAGTTGACAAGATCAGACTGACATGACTGAGGAGGTCATCATATACCAAAAATGCCTGGTTTTTCATGAAATAAATATCCTAGAATAATTTGAAGTATATGTCCATCATCACCCATATGTTCTCCACCTTACTAGGTAGGTAAGATTACATTATTGGTTATATTGAATGCGAAAAAGTGGTGGTCGGATACGACATTTTACCCAAGGATCCTATTATAGTTGCCACTGCGCATGTACAATGACCGTGTTGGTCACTTATGGGGGAGTTGACAAGATCAGACTGACATGACTGAGGAAGTCATTGTATACCAAAAATGCCTGATTTTTCATGAAATAAATATCTTGGAATAATTTGAAGTATATGTATGTCCATCATCATCCATATGTTCTCCACCTTACTAACGTTAGGTAGATAGGTAGGATTACATTATTGGTTATATTTAATGAGAAAAAGTGGCAGTCGGATATGACATTCTACCCGGATCCTTCTATTTTCTGAAGGGGAAGATTTTTTAGAAGGGAAATCAAGTCCGAAAACCATCATAAAAGTGGATTTTAAAGATAGTTTTCGCTTTCTGTACCCCCAAAAATCGATGGAATCAGTTTTTAACTGGCGGGGTTAGTGCCTTAGGCCATGAGAATGAAAGTCATAGATTTGCATCCACCGCCCGCATGTCCCGAAAGCTACTGCCTAAATTTTTCATTATTTGCCAAAAAAATCATTATTTGCACAAAAAAGATATTTCCACCAAACAAATTTAGTTCCAAATCATCCACATCAGCAAAACAAAGTTTTTACCAAATTTCCACCAGTAGGCCTATGTGCACTATAAAAATAAAAGTATAATCATTAGCACATGTTCTCTTACACTTTACAGTCTTAGTCCCGCATACGTCGTTCACAAAAAAGGTCGCATCGCGCTAAAACTGTATGGTAAACTCCGTCCGATCCGCCCTGCAACTGTACCGCCTTCACATGCACAACACGTTCGCTGTTGAGCCTAGTATGCCTGTGTGTGCGGCCCGCATGTACTATAATGATGCACGTACGTACACAGATTAGAAGAAACATCTTGTGATTGCGCTGTTATTAATGATCAATGGAAATAATGAATAATGAAAAAAAGCCTCATGTGTTTTCGAAATTTCCCGGACGCAAATCTATGACTTTCATTCTCTTGGCCTTATATATTACTAGCAATGTATTAGTGGTTGTAAAAAATTTCCAAAAAACCCGAAGAGGGAGTGTTCCTGGTGCTACTGACACAAGTTAGTAATTACATTGTTTTTACAAGAAAAAAAAGCCACAGACGCCTGGGAGACTATGATATCCTAAAGTGGACCATTCCACATGTCTTAGAAGGGGTGCCACTGCCCAGGGCTGCGTAGCTTTCTTTTGCTGGGCTGGAGAAAAAAAATCTGCCATATATCTGTGCACAAAAACAACCTTTCATTGTTTACACATAAAGACCGACCCAGATCTAACCCTCTGGTAAGTGGAACCATCTGTTCACCATCGGCTGTGTTGTTCGATGTCTTGAGACAGCCAGGCAGTTTGCAAAACCCCCCCACCCCCCCAGACAGAGTGTCTGGGTTATGTTACACAGGGGGAGAGTATATGGCTATTTAGTATACGGCTATTTGCTGTTTCTGCTGTTATACACACAACACAGTCGTTGGCGCCATCTGGGTGTTATCTGGTGTCACCTGGGTTTGAAAATGATTATATACATAGCTGTGCATGTGTGGAAGTCTTTTACTGTAAAAAATCAATGGGGGAATGCAGAGAATATAATTAAAACCCTGGCGAGTGAGCCCTTCTGGTTTTTTTTACAGTATGTAAATTAGGGGGCGTGAAAAGAGGGGGGTGCTGCCAACGTCGGCTGTTGTGTATCATCTGGGGGTTGAAAATAGTCCTAGACATAGCTGGGCATGTGTAGAAGTCATTTGGATGTAAAAAATTAATGGGGAATGCAGAGATAACCATTTTAATGTAATTAATAGGTGTGCCAGTAAATACAGGACGGGTCAATCGTTGAGATAAAGTCATGGGTACCTCCCTCTTCGGAGGGTTAAAAAGTGGCGGTCGGATACGACATTCTTTCCCATTTAACCTCCAACTGGTTTATTACCTATTCAGTACATGTTCAATGACAATGGCAAATGTAATATTTATCACGAATCTGGTGCAGTACAAACTACATTATGATAAGTGGGTCCTTGTTTACTTTATTTCTATTGACTAGACATGCTACTGCTACTACTAAGTACTAGTAGTACTAGTGCTAGAGGGCCTACGACGTTAATTTCTATTAACTTACAAATTGCGTGAGGTCTTGCACATTTTTTGGATCTGCCTGTCCGGTACCAGCTTCACTTTTCATGTCTGTCATTATTTTAAGGTTTTTCCTTCTTTACAAAACTTTAATAACTGCTCTCGAATTTTGATAATCGGTACTCGGTATCTACTGTTTGCGACCCAATGGTAGCATGGACATTGTATGGTCAACCGTATGCTATGTGCCAAGTTAAAAATAATAACTGACACTGCGCATGCGTAGTCCGTTTTGCTTGGCCACAGAATTGGTATAGCGCCCCCAAGCGGCGCCTACAGGATGAACAGAAAAAGTTTGGCCGACAGATCGCCGACCGAGCGCGTACAACTATTAATTAATTATTATAATGAACTGGCCTTTAGGAAAAACTCACATAATTATTTATTTCATATGATGATATCGGGCATGAAATAGGTGATAATATTAATTTTATTTCACAAAAGGCATTCCGACATTTTTAGTTCAGACATAATTTGACTGCCGTCATTTATACAGACCAGTGACGTTATGATTCAATTAGAGGTTTATTTCAAAGGACAGGTGGTGGAGGACGAGAGAAGTTTATCTCTGGCTTTACATGCCACCCTCTTTCCTCCCCTGTGCGATCTTAGTTCAATCAGTGGCACGATATTGATGTCAAAGGTCACGATTCCAATCCCAGATGACCGCCCCTGATCCCTGCCATCCCCACCCCACCCCACCGCCTAGTGTATAGGTGATATTTTAAGAAGTGTAAACATGAAATGTATCAGTTTTCTTATTCTAGTTACATTTATTTTCACTATAAAACAGTTTGTTTTAACTTTTTTTTAATATTTTTTTTTACAATTATTCATAATTTTATGACAAAACACCCCTTGCGGCTTTTATCTTTTTACAAATGTTGAAATGCTACTAAGGAATTAATTTCATATTTAGATTTTGTTTTTCAATATTAATTTGACAAAACATGCAGCCAAAGCCTATGGGGCCTATATCTTTCAAATGTAGAATCTAATGCTACCGAAGAATTTATACAAACGCATGGCCCCATTAATGGGGGATGGATGATCCTATGATGAACTCACCCCCCCCCCACCCCCCCCCCCCCTAAACCCAAAAAATAATGCCCTCATCCCAGAGTCTGGGGGTAACGCACATGGCGATCACACAATTCGGGCCTGCTGATTGCTTTCGTGATGTGTTCCCCACCAAACACGTTTAGAAATGACCAGCTCCGAGTGTCAAGACCCAGTACGGGACTTTCAGGAATGACGGTGTCAGGGCGGAGAGCCATGGGTGTCCAGTGAATAGAAGCAGGGTCTTGATTTCTCGCATGCTCGGCGGTGACCTACCGTCGATGTCGCGGAACCCATACTCAAGCCCGAGCTCTGCCGATAACAGGACGCGACCGCTCTTCGTCATGATGTTAACATCTGAAAGAAGTAGCAAATCTTTTATCGTTTTACTTACAAAAAAATAATTTCAGTTTGTTTTAAATAAGTGAACAACAGAATTTACTAGAGCGGGACTTGAACCAAGATCTGCTTCAGTCAATATTCTTTAATCACTCAAACTGATTTTTGCACTTTTTGCACAGTTACCCTTGTATTTTTTAGTTGATGACAATATAAAACATATTTCCTCTAAAACACACTAGTGTCAGATAAGCCTTCATTTTGGAAATACATTTTCCCCCAGAACAAGCGTTTATTATTTATTTTTATTTGTATAAACTAAATTTTCTTTGTTTACTCCAAAATTAATATTTTTCTTGTCAGTTTCCTAGTGTGGTTTATTTGACGATATAATAATTCCACATAATACACACCAGTTTCAGGTAAGCCCTCTTTTTGGAAACTTGTTTTTCCCCAGAACAGGCGTTTGTTCATTGTACCAAGTCCCGTTCCCGCTTAGATTTCCTCTTTTTTTCACACCAAAACTGATATGTACCCAATCAGTTTCCCTTATGGTGTATTTGACATCATACATTTCATAAAATGCTTTAGTCTCAGGTAAGCATCATTTTCCTGCTCTTTAAAAGTTTCTTTTATCAATTATTGATGCTCGCTAACTGGTTAAAACTAGGGACACATAATTTATTTTGCCATTGCCACTAGTTCCAATCGGTTATATAGTAAATTTCAATCGAACACTCTCAGAGAGTCGAACAACCATCAATAATTGTTTATTCATTAAAAAGCAACACGTGCATCTCTTTTTTATTTCTATCTTTACCTGTTGCTAAGTGCACGACCGCTTTCCCTTGGTATTCGACGGACTCTCCATTTTTTGAAACATATTCCTGTGAAGTGTGAAAGTAAGATAGACTTGTTGTCTCCATTCTTTGAAAATGGCGATTGAAAACAAATGACATTCATACAACAACCGAGATGCAACGCGCATGAAAGTCTTTCATGTGTCCATTTGCCCAGTAATAATAATAATATTATTATTTGGTTCTTATAAAGCGCATTTCAAATAGTGTCCCAATGCGTTTTATATTATTTCTCCTGGTCACTAGGCCAAGGGCCAATATCATTCCTGTAAACATTCTTAGCTCCCTGCTGAGGAGTAGACCTATATAGTGCCTACAGCCCATTATGTGCAACCTTATTTGGCGCTACAGGTCTACTCAAACACAATAACCATCTCTACCCTCACAGGTCCCCATTTATACTCCTGGCTGAAGAGAAGCAATTCATGGTTAAGTGTCTTGCCCCAGGACACAAGTACCACCTTTGCGGCCAGGGTTTGAGCCAACATTCTGAAGACAGCCGTCAGAACACAAGTCAAATGTGCTAAACCGCTCAGCCATGGCTGGCAACCCCAATGTATGTCTGACTGTCTAACCGTACTTGAATGTCTATCGTCCATATCATTTAGCAACCTACGTAGCTCTTTTTCATCAATTCTGTGCTGTTCTCGGCAGACCATGTTGTCATCAACAACTCCGTCTTGACTGGTCCCGGCCATAGCGAGACAACGGCCACGTTGTGTTGCTTCAACTCCAGAGCGCAGTCCACTGCCATACGATCACACTGCGTCCAAGATACATTATTGGTCAACAATTTGAAACATTAGTTCATTTTTTTACTGTTTTAATTTGTATTGTTTAGACGAAATGAAGGGTTTATATTATCGCGGATGTACATGTGCAGGATATTAAGTGTGAACATTATCATTGGGGGAAGTAATCACGTCACGAAAGCGCGCAACGCAATACTATAGACCTTATGTGTGCACCCCACTAAATAGTGAGAAATTCATGAGCCGAGCTGTTTATCATAAAGTGTATGTCCTCAAATTTTTTCTGAAAAACAAAGATTTGAGGTCCATAAATTTGATAGATTGTGTAAAAATAGCCCAATATCAATATCATCTCCCGGTCCAAAAAGTGTGGGGGGATATATCCCGCCATCCCCCGGGATTTACGCCCGTGTTAACAATCCACAATGCAAAACTTCAAATCCCATTTTAGGGTTGATAAAACCACTAAGAATGCCGGTATAACAAAATGGAACATAATTTGGGGGATACTGAATTGGGGGTCATCCCCATACAATTATTGATAATGTCCCCTAAAACTCTCCCCTCCTCCCCCCACCCCTACGGGATTCTAGCCCGTGGAGATGGTTATACGAACAGTACGAGTGTTGTGACACTCACGCCAGCTTTGCCGACACCATACGGAGCGTTGAAAGTGTACAGTATGCCACCGTGTGACGAGACGTTGACAATAAGGCCCGTCTTTGCTGGTACCATCATCTGGGCAGCGTGCCACATCGCCACGTAATGGCCTCTGAACCGAGTGAGAAAGAAGAGTGGAGAGAAAGAGAAAGTTGGACATTTTTGTTTAGCCGTGCATGTGGCCTCTAGAGAAAGATGAGAAAAGAGGAAGGCATTTCCCGCCTAAAAGTCATGGTGGCTGGGGAGAATCGAGGGGCGCCAAAGAGGGGAAAAGCAATCAAAGTGGTAGGCCTTCACTGCAAAAAAAAAGACGGCAAAAATGGAAACTTATGTTAAATATTCATGTGTGATGATCCAAAAGGGGGCGCGTGTCCCCTTTCAACCAACCTCATTTACACTATAGATGTCAACCAATGAGTACAACAGGTGCGATCGCACCCTCTTTATTTAATTATCACCTTTCGACGCACTGGTGTTAATGCGTTGGTAGTTGACTATTTATTATGATGTGTTGTAGGTTTTTACATGTGTTTTAGTTTGTTCATGGAGGAAGAAAACAGACTCCTCCATGGTTTGTTTCGCTTTTTGATTGGGCAAATGATAGTTTCAACACATACCTAATCAGAGTTTAAGACTATAGGGTGATGCCATAGATTCATCATTTTAACCTCCTTAGCCTGATCTTTCTTCTTCTTCTTCTTCTTCGTTTTGTTGTAGAGTATAAAACATTTTTTTTGTTAAATTGTGATATGGATACCAATACCTTCGCGGGTTTACAGAACAAGCGAGCCCCATGCTCTAATATAAGCGTTTGTCATTGTCCCTCCCTGGGTCTCCCCCTCATTCATCCACAACCAGGAGCTTGCACGTATTAGCAGACAACAGGCAACATTATAAGTGTCTTCGCCACAAAATCGCCAGAGGACTCGATGCGGGGTCGACCCTTTGGCGAAGACGGTGCTCATCAACAACGGAGTTTTGCAAGCTGGCTTGCAATGATGCCAGGGATGATTGTATCTAACTGATTTTTACCTTAATCCAACTTGATTGATCGTATCCCACATTGAAACGGGCATCTCCCAAAATCTCTGCCCAGTGGTTTCTAGCAGTGCCTGCCGATACAAACAAAAACAACTTAAGGTTAATGTTCCCGTACATCACAATTGAGCAGGCTTTGTTTTTTTGTGCAAGAGGAGGGAAAGTTATAACGCTTGCCCCCCCCCCCTCAATATATTGTTCACGCTCGCCCCCTCAAATAATTATCACGCTCCCCTTTCCCCCATCATAAATATCACCCCTCGGCCAGCGATTTTGAAGGTGTTCAATTAGTTTTACCGCTGCTGAAGTCAGACTCGCTTTGATCGAGTCCATGATGGCTAGCTGCATTGTTACAGAGCCACCATTTGACGAAAGGATTGTATGCACGCACACAGAGAGTAAAGCAAAGGAAAAACAACCAAAGGCGAATTACCCTACCGAGATTGCCGAATATGCGTTGTTGACCAAGATGTCCAGTCGGCCTTTTTGCTCCTTTGAGATCCTCTCAAATAATGCCTTGACCTGCCCATCGTCTCCGTGATCACATTCCACAGGGATGCAGCTTCCACCACGACTTTCAATCTGACAAATAGTTATCTTTACTTATAATTCCACCAAAATTGAAATTATCGAAATATGAGGTCTTGAGGCCCTCTATTTAGGTTGAAAGGGTCGTTGTCACCTAGGGTACTCCCCAGTGGTACCCAGGCAATCTCATTCCTGTGTACATTAGAGGACTTTTATAATTTGCCTGGGTGCCATAGAGGATTACCATGGGTGACAACTACCCCCTTCAACCCTATTTAGTGGAAATAATTATGGTATTAGATACAAAATATCCTTCAAACTATTCTTTCTGACGTCATTTCATTGTTTGAATTTATTTTGGTTTATTATTTAATGTTGTTATCAGGGCCCAATGGAAAGTCGACGCCACCAACTGACCAAATGATGTAATTATTTTTGTCACAAAACAACCTCCACAATTTTCAAAAACGGGAAGATCAGTATTTCACAGTCATGTTAAATTATTCCAGGGGTGGATCCAGGGTGGTTTTAAAAAAGAGAGGCACACAGAAAAAGGGGTGCAGTACTAAATTGGGAGGGAAACACATAATGGTGAATTTACAAGCATGTTGATAACATTGAAAGCACTAAACTTGACCCAAATCTGTTTTTATGTACGGTAGATCATACAAGTTCATCGATCAACCGGACATAATTTGTGGCTACTGTATAAGATTGAAGGAGTTATTGTCATCTATGGGTACGCCCCAGTGGTCCACCCAGGCAATCTCTATACTAGGTACGTTATAGGACTCTTATGATTGCCTGGGTGCCATTGGGG
This sequence comes from Zoroaster sp. YZ-2022, assembly GCA_029582265.1. Taxonomy (NCBI): domain Eukaryota; kingdom Metazoa; phylum Echinodermata; class Asteroidea; order Forcipulatida; family Zoroasteridae; genus Zoroaster; species Zoroaster sp. YZ-2022. The sequence continues at coordinate 20,472,936 of CM055822.1, read as the reverse complement.
AGTACTCTGCGGGTGTTGACAACGACCCCTTCAGCCTTAAGAAGGGGGGGCCTTATACTTCACCTCATCGGCCGTCTCTCTCAGAGAACCAAGTGACCCCTGACCCTTAGGGCTGAGTGTACGACCTACCATGTACAAAATAAACAATGAAACGGTCATATTCACAAAGTGAACCAACTGATGGGGTTTCAATAATGCGAAAAAATTATATTAATACCAAAAGCAAATTACACTAAATCCACTTTAACAGCGCACACAAAGTGTGGGGGAGCTTGGGTCTTGGGAGATTGAGCCCTGCCTCCCCTCCACTTGGTCAAAATGGGAAACATATATTTTGGGAGTGGATCACTAGACTTACTTTACTTACTAAAAAGATCCCACTGTAACTTATATACAGAATTGACTAGACTTTCTATAAATCTGTCCATGACGGAGCAGGGATAACAAACTGCCAATGAATGATAAATGTAACATTACTAATTGCCTTTTAGTTTTTTTAAACTTGCCTTGAGGTCATTTCGTATCAGCACATTTAGTAGTCCAAACTTCACAGAACGATTCGATTTCACATAAAAAACCGATGACATTTGCAAACAATAACTGCCAACCGAGGACCCATTGTTTCCTTTTTATAAGTCCTTGGATTACACCCAAAACGCACACCCGTGTCATTCGCCCTTACGGTCTGACCTGAACACTACTGGGGCTCGGGAAACTAGAGTGACACGGGCATGTTCATTCCGTTTGTCTAGCAAAATTGGTTTCCTGGCAATCATACATATAACCTTTCTTTATACAGGGCCTCTACTCGAACCCAATGTTCTCACCATCATAAAAAGTAGGCTATTTCATACAGTAAACATAATTATTATAGCCCCACCTGTAATGTAAACAACAGCACCAGCGTCTCCAAGCTGAAGAGCAATGCCTTTGCCTATACCTCGGCTAGCCCCCGTCACTAGACTTACTTTACCAGTGAGAGGTCGTTCCAGGCCCGCCATGACTGCTAAAAAGATCTCACTGTAATTAGCGGTTGAAGTGCGCTGCACGACGGAGCAAGGACAACCAACTGCAAATTTGTATGATTAATGTATTTCTTATCGCCTTTTAGTTTATTTATAACTTGTCTGGAGGTCATTTCTTATCAGCACATTGTGGTGGTCCAAACTTCGCTGCACGTTTTGATTTCACAAACAAAACATGCCGACACACGTCCACAAGAGCTCAAGCTGTAACCGAGTAAAACAAAATTCCAACACCAAGTCAACTCATGACAACAACTTATTTCATTTCTTAGTGCAAATTAGTAACACTGAGTCAAAAACCACCAAGAAAGTATGTAATAACTAATAATAATAATAATGTGGACTCATAAAGCTGCACGTATCCACCAAACTGGTGCTCAAGGCACTGTACATTATTACCCCCTGCTCATCAGGCTCATAAATCATTCCTGAAACCATCTCAGCTCCCTGGGGAGTATACAGCTCAATTGCTGCGATTTCGGCGCATATAGGGCTAATCAAACACAACAACCAACTCTGCCCTCACAGGTACCCATTTACTCCTGGGTGGAGAGAAGCAATTATGGTAAAGTGTCTTGCTCAAGGACATAAGCACCACGGTCGTGGTCGAGATTCGAACCCATATTCTGACGACTCGGCTATCAGACACTAATCCGATGTACTAAACCTCTCGACCTTCCTTCCTCACTCTCATCTTGTTGAAAGTACAAAAGTGCATCCTCATCCCATCTTTGTAATTAAAATGGCAAACGAAAAAGTTTGATTCGTTTTGGTTGCAGTTTTTTCGTACAATATTTTTGTTGTTAAACTGAAGAACAATGTCCAAGACAACTCGAGTGTTGAGTAGAAAGAAATGCGACCGTAACTCGGATTTTAATTAAAGTCATCGACTTGAGTCAATAAATCTGCACTAAAGGTTCGTACATGCAGTGGCTTTTTTTTGGGGGGGGGGGGGATTTTTTTTATAGATTTTTACATTTTTATTTCGAGTGTGTGTGTAGGGTGGGTTGTTGTTGGAGGGAAAACCAACTCATCGGAACCCCGCAGTACAACATACAAAAGAGGACGAAGTCACACACACCAAGTGTAATTATTTAAATGTTTCATTTGGCTACCTGTATTTTGGGATAGCTGCTTTATTGTTTTAGGTTCAACTGGGATTCTTCAGTTTCCTGAAGTATTACCAGAAATCTATCAACTGTTTATAAGTTAGTTCAAAAGACGTCATTAGCATCAATCACTTACACCCTTTGAGTCTATTCAAATGTAGTTATTGTTAAAATGTTTTGGAAGTAAAATTAAATGACTTGCCAATTAAACAATTCAAATGTATGCATTTCAGGCCTCCCAGTGCATAATCTACCAAATATAGGTTTTTTAAATAGGTTTTTAAAGCAAAATATAGGTTATTATAGGTTTACCAAAATAATGCCAAAATATAGGCTTTTATAAGTTATTTCCCGTGATTTTGCAGTGTTAAGTAAAAGGTTTTTGGTATTAAATTGCCTACCTTCTGAGTACTTTTGGCAACAAAGTACATTACCCCCATACCCTGTCTGGTAGAAAATCTAAGAGCGGTACACATGTTACAGTTTGGCTACTGTTTTGGCTTCATCTCTTTATACTTAGGAAGTAATTTTTCTTCAAAGCTATGAGGGATTTTATGAGGAAGTTGAAAATAGGTTAATAATATGTTTTTTGGGGGAAATAAATTTTCCCATTTTGAAATATAGGTTTTTTATAGGTTTGATAGGTTTTTCTGGGAGGCCTGGTATTTAGCAGGCTAAGTAAAGCAATACACAACATGAATATAATAAAGACTCTTTATTTAAAATAAAATTATAATTTTTTTACAATCATAATTCAATTTTTTAAATTTAAGTAACACAAGGTTTTAGCACACTGAAAAATCCAGCCTTAAAGACACATGGTATATTGACAAAGTTTTTAATAAAATTATTTTAAAAAAATTGCTAGAAATATACCTGGAGTGAAAATGGTTGGTAATAGATATCCTGAGAAAATTTCAAGAAAAAGCATGAGTTATATCTTTTGCACTTCAAATGAAACAGTATTAAGTCCTGTTCAATTGCATACTGCCATTCAGATTTAAATTGAAAGATTATAAATATATATTTGACCGAAGCAAAGACAAATCATTTAAACAGATCCGAGGTTGACCAGGAATCGAAAATATAAAACTCCATGTCATCTACAGGTGAAAACATGAGGGTACTGTAGCAATGATCTTTTTTTTTCTTCTTTTTTTTTTTAGGGGGGGGGGGGGGGGTACAGACCATCTATAGAAGAACATTTTGTAGAATTAGTATATATGACTGGCTCTGGCAAAACCCTAAACTTGGACCCAATTTTCAAAAGTGATATTTTGGTATAGTTTGATTCTCTACATTTTCCTCTTTCGTTTGATACCAGATTTGTAGAAATCAGAAGAAAGTTGTTGTTGTCGAAAGTTGTTGTTGTCGACCGAGGGTTTCCCGATCCGATCCTAGTGGTATCCTCATTGGGAGAACATGGTTTCAATCAGGATAAAGTCCATCTCCCATTCAGGATAGTGTAGTTGGCATCAACCCCATATGCCTTTACGGACAATACGTTACATTCACAATCAATAGTGCCCAAGCCATGATCTCATAAGAGTAGTGTGAATTCGACAGAAAAACTTGGGCAGGAAAGACATACCAAGCCAGCACACAGCATGTGCATTACATCATTCTTTATGACAATTGCATAATTGGTGTGATTATCTTCCCCCCCCCCCTCCACCATCCCCTGAATTAAACATACCAAGTTTCAAACTCCCTCGAGTCTAAAATTTGCTAGTTGCGACTGCCCACAACCAGTAGGGAACCTTGAGAAATGATGGCACAATGGCAGCCAACCAGGGGTGGCCGCTCACTTTGCAAATAGACTTGACCTGCCTAAAGTTTAACGGGGATGAGCCGTCGATGTCTGTGAAGCCGTACTCTTCGGCCAGCTCGGCAGTTAAACAGATGCGGCCGGATTTCTTCATGATGTTTTTATCTAAAGGGTGAATAACAACAGAGGAAAGATCAGTGGCATACATGTGTTGTCAAAGGATGGGGGTGATTCAAAATTCCACTGACCACCCCTTAACCCATCCTAAACACCACATCCCCCTGGGAGAGGAGGATAATTACACCCCATAATAAATTTAGACCCCTACCAGTTATGACCATAGTTCTCGCCCACCCCTCAGGTTTCTGGTCATAGGTCGGCTTCAAAATCGATGTGGTGACAAGCTTTTTGGGGGGAAGGGGGGAGTAATCTTCTTTTTTTTTGCCAACCAGTGAAATACATATGGTGGCTAAGAGATGCCGCACAAATCAGGCAAACGTTCATATATGGAAAAAAATTGTTTCAAACGCAGCGTGGCAGAATTCCAATTGATCCAGCAATTTTGGCTGCAATTGGACATTTAGCCCCCACCTTGAATTGGCCTTGTGTGGGGCGATTTGCATAAAAAAAAATTGTTTCATAGCAAAACAAAAGAAAACTCAAAATGCCAACGCATGAGTCTGAGGCATGTCCAATTGCAGCCAAAATTGCTGGATCGATTGCAATTCTGGAAAAACGACTTTTTGGAAAAACAACTTTTTCACCTAGGGGTATAAACATATGCCCGATTTGTGCGGCCTCTCTTACCCACTATACTTTGTGTATGGAAAATTTGGTCTGGTTCCAACAACCCCGTCTACGTGTTAACATGTATCACTTCAAGGAACAATACCGTCACAATCAGACTTTCAACAGGGCATGGTATCTGTGTCCTAGTTTAAGATGAACACATTGACTGAAAATTACTGGCTCATTTATGCAGCAGCAATGCTAATATGATCTTATCATGTATCCATCCCCTTTTGATCGTGACGATACTGTCCCTTTAAAATAAAAAAAGATTACCAAAAAATGAAGAAAAAAAAAGGCCAATCCACTTTGGTAATCTGTGGTGTATTAGATTGACATGGATGGGTCTATTAACCCTAATCCCCTAGGCACATTTGCTTACACGTAACCTGAATCCTCAAAAATCCTTCAGTAGTAAAGCAAGCACATGACATGTATGCATTTCTAATCTGTGATACATGTACATGGCCAGGGACCCTCCCTGAAAGCATGGAGCAATAAACAGTGTCCACTGACCCCAAGCACTGACCTTGCAATCACTACAGCAAACATGGATGTACATGTACCATGGAAAGGCAAGTGTGCCTAATAACCTCAATCCTCCAATATCCTTCACTTTAGCAAAGAGCATGTAGCATGTAACCTCAATCCTTCACTTTAGCAAAGATGATTTTGGAGGATTTGGGAGGGTTAGGGTTAAGGGAGGGAGGGGGGGGGGGGGCAAAGGATTTATTTTCTAGTTTTCTTTGACTTCGTCTTTGCTCTTTTGTATCTATATGTTGGCTATCTTTGTGGGTCTACTTACCCTGTGCAAGATGAACGATTGCCAGCCCAGGGTATTCCACCGATTCTCCATGTTGAAATACATGCTCCTGAAATAACAGACAATTCATTCACTAAACAAATTGAACTCTTTTTACTGTCGTTAGGTACGGTATCATCAATTGAATATTGAGAGTAAGATCCAATAGGGGATGTGTCTTTTATCAAGGATGGCTGGATTCATCATCAACTGTATACTATTTCTTTTTTTTTCAAAATTGTGTTTTTTGCCAAATAAATCAAATCAAATCGAATCAAATCATGTAGTTACAAATCCCTCCAGGAGGTTCTGAGCTTTGTCCGACCCCATCATCTCAGTGAAGATTTCTGTTTTAACTGCACCGGGCCACAGCGAGACATACGCAACGTTGTGTTTCCTTAACTCCAGTGCACAGTCTGCTGCCATTCGGTCACACTGCGTAACAAAAAAAAAAATCAATAATAAATCACTTATTTCTATCTTCCTATCGGGGATGTACGTGACATTGAACAAGAAATAAACCCACAAATAGGTGACGTTTTGTATACACTCAAAAAAAGTCCAGCCACGTCCGTTATGGTGCAACGTTAATATAAACAACCCAAGTGTTGGGTTCTGACTTTTAACCAAAAAAATCTTATTAGGTATTTGCTTCATTACCTACATGATGTGTGCCACTCGTACACTATCCTAGTCCACGGCATAGTATTGCAAGAACAATGGATTTGGGCCATTCATGACGTATTGTTACCCAGACTGATGCGCAAGGTCTCAAAAAGAAGCAGTGCAGTCTGGGAGACTGACCCGGCATGTGCGAGGACTGTATCTCACGCGTACCTTAGCGTTTATCGCATAAGCCCCACAGCTGATGGTTTGCCTGCGTCTAGATTAAGATTGCGTCTAAGTTCAAGGAGCTAGCTTCACGCGTCATGCACCTAATCCCATGGTGCCTTACGGCAGGGCAGCAAAACTCATTACCATGTTCGTTTTGCGTGCGCGCATTTGGAGTACAATGCCATTATATGGATTACAGCAGGCTGGCACTCTTCATGCAGATAATGGACTTCTGGAATTTGCAACAGGCATTTGCATAGAAATGTTTGAGATATATATATGTACGGTCTAGGGGTGGATAATGTCATGATAATATCGTAACGATACGATATTCAAAAAAATATCTGCTAAATCGGTTATGGTTTTGAAGATATCGAAATATCGCCATATTGACGATATTCCAAAAAAAAAATTAAAAAAATTTAAAAAAAATTTAAAAATTTTAAAAAATTTTAAAATTTAAAAATTTAAAAAAAATAAAAATAAATAAATTTAAAAAATCGCCAATATTCCAAAAATATAGCTGATATCAAATTTATATCGCTCTTTTTAGTTAAAATATTGCCAGAGTGATTATACGGTGATATCAAACGAAGTTACAGTACCGTGAAGCGCTAAAAAAAAAAAAAAAAACAGTTCAAAATCACGCTGCGGTGCCGCTCATGTTCCCACTACTTGCGATCGTGGTCTTTAATTCGTTACCTACGCAACTTCCATGTAGAACTTATAAAAGTAGTTCCTATATCAGTGTCAATGTCACTAATGTTCGATACATACATTTTTTCATGTATTTAAAAAATCCACGTATTGAGACGATAATATCGTATATCGCCGATACCATGGCGTCAATAATCGACTATCCAAAAAATTCAATATTGTCACCCCTACTATGGTCTTAAAAATTGGATTTAAACAAATAAGGTATCAGCCGTACCCCTGCCTTCCCTACTCCGTATGCAACATTGAATAGGTACTTAAGACCACCAGGCGATGACACGTTAACAATAAGCCCCTGCTCAGCTGCTACCATCATCTGGGCAGCATACCATGCAGCGATGTAGTGACCTCTGCAACAAAAAAATACCAAAACAAGACTGCATCAATTTAACCTTTGAAAATTGCTCCAGTTTCTTGTCATTCTGTACAAATCCTGTTATAATGATAATTTGTCTAAAGCAGTTTAACCCTCCTACTGTTTGACCATTTGAAACCATTCAAAATTTCCACTTACCAAAATGCCCATTGGTTTTGTACACACATGGTGATACCATTTGAACAGTGTTGGTAGCAAGCTTTACTACCATTTAAATCCATTCAAATGCATAGAGGGTCAATTGATTCACCACTTAGAAGTATCCAAACAAGTAAAACTTGTAGCTTTGCATGGTGAGGATGATAAGTAAGACTAATTGCGGTGACACCATGTGGAATCTCAATTGAGTAGTAATTAGTTCTGAAAAGAACTGGAGGTACAACTCAACGTTTCGATCAGTATGCTCCTCAGTATGTACCTGATCGAAACGTCGAGTTGTACCTCCAGTTCTTTTCAGAACTAATTACTACTCAATTGAGATTCCACATGGTGTCACCGCAATTAGTCTTACTTATCCAAACAAGGTTTTGTATTATCTGTACTGCCATTTGGAAAGATCCAAACAAGGTTTTGTATTAGCTGACCTACCATTCAAAACCATTTGGGGAATCAATGCTGTACACAGTTATTTCACCATTCAAAACCACAAAAGCGAATGGTTTCAAATGGTGGATCAACTTGTATGAAAAAGGTACCAGAAGTAGGAGGGTTAAAGCCTGTATTGTACACTTAATGTGTCTGTAAATATAAATGCATCCATACTTTATAAGAATCAAAATAGATGTATAAAAACCAACGTGTGAAAGTTTCACCTTATTTCATTGTGTCGTTAACAAGAGCTAAGGTGAAAAATGCAATAAAATTAATTTTGGAAATTATTTCACTAATTTTACAAAAATCGAGATCACCTCAAAGAAATAAGACAGAAATATTTCAAGGGATGTTTGATATCATCATTAACTTAACTCTCCTATGACTGCAAGGGTCAAAATCAGTCAAAATGTTGATATGCTTGCCACGGTATATCTAGTGCACTTAAAAAGTCGAACACTGTCAAACCTTATGTGTAGTAAGTACATTTACAGGTCAAAATGAGTTGACTATTTTTGACTGGTAAAAGCATTGTCTGGTATTGTTCAGGGTGGTCAAAATGACGGTAAAAACCAGTCAAAAATGCCCCTGTCTGCACATTTGGGTCAACAGTCAAAACAGGCAGTTGACTGGTTTTGACCACTATAGCTACTTGCCACTAAAGTTCAGCTAAAGTAGGAGGGTTAATACACCGAGTATGTTTCAATTAAAACTGTGATAATTTTTTTTTTTTTTTAAATGGTTAAAGCCCCTACACAAAGCCCCTAAAACAAAACACAAATGTTTACAGTGCTAGCATTTGTGTGAAATTAATGAAACAATTTCCATGTTTGAATGAATTTGAAAAATATTTCAAGTATTTTCTAGATAAGGCCCAAAAAAAAGTCTCCAGTTTCTGGTCATAGGTTGGTTCCAAAACTGGTGCGGTGATGTGTTTTTTTTTATGTTTTTTTTTTTTGTAATCTTTTTTTTTTGCCAACCAGTGAAGTATGTGTTACATGTATATGTAGGTATTGGAACCAGACCGAATTTCCCATACACAAAGTATGGTGATTAAGAGAGGCTGAACAAATCAGGCAAACGTTCATACCCCTATGTGAAAAAGCACGGCAGAATTCCAATCAATCCAACCATTTTGGCTGCAATCGTTTTACAGCAAACAAACAAAAAGAGACCAGAAACCAGAGATTTTCTTTGGCCAAACAACACAAGCTGAAACTTTCACAGATTGGTTGTTTAATAATAATAATAATAATAATAATAATAATAATAATAATAATAATAATAATAATAATGTGTGGACTTATATAGCGCACGTATCCACCAACTGAGTGGTGCTCAAGGCGCATTATATTATTACCCCTGCTCATAAGGCTCATAAATCATTCCTGAAACCATCTCAGCTCCCTGGGGAGTATACAGCTCAATTGCTGCCATTACAGCGCATATAGGGCTAATCAACCAACTCTGCCCTCACAGGTACCCATTTAACCCCTGGGTAGAGAGAAGCAATTACGGTTAATTGTCTTGCTCAAGGACACAAGTGTCACAACCGGGATTCGAACCCACATTCTGCTACTAACACCAGAACTTGAGTCCGGTAAGCTAGACCGCTTGGCCACGACACTCCACTCCACATGTATATCTTGATTCAAAGAAAGTTAGGAATAAGGATACGTTTAGAAGCAGTTTTGGCATAACTTTTTTGTGTAATGGTTTTGAAGGATAAAATTCAGACCTTTCTTTTCATTTTTAGGCCTTTTGTTGGTTCAAATTAACAACATTTTCAAGATACTTTACCTTAATCCGACATTATTCACAGTATCCCAAGCGGATGCAGGTATCTCCCAAAACCTCTTTCCACTCGTGTCAATGAGAAACTGTGAATTCACAGGGAAAAAAGTGCATCAAATGGTGGTTTTTATCCCAAGTAACATTCTTGAAAATGGAAATAATATAAATGGAAGGTGATGGTGGGTGTGCAATTGTTTTGCTGCACTTACGCAGAAGTTGTCACCCAAGGGTTTCCCGAATGGGGCCTATTGGTATCCTCATTGGGAGAATAGGGTATCAATCAGGATATAAGTATCTCCCAATCGGGATAGTATTGCAGATGGTGTATGTGTCACCCAAGGGTTTCCTGATTGGGGCATATTGGTATCCTCATTCGGAGAAAAGGGTATCAATCAGGATATATATAAGTATCTCCCAATCAGGATAGTATTGCAGATGGTGTATGTGTCACCCAAGGGTTTCCTGATTGGGGCATATTGGTATCCTCATTCGGAGAAAAGGGTATCAATCAGGATATATATAAGTATCTCCCAAGTGGGATAGTATAGCAAATGGTGTCTATGTCACACAAGGGTTTCCTGATTGGGGCCTATTGGTATCCTCATTGGGAGAATAGGGTATCAATCAGGATAAAAGTATCTCCCAATCGGGAGAGTATAGTTGCACATAAGTTGTCGTTGCCACATAAAAGGGTTTCCTGATTGGGGCTATTGGCTATTGTATCCTCATTGGGAGAACAGGGTTTCAATCAGGATTAAAATTATCTCCCAAATGGGGTAGTGTGGTTGACCGCGATCCTGTAAGCTGTACTTACAGATACTGCCGAATATGCATTGTTGACCAAGACATCAAGGCGTCCATTCTGCTCTTTGGAGATCCGTTCAAAGAGTTTCTTCACCTGTTCATCGTCCGCGTGATCACACTGAACAGGGATGCACTTCCCACCGCGACCTTCAACCTAATAAGAGAAAGGTTTTCACTTTTGAGGACTGGAATGATAGTAAATCTTTAGTAAATGATTTACAATCAAATGTGATTTCTAAAGTTCAGGGATGTGATTTGACAAAAGTAACAAATGGGAAGCAAGCCTGGGTCTCCCTTTGGTCTAGAGGACAAAGCCCCCTGAACCTCCTGCATGTTTAATTTTGGAGGATTTACAGAATCTCCACCCACATCCCCACAGAAATCACTGGCCTGAAAGTTACAGGGAAGGTACAACTTGTCGTCAACAAAAGCCTGCTTATGTCGTTAACCAAAACATTTAACCTACCGATTTTTCACATTAATTTTCATATAGAATTTAAGACATAAATTCCTAAATTCAAACTGAACATTATTTCACTTTTTGTTGACAGCACCTCAGACAAAATAGGGAAGATTGATACATGTACCATCATCAGCTTAAACACCAAGTCAGTGTCAACTATTACCAATCCTATAGCTTAATTACCTTTAAAAACATTGGGGGATCTAGGAGCGAGGGGAAAGGAGGTCATGTTCCACCCTTTTTTTTTTATCGGCGTGACAAGTACATTCACCCTACATTTTAGAGTGTGCCCCCCTCTTTTTCAAGACCCTGGCTCCGCCACTGCTTTGAAAATTAATGCACCTCAGATAAAAATCATTGTTAGGAATGATTGCCATCATAATCAGTATTGCAGCAAGTAAGTTTCACATTAACTTTATTTTTATTATTATTACCAATGCTATTCTATTATACCGGGGGAGGGCTCACCTCATTGGCAGTGTCAGATAAAGAACCTGTAGTTCCTGCAGTTCCGTCTGACTTTGGTTTCAGCGTTCGACCTTTTGGGGATAAAGTGAGACCAAATACATGAGAAGTGCACTCATTCACGACAGGTGTCCTAGGTCCGCTTAAGGGCCCCAGACTATTTTTTTTTAAATTTTAGGTGCTCTCTGATTCAAATAAAACGAGCATTTTCAGGACAAAGTTTGCGAATTTTTCTGCCTCATGATGCAGTTGCGAGTTTAACCTTTTTTAATTATCCAATCCAACTGACAACACACTTTGACCCTGCCTCTGCCCTCCCCTCCCCCTCCCCCTCCCCCCGATCTGTACTTGCAAATCGCACTACAAGAAACTGTCCAGACATGCCAGCAAACATTACTCATTCACTCTCCCCCTTTGGCCCTGTTGACTGCCACCCCCCCCCCCCCCCCAGATCTGTACTCGCATGCTGCACTACAAAGCTCTGCCTGGATACCCAACCGAAACTGTCATTACCTGGTTCCATTTTTCGGTTCCAATTACCCGTAAATGACTTGTTAAAATTCCGACTGAACATTTTAAGCCACACAAATGGAAGTCTCATTTTTTTTTCTTAATAAATGATGAAAACTAGGATGCAGGCTTCAGAAGTAACATTTGTCAACAGCCTCTCACAGATTTGCCGGCTTTTGTTTGAAACTTGTGTTCGTATTGGTTATTTTATACATTCAGGTTATGAGTTTTCGAGTAGCCGGTTCCCGTAATAACCAAAAATGCACATTCCTAACTACGACTATACAAGAAACATTCCAGTCTTGCCAGCAAACATTAACGTTACTCAATCACTCACTCCTTCTCCCACCCCCTGCCTTGCCCCGGCCTTTACGCAATCACTCACACTGACTCTTTCCCATCCATTTTACCTGTGATATAAACCGTTGCCCCAGCTTCCCCAAGTTGCAAGGCGATGCCTCTTCCAATCCCTCGAGTTGCACCAGTCACGAGACACACTTTGCCCGACAACGGAGCGGCCATATTTCACTGTGTATGTGAGTCTGTGACCTCTAGTAACTGTCTCCACTGAAAAGGTATCCCAGAATCAATCATTAAGATTTAAAGTGTACACATCTTTCATAAAAAGGCCAAGGGAAAGAATGTCCAACCCAACTGCCACTTATGCACAATGTCTACCCTTCCTAGGTTCCTAGGTCAAATTCAGAAAAAGGGAAAAATTTGGCCCTGCATTCTATATTAAGTATAGGCCTAGGTACTCCCTTAAAATCTCCCAAAATGTTGTTTCCAATCCCCACTCGACTACACATTCCTCTCCTTAAGTGTGTCCTCTATCCTCTTTTAAAGGAAAATCTGTGATATTTTGTCATATTTAGATAGAAAAGTGGCCCAAAGCAAGGCCAAGTCCAAGCCCAACACTACCAAGATTCAAGAAAATGTTCCGTCACCTCCATCCATGGTCAGTGTCATCCCGACACATGAGCAACAGAAACTATTTTCTCAACAGAACAAAACTAAACTGTACTTACATCTTTTGAAGAATTCCTGATCCACAGCGCACCACCACCAAGAAACATATGATGTACATGTGCGTGTACGTCCTGTACAAAAATCACATTGTCATTGAACAAACATGATTATGAAACAAAGTTCACCTACTGGCCAGACACAATTACTCGAAACCATTTGCACACGTGTTATGTACATTTTGTAGACGCGTCATGCACAAGTTACGCAATATTATACTAAACTCCCACAAGTCTTACTAGCTTTTAAGTCTCGCAGGTTTTTTTGTTTTTTTTTAGTTCAATTCAGGATTTGGAAAGGAGAAACAAACAACCCAGGCATAAAGTGACTCAGTGGGAGATGCGCTCGGATGATTTGCAAAAGCATAGCTTTCAAACTGCAAACATCATGATTAATAGGGCTTTGAGTAGGCCTTTGTCTGGTTTTTAATAGATTGTGCGCAGTATATAAATGGTTGTGAATTCTCATCCCATCCCATGGTCCACTAATTTTTGTTTAGAGATAAACTTTTATTCTGACTGGAGAGCAATAGTAATACATATGAACTTTTCCAACAAATAAAAAAAAGAGAGACTGTTTTAATTGTGGAGTTGTTGATTGCTGTGTGTTCGAAACAAGAGTGAGTAAAAAACATATGGTAATAATACATTATGGGGCTGACTATCCAAAAGTAATCAAACTAAAGACAAGAAGTATGAGAGCGGAGCTTTTAATGAGGTGATGACATATGTGGTGAAAGGAGGTCAAAGCAATAAAAGTGGGCCTTGGTATGGAAGTGGTTATCAATTACAAAGCTATTAATAAAAGCTTGGCAATACATGGTCAAATTGTAAAAAAAAAAAAAAAAAATACTGAAAAATATTGCTGGGAAAGTATACAATGGATTAAAATTAAAATGTGTTTCTATGCTTACATGGAAGCGGTAAAACACTACAGAGGTAGTGGCACGTCACAAACATTTATAATCACGATTGTCTGACCGAAAAAGGGGGGAATCTTTTCTTATTAATGGATCATTCTTAGTCGTGAAGTTCATTATTAAGGCCTTACGCTTGAAATCGAACTAGGACCACTTTTTCGGGGCAGTCAAAGACCCCAGGTTATGAAATATTTGTTTTTCAGGGGAAAAAATTAGGACATACAAATTACGATAAACAGCTCCGCGCATCCACATATGTATCACGTTACTGTGACCAGAAACTAGATAATTTTTTTACCTTATACTAGAACACCATACTTAATTACCATTCTTATCCAAATTGTCGGACTAATGTGTAAGTGAACTGAAATATTTACGAACAACATACATTTCAGTACAAGCCCCCCCCCCGCACCCCGCCCCCCCCCCCCGCAACCCGGCTCCATCGATCGCATCCAATCCAACCCGGGGGAATGAAGAGAGGACTGATACAAATTTAACTTGCACCGATCGATTGTCAACGGTTCCCAGACGAAAACTCACATTTAGTTTATCCATGATTCAAAGGGAGCCTGCCTTTATAATACGAAACTCAACTTGCAGTAGTTTCACCACTGCAATCGCTTAAAATTAACGTATATTTAGAGATGGATTTGGACAGAGAGGTGGCATGTTTGTGTATGAGACATTACACGGATTTTTTACCCAAGAAGGGTAAGCCACAAACCAACAGAGAATGGACGTTGTTGGCTGCAATTGTACAAAATACTGGTAAGTCACAACCAACTTCTTGCCGATTAAATTTCCCCTCCAATCCCAGTCCATTGACTTTGTGCACAAACACGTGCTTTTGTTTACATTTTTCTACCTTGTCATTAATCCAGAATTCCTTACTATGCTTTATACGGACACACACATTTCCAGTGGAAAGTGAAGGAAGGTTTGTTGGAAAGATTTTGCTATCGATTCCCTGCACTTCTTCTTCAAAAATATGAACTTAGTTTGATTTTTTATTTAATTGTTTTTAATGATCACAGTCACACTTTTGTCATAAGTGCACTGTAGATAAGATAGGGTCTTATCAGGGCCATGTGATCCGACCCAGTTAAATTAGTGAAATAAATTTCTGTCATTTGAAGACACAAATTTTATGTTACAATAAGTTTTACATAAAATGGGGTATTCATTATTTTCTCATTAACAACAAATAAAATAAGTTGAAACTTATATATATCTTGATCTTACAAATAATGAATGCATTTACAGTCATTTTACCAAAAGTATATTAATTATTATTGGTTTTAAAATGGAAACATTACCAAAAAACTGAATCAATTAATTTTTGTGGCAATATAGAAATATTTTAAGAATGATTGTTTATTACTTTGTCCTGTTTGTCATGTTTCCAACTACAGGAAAAGATGGTTTGAAGGTTGTTGCTATGGCAACAGGATCAAAATGTATCGGTCAGAGCAAGATGAGCAAAGAAGGTAATGAAAACATCAGACATTTCCAAGACTTAGTAGATTTTTGGGGGGATATGTAAATATTCACATTGCAAACTGGCAAGTACACATTGTCTGATATCGGTCCTATACTACTCTGGGGTACTCTGATATGGATACACTGTCCATTCTCTTGTGAAAAGTGTTTAAAAAGAAGGTGAACCCACCGCCACCCCCTCCCCCTTCCTTGTAAAGGGGAGCTTACAAATGAAGAAAGTGTCCTCATAAAGACTTTCTCAAGCCAGTGATTTATGAGGATGTTTTCCCAATTTTCAAAATTTAACCTTCCTATTTTAGCTGAACTTTAGTGGCCAGTAACTATCATGGTCAAAACCAGTCAACTGCCCGTTTTGACTGTTGACCCAAATGTTTCACACAAGGGCATTTTTGACTGGTTTTTACTGTCATTTTGACCACCCTGAACAATACCAGACAATGCTTTTACCAGTCAAAAACGGTCGACTCATTTTGACCTGTAAATGTACTTACTACACGTAAGGTTTGACAGTGTTCAACTTTTGTGCACTAGATATACCTTAGCAAGTATATCAACATTTTTGACTGATTTTGACCCTTGCAGTCACAGAAGGGTTAAAAAAAACAATTATCTCAATTATCTAGATTTTCTACCTTTCCTTCCCTTCCTTTCATGGGATCATGAGAAATAGCATTACAGAGAGAGTTTTAGTAACAGTTTGTGTGTTAATTTCAGGAGACATTATTAATGACAGCCATGCAGAAGTGTTGGCAAGAAGAGCTTTTTTAAGGTAATAAGATATTTAATTGCATCATTTTGTATACCATGTGGCAAAACACTTAAATAAGTTTAAAACCATAACTCCCTAGGCCCATTTGCTTACACATAACCTGAATCCTCCCTAACTCCCTAGGCCCATTTGCTTACACATAACCTGAATCCTTCCTAACTCCCTAGGCCCATTTGCTTACACATAACCTGAATCCTTCCTAACTCCCTAGGCCCATTTGCTTACACATAACTTGAATCCTCCAAAATCCTTCAGTAGTAAAGCAAGCACATGACAGTATGCACACATGTGTTTCTAATCTGTGATACATGTACATGGCCAAGGACCCTCCCTGCATGCATGGACCAATAAACAGTGTCCAATGACCCAAGCACTGACCTTGCAATCACTACAACAAACATGGATGTACATGTACATGTACCATGGAAAGGCAAGTATGCATAAAAACCTCAATCCTCCAAAATCCTTCACTTTAGCAAAGAGCATGTAGCATGTAACCTCAATCCTTCAAAATCCTTCACTTTAGCAAAGAGGATTTTGGAGGATTTGGGAAGGTTATGGGTTAGTATAAAGTGCTACCGAAGAGTTTGAGGAGCCCCAAATAATTGGGGGACCAACTCCGCCCCCCAGACAAAAAGTGGGGGTATATACCCCATCCCCCAGCCCCCCATGATTTACACCCATGATTATAAGTTATGTTAAAAAAATGATTTTATAAGAATCTTTTGTTTTCTTTTGAGTTGTAGGTACCTGTCTGAACAGCTTCTCTATGCCTACACCGGACAGCATGAGAGTATCTTTACTGGACCTGACTGCAACTACCAATGCTGTCTCAAGGATGGCATCGAGTTTTATCTCTTCACAAGCCACACGCCCTGCGGAGATGCCTCAATATTTCCTAAGGAAGTTTCTTGCAATGTCGCCAGCACTGACGAATCAAGCAAGGATTCCGCTACAGATGAGACGCCGACAAATGAGACGAGGACCGAGGTCGAAGATGAAATTTCACTGGTGGAGAGCAGCAGGGAATCAGTTATAAATCAAGGAATCAAGCGTTCTTTAGATCATTCAGAGAAAAATTATGTGGAGCCATCTGAGCCGTCTGGTGATGATCCAAACAAAAGATTGAAAAGGGAAGACCCAACATTGACTACTGTCCGTTTGAAAAACAAAGAGTCAAATGTTTGTGTATCAGAAGGATTGCATAAAGAAAATGGCCCAGAACCATCATCGGGTGGAACTAGTTCCTCGAACTCCGCAGTACAAACAAGCAGCTGCGAAGCAGAAGTCTCAGTTTCAAAGACGCAGAAAGCACGGACGGATGTTCCAAAGACTTGCAGTGACATCCATCGCACCGGCGCCAAGTGCGTGCCCGGCGGTCCCCAAGATTTACTCCTGGGCTGGACGGACTACCACAGAGTGGGCCTCCTGCGTTTGAAGCCTGGACGTGGGGATCGGACGCTGTCAATGTCCTGCAGTGACAAGATGGCCAAATGGAACATTGTTGGGTACCAGGGTGCGCTGTTGTCACATTTTCTAGCGAGACCCGTCTATGTGAAGGCTGTTATTGTGGGAATGTAAGAGATGAACAAATTGTTCATTAAAAGCCAGTATTCAACTTTTGTAAAATGTCTGTAAATGCATCCATTTTTCATAAGATTTCTTTTTTAAACCAATATCCGACTGAAAATTTGATCTTTTACAGGCCTCCCAGCAAAACCTATAAAACCTATAAAAACCTATAATTTAAAATTGGAAGCTTTATTTTCCCCCAAAAAACCTGTATTAACCTATAAAAAACCTATATTTTTAATCTCCTGTGACACATTTTCAACTTCCTCATAAAATCCTTATGGCTTTGAAGAAAAATTACTTCCTAAGTATAAAGAGATGAAGCCAAAACAGTAGCCAAACTGTAACATGTGTACTGCTCTTAGATTTTCTGCCAGACAGGGTATGGGGTAATGTACTTTGTTGCCAAAAGTACTCAGAAGGTAGGCAACTTACCAAAAACTTGTTACTTAACACTGCATAATCACGGGAAATAACCTATAAAAGCCTATATTTTGGCATTTGGTAAACCTATAATAACCTATATTTTGATGAAATTCTTGCGTCGGGAGATAAACAATTGATTTAATTTTGCCCTACACCGACGTGTGTATAGCACTGTATGCTCAGTACTTTCCGAGTGTCTGTGAAAAAACTACACAGGCGGCTCGGGCGGGATTCGAACCCACGACCTCCTGCTTACTAGTGGCAGACGTCTTAACCTCTCGACCACCGAGCTTGCCCGATGACGATTGGCTGGCTAGAATCCTATATAGCAGCGGGTTCCGCGATATATATAGATTGATGAAATTCTTGCATCGGGAGATAAACAATTTTTTTTACCGTGCTATACACACGTAGGTGTAGGGCAAAATTAAATCAACCTATATTTTGCTTTAAAAACCTATTTAAAAAACCTATATTTGGTAGATTAGGCACTGGGAGGCCTGCTTTTAGTAAGCTACCATATTTTTTTATTCAGGTGTCCATATAATCAAGATGCAATGGAGAGAGCCCTCATTGAGCGAATACAGCCAGTGTCTCATCTACCTAACTCTTACCAGGTCAATGCTCCTGTTATTGTCTCATCCCAAGTAGCGTTTCCAGATTCCAAGGAAGAGGTCCAAGCTCAGTTTACCAAGAACCAGGGAAAAATGGCTCCGGCTGGTGCAGGCAAGCCCAAGAATTAATAGCAATATTTAAAACCCTGATGCAATTTTGATATTCTCAACAACAACAAATGATCACAGATGTACATGAAACTTACTGGGTATGAAGATTCTGAAATATTTAGTTCAGTTAGTCAAATTATTTTACAAATAAATTTTATTTTACATAAATTCCATGTTGGAATGAATACAACAAATCCTAATGCATTTTTTTCACTATTTTCAATGAAATAAGCTAAAACTTTCACAGTTTACCATAATTCATAAATCTTGTTTCTTAAAAAGCATGAATGCATTTATAGACATTTTATCAAAAGTGTATACAAAGGCTTTAAATAAGACTCTCATTAAAAATAATGATTCTTCTATTTGGGACGTAGCCACACCCCTAAGACAACTCATATGGGCATGTTGCGCATTAAATTTTAATTGAATTGGGCGTGACAATATATTGTCCCTTTAATAATAATAATAATAATAATAATAATAATAATAATAATAATAATAATAATAATAATAATAATAATAATAATAATAATAATAATAATAATAATAATAATAATAATAATAATAATAATAATAATAATAATAATAATAATAATAATAATAATAATAATAATAATAATAATAATAATAATAATAATAATAATAATAATAATAATAATAATAATAATAATAATAATAATAATAATAATAATAATAATAATAATAATAATAATAATAATAATAATAATAATAATAATAATAATAATAATAATAATAATTTAGACTTATATAGTGCACGTATCCACCAAAGTGGTGCTCAAGGCGTGTTACATTATTACCCCTGCTCATCAGGCTCATAAATCATTCCTGAAACCATCTCAGCTCCCTGGGGAGTATACATCTCAATTGCAGCCAGTTCGGCGCATATGGGCTATTCAAACACAACAACCAACTCTGCCCTCACAAGTACCCATTTACCCCTGGGTGGAGAGAAGCAATTATGGTCAAGTGTCTTGCTCAGGGACATAAGCACCACGGTCGTGGTCGGGATTCAAACCCACATTCTGACGACTCGGCCATCAGAACACAAATCCGATGCACTAAACCGCTCGGCCGTGCCACTCCATTTAAGATGATTAACTCACAACCAATAAAGAGACCACCAGAAGTTCCCCCCAATTTATATTTCATACTTTCTCTTAAATCATCAGCCATCATCTGGAGCCGCGTAGAACACAACGCTTTGGAGGTGTCTGTCAACGGCAAGAGGCAAGGCATCGTCAACAAGAATCTTCACAAACCAGAGGCAAGGTACAAATTTTAACGTCAACATTCAGACCATGAAATTTTGTTAATCCAAATCATGCATGTAGGAAATTTAGTTTTAAAAGGAAAGGTACAACATCATCGTTATCTAATTGCAAAATGACAGATCATCTGAATGCTCACTTGATGTGAAATCACCCCAAATCCATCAAAATCCTCCAAGGGGCACATTTTGCGAAAAATTCAGCACTGTTGGAAACTGGTACTTTCACCTCTTCTAATGGGGCAAAATTACTACCTGGCAAAGAAGTACAGGCCATAAGTGCTGAATATGAAAGATCAACGAAAATGCACGGTGCATTTTGAAGATAAAGGGCATGTTTCCAAAAGTGCACCTAGGGGGTTAGGGTTAAGGAACTAATCCTGAAAAAATTTTGTCTGAAGTGCTTTTATTTCAGAAAAGTTGCCAAACTTCCCCTTTTTGTTCTATAAGTGGTTTCTGTAAAAATGTAAATACTTTTTCACACTTTTCTCATGATTTATTTTGATGAAATTTTCACGCGTTTGTTTTTGTTGTTGAGAAAACGACAACAAACTACATGTTTATCATGTTTTACAAAAAGTTGCCAGATGGAAGCTTTTTTGTAAATTTGACATAACACATCCTGTTTTCTCTAAAATGAAAGCACTTCAGATTTCTCAGGATGATTTAAACTTATACCAACTTTACACCAACTTTGAGACCTTACCAATATTGTACAGACCTGTGATTTCTCAGGATTTTTTCCGATTTCAGGATTTTTTTTACTAATCTCCCTTTGCCTCAGAATATTCTTGAAAGAAGAGATTAGCCACCAAGGAAAGAAAGAAATAGCCTGTATTGTGTCCAAACCTCTACAGTATGTCCCCAAAAAAGTGTCACTCTAACTATTTCTGAAAATATACCAAAACCACGAAATAAATTTTGGAACTTTTTCAATTGCACAGATACTCCTAATCCTTGGCCTAAACACCTGTGAGTTTTATGTAATTTCTCACAGGTGTTTAGGCCAAGGATTAGGAGTATCTGTGCAATTGAAAAAGTTCCAAAATTTATTTCGTGGTTTTGGTATATTTTCAGAAATAGTTAGAGTGACACTTTTTTGGGGGACATACTGTAGTTTATTGTGGCTAGTCTGACTCTGTAAATCCTCCAAAATTAAACATCCAGGAGGTTCAGGGGGGCTTTGTCCTCTAGACTAAAGGGACACCCAGGCCCGCTACCCATTTTTCAGGATTTTTTACTTTTGCCAAATCACCCCCCTGCAATATTTTCATGATGGCCCAAACTATTCAACCTTGGTCGTCAACACCCTTCCTAGTATCCTGCTTCCATGAAAGCTCTGCCCCCTAACATAAACCCCCAGAGACCTAGTCACATCCCTGTTATGGCGGTGGTATGTCATCCGGTTGCGAGTAAGCATTATGCGACAGTGGATACAACTCGTCGCCTTGAGAGGATTGTGGTTTCTGATTGCATTTTGCCCTCGAGACCAAAGACCCGCTACCCATTTTTCAGGATTTTTTACTTTTGTCAGATCACACCCGTGATTGTACCTTCCCATTTAACCATGATTTGCTTCTCTCCACCCAGGAGTATAAATGGTGACCTGTGATGACAGAGATTGTGTTTGATTAGTTGTTGAGTGCCTAACAGGCTGCCGGGGCTGTATACTTCCCAGGAAGTTGAGAATGATCAAGGAATGATTTCAAGTAATCTGATGACAGGGATAATAATAATGTAAAGCGCCTTGAGCTTCACATCATGATGGAGTTGGTGCTATATATGAAGCCACTACTATTATTATTATTTACCAAGATCTTGTCGTCTTTGGATAATTCTTCTTTCAGATGCAGCATATGTAAGGCTGAGATGTTTCATTCATTCAAGAACCTAATGCAAGCTCTTCCCGTACAGCCACAAACATTAAGGTATTAAATGTTCCTTTAATAGAAAAATGATTTCATGATTTAGACCAATTTTCTTGCCTGATAATGAACTTATTAAGGTGTAAAGGTGGGATGGTTACCAGTCTTTCAACATTCAATCAAAGTAAATTTGGGGATATTTAAAAAAAAATAAAATAAAATAAAAAAATTCTCAACAGCAGTATTTTGCTGGATTTTTGTCAGAAATTAAATTATCTCATAAAACAGTTTCTTGGTAACACATTTTGAGTACTCATGGAGCTGAAACTCAGTCCCTACTCTTGCAGTCTAGCGATAATCAAACATTCAGTGTAGTTGCTTGTAAAATACTGAACACAAAAAGGAAAAAAAATAGAAAGGCATGGCTAACTGTTGAGCATGGTTGTAACATTGATAGACAATATAGAATTGGACAATAAATAAAATCCGAGGAGGTAAGGTCAGTTTTGCAATATATTTTGATCATTGGCTAGAGCAGCATGCATTACGCAAATCTGATTGTGCACGCATGCTTTGGTATTTGCGAAGACGTCTATGCTCATGAAACCGCTCATGCATATACATGGTCAGAACTAACCTAAAATTATTTTACGGAATTTACACAGGACACCCAATCTTCAAACTTACCGTGATTTCAAGATGGCCGCCACGGCATATCAACAAGCCCTGGGTCGATTACTCCTCGTTTTTGACACATGGGTGAAGAAACCAGAGAAATATTCACAGTTCAGTTGATTGTCAAAAATCTTCATTTTGGAAGAAGTTGAGCTACTGAAACCTTCTAGGGGCTGCAAACTTCATTGGGAAGGGGTGGGGGGGGGGGGGGGGGGGGTGGGAAGGGAACATATTGGCCAATAGCACGAATTGGTATTGACATCACAAACACTGCATCTCCACCCAGGTACCTACTGCAAGGGTCAAAATCAGTCAATATGTTGATATACTTGCCAAGGTATCTAGTGCAGTTAAAAGTCAAACACTGTCAAACCTTACCTGTAGTAAGTACATTTACAGGTAAAAGCATTGTCTGGTATTGTTCAGGGTGGTCAAAACGACAGTACAAACCAGTCACAAATGCCCCTGTTTGCACATTTGGGTCAACAGTCAAAACAGTCATTTGACTGATTTTGACCTCTATAGCCACTTGCCACTACAGTTCAGCTAACGTAGGAGGGTTAAACGGCTGGACCAATTAAACGGCATCAGGCTATTTGTGTGAATTACCAAATGTGTTGTCTAGTGGATTTTAATTCTTGCATGGGAGACGGGGGGGGGGTTGGATTGGATGCGATCGATGGAGCCGGGTTGCGGGGGGGGGGGGGGGTGGCGGGCATTGTGTCTTGGCAAGCCCAAATTTCAATGGGTACACACACAATAAGCTACCTATTTGTTTAATTACTATCGGTTATATGGAGGTAACTACCTCTATCTTCTGTTAAATAAGAATGGATATAAAAGACTAATCAAGAATGTAGACTTGTCTAATACATGTATTTGATGAACACAAGTTTCTTTGTACACAATGTACAAATAAATTTATCAAAGATGAAAAACAATGTAATAAGCAGAGATATTTATATAGTTTTTAAATAAAAAAAATAACAAGAGTTTTGCCTCTATTTTTAATTCTATGATATATTACACATACTCAAAAACCAAACAGTCAATTAAAGGGGCAGTATCGTCACGATCAGAGCAGACTTTCAACAGGGCATGGAATTGATGTCCTAGTTCAAGATGAACACAGTGACTGAAAATTAATGGCTCATTTATGCAGCAGCAGCAACGGTAATATGACCTCATCATGTGGGGGTATTATGGCATTCACTGAGTTAATCTAAAACTAGCATTCCGATTCCATGCCCTGTTGATTGTGATGATACTGCCCCTTTAAACCGGTGTTATTAGCCAGGATTTGGGAGTAGGATATAACAACAGTGTCTTTCAGTATAACTAAAAAAAACCTTTGCAAGTTCATTTCAAATAGGATGTCCAAAACACGCCCTGAAGTATTGCTGGCTTATACACTACTCAAAACAATTTAGGGAACAACGGATTTTTAACATCAAATAGGTTTGAAATGTTCCATGAACCGGGATTTTCATTTGCAACCCCCCTCTCTGTTTCAGTAGTCATGTCATGAAATGTGTAATCACTACATGCATCCTTTATCATCTGTTTCATTGTGCAGTTGTTTCTCATCAATTCTGTGAAACATTGTGTTTATCTGAAATAAATGATCTTGCTTTAACTGAGATTATTCCGGTGTTCCCTAAATTGTTTTGAGTAGTATACTTTCATTCCAATACAAATTCATGCCCCCCCCCCCCTTTATATCGCCATGTAATTTATCATACTTATTTGGCAGTGGGCCCCGTTTTGCCTCCTGCCTATTTTTCAAGACCCTGGATGTGTGCCTGCCTACATAGATTTCTTTGCACAGCGATGCATCTTGGATTCTTGGTACAGCTTGGTGATCACTGTTCACAATTCCCTGTCTGTTATTGTGTAGTATATAATCAAAAGCACATGGATAACTGTTGTGTTAGTTTTTAAACACTGACAGGGAGTATCTGAGAAGGTAAGGTCAGTTGTGCAGTATTTTGATCATTAGCTAGACTAAGGTTGTGCCGGGTATCTAGATACCCGACCGAAAATGTCATTACCCGGTTCCATTTTTCGGTTCCAATTACCCGTTGACGACTTTTTAAAATTCCGACTGAACATTTTACGCAACACAAAAAAATGGAATTCTCTTATTTTTTGCTAACAAAATGAAGGCTTTAGGAGTAACATTTGCCGACAGCCTTTCATATACTTGCCGGCTTTTGTTTGAAATGGTTATTTTATACATCGTGAGTATTTATGTGTTTTTACAAAATTGTTTACGTGTACCCGGAGATTTCAAATTTCGGGTATCCGGTTCCCGAAATAACCGAAAATACACAGCCCTAAGCTGTACCAGCATGCAAACCGTCTTGTGGGTGCGCACTGTGGTATTTGCAAAGAGGTCTATGTATGTAAAAACCTGCACGAATGGATTATTTAGATAATTTTGATTGCAGCATCAAAGCCCATCTACTCACAGCACAGGTGAATAAATCTTTAAAAATGTTCTTAATAAATAGTCTAAAAACTATACATAAAGCACATGCTTACTGATGATACAAAAATATATTCCAACCTAAAAAAAACAATGACAAAATGCATAGCATTGTCATAAAGGCAAAAAAGTGCTCACCGTTAGCTAAAGGTAAAAAATATTTGTAAGCAAAACGGCATGTCAGACTAAAATAACATACTATAAAATTCTCTCCTGCCGACTTGTCAGTAGTTAAGTGTCACTATGTACGCATCGTCTATTGTCAAAATATTTAGACAACTGACTGACCTAGCTGTAACATTTGCAACTTGGTGCTGTTCACATTTGTGAATAGCAAATTATTAACCCTAACTCCCTAGACAACAAAAGCAGTTGGAGGAGTTTGAAGGATTTTTATTGTTCAGTAACAATGCTTAGGGAGTTAGGGTTAAAGGGAATGTACAACATTGGTAACGTTGGCAAAATTTCTGTCTTTTAATCAAGATATACATTAGCCCTAACCACCCCCCCCCCCACTCTTTACAGGCATTTCACAGACACCCTGCTGAATGCAAACACAATGCAACAACAGAAATGTATGCAGGCTGCTCAAGTTAGAACAATGGTTCTTTTGTTCTCTGCTGAGGGCACAAGATGCAACAAGTTTTTACATAATGTTGTATCTTAATAATAATAATAATGTATAGATTTATATAGCGCACGTATCCACCAACTAAGTGGCGCTCAAGGCGCATTATATTATTATCCCTGCTCATAAGGCTCATAAGGCTCAAATCATTCCTGAAACCATCTCAGCTCCCTGGGGAGTATACAGCTCAATTGCTGCCATTTCTAGCGCATAGAGAGCAAACCATCTCTGCCTTCACAGGTACCCATTTAACCCCTGGGTGGAGAGAAGCAATTATGGTTAAGTGTCTTGCTCAAGGACACAGGTGTCACGGCTGGGGCTCGAACCCACACTCTGCTGCTGGCAACACCAGAACTTGAATTCAGTGCGCTAGACCGCTCGGCCACGACAATCCACTTTACGTGCATTATACAACACACGGGACCTACGGCTTTACGTCCCATCCGAAGGACGAAGCAATTATGGTTAAGTACCTTGCTCAAGGATACAAGTGTCACGACTGGGGCTCGAACCCACACCCTGCTGCTGGCAACACCAGAACTTGAGTTCGGTGCGCTAGACCGCTCGGCCACGACACTCCATCTTGTTGCAATTGAGCACGGTTAGGGTTAAATTAAGCAATCAACACGTGCAAGTGTCAGCATAATTACATTGCTTCGTTCGACATTGGTGGAATATTTATATAAACCCTAATAATAATAATGGAGACATTTTTAAAGCACTCTTACACGAGGTATCACCCTAAACCATTCAAACTCCAGCAGCAGGGTTTGTTTGATTTTGATGGACTCTGTACTGTACAGCCCAGACAGGGATACTTTGCATGGTGCCGGTTGTCCCCATTACAGCTATTAAGTACAATAGTTGGGTGGTAGTATTTGTGTATGGTGGCGGATTGAGGAAGGTTCTCAGCCAAAATAGCTTGGGGGTTAGGGTTAATGGTAAAAATGATAGTACCTTAGACATTAGGATTTGAGGGAATAATTTTTTTCATATCGAAATATTTCAAATATTTACACCAAGTAATTTTCATGTTAACCCTTCTTTGACTACAGGGGTCAAAATCAGTCAAAATGTTGATATACATGCCAAGGTATATCTAGTGCACTTAAAAGTCGAACACTGTCAAATCTTACGTGTAGTAAGTACATTTACAGGTCAACATGAGTTGACCGTTTTTGACTGGTAAAAGCATTGTCTGGTATTGTTGAGGGTGGTCAAAATGGCAGTCAAAAATACCCCCGTGTGCACAGTTGGTTCAACAGTCAAAACAGGCAGTTGACTGATTTTGACCTCTATAGCGACTTGCCACAAAAGTTCAGCTACATTAGGCGGGTTAGTCTATGCTCATTCCTGTATTTTCGAGAATACATGTACAAATAATATTTACTGCTTAACGGCTGTAAGATGGTGTAAGCTGCCTTGATATTGTGGGCTACCTAAAACGTGACCTCATTTTTCTGCATACAGCTCTGGCAAACTCTCAGCCAGTCTTGCACTAATTACCCAGGATAACAATTACTTTCCCGAAACAAAGCATCACCTCAGATTTGTCCTTTCACTAAATCTCTTTAGAAAGTCACATCGATTGATAGTATTTCTCAATAATTCAGGTAAAAATACAAAACTATTGCACCTTATCACTGCATTAAAGGCATTATATTGACAAGACCGGTTCATACTATTCTTGTTTTATCTAAGTTATTCATCATAGTTTAAAATTTCTGGCAATGTGCTATTAACTCAGCTATGACACTGCCAACTAGGCTTGGAAGATTCCTGGTTGATGAAATCGACTGTTCCCGATTCCAAAGTGGGGTTCAGAACTGCACAGCTAAATGACTACCATGAAAGAGAAGTGGATAGCAATGTGACGAGTCAGTCTGTGCTTAGTTAGCCAAGTGCCAAAGAACACCACTCTCCCCTGGCTTCAGTGTTAACGTCTCTATAAATGGTTGAAATGCCAATATCAGGTCTGTGATTTCTCAGGATTTTTTCCTGATTTCAGGATTTTTTTTAAAACAAATCTCCCTTTGCCTCAAAATTTTCTTGAAAGAAGAGAAGTAGCCACCGAGGAAAGAAAGAAGTATACTGTAATGTGTCCACACCTCTTAAGTTCTTGTTTGTGGAGATGTGGCTAGTCTGAATCTGTAAATCCTCCAAAATTAAACATCCAGGAGGTTCAGGGGGGCTTTGTCCTCTAGACTAAAGGGACACCCAGGCCCGCTACCCATTTTTCAGGATTTCTTACTTTTGCCAAATCACCCCCCTGCAATATTTTCATGATGGCCCAAACTATTCAACCTTGGTCGTCAACACCCTTCCTGCTTCCATGAAAGCTCTACCCCCTAACTTAAACCCCCAGATACCTAGTCACATCCCTGTCATGGCGGTGGTACGTCATCCGGTTGTGTGTAAGCATTATGCGGCAGTGGATACAACTCGTCGTCTTGAGACGATTGTGGTTTCTGATTGCACTTATCGAGAAGTTGCTGTACTGCCGCTGTGTCCCGCTCACGTAGCGTGTCCTGGTATTTTTCTCGCATGCTGTTCCTGACCTGTCCCACAGGAGAACAATTTTTTTTTAAAATAAACCTTCCAAAATACAGCTTTTCAACAACCTGCAAGTCACTCTCTGCTAATCATTGGGGGAATGCTCATGTGATCTGAATTTTCTGACTAAATACAATGTTGGTTTATCATTAACCAGTTCGTGTCGGAGGCCGTGTATACACGCACATTTTTTTTTGGACAGCGGATCGGAGAGCGTCTAAACACGCCACAGGATTCTCGGGAATATTTGTATAGATTCCCGGTCGACGTGGCAACGAGCCATAAGCATACGGTGGAAGACGCGATCTCCCCGGTCACGCTCTGTTGAGCACCATTGTTCGTGTTTGTGCGGTAAAAATAAACCCGCCACGGGGGTTCGGAAAAACTTTTTTATTCCCGGTGCGAACTGGTTAAAGGGGCAATATCGTCACGATCAACATATATGAGGGCACCATCATAAAATGGCATCGCAAATCTCTGAACTCGGCACCCGAGTGCATTGTATGTCACCACTAGAGGGCCATGATGTGCACTAAACCCGACAGATCCTCTCACCTGCTCTAACTGGGTATGCTCAAAACTCTGCAGCTGTCTCTGAAATCCAAAGTTGGGATTGGCCACTTGTCTGGCCTGCTTGACCGCTCTCAGGCAATCCCTCCAGCCGTGGTCAGTCATAATCATCAGGTACGCTACAGTCAGCGTCACGCTCCTTGAGACACCTGCAATACTAGTAGGGTAAAAAAGGGAACAAAAAACATGTTAAGGCCGGTTTATACTGTCACGCGAATGTGACATTGAAAATGTAAGCCTTGGATCTGTTTGTTTGTCGTGCTCTTATAGACATAATGAAATTTTCTTTCACTTTAGACTTGAATGTGAACTGCATAACATGGTCCAAAAAATCTGGAATAAGTTACCATTGTCACTTAGATCTGTTTGTTTGTTTTGTAAAGGCATACCTTTTCTGAAGCTCTGCTTTTTAGGACATTGAAAATGAAATCGTGCTCTTACGGACATAATGAAATTTTCTTTGACTTTAGACTTGAATGTGAACTACATAACATTAAATTCTCTGGTCCAAAAAATCTGGAATAACTTCCCATTGTCACTTAGAAACTCTGGCTTACTAAATATATTTAAGCATATTAGGGAGCATCTCAAAAGTTCAAACGGTAGGAACGTTCTAATTGGATCGCTTGAGTGTTCCAGCGCGCGTACATGGAACAGTCCGTTGGACCGCCGGAACGTTCCATTGGAACGTTCAAAATGCTAATGCGCTTATTCACTCGTGTAGGAATGTTCCCGTAGTTCGGCACACTGTCGCGGTCCAGCAGAACGTTCTGGATTGCGGGCGTGTGCCCACGGGAATGTTCTTTTGCACCTAGAACGTGCCCGACTTTTGAGACGCTCCCTAAGCTGAAAATGTATCTTATTTACATCTCGTTGTGAGACTTTTTATCCTCTGCAATATTGTAAGCCTTGGATCTGTTTGTTTTGTCTTTTTTGTAAAGGTATACCTTTCTGAAGCTGTTTTTTAGGCCATGCCTTCCCTTTATAGCCGTTTCTTACAATCATTCCATTATTCGCACCGTGCAGGAACCGTTGATCATTGTGGGATAAAGGGCAGTGATAGTGCGTCACGTTTGGCGTATTTTGCAGTTGATGTACGTACTCGCAGAATATCTCCAGTGATCATTGGCTGTTATAAGTACACACGCGTGTAGTACCATAGCATACGCGCGTAAAGTGTACGCACAACGCTCACATGATGCCAAAGTGGCTATCATCAAGACACTGGGGGGGCTTGAGGGTAAGAGAATAAGAGCCATGTGTATATATCTTTCCAGGCAGGGGCCATTGTGGGTTTTGCCTATCCATTGAGGTTTGACTGGACAGGTCTGACTGGACAGGTCTGACTGGACAGGTCTGACTGGACAGGTCTGACTGGACAGGTCTGACTGGACAGGTCTGACTGGACAGGTCTGACTGGACAGGTCTGACTGGACAGGTCTGGCTGGACAGGTCTGGCTGGACAGGTCTGGCTGGACAGGTCTGGCTGGACAGGTTTGGCTGGACAGGTTTGGCTGGACAGGTTTGGCTGGACAGGTTTGGCTGGACAGGTTTGGCTGGACAGGTTTGGCTGGACAGGTTTGACTGGACAGGTTTGACTAGACTAGCCTCTTCAAATATACTTACCAGTGCACAAGCACACAGCCCTGGTTAAGTCTGCAGTTGTGTATGAATTCAGTGGTCTTGTGGAAAAACTGAGAGCTGAAACAAAACAAATGGACAGGGTGTCACAGATTTATAGACACTTTTGGGAAAACGTCAAGAGATATGTACAGAAACAAACCTGTGAAAGTTTCAGCTTATTTGTGTCATTAACCCTAACCTTCCCAAATCCTCCAAAATCCTCTTTGCTAAAGGGAAGGATTTTGAAGGATTGAGGTTACATGCTACATGCTCTTTGCTAAAGTGAAGGATTTTGGAGGATTGAGGTTATTAGGCATACTTGCCTTCCCATGGTACATGTACACTCACTTGCCATAAGTATTGCAACATTGAAATTCACACTAAAGTTCAGTTTGGAGAACTGTGTTACAATAATTTATTTTATTTTATTTACACTACTTAAGACTTTTTGAAAGTGCCTTTGTTTTGAAGTCAATGTTCTTTTTTACTGTTCTTGCTATGTAGTACACGATCGATGAAATTGGATTAAATGATCATCTCACCTGTTGCTGTAAAGTGCTATTTTGAGCATGTTGTAATACTTTTGGCCAGTGAGTGTACATACATGTTTGTTGTAGTGATTGCAAGGTCAGTGCTTGGGTCAGTGGATACTGTTTATTGCTCCGTGCATGCAGGGAGGGTCCCTGGCCATGTACATGTATCACAGATTAGAAACACATGTGTGCATACATGTCATGTGCTTGCTTTACTGCTGAAGGATTTTGGAGGAATCAGGTTACTTACATGTTAGCAGTAGGAGTGTCGGCTGAATTTAAACACAGGTACTCTATATGCTGGAAGACAAAATACAATACAAAGGGGTCAGTTATTAACTCATTCAGTCCACTTGTTATTCCTCTGTGCACAGCCTGACGATGGCGCTATTTTCTAGATTTTTGTAAATGATCCAAAAGGATTTTAGAGCACTTCACAATGTGGCGTGATCCCTCGAACAAAGATAATGACAATCTGGGAGACATCCAACCACTGAGCTGGTAGAGAAACCTTGACTGTTATTCAGAGGTCATAGATTCAAATCATGCTTTAGCAAAGTGTTCTTTGGTCACTGCAAAAAAAAGGTTGAATTTTAGCAACAGAACTAGGCAGGATACAAACTAGGCAGGGATACAAACAATCTAACTGATTTTTGCCCTACACCACTTACAGGCCTCCCAGTGCCTAATCTACCAAATACAGGTTTTTTAAATAGGTTTTTTAAAGCAAAATATAGGTTATTATAGGTTTACCAAATGCCAAAATATAGGCTTTTATAGGTTATTTCCCGTGATTATGCAGTGTTAAGTAACAAGTTTTTGGTAAATTTTATAGGTTTCGCTGGGAGGCCTGCAATTAGTCACCAATAAATGAATGAAGCACTGTATACTCAATGCTTTCAGAGTATCTGCAGGGAAAAAACCTCCACAGGTGACTATAGTGGGAATCAAACCCAGGACTTGTGTGCAGTCGTCTTAACCACTCGACCACCGAGCTTGCCCGATGACAATAGGCCAAATAAAACCCTATATAGAATTCGGCTTTCTGAAATAATCACAATCAGTTAACTTACCGGTAGTTGTGACTTAGGGTGGTCATGGATAGACACAATGTGAGTGATACAATTATTACGCAATACTTCCTGGTCTCTAGCGTCTGAAAAAGGAGAAGGAAAAAACATTCAATAACCCTAACCTTCCCAAATCCTCCAAAATCCTCCAAAATCCTCTTTGCCAAAGTGAAGGATTTTGAAGGGTTGAGGTTACATGCTACATGCTCTTTGGTTTAAACATGAAATACTTTTGCATACTACACATAAAAGAGGGTGTCTCCCGTTAGCCAACAGGGTGTCCATTAGACACCCAGAGGTATTGCTGGCTAGCTCTTCGCCAGCTCTTCGCCAGCTCTTCGCCAGCTCTTCGCCAGCTCTTCGCCAGCTCTTCGCTAGCTCTTCGCCAGCTCTTCGCTAGCTCTTCGCCAGCTCTTCGCTACCTCTTCGCTAGCTCTTCGCCTTCTCTGTTGGAGCTGTAAGTTTCACAGATTTTTCCACATATCTCTTCGTCCTTCTGAAGTAAAAATTTGTCATAATAAATCTCAAAAGCATTATCAGGATTTAGAAAAAGTATGTTGACCTACCTCTGAAGTTTCCAACAAAGAGACCAGGAATGATCTGTGACCAAAACACCAAAACAAAAATCATCATTTTAGGACTGAATTTATTTTTTAAAATATATATTAATTCTTCTTTTAAGGGCAAGATACGACAATGATATTTGGTAACATACAGTAATTTCAACCCTTGTGTTAAAAAATATATAACATAAAACTGACCTGTAAAAGATTCCTACTCTAGCTGCACTTTAGTGGGAAGTAGCTATAGAGGTCAAAACCGGTCAACTGACTGTTTTGACTGTCGACCCAAATGTGCACACAGGGGCATTTTTGACTGGTTTTTACCATCATTTTGACCACCCTGAACAACACCAGACAATGTTTTTACCAGTCAAAAACAGTCAACTCATTTTGACCTGTAAATGTACTTACTACATGTAAGGTTTGACAGTGTTTGACTTTTAAGTGCACTAGATATACCTTGGCAAGTATATCAACATATTGACTGATTTTGACCCTGTAGTAGGGGATTAATAACAGGTATTCACATTTTTCAGAAAATGTTTTGTGTCTTTTGTACGTTTTATGTTTTACAAAAACAAATAACTTTTAGTAAATTCAACATAAAGACTGTTTTCTTTATTAACCCTAACCTTACCAAATCCTCCAAAATCCTCTTTGCCAAAGTGAAGGATTTTGAAGGATTGAGGGCAGATGTGATTATTTGCTTGGTGGTTAATTCGGGATTGAGGTTATGCAGGCTCGACATTTGGATGAAAATGGAGGATTCAGGTTACATGGTTACATATTGGTCTGTCCAAAAAATGATTCTGGAGGATTGAGGTTATTAGGCATACTTGCCTTTCCATGGTACATGTACATCCATGTTTGTTGTAGTGATTGCCAGGTCAGTGCTTGAGTCAGTAGACACTGTTTATTGCTCCATGCATGCAGGGAGGGTCCCTGGCCATGTACATGTATCACAGATTAGAAACACATGTGTGCGTACATGTCATCTGCATGCAGTGGTAGTCGTCATTGTGCTTGCTTTACTACTGAAGGATTTTGTAAGCAAGTGGGTCTAGGGAGTTAGAGTTAAGATGAAACCACTTCAGACGAAATCCTTTCTCAGGATGATTGATACATGTACAAACATTACACCAAGTAAGTTTTTAGATAATAATTTGTTCATTTGATATTAAACGTTGTACATTTTTGTGTGCATTCACGCTTGCTCATCAAGACCACAGGGAGTCAAGACCAAGACCGAGACCTACCAAAAGTGGTCTCAGAGAGTGGAGACATACAACACTGCCTGCCTCACACATTGATTTATAGCGCTTTCTGTTCTCTGGAGAACAGAATCAAAGAAAATTTAGGGTGCCTAGAGTAGAATACACCCTGGTGGGCCCAGAGCGCAGACCCTTCATTTTAAATGAATCAGAGATGCATCTGGGAATAAAATACCTCACTCATTCCAGCCCCCATGCTTTGGTGGGAGCAATAAGCAGCAACTGAGCAAAACTGCTTCTTTGCTGGAGGCGTACGTCTCTTCCGACTTCCAAAGCAGCAACACAAACGAGGTGACACCATCTATCAAGCCTATTCTCTGGGCCTAGGTAGGTTGGTGTTCCATCGGCAGGTGAAACTCCGAGACCAACTATAAAATAATCATCATAATCATCAACTTTAAAACACCAAGTTGTATGTTAAACTGAGATCATATTTTTTTTATTTTTTTTTTTTATTTTTTTTTTTTAACAAGATAACGTAATACTAGGGGTTATAAATGCATAATTACAAATCTCAAAATAATGTTTGTTAGTGGAAAGGTAACTCTCACAAAATTGAACCAACAAACACCTCTCTGCAGATGAATATGGTTTCTGCATATTTTCAAGGGGTAGAATGTCATATCTGACCGCCACTTTTTCTCATTCAATATAACCAATAATGTAATCATACCTACCCAGTAAGGTGGAGAACATATGGATGATGATGGACATATACTTCAAATTATTCCAGGCAAGTTATTTCATGAAAACTTGGGCATTTTTTGGTATAAGATGACTTCCTCAGTCACGTCAGTTTGATCTTGTCATCTCCCCCATTAGTGACCAACATGGTCATTGTACATGCGCAGTGGCAACTATAATAGCATCCTTCTATTTTCTGAAGGGGAGGATATTTTTAGAAGGGAAATAAAGTCCGAAAACCTCATAAAAGTGGATTTTAAAGAAAGTTTTCACTTTCTGTACCCCAAAAATCGATAGAATCATTTTTTTAATTGGTTAGTGGTTATACAAAATAAATTACAAAAAACCCTTAAAAAGTGGCGGTCTGATACGACATTGCGAATGCTTGGATACACATTCGTGTTTCGGGGCGTTTAGGATTATGTAGAAGCTTTGAAATTATTTTAAGGGAATGTACAACATTGCCATTGCACTAGTAATTACCCAATTACAAAATTACCACAATTAACGTTAGTCCTCCCCCCACTCCTATTATTTATTAACAATAACATGTTACTTATAGTATATTAACTATTAAGTATTAGCCTATCTGTGAAAGCTGACTTGATTTGATAATTGTAAAGGTACCAATCATACTGAAAAATAATTCAGGCTGAAGTACTCTCATTTCAGAGAAGACACCAAAAAACAAAAAAGGGTTGTACCTTCCCTTTAAAAACACAACTATTTATTTAGGAACTGACAGTGCGCCCTCACAAGTCAGGGAGCTGCAAAGAGGTGGGTCCGTCAACAAGGACAGGTAATCTCTCAACAATGACTGTCAACACTACGTTATGCTAGGTAAAGCGTATTATAAGAACTTAACTCAAAAACACGGCCATGTTAGAGGAATCGGAAAGTAACAAGTGTTTTTATATAATCTCGGAAAAAATATTACCACAGACAGGTGTTGCGTGACAGGCCCGATCAAGTAAGAATTACTCGCAAGTAAATGCGGAAACTGTCAAAGTTCACAAAATATGTTATTTAAGGGTTCCCTGACGCTACAACGTATAACACCTTTAGAGTAACATCATTCAAACCAATGATTTTGTTTTGGGAGCCAGTCTATTTTCTTTAGCTCCCCCCCCCCCGTAAACTTGTGGGAGTGGCTTGAAATCCAATAAACTGATTGGTTCACTCACTAAAGTATGCATATGCATTTTTTAATAAATTGTTGCGCAAGCGCACATTGTGCATTGCACACGTGTTTCATACATCACACACTCACCGATATTTATTTTATTGCGAAGATTTTCAACACAGGATCGATACAGGCCTACTGCTGGACTGGTACGGTTTACATAACTGTTTATATACATTTTTTTTCTTCAAAAGAATAATAATAAATTGTGAGCATATCATTCACAGGACGAAGTCAGAGTGTTGTCATTATTAGCTAATATAATAATTCTTTGTTCTAATGTTAAGCCTAGGGCGGAAAGCTAGGCTAGGCCATGGAGGAAGGAAAATTTATTTTCCTTCCTCCATGGCTAGGCTAAGTATGAAAATGATATGATGATGATGAATAGATGATTTGATTGATAAACATGATAACTAATTATTAATATTTTAAAAATACAATTTTAATGATAATTGAATCTTCTGTTTTCTGTTTGCTTGTCACAAGTACTATTTTTAGACATGTCAATTTAACACATTTCAAACATATATTCTTTATAAGGGCCCAGAACATTTTGGATTCTATGCAAGATGAGTTTTTCAGGACCAAGTTTGCAAAGAATTCTGACTCATGATGAAGTTGTGTGTAACCAATTAATTTCCCAACCCAACAAACCTCGCCTTCTAATCCCTCTCCCTCTATGGATAAAGCTGTTGACTGAAAAAGACATTACTTTTTCTTTTATACTCTGCATCAGGGCAACTTGAATTGAATCACACCTACTTGATAAGTAAGACTAATTGCGGTGACACCATGTGAAATTCTCTATTGAGTGGTAATTAGTTCTGGAAAGAACTGGAGGTTACAACTCGGCATTTCGATCAGTATGCTCTGATCGTTATCAGGAGAAACGTTGAGTTGTAACCTCCAGTTCTTTTCAGAACTAATTACCACTCAATAGAGAATTTCACATGGTGTCACTGCAATTAGTCTTACTTATCCTCTTCACCATGCAAAGCTGCAAGTTTTACCGACACCTACTTGATGTTCAGATCTACACTTACTCGTCTTTTCATCGCAAGTAGGACACATCGGACATCCTCTATGTCTTCAGGAACATCCAGCATGCCACATTTGCTTGCCAGGATCAATCCAACGACGGGAACTAACGAGTGGGTTGTGGAGGACTCTACGTATGACTACCATCAAGAAATAGCTCGGTCTGCGTATACAGACATGCTACATGATGATGAACGAGTACGGTAGACTTAGCAGTTTTTGCCGTGGCTTGCGTTATGTGAATTTATTGAGTAGAGGGTCACCCTGTTATGACCATTCTCTACCTATTACGGGCACGTTACACTGTGAACAACTTCACCCTGAAAATACCCTGAAAATCCGTTTTGCCTTGAAATCACAGTTCACTGTGAATTCACAGCAAATTCACGGTGCTCTCGAGAATTAATGAGCTGCCACAAAACTGCCATGAGAAGTTCACAGCATTTTCACGGCATAGGAATCCCGAGAGTATTTCATGGCCTTTTCAAGGTGTTGTGTCATCATGAAATTGCCGTGAACTATTTATTTCACGGTAAAACAGATTTTCAGGGCATTTTCAGGGTAAAGTTATTCATAGTGTTATGCTAGCCACAGTGTCAGATCATAACACCCCTGTACACTTTTTTGTCATTTCAGAAATATATATAAAAAGTTAAATGTGACCCCGCATGGCGAAACCCGCAAAAAGTCGCTGAACCCCAATCCAAGATACAGCCAATTTTCGACCAATGGGGTGTTATACGGCATTTGGGGTTTTTACTGATTATAGTTCCCGGATGTTTATTTCACAATTTCCTGCAAACAAAATTACTGAAATCAATTTATAAGTGTGTGAAAAAGCAAAATTCCGAGCACCATTTTGCGGTTGTTAGTGCGTTTTTTTTTTCAAAACATAATGTATTTCTCGAAATCGTAATTTCATTGTTTTTCGACTTTCAAAGTCCATAACTTTCCAACAGAATGCATGATGGATATAATTTTTTTCACCATTGAAAAGCTAAAGAGTTGCTCTTTCATATGATACCAATAACTCATTTTTTATTTCTGGGACGTTTTTGTGGGTTTTGTCATGCTGGGTCACAAATGCAAAATAATGGTTATTGGCCTTACGTTTCGAACCTAGCAGATTCTTTCTCAAAGGCAAAAGAACCTGATAGGTTCGAGACGTAAAACCAATAACCATTATTTTGCATTTATACTACAGGTCCTTTAGGTTGGTAAGCAGTTTGCAACAGCTTAATCTTTATTTATTAAAAAGTTTTAAAATAAATTATCCCTCCTACTACTACAAGGGTCAAAATCAGTCAAAATGTTGATATACTTGCCAAGGTATATCTAGTGCACTTAAAAGTCGAACACTGTCAAACCTTGCGTGTTGTAAGTACATTTACAGGTCAAAATGAGTCGACTGTTGACTGGTAAAAGCATTGTCTGGTATTGTTCAGGGTGGTCAAGATGAGAGTAAAAACCAGTCAAAAATGCCCCCTGTGTGCACATTTGGGTCAACAGTCAAAACAGACAGTTATTTTGAGTAGTTACTTGCCGCTAAAGTGCAGCTGTAGTAGGAGGGTTATTGTACGAGGTGCTCAGAGAGACCAACAAAATTTCAAGATTTTACTTTAAATTTATAAGTAATTTTAATCATATCCACAATTTCAAGTACATGTATACTGGAGCTTTTATTTTCTTTCCCAAAATCTTATAGATAGTTCCCATCTTATAGTTCCCAGTATACCTCATTTTTACAGGCAACTTGGATTTGGCTATGAGCTGCATCAGTAAAATGCTTCACTGACCAATAATGCATGGAATTTGTTGAAATGCCACATGCGGTGCTTACTAACACACTGGTATGTGTGCAAAAAAGTCATTGCCAGTAAAGATGGCCGATTTTTCATGGTGTGACGTGAAGTGAAAAACCATCTATGAGTAAGCTTAATATAACAGTCTCCTGGCGATGACTAGAGCACACTAGTTGAAACCTAGAGAAGATCTGTATGGTTCTTATCAGAACCACAATCTCACTTAGGGAGGAGGGCCAAAGTCATGGTACAGCCAAGCCTTTAAGAAGCCCAGCCAGGCCTAGGCTATCTGGCCTCTTAATCTCTCAATCTCTCTTTTGTGAGTCCTAATATTGTACCCGTCAATCAACATAACCAGGGCTTCTGGAGGGCCTAGCCCAGCCAAGGAGAGCGCATTATAATAGCTGCATTTGTGAACAAAAGACAGCTGAGGTGTCAGTCAAGTCTGTGTTAACAACAAGAGCTTTTTGAGATCTATTCATTAGCCCTCCTACTACTACAAGGGTCAAAATCAGTCAAAATGTTGATATACTTGCCAAGGTATATCTAGTGCACTTAAAAATCGAACACTGTCGAACCTTATGTGTAGTAAGTACATTTTACAGGTCAAAATGAGTCGACCATTTTTGACTGGTAAAAGTATCGTCTGGTATTGTTCAAATGACCGTAAAAACCAGTCTGGGCAATGCCTGGGCCATAAGTCTGGGCAAAGCCCTGGCCATAGGTCTGGGCAAAGCCTGGGCCGTAGGTCTGGGCAAAGCCTGTGCCGTAGGTCTGGGCAAAGCCTGGGCCGTAGGTCTGGGCAAAGCCTGGGCCATAGGTCTGGGCAAAGCCTGGGCCATAGGTCTGGGCAAAGCCCGGGCCATAGGTCTGGGCAAAGCCTGGGCCATAGGTCTGGGCAAAGCCTGGGCCATAGGTCTGGGCAAAGCCCTGGCCATAGGTCTGGGCAAAGCCCTGGCCATAGGTCTGGGCAAAGCCTGGGCCATAGGTCTGGGCAAAGCCTGGGCCATAGGTCTGGGCTGGGCCTGGCCTGGCTTCTCAAAGGCTTGGCTGTACCACAACTTTGGCCCTTCTCCCTTAGCGATCGAGATTCAAACCACACGGTGTTACCGCAAACCGAAACCAAAAACAATACTCCACCATGCAAAACCTGAAGACTTTAAAACTAAATATTGCCAATCATCGCTGATCTACTTCTCATTATTCCTGTCATATATATAACACAGAATAAGAAGTACTATGAAGGCATAAGGAGAGCTATCAGGATAATGCATGCAAGAGGACAGCAGGCCCACGTACTAGACATTGGCACCGGAACCGGTCTGTTATCAATGATGTCAGCAGAAAGCGGTGCAGATACCATCCACGCCTGTGAGGTGATGCTATTAACCCGAACCATGCTGAATGCGACAAGATGCAACAAATGCAAAAAGTTGTTGCCCTCGGCAGAGAACAAAAGAACCGTTGTTCTAGTTGCAATATCTTGTTGCATTGAGCAGCCTGCGCACTTTTCTGTTGTTGCATTTTGTTGCATTTTGTTGCATTCAGCAGGGTGCCTGTGAAATACCTGTAGGGGGGTTAGGGTTAAGGGCGGCCCCTAAATTATTTCAGATTCTTTCCACCCTCTCTATATTGGCATATGTACATCATGCATATTTTTTCTTTGAGGACCTCCATGTTTATAATTACCGCATTTTAGTGGAGTGTCGTGGCCGAGCGGTCTAGCTTACCGGGCTCAAGTTCTGGTGTTAGCAGCAGAATGTGGGTTCAAATCCCGGCCGTGACACTTGTGTCCTTGAGCAAGACACTTAACCATAATTGCTTATAGGGGCAGAGGCAGTTTAATAACTGCCTTGTTCTGGACTAGTTACCCCTCCCAGTCCTATTCGCACCGTGAAGAGGCTGGTTATTAACTTGTCTTGTTTCGGTGCGAGGGGCTGGTTTCTTCAGTGTGGAGTCGTTGTAACAACTCAATGACTTAGTAGCCCCCACCTTGGAGTGGCCATTGGCCGTGTGTGGTGCGAATTGCGTAAATAAAAAAATAAATAAAAAAATTATTCAGAAAAGCAAAATAAGTGTTATTGGCCTCACGTTTCAAACCTTTCAGGTTCTTTGTCAAAGGCAAAGTGAAAATGTTTCACTTTGCCTTTGAGAAAGAACCTGCTAGGTTCGAAAACGTAAGGCCAATAACATTTATTTCGCATTTATACTGCAGGTCCTTTAGGTTGGTAAGCAGTTTGCACCAGCTAATTCTCTTTTTATTCAGAAACTCAACTACATAGATCATAAGTAGGACTAATTGCGGTGACACCATGTGAAATTCTCTATTGAGTAGTGATTAGTTCTGAAAAGAACTGGAGGTTACAACTCGACGTTTCGATCAGTATGCTCTGATTGTCTTCAGGAGAATGCCGGACTCTGGGAAATGCTGCTGCTTAAGTAGGCTGGTGGATTGGTGTGTTGAAGCGTGCAGGCGGGAAACTGGTGGGACTAGGATCCTCGGAGTGGGGGGGGAGGTGGGGGGAGGGGGAGGGGGAGAGGGAGAGGGAGAGGGAGAGGAGAGGAGAGGAGAGGAGAGGAGTATGTGCTCACTGAACTGAATCAGTTGTTAACAAGCACAGGGGGAGGGAGGGTGGTTGACTTAGGGTGTAGGGGATCCCTCAGTCTGGGGTGGGTTGTGGACTATAAACTACACAATAACGTATGGGGAAATGTGAACAGTAATCGGCAGCTAGACCAAACTGCAATGTGCACATATATGTCCAAAGTATGTATTGATATATCTACCCAGAGTGTAAAGGCTTTATCTAAATTGTTTTAATCTCTTATTCTTTGTTTCCAGGCATTTGAACCAATAGCAGAGGCAGCCAAGAAAATCATTTCCAAGAATGGCTTCTCCGACAGAATCCAAGTCATCTCTAAAAGGTCAACAGAGGTCACTACGGGGCCAGGTATATATGAATTACTTTTGTTTTGAGAATAGACCGATCTGGATTTGGCTCTAGTCCCCGGCCATCCTAAGTTTTTTCTGCTGATATCTCCATAAAAAATTTGATTTTAATGTTTTTCCCATGGACTACTGTACAA
Source organism: Zoroaster sp. YZ-2022 (assembly GCA_029582265.1). Taxonomy (NCBI): domain Eukaryota; kingdom Metazoa; phylum Echinodermata; class Asteroidea; order Forcipulatida; family Zoroasteridae; genus Zoroaster; species Zoroaster sp. YZ-2022. The sequence goes on along the minus strand of CM055822.1, from coordinate 20,431,025 downwards.
CAGATCTTGAGGACTTGACCTTATAAACATATGAACCTGTACAATCATCTAAATATTAACCCAAACCATTCAAACTCCAACAGTAGGGTTTGTTGGATTTTGATGGACTCGTACTGTATAGCCCAGACAGGGATACTTACATGGGGCCGGGTGTCCCAATTCCAGGTTAGTGCAACAGTTGGGTGGTAGTGTTACTGCATGGTGTTTGATTTTGATGGACTCAGTACTGTATAGCCCTGACAGGGATACTTTGCATGGGGCCGGGTGTCCCAATTCCAGCTAAGTCCAACAGTTGGGTAATAGTGTTACTGCATGGTGTTGTATTTTGGCAGATTCAGGAAGGTTCTTAGCCGAAATAGCTTGGGGATTAGGGTTAAAGAAAGACGTTCCATGCTTCCTGCAAAAAAATTCCAAAATATTTGTTTAAGTTAATCCTAACCCCCTAGGTATTCTAGCTAGGAACATTCCTGAACCATCCAAAATCCTCCAGTGCACTTATGGAAACATTGTTTTGTGTAATATAGTTACCAATATTCCAGCTGGACCGATTGTAGCATTGTGCACCATTTGACGTATTCAGTTGATAATAATAATCTAAGAGAAGTTTGAGCACAGTTTCGTTTCCGTATTTTCTTTCATGACTGTTCGTCTTTCCATCTTGACTATATAATACTATTAGCAAAAAATAGTCTTGACAGCCCTTATCTTCAAAATGCACCATGCATTTTCGTTGATCTTTCATATTTAGCACTTATAGCCCTTGGAGGATTTTGATGGATTTGGGGTGGTTAGGTTTAAAGAAAGACTTTCCATGCTTTCTGCAAAAAATTTGTTTATAAGTTAACTTAGCATTGTCCAGTTAGTGTCTAGAATTATTATTAAAAATGTGCAGAAACCTTATAATAATCTACCGATTCTATTTTTGTCATCACAGATGGCGACATTCCTCAAAGGGCCAATATTCTCCCCGCAGAGGTGTTTGACACCGAACTAATCGGTGAAGGGGCAGTGCCGACATATCTCCACGCCCACCGCCATTTATTGCAGGTAGACTGTTGTTCATCTTCAGCAGAGTTGGAATGTTCTTGTGTTTTTGCTTTCTAACAATGAATGACTGCCCTCTGACCTGCAGTATTTCAGTAGGAAATATAAATTATAGGTTTTCACTTGTTGTTGTTTAGTTTTATAGAGTGAAATAAACAAAAATTTCAAGTTATTTAAATTTTTCAGAAAGATTGCATCTGCATACCCCATTCAGCGACGGTTTACGCTCAGGTCATCCAATCAGACTTTATCTGGAATTGGCACAAACTCCGGCCAATCAAGATCGCCGGCCGCAGCGACGACATCAAACCGCCGGCAAAGATGGACGCCTGCGCCGGGGCAGCCTCGGTCCACGACATACAGCTGAGCCAAGTGTCGCCGGAACAATTCCTGCCGATCACGGTGCCGCTCGGCATGGTCGACTTCAACTTCAGCAGGGGGGACTTCGGAGAGAGTGGAACAGTGACGATCGACACCGAGGCGCTGGCCGAGGGTGTCTGCCACGGCGTGTTCATGTGGTGGGACCTGAGCATGGACACGGAGGGCGAGATTCGGCTGAGCACGGCGCCCACCTGGGCCCACCCCGATGGGGAGAGAGCTCAGTGGAGGGACCACTGGATGCAAGCTGTCTACTTCTTTGACCAACCCGTGCAGGTGCAGAAAGGTATGTGACGATTCTCAATTTAAATTCTTTTGGTATATATGATCCCACACTTTTGTTATTTCTGCAAATTACTGTGTTTGAATCACAGTATAAGCCAGAATTTGGAGGGAAAAAAATTGAAAATCAGGGTGTCCAAAAGTATAACTTACCATACTTTCACATGTGTATTACAACTAAAAACAGGGTTTCCATTCAGCAAACAGGACATCCAAAAGACACCCAGAGGTATTTCTAGCTAACACTATGATTTGAAACAGACTTGTAGTCTAGTACTTGTTCATGAGTACGGGTACAGAAAAATGTACTTGAGTATGAGTACTCCAACTCTATATTTTTAGTTGAGTACTTTTTCATGAGTACGAGTTCGAGTACAGAAAAATGCACTCGAGTACGAGTACTCCAACTCTATAGTAGCAGTCTAGTACTTTTTCATGAGTACGAGTTTGAGTACAGAAAAATGCACTCGAGTACGAGGACTCCAACTCTATAGTTGTAGTCTAGTACTTTTTCATGAGTACGATTTTGAGTACAAAAAAATGCACTCGAGTACGAGTACTCCAACTCTGTAGTTGTAGTCGAGTACTTTTTCATGAGTACGAGTACGCCTTGAGTGCCCAGCAGGGTGGATATGTGCACGCTGCAAATCTTTACTATTATTATTATTACTACTACAACTCTGGTTTGAAATACAAGCTGAAAGGAGTGATGTGTCAAAGAAATGTTGATGAGGGTCAGTCCTTGTGACTCAAAACAACAATATTTACGTATTTGATCCTATGTAGGAGAGACATTACATGTAACACTATCCCACGATGACTACAGTCTGTGGTTTAATATCAGCCGTTCCGAACGTCCCAAAATCGATCCTCAGAGACCGATATGTAGATGTGGAGCCCATGTGGTCTGGAGCCGGCCACGGATAGGAATGCTTAATGACACTGCGCGGACAGAAAAATATACACAAGTTCTGAGAAAGGTTAGAAATATTGAAAATGATTGCATACTTGATGGAGACTCTCTTGTACAGACCAGGGGCCTGTTCAGTAGATAAAATTGTTTAGCAGAATATTTTCCTTAGCAGCTTTTTTAGCTGGTTACCAGCAAATTGTTCATACAAAATGTACAGACCTTGGCTGGTTGTCTGTCTAAAATTGCTTATCAAAAATATTTGCTTAGCAAAAATGTTCTGCTTTAATTGTGAAGTAACTTCAGCAACTAAATTGAGTAAATATTTCACTTTTTATTATTTTTTTAATTAAAATTCCTATATTTATTAATTTTTCTCCATTTTTAATTTCACATCAACAGGTGGTTAAAGAAGAGGCATTATGTGTTAGTGTCAGTGACGGGTCAATGTTACCACTTATTGCAGCGAGACTGGGAGCCAGACAGGTAATATATCTCTATCACGGAGTGGCCATCTACTGCATAATCTATGAGAACAAAAAATGATCAAGGTGGATCCTGGATCTTCCTGTGATGGCAAATTGGTCAGCAAGTTGGTCGTCTTGTTGTTTGGCTAGGCATGGCCTGGTTGGCTTAGAAAGTTGGCTAACTGGCTGGCTAACTGGCTGGCTAACTGGCTGCCTAACTGGCTGGGTGAATGTGGTTGGTTTGCTGGCTTGGTGAGTGATCATTGAGCAAATATTGTTTTCTCCCCCACCCCCCCCCCAGGTGTTCACCCTTGAGCCCAGCTCTCTCTGTCGTTCAGTCATGCGAGACATAATCAAAACCAACAATCTCACCGAGGAAATCACTGTGGTGGATCGAAACGCCCAAGAATTATCCGAGGAGATATTCAAGAATAACAAAGTAAGTGTAGCTTCTCTGCTGTGACACTTCTCAGATTTTCATCCTCTTTATATTCATCTAACATATACCGAGACAAGGTGCTGAATTCAAATTCCTCCTGCTACTGCATAAGGCCCCCTGAGAATGTCCCATGGTTTAACCCTCCAACTATAGCTGCACTTCAGTGGGAAGTTGCTATTATAATAATAATAATAATAATAATAATAATAATGTGGACTTATATAGCGCACGTATCCACCAAACTGGTGCTCAAGGCGCATTATATTATTACCCCTGCTCATCAGGCTCATAAATCATTCCTGAAGCCATCTCAGCTCCCTGGGGAGTATACAGCTCAATTGCTGCCATTACAGCGCATATGGGCTAATCAAACACAACAACCAGCTCTGCCCTCACAGGTACCCATTTACCCCTGGGTGGAGAGAAGCAATTATGGTCAAGTGTCTTGCTCAAGGACACAAGTATCACGGTTGCGGTCGGGATTCGAACCCACATTCTGACGACTCAGCCATCAGAACACAAATCCGATGCACTAAACCGCTCGACCATGGCACACCATGCTATTAGAGGTCAAAACCAGTCAACTGCCTGTTTTGACTGTTGACCCAAAATGTGCAAATGGGGGCATTTTTTTTACTGGTTTTTACTGTCATTTTGACCACCCTGAACAATACCAGACAATGCTTTTACCAGTCAAAAACGGTCGACTCATTTTGACCTGTAAATGTACTTACTACATGTAAGGTTTGACAGTGTTTGACTTTTAAGCGCACTCGATATACCTTGGCAAGTATATCAACATTTTGACTGATTTTGACCCTTGTAGTAGTTGGAGGGTTAATATACCATGGTAGCTACTGGGTGAGCTGTCGTTTCGATTTAGTTGATTGACTCCGAAGGCCCAAATGGGGAAGTGCATAATACCAGGCAGTGGATGCCAAAATGACACACGTGAAATAACAAACTCGGTACGTACCATCCCTCGGTAGGTCTTAGGAAGTCGGCCCTTATGAAAACAGCTTAAAAGCTGATGACCCTGAATTACAGTAAGCAATGCAGTCAGTGGCGGATCCGAGGGGTCAAATGGAGACATGTGCTTCTTTGTGAAATTCGACCATGTACAGGTTTTCAAAATTGTCTGTTATTTAGTTGTAGTGTGAAAAACTATTACAATTTGTTTTAAGAAAGCACTTGACAACTTTTTGAATAAAATAAGCATATAAATATTTTAGTTTTTTATCCATTTTTTCAGGAATAATTTGTACCTTCAACAAAAAATAATAATATTTCATTTTTATATAGCGCATTTCACATAATGTCCCAATGCGCTTTACATTATTTCCCCCTGGGCCAATATCATTCCTATAACATTTCTCAGCTCCCTGGGGAGTATACAGCCCATTATGTGCAACCTCTTTGGCGCTCCAGGGCTAAGCAAACACAATAACCATCTCTACCCTCACAGGTACCCATTTATACTCCTGGGTGAAGAGAAGCAATTAAAGTACCTTGCTCAAGGACACAAGTGCCACGGTCGTGGCCAGGATTCGAACCCACATTCTGATGACACAGCCATCAGAACACAATTCCAGTGCACTTACCGTAACCGCTCGGCCAGCCATGGCACCCCAAATCAAGTTAACTTTTATTATTTGACAGTTATGACAAAGATTCTGCGTCGGATTTTGTTTACTTAGAAGTAGTCTTGAAGAAATATCTTTTGTATTCTTATCGTGTTTCCTGACGTCTAGATTGATGTTTTGATGGGAGAGCCGTACTTCCTCTCAAGTATCTTACCGTGGCATAACCTGTACTTCTGGTATGCGAGAACAGCCCTAGCAACCCATCTGGCAGACGGCGCTCTCGTGCTACCACGCTGTGCCAGGCTCAGGGGCGTGGCTTTGGAGTTCGACCACCTGTGGAAGTTCCACGCTCCTGTGGGCAACATCGAGGGATTCGATGTTAGGATATTTGATAAGCTCGTACACGTAAGGGAATGGACTTGTTACAGAGTACAAAATTAAAGATGATTTTCGTTATTTTTTTCCATGGTTTAGTTGACATTTTTGTTTTAATGTGGCTAATTTATTTTTAGAAAGGAAAATATAATGGTATATTTCACAAAATAATAGTCAGTGAATGAATTTATGATGAGACCCACCATAAATTGCAAACCCATGTTCCTAACATTTATTTACATAATATATAAGGCAAAAAAAATGTTATGTTTCCAGTAACCCAACCGACCCAATAATAGTCACAAACGCCAGAGTCAGGAATTTTTTTTTTTTTTTTTTTTTTTTTCCTAGGTTTTTTTGTTGTTTATCAAATTTGTTTAAAATGTATTTTTAAACATGGCATGTGTACGTCACCATTATCAATGTTTGTACCTTCCTTTTATAATTGAAGATAAAAAAAAATTTAAAAAAAGGTATTGTGTATTCTGCAATTTGACTCACAGAAATCATCGGAAATAAGTGATGCAACCACAGAGCCACATCATCTGTGGGAGTACCCCGGCCGGGCACTGACTGCTGATTTTGATCTGACAGATTTTGATTTCACGCAGCCAGTACCGACAAATGCACAAGTACAAAGGGGAACTGTCGGAATTCTGGGGTGAGTTTGACAAGAAAAAAAATAAAATAGATTTTGAATAATTTGTGTTTTTAAATCCCATAGAATGGAAAGAGTTATTGACTTTCTTGTAAAGATTTTGAAAACATATTTATAATATTATGTGGATGCTAGCTGTGTGTTCAGCCACATAATATTATAGAATATACTTAGACCAAGACTGGACTAAATAATCAAATTTTATAATAATAATAATAACAATGAAGCTTTATTTAGTGATGGTAACCACGTCACCTATAGCCTAGATGATTTTCAATGTGCCATCGATGAGCTTCCAGAGACACCGGGGTAAACCCCTACTCTTGCACGATAAGTGTCATTATGGGTTCTTTGTTGTGCACTGATGTTTGTAAAACACGGGACCTACGGCTTAACGTCCCATCCGAAGGACGAAGCAATTATGGTTAAGTGTCTTGCTCAAGGACACAAGCTCCGCGACAGGCCGGGATTCGAACCCGCATTCTGACGTCACCAGAACTTGAATCCGATGCACTCGACCATTCAGCCACGACACTCCACATAAGATACTATTTTTACACCAAATAAACTTCTAGATAATTTGTTAATTTGATAATCTGGTCATTCCCTTTAATTTGTATTGCCACAACTTAAAATCCACCCCTTTTTAATGAATATAACCATAGTAACCATTTCCCCCCATTGCTTACCAGGGAAGGCACATGTCATGGTATTGCCTTGTGGATGGAGTACCAGCTAGACCCCGATACCTGGGTCTCTACAGGTCCCCAGCACCCCATCCTGACACCAACGAGGGAGCTGTCATGGGACAAACACTCTAAGCAGGGGGTGTATTTCATTAAGAGTAACCCCAGTGTGACGTCAGGAGGGCAGATTCAATTTGAGGTCTCCTTCAACCCATCCAGCGGAAATCTCCATTTTAACTTTGAAGTATTATGATAACTGAATTGCAGTCTTCGGTTAGAAACTCACAACACCGATCCAAGATGAGGCTTGCATCAAGGCATTTTATGAGACAATTCATCGCACTGCATGGTGTGCAGGTATAGCACTATGTGAACACATTCACCAAACGTCTAGGATGAAGACTAAGCCTTATCTGCGGTTGACTCTTAATGTTACCAGACTGGTGATGTGGATACATAGTGTCTGATTAACAAATACTGGGACAGCAGCATTATACCATGGAGCAAGGGTTCCTCAATTAAGTAGCAACAGAAGTCTGTTACCTACATGAAGTGTGGCATCCTGCTGTAATCCATACCACAGTGTTGTACTCCAAATGCGCATACGCACGCACACCGATCTTGGTTACGGGATTTGCTCCCCCTGCCCATGGGATAGACGCTTGACGCTAGTTCCTATAGAACTAGATGCAATCTTAAACTAGACATGAGCGAACCATCTTTGGGGCGAACAATGGGTGCGTTCAATAAATGCTAAGGTGTGTGCGCGAGATACAGTTCTCTCACACGCCGGGTAAGTCTCCTAGACTGCACTGCTTCTTTTTGAGACCTTGCGCGTCAGTTTGTAGAACAAAATGTCACAAATCCATTGTTCTTGGAGTAGTACTATGCCATGGACTAGGTTAGTACACAAGTGGCACACTTCATGTAGGTAAGAGACTTCTGGGAACAATGTATGATTTTATTCACTCCAAAAAGTGGATGTTATAAGACCACATAACCCTGGAAAGCTTGACCGACAAAATGGCGGATAGCAACAGTTGTCATGGTATAGTATAATCTTATCGGTGAATCTTTACTATTTGATTGACAGGCAGGATCGATATCAATAAAGAGATCATCCATTTTCATAATTTTCAAAGGTGTACATCTTGATAAAGCCAAGGTGTAACATTTTGAAGTATTCAATAAAACCAAACAAGAACAGAGTCAAATATTGTAAGATTTTATCTGGATATATACGTAGGTGTTTTATTTTAGGATCGTCACATCCACCAGTAAGAAAATAGAGTGTTTGGGCAACTTTTCCAGTAAAGTGCATTTAAAAATCAAAATACGATCATTCCAATATTCATTGAAATGGCAACGGATATAGCAAACTATCACATTGTCATGAAATGTCGACACTTTTCTAAGACACTTTTCCAATCTTCTTGTTGATTTCCATTCTTCTGAAAATCTATTTTTTTCCACGATTACAAATCATCTACCAGAAATTCCAATCCTTTTCCAAAAACAGTAAATTTGTGAAGGAACATGTAGATTTTGAAAAACACTAAAATAGAAATGCTTTGTTTGGGTAATTGTCTGTTCATTTATTGCACATTTGAATAAAAAAAAATACATTCCAGATGAGATATAACATGTAGCAGTCTAGTTTGTTAACTCTTTAGAGACCAGTCTTTCGAGAATTCCTCAAAAGCACGGAAGCCTGAGGAAACCTGTAAACAAGGGTGCTTGCTATGTGAACCAGAAACACCAAGGTAAACCCCTATCCCTTAACCCTAATTCCCTAGGCCCATAACCTGAATCCTGGAGTGTCGTGGCCGAGCGGTCTAGCTTACCGGACTCAAGTTCTGGCGTTAGCAGCAGAATGTGGGTTCGAATCCCGGCCGTGACACTTGTGTCCTTGAGCAAGACAGTTAACCATAATTGCTTCTCTCCACCCAGGGGTTAAATGGGTACCTGTGAGGGCAGAGTTGGTTGATTAGCCCTATATGCGCTGTAATGGCAGCAATTGAGCTGTATATTCCCCAGGGAGCTGAGATGGTTTCAGGAATGATTTATGAGCAGGGGTAATAATATGCGCCTTGAGCACCACTCCCTAGGCCATTTGCTTACACATAACCTGAATTCTCCAAAATCCTTCAGTAGTAAAGCAAGCATAATAACCACTACATTGTATGCAGATGACATGAATGCACACACGTGTTGCTTATCTGTGATACATGGGCCAGGGACCCTGCATGCATGCATGGAGCAATTTAAACAGTGTCCACTGACCTTGCAATCACTACAACAAACATGGTTGTACATGTACCATGGAGGTAGGAAGGAAGGCAAGTATGCCTAATAACCTCCATCCTCCAAAATAATTTTTTGGACAGACCAAAATGTACCATGTAACATCAATCCTCCATTTTCATCCAGTGTCAAATATAGCCCGATAACCTCAATCCTTCAAAATCCTTCACTTTGGCAAAGAGGATTTGGGTTAATTTGATAATAAGGTTACGACCAAAGTTGTACCTTCCCTTAAACAGCTTACATATGGTATTTTACTCTGCATATTATATATATTATAAGGCACTCAATTTATTCTAAAATATTCTTTTATTCAGTACATTTGAGATGTAAATTTATTTTACCAAAAAACTGTTTCTTTTTATTGACCAATATATAATTCCTTAATGAGTTGTCCTCTAAATTTGTTAAAGTCTTAAACCTTTAAATTGCCCCCTCAAAAGATTTTGGGCAAATTTATTTTATACCTTTGTACTACTTTTTGAATTATATACCATGGAAAACTAATAAATAAAGAATTATTTTGTATTCATGAAATTAAAATTCCATTGTATTGTATATTCAATATTTTATCATTAAATGACAACCTACCAGCATAATCCAGTATATTCTACCAGCATTTCCTCTCCTTGGCTACCCACTCATATCTTGGCTCTGAAAGCACAAGGCTATAAAGCTATGTACAGAAATGCCATCATTTTAAGGTATAAAAAAGATTTTTGTTCCGTCCTTATCTTTTTATCTTGGTATTTACAATAAAATGATACACAAGGAAAGTTTCCATGGTCGGAACCCGGTTTCATGGTAGGATTTTCAAAATCAAAAGGTAGGATTTCCTACAAAAGTAGGAAGAATATCATGCATGATCAGATTGCAGACCTGGATTTCTGGAGAAAAGTACGGTTTTGTTCCGCGTAATCAACAAAAACATTTACTTTGATAGATTCTTTGGCTGTCCGTCCTTATCTAATAAAGCCTGTGATGGGTCCTCAGCTGTCACTGGCCCTGGCCCAACCTTGGTGTGGATGATGTAGCGTAGGCTGTTTGGCATGGGGTCCAAGGTCACCGCAGACTGAAGCTCCTGTATTCAGATTGAAATAAAGATGCGTTTTATATGGAGTTTTGGCCATATTCATCAGACGAATGTCACTTCAGTGGAACACAGTGGTGTTCCACTGAAGTGAAGGTGGTTTTACCAAACATCAACCTTGGCTCCAAAGTCTGTAACTGCAAGGTTGATATACTTGCCAAGCTACAATGTATATCTAGTGCACTTACAAGGCAAACACTGTCAAACCTTACTTGTAGTTTGTACATTTACAGGTCAAAATGAGTCGACCATTTTTGACTGGTAAAAGCATTGTCTTGTATTCAGGATGGTCGAAATGAAAGTAAAAACCAGTCAAAAATGCCCCTGTGTGCACATTTGGGTCGACAGTCAAAACAGGCAGTTAGCTGATTTTGACCACGACAGCTACTTGCCACTAAAGTGCAGCTAGAGTAGGAGGTACTTGAGTTCTTTCGGGTGACACCATGTAACGATCTCCTCTTGGAAGAAGTGATGGCTCTGAGAAGAGCCGGTTGGTTTGTTCTCAACGTTTCGACTAGTCTGCTCTAGCCGTCATCAGGAGGGTAGGAGGGTTAATGAGTTTTACAGCTATGATTCACTGATATAATGTTCATGAATGTATACAATGAACAACTAGAAAGAAACGCCCATCAGTACCCAGAATCGAGAAAGAAATAAGGTAAATAGCACACAATATATACTTCTCAAAACAATTTAGGGAACACCGGAATAATCTCAGTTAAAGCAAGATCATTTATTTCAGATAAACACAATGTTTCACAGAATTGATGAGAAACAACTGCACAATGAAACAGATGATAAAGGATGCATGTAGTGATTACACATTTCATGACATGACTACTGAAAGAGAGGGGGGATTGCAAATGAAAATCCCGGTTCATGGAACATTTCAAACCTATTTGATGTTAAAAATCCGGTGTTCCCTAAATTGTTTTGAGTAGTATATAAAACACAAATTGCCTGTTTCTTTAAATTTTTGGGGGCAATTCTGAAATGCGAGGTGGCAAAATTAGCCCAAAAAGTGTGAAGTGGTCTATAAAATCGGCATGGTAGGCCACCCAGCATATGAATGGGCACGGGGAAAAAATTGTCTTGGAAAAAACTTTTGGGATATTTGTAAAATTTACCAGAAAGTTAGGGCACAAATTTATCTGCTTAGCAAAAATTAGCTGAGAACCTGCCAGAAGCAATATACATTACACTGCAATTTGGCTAGCAACCTATTATCAAGGGTGTGATTTGACAAAAGTAAAAAAAATCCTCAAAAATAGGTAGCAGGCCTTGGGTCTCCCTTTGGTCTAGAGGACAAAGCCTCCTGAACCTCCTGGATGTTTAATTTTGGAGGATTTACAGACTCTCCACATCCCCACAAACAAGAAACTAGAGGTTTGGACACAATACAGGCTACTTCTTTCTTTCTTTCTTTCCTTCCTCAAATCTTGTCATGGTATAACTAGATTTAAGTCGCTGTTTAAAACTCATCTTATGTCACAATTCTTCAAAGATGATGTATATTTGTAATTGCATTGTACATGTATCTCGGTACATTATTTTTTTCTATGCTATCATTGTATATTGTTTGTATTCATGTTTTTTCTTTGTTTCCACGCCTTGAGCACCCAGCAGGGTGGATACGTGCATGCTAAAAATCTTTATTATTATTATTATTACTTCTCTTCTTTCTGGAAAATTTTGAGGCAAAGGGAGATTTGTGAAAAATCCTGAAATCAGGAAAAAAATCCTGAGAAATCACGGGCCTGTATTATTGCTAAGCACAAATTTTTTTGCGCTCGGCAGCTGTACGAATTTGGCCCATGGACAATTCCTGTTGTGTTTTTCACCTGGCTGGGTGTGCTGAGGTCTGTGGGGAGACCCCTGATGAAAGAACTTCCATGCTTATCCTCCCCTTGAGGAAAGAAGTGATTGATCAGCGAGAGGAGGTCACTGACATCATCCTCCAGGGTGAAGAGAACTGCGTTAGGTCCCGCATCAAAGGTATATGCAGCCTGTGTGAACAGAGATGCAATTTAACCAACGAGTACACTGAGGATTTAATCAATTCAATGTGCGTGAGAAAGAAATCTTTAAAATAAAATATAGGTTTTCAGTTGTAATTTAGATATTAAAAAGTTCTGAACTATTTTAAATCCTAACATAACTCAGCAATCAAAAAATTTAAAAATGTCAAATTTTTGTTCTCGTAAAATCTCTCATATCTGGTTCTGTTTTTAACCTTATTTGGAAATTGATAACATTGTTGGGAAGGGATTTACGAAGAGAAGCCGACATTGAAAATTTCACAGTCATCCACTAGGGGGATGGGAGTAGGGGGGTTTCCAGATAGTATGAATTTATTTTTTACTTTGAGTCACTTTGTTACAAACATTTTATAAATGGTCTCTTCAGGATTTTGTTTATAAATGGTAGCGGGGGAAGCTGCAAGTTTGGGGGTAGATTTTGAAGGCTTACAAATCACATAAAAGGGGAAGGGGATAAGACTTTTACATATATACTTGTTACTAGACAAAATGATGAAAAAATGGATGCCGTCTTGAAGGATATCTGTTGTGGTTCACAGACATACTTTGGTTTGTTTGTGGAATGCATTGTAGGCGTGGACCAGCTTGATGATCGTCCTAGATGTATCGTTCATGTAAGAGATTGGTGGATGGGTGTCTAAACACACTGCGTGGAACTGGTTGCTGTCCTGAAAAACAAAAACAGAAAAGGATTCAATCATTAATTTTTGTTAAAGGAAGACAAAAGACAATGTCGACGAGAGTAGGATTTGAATATGCAATCTCCCGGTTACCGTTATCGGCTCTCTACCAACTGAGCCATCGAGCCCTATGCTGGCTGTCTCCCTATTTTGTCAATATCATTGTTCAGATGAGTCATTAAAACCAGAGCGTGCCATATAGCCAGGGATCACGCCACATGTTATGATACAACCTAAGAAGCGGCAGTCTGGGGATCACTAGAACCCAAGCATGCCATATAGCCAGGGATCACGCCACATGTTATGATACAACCTGGGAAGCGGCAGTCTGGGGATCACTAGAACCCAAGCATGCCGTACAGCCAGGGATCACGCCACATGTTATGATACAACCTGAGAAGCGGCAGTCTGGGGATCACTAGAACCCAAGCATGCCGTATAGCCAGGGATCACGCCACATGTTATGATACAACCTGGGCAGCGGCAGTCTGGGGATCACTAGAACCAAAGCATGCCGTATGGCCAGGGATCACGCCACATGTTATGATACAACCTGGGAAGCGGCAGTCTGGGGATCACTAGAACCAAAGCATGCCATATGGCCAGGGATCACGCCTCATGTTATGATACAACCTGGGAAGCGGCAATCTGGGGATCATTATTAGGCCAAAAAAAAAAAAATATGTTGAGTTGCCCTCCACCGACCGACCCAAAAGTGCTGAAATCTCGGGTCGGGTTTTTTTTTTTTTTTTTTTTTCCCCGTCATTCATAGGCCTATTTATTAATGAAACTTACCAATTTTCTGTGTATAAAACATAATACGTTTGATTTGTGAAATTTTCCACTTCAAATTTACCGGTACCCAAGACTCAATCTACAATCGAATGGCCCCGGCCCTCACATGGTGCACTGCCTTCGCGCACACTGTGTGCCAACGATTGCGACTCAAATCTACACGTTTTCCAATCGAATGGCCCCTCACATGTTTTCCACTGGCTTCACAAGACTGTTTTGTATGTCAACGATTGCGACTCAATCTACACGTTTTCAAATCAAATGGCCCTCACACGTTGTGCACTGGCTCCCCGCACTGTACATGTACGTGTGTCAACGATTGCGACTCGATCTACACGTTTTCAAATCGAATGGCCACTCACATGTTGCATGTTGAGCATTGCACGCAATATGGATGAATTTGCTGTGTCAATCACAGCGAAAAGTAGATCTATCACACTATTCAGCAAAATATCAAGAATAAGTCTATATGGATCTTTCCAATGTTTGTTTGAACAACATTTACCAGACCAGTACCAGGGTTTTATTCTTTAGGTACTTGTGCATACTGCTAGATCATTGTCTTTGAAAAACATGGTATGTGTTTTCAGTTCCAATGCATTTCAATCTTAAAATGACAGTCAAGGAGAAAAAAAAAAAAAAAAAAAAAACAATCCCGACCGACCGACCCCTTCAAATATTTTCACTGGAGGGCAACTCAAAAATTTTTTTTTTTTGGCCTTATTATTATTATTATTACTTAAATGTATTTTGAGTATTGTACCTTCATTGTGAGGTCTGCAAATGTCTCAAAGTCCCTGTCCTTGATAGCGGCAGTCATAACGACCATTCTGTCTGGCACTACGACATCAGCGCGGTATTTGAGGAGAGGGCTGGTCTCCACTGTTGCCTGCATACCCGCTGTGCTACTGGTAGCTTTCTTATGATCGCTAACCTAAATAAAGGAATATAAAGTAATAGTGTTTGACCTTAGAACATGAAAGACTTGCTTGGGTTCCATTAGTGGATACAGGGTGGGGGGGGGGTCATGTGACTCACCGTTGTTATTCCTATGCATGCAAAGTAAAAAAGTAAAAAAGTAAAAAAGTAAAAAGTAAAAAAACAAAAAATTGGGCACCACTTTTTGGGTGGTATATAAGGTTCTGCGTTCTCGGTTATTTTGGGAACCGGATACCCGAAGTTGTAAATCTTCGGATACCCGGGTATAAAATAACCAACTTGTATGAACACAAAGTTTCAAACAAAAGCCGGCAAGTATGTGAAAGGCTATCGGCAAATGTTTCTTATAAAGCCTTCATCTAAGTTTTCTTCATTGTGTTAGCAAACAATCAGAGACTTCCATAATTTTGTGTGGCTTAAAATGTTCAGGCGGAATTTTTAAAAGTCGTTTACGGGTAATTGGAACCGAAAAATGGAACCAGGTAATGACATTTTCGGTCGGGCTTCTACTGAAAAAGTTATTTCCTGTGTTAAATTTCTGTCCTTAATTTGACAGAGGACTGGGAGAATTACTGAGAAGTATGCAAACTTTTCAAACCGGAGAGATAGTTCCCAACTCAACAGTAGCAATTTGTTTTAACAATGGGTGTTATTACCTACCACCAATATAAGTATTCTCATCTCAGGCCAATAGTCCTCGGAGACGACTTGCTTGGCGATGCTATCCTCTCCGTCCTTCTTCATTCCCATCAGCCATTGCACAAATCCTCCGTACATGCTGCGGCATGCGCTGCCCGACCCCTGCCTGGCTATATCGGACACGTTGCCCTCGACGTTGTAAACTTTGGCCAGAGTTGCAACTGTGTAGAAAAACATAAGAAACCTCAATTCAATTTGTTTGGATTTGAAACACAGGCACACAGAAGGAATTTAATAATGCTGACCCTTTTAGAAAGTCTGTGCAACCACGGTTGATGACTAGGGTTGATGGCTGGGGTTGATGGCTGGGGTTGATGGCTGGGGTTGATGGCTGGGGTTGATGGCTGGGGTTGATGGCTGGGGTTGATGGCTGGGGATGATGGCTGGGGATGATGGCTGGGGTTGATGGCTGGGGTTGATGGCTGGGGTTGATGGCTGGGGTTGATGGCTGGGGTTGATGGCTGGGGTTGATGGCTGGGGTTGATGGCTGGGGTTGATGGCTGGGGTTGATGGCTGGAGTTGATGGCTGGAGTTGATGGCTGGAGTTGATGGCTGGAGTTGATGGCTGGAGTTGATGGCTGGAGTTGATGGCTGGAGTTGATGGCTGGGGTTGATGGCTGGGGTTGATGGCTGGGGTTGATGGCTGGGGTTGATGGCTGGGGTTGATGGCTGGGGTTGATGGCTGGGGTTGATGGCTGGGGTTGATGGCTGGGGTTGATGGCTGGGGTTGATGGCTGGGGTTGATGGCTGGGGTTGATGGCTGGGGTTGATGGCTGGGGTTGATGGCTGGGGTTGATGGCTGGGGTTGATGGCTCGGGTTGATGGCTGGGGATGATGGCTGGGGATGATGGCTGGGGATGATGGCTGGGGTTGATGGCTGGGGTTGATGGCTGGGGTTGATGGCTGGGGTTGATGGCTGGGGTTGATGGCTGGGGTTGATGGCTGGGGTTGATGGCTGGGGTTGATGGCTGGGGTTGATGGCTGGGGTTGATGGCTGGGGTTGATGGCTGGGGTTGATGGCTGGGGTTGATGGCTGGGGTTGATGGCTGGGGTTGATGGCTGGGGTTGATGGCTGGGGTTGATGGCTGGGGTTGATGGCAGGGGTTGATGGCTCGGGTTGATGGCTAAGGTTGATGGCTGGGGATGATGGCTAGGGATGATGGCTAGGGATGATGGCTAGGGATGATGGCTAGGGATGATGGCTAGGGATGATGGCTAGGGATGATGGCTAGGGATGATGGCTAGGGATGATGGCTAGGGATGATGGCTAGGGATGAACAATGACCCTATTATAGTTGCTATCCCTCACCTAAACATGCATAGCCGGCCGCCGATGAAGCCAAGCCAGCCGCAGTAGGGAAGTTATTCTCTGAGCATATATGTACGTGCCGGTCCAGCATGGCCTCTTGGGTGACCCCATCTCCATCTGCTGAGCTGTCCTCTTTGGACGGGGAGCATTTCCGCTTACGAGCTCTCTGGCGAACTGAAACAGTTCAGAAAGCCAAGGTGGAAGAATTAGAAAGGTTTAAGAGTCTGCAATGATGCAAATTAATCAACTTTCCGAGTTGTGAGGATCTGAAAAAAGAGCTGATGGGGAAACAATGATCGAAAAACAAATATGATATTCGTCAAGCTTGATTCATTCTATGTTTTCCATACAATTATTTGAATAATTTGACTGAGGAAATTGTCCAAACAAACCTGCAGCAACCCATTCAAATGCAGTTTTTGTCCAACAGAGATTGCCAGATGTTACTTTAATTTGTGCATTATTTTGCATGTATGTATATTACCACTTAACACTAACCTTCCCAAATCCTCCAAAATCCTCTTTGCTAAAGTGAAGGATTTTGAAGGATTGAGGTTACATGCTACATTTTCTTTGCTAAAGTGAAGGATTTTGGAGGATTGAGGTTATTAGGCATACTTGCCTTTCCATGGTACATGTACATCCATGTTTGTTGTAGTGATTGCAAGGTCAGTGCTTGGGTCAGTGGACACTGTTTATTGCTCCATGCATGCAGGGAGGGTCCCTGGCCATGTACATGTATCACAGATTAGAAACACATGTGTGCATACATGTCATGTGCTTGCTTTACTACTGAATGATTTTGGAGGATTCAGGTTATGTGTAAGCAAATGGGCCTAGGGAGTTAGGAAGGATTCAGGTTATGTGTAAGCAAATGGGCCTAGGGAGTTAGGGTTAATTAACTCTAGCCCCCTACAGCCATTTCACAGACACCCTGCTGAATGCAACACAATGCAACAACAGAAACGTGTGCTTCCTGCTCAATGGTTGACATTTATTGCAACTTGTTAGGGTTAGGGTTAGGGTTGAGGTCTCGATCTAATGAATCCACTTCCTGAAAAGCAGATGCATGTAATTACGTGAACAATACACCTCTAATGAGGCATAAAGTGCAGGCCTGTGACGGGTACCCGGGTTTGTGGGTACCCGACAGGCGAGTTCAATACCCGGTTCCTTGTTACAGGTTCAGGTACCCAAAATTCACTTTTTAAAATGTGCTGTAACATTTCAGAAACCAAATGCCATTCTCTGATGAACACTTACCGATCCTCCATGTTTACAATAAAGGTTTCAGGTACTTTGTTTTATTTCATAAAATTAAGAAGTAAAATTTTTTATGAGATATCATTTAACTGAAAACAGGATCTGAAAATGGTGTCCACTCAGTAGAAGAGTACTTACTTTCTCGGAGGCACTTCTGCAAACGTGGATTGTCCAATGACTCTTCCCTAAGAGCAAACAGGAAAACAGAGGGCTTTGACTATAATTCGTTGATATTTTGGACTGTACAATTTCAAATATGGTTGTCGGCACTGCAGCTGCAAACTGTGATTTCCTGATGAAAAACGGTGGTTGTCCATGAACATGATGGATGTATTATGTGCACTTTGCAAACTCAAAGGCACATCCCAAAGTAATTATGGGCGACACTCTATGCATGATTATTAATCAGTCAGTTCATGTGTCGCTAGACACTTCGATTAAGAAAATCCCAAGTTTTTCTGTGAGAAAATGCAGAAAGCTCGAGGACAGTAGTATGTCAGATGGGGTTCTAGGACAAGTACCCAAAAATGGGCGTGGTTGATGATATATATGTAAAAAAAGGGGGGTGGGTGGGTGGATGTGGTTGATGACGTCATCAAAAAAATGATGACGTCATGAGATGGTTGGCACTTGCGCGGCGGAGCGTATAGGTATAGGTAAGATTTGTTAAAGACTGAGGTGGGTTGTAGAAAAAAAAGACTTTTAATCGCCGGAAAAAAGATATTGGTTTTAGTAGTTAAAAAATCGAAATAACGATTCGATATTATCTGGATTAATAGTAAAGACAGTATGGAAGAAAGAAGAAGATATTTATCGAAATGGAAATTGCGAGAATTGAAAGAGTTTGCGCGAGAACACAGACCATTATTTCTTGTGCAAAACCAAAAGGGTAAAGTTGATAAACGTTCTTATATCGAGGGGGTTCTTATATCGAGGGGGTTCTTATATCGAGGGGGTTCTTATATCGAGGGGGTTCTTATATCGAGCTATGCGACTACATAAAAAACAAAAAAGCGTGCATCAACGTAAAAAACAAAGACGACGATTGTTTACGATGGGCGCTGCGTAGCGCTCTTTTACCCGTGAAAATTCATCCGGAAAGAACGTCCAATTATCCGACGGAAGATGGTTTAAATTTTGATAATATCGACGCTCCAACTCCGATTAATCAAATTAAGCAAGTAGAGAAACAAAATTGTATCACGATAAACGTTTTTGGTTACGAATCAAAATCAATACTAGTTTACAAACTCAGCGATCAACCCGCGGATATAGATCGTATTAATTTATTATTAATTAATAAAGAAGAAGGAACTAAATTTCACTACGTTTGGATTAAAGATATAAATAAATTACTTTACGATCAAACAAACCACAAAGATCGTAAACATTTTTGTTTGAGATGTTTACAGGGTTACTCGACAGAAGCGTATCTTGAAAATCACGTAAAAATGTGTAAGGGAATTAACAACAGACCGACGGCGGTTGTTATGCCGGAAAAGGGTAAAAACGATACGCTAAAATTTATAAATTTTCATAAAAAGATGAAAATTCCTTTCGTTATATACGCCGACTTTGAAAGTATAATTAAAAAGACTGACGATGTGAATACGACAAATACTAAAAAACTACAAGAACACGTCGTTTGCGGTTATTCGTATGTCATTGTTTGGTGCGACGGTCAAACTTGCTCTCCCGTTGTATACCGAGGAGAAGATGCCGCGGAGCATTTTTTAAATGAATTACAAAAAGAAGAAGAAAATATTAACGAGATATTTAAAAATCCTAAAAAAATGTTTATGACTGAAGAAAATGTAGAAGATTTTAAAAATGCTAAACAGTGTTGGATATGTGAAAAGGGATTTTTTGGAGGTGATGACAAGTTTATAAAAGTACGCGATCATTGTCACGTCACTGGTAAATATAGAGGCGCTGCACACAATTGTTGTAATTTAAAACTGAGTTCAAAGCCTAATAAAACTTTTATTCCGGTCGTATTTCATAATTTGTGAGGATACGACTCTCATCTCATTATGCAGACCGCGAGTCAAACCCGAGGAAATCTAACGTGTATTCCAAACAATATAGAAAAGTATATTTCTTTTTCAATAGCGCAACTACGATTTATCGACAGCGCTCAATTTTTACTAGCTTCGTTGGAACAACTCGTAAAATCTAACGATTTTTTTCCAATTACTAAAAAGTTTGAATCCGATTTAGAAAAATTTAATCTTTTAAAACAAAAGGGTATTTATCCTTATGAGTACATGGATAGTTTTGAACGTTTTGACGAAAAAGAACTTCCTTCACAAGAAAAATTTTACAGTAGTTTAAATAAAGACAGTATTATTAAAGAAGAATATGAGCACGCAAAAAAGGTTTGGACTAAATTTGATTGTAAAACTCTAGGTGATTATCACGATTTGTACGTGCGTACGGATACTTGCTTATTGGCGGACGTATTTGAAAATTTTCGTACCACTTGCGTACGAGAATACGGTTTGGATCCGACTAATTATTACACGAGTCCAGGATTGAGTTGGGACGCTTTGCTTAAACATTCGAAAGTTTGTCTAGAATTGTTTACGGATGTCGACATGCATTTATTTATAGAAAAAGGTAAGTAAACGATACGCAAAAGCAAACAACCGACATTTACCCGATTACGATAAAACAAAACCTTGTAGTTTTATACAATATTTAGACGCGAATAATTTGTACGGCTATGCGATGAGTCAACCTTTGCCGACGGGTAATTTTAAATGGTCGACTAAAAACCAAATTGACAGACTCTTGGACAAAGGATTAATACGTGGAAAAGGATGCATTTTAGAAGTTGATATTATAATGTCATCTAGCTTTCCCTTCAACGCGATTTAAATAATTTATTTTTAATACATTACCGCATTTCGTACATAAATTTGTCGCTGTTTTTGTGCCATTTTTACATCTTCTACACGCAACGGGTATACTTTGACCGTGTCGAATACGCCACAAATGAAGTGGACAATATACATCACCACGCACACTTGGTATACAACACTTGACTGTTTTGCCAACTAAAAGCCATTCGCAGGGAATCCTCGCTCTCGTCGTCATATTTACTATTAATCCAGATAATATCGAATCGTTATTTCGATTTTTTAACTACTAAAACCAATATCTTTTTTCCCGCGATTAAAAAAGTATTTTTTTTATACAACACACCTCAGTCTTTAACAAATTTTACCTATACCTATACGCTCTGCCGCACAAGCGCCAACCATCTCATGACGTCATCATTTTTTTGATGACGTCATCATTTTTTGATGACGTCATCATTTTTTTGATGACGTCATCATTTTTTTGATGACGTCATCATTTTTTTTGATGACATCATTTTTTTGATGACGTCATCATTTTTTTGATGACGTCATCATTTTTTTGATGACGTCATCAACCACACCCACCCACCCACCCCCCTTTTTTTACATATATATCATCAACCACGCCCATTTTTGGGTACTTGTCCTAGAACCCCCATCTGACATACTACTAGGACTCTCACCTGCCGTTAAGCCAGATTCTGTCTTCTTGGAATGTTTTGCTTGCAGCCACTGTCGTTTTTGTACAAAGCTGATCAATATGAAGGGTAGCACTCAGAGATGAGTTGACTGGCAAAATCAGCTTTTCATTTCTCTTGCCCCCTGGAGCATAACATATAATTGAATGAAATGATTTCTTCGTCAATATGGTCATGTCCTGACAATGACGATGATGTGACTGTAATCATTATAATTACAACTGTCTTCATCACTGCTGCTAAAATGATAATCATCAATATATTCATCATCATCACCATCACCACCATCACCACCATCACCACCACCACCACCATCACCATCACCATCACCACCACCACCACCACCACCACCACCATCACCACCATCCTCATCATCATCAACATCATCACCACCATTATTATCAACATCACCACCATTATTATTATCAACATCACCACCATTATTATTATCAACATCACCACCATCACCACCATTATTATTATCAACATCATCATTATCACTGTTGTCACCATTATCACCATTCTCATCATCACCATGATAATCAAATTCATCATCACTATCATTGATCATCATCACTAACATTGATCTTAATCATCAGTCACCATCATCTTCATCAGCATCATCATCACCATTATCTCATCATTATCACCACCACCATCATCATCATCAAGATAACCACCATGCATCATCATCACCTCCAATCATTCATTATCATCATCAATCATCATCTGCATCATAATTTATCATTATCATCAACATAGGCATTTATATACATGCACACAAACATAATTATGCACTCAACATTTTGCATAATGAAATCATTCTCTGAATGATTATCATGGTAGAAAAATGTATCGATACTTAGAGTTGATGGTACTGTAGTGCATGTATGCAAACTGATATTGTAGTACACTTCACATTCACACTCACAGATCAGCTGTAGCCATCTACTGTGTAGACCTGTTTTTGTTATTATTGGGCAACTTTACTCAAATTTGTTTGAACATTTCAAAGTTTATAATGGCATTTAATTAATTCTTACAATATTTGATGACTGCTATATTCACAGGAGCGCGACAAGTGACGATCTTCATGATGTTGTTGAGCCTAAGTTAGTTCAGTGTGCAAGATCCATCCATGCAGTACCAGTCAGTAGTACACATTTATTTAAATTAGTCATAACCAGTCAACTTTGAACTTTTATCCGACCCTCCCATTCACCATGGAGGTGTGTTCGTTCTGTCCTAATGAACACTTTTATCGAAGCTGCAATAATGACTGGGCGAAGCCATTAATTGACTGGGCATACAGTTGATTGTAACTGTAATTTAAAAAAACGTGTTTTCATGTCAATCGTATGGAAACACTTCATGTTTAATTTGATTCATCAGATTGTATAAAATAATTACTTCTTGTATGTTATTCTGGGATGATACATTCAACGGCTGCAGAGAGGCTACGCTTGCATAGCTACATGTAGCACTTTATCCGAGTTGCGCACCCAGTGCACATTATTATGTGCATGAAATTTGCAAGCAGGCATCTTAACAGGTGGAAGGTGTAATTGTTGAATACAAGGACTTGCTTGGAAGTTTTGGATCTTTCTTCCCTTTCCCTCTTTTCACGAGACAGCTTGGTAGTACCATTGAAGAGGATCGAACATTATGACTTGCACTAAAGGTAATTAAATCAAGTATTGAAGTAATGTGTCTGTGTTATGATTACTAGTTTTTTTCCTTTGCACAAATTGTACTCCCTCTCCATCTCAACGTACGTGTTCATCCACTGACTCATGACTGATTGATTGTGGCCGATTGTGCCGGACCAAGACTCAAGAGGGCGCTAGTTTCACTAGTAAGTTACACAAGAGATAAAGGAAGATTATACTTGAGTTGACAACTAAGTCAGAGTTTTGGGAAGAACGTGGCTGCTACATATATAATAAACACATTCACGGTCATATGTGCCATGTTTTTTTCAAACACTCGTTGCATCTGGAGTGCGTGTGAAGTTCATGGGTCCAGCTATAGAATGCAGGGCCACACCCGTGCGGCGGGTCGCAGACGGCAACAAGTGTTAAAAAAAAATATTTTGCCCCGTCCAAAACATGGCACATATGACCGAGAAAGTGTTTATTAAATTTATTCCATGATTATTCATGTTACTTGGTCATGTTTGTGCAGGTTCATTATATGTGCTTAATAACATTGGACACTTTCACAGTAATATGCAGCATGTTCTTCATGGGGTAAAATTGTTTATCTAGAACACGCGTTGCTGTCTGCGACCGGAAGATCGTACTTCACGCACCCTCCAGAAGTGTGTGTGAAGTTTGAGTGCTGGGTCGCAGACGGCAACGTGTGTTCTAAGTAAACAATTTTGCCCCGTGAAAAACATGCCGCATATTACCGTGATAGGGTTTATTGATAGACGACAAGCTCAACATTTTCAAAATTAAATCCACTATTTGCAGCATTTATCAGAGAATTTGTCAGAGGAATAAAGTGGAATAAAATCAGGCTTGAATAGTGAAAATGACATGAAAAGAAATCAGTTCAACAAATAAATATCTCCATGAATGTCCATGATGTGTTCTGCAGCTGTTGGTTGCAACGCTCGTGTTCAAAAAGTGCTAAAAGATGGCCATATTGTACACACATGTATATGTACAATTTGTAAACAATTGTGTGTTCATATCAAACTCTGAAACAATTCTGATCGTTAATTAACCCTAACAACCCCAAACCATTCAAACTCCAACAGCTGGGTTTGTTGGATTTTGGCAGATTCAGGAAGGTTCTTAGCCAAAATAGCTAGGGGGTTAGGGTTAATTGAAAAAG
Source organism: Zoroaster sp. YZ-2022 (assembly GCA_029582265.1). NCBI lineage: Eukaryota > Metazoa > Echinodermata > Asteroidea > Forcipulatida > Zoroasteridae > Zoroaster > Zoroaster sp. YZ-2022. Next base: position 20,406,682 of record CM055822.1, on the reverse strand, counting down.
GTGCTATAAATGACAGTATCACTGTCAATATCAAGTTAATCCTCCTACTATAGCTGCACTTTAATGGTAGGCAGATTCACGCAAACCGCCGTTGGTGGCGCTATTTTTCATATGCTTTTGTACTGTAAAAGTTTGTGACCTGCCGAACTTTCATGGTAAAATTCTAATATAAAGGGTAGTCTATGGATGTAGTCACTTCTAGTGTCGATAAATGGATACTACACATCGTGGTTATCTTAAATGATCAATCCATGCCAACTGTAACGTTGGCTTAAAAACAGTGCAACTTGCTGAAAATAGACTTTGTTAGTACTACAAGGATACATTGCAGGCACATTCGGTCACAACCTTTTCCATTGAAACTGGATCTTAAAAATGACCAAATATTTAAATCAACAAAAATTCATAACTTTGCATAGGGTTAACCTATCATGACCATTGACCCCTCATTTTCTTTCTAATTTTTTGTTCTATCCAGTGATATGACATTTAAAAGCATTGAAGCAACTTCAAATTTTCATGAAACTGCCTATTAATGGCACACAAGGGCATTTGTGACTGGTTTTTACCGTCATTTTGACCACCCTGAACAATACCAGACAATGCTTTTACCAGTCAAAAATGGTCAACTCATTTTGACCTGTAAATGTACTTACTACACGTAAGGTTTGACAGTGTTTGACTATTAACCAGTTCGCGTCGGAGGCCGTGTATACACGCACATTTTTTTTTGCACCACGGATCGGAGAGCGTCTAAACACGCCATAGGAAACTACGGAATATTTGTATGCATGCTCGGTTGACGTGGCAACGAGCCGAGCGTACAGTGACATGCTCGGTAGACGTGGCCACGCACTGTGGAAGCTTCCATTAACGTGTTTGTGTGGGAAAAAGAAACCCGCACAGGGGCCCAGAAAAACTTTTTTATTCCTGACGCGAACTGGTTAAGTGCACTAGATACCTTGGCAAGTGCATGTGTTGTATATCAAATTTTTTGACTGATTTTGACCCTTGTAGTAGTAGGAGGGGTAATACCGTCTGAATTACTGAAATTTGTTTTAATATATAATATCATTCAGAATCATGGTGCATGAAAAAGTTGTCATGTTTCAACTCTCCACCATGTGTAAAGGTACATAATAACAGCGCCATTTTGTATCATGGTCAGATGATTCTACATGAAACCATGGCAACTGTGTACCATGAAAATGCAACCATGTGATACACACATTTGAAAGCAAATGTACAGTATGTTTTATTCTAAACTTTTTTCTGGTAGGGGGAGCGGGAGGGGGTGATTCTGCAATTTGTATGATTGTTAAAGAGGGGCTGTAAGGTTAAATTCAGTTTTGTGCTGCACTCATTTTCCAATAGATAGACGTCCTTATGAAAGTGGACAAATATCACAAAGTCTCTAACCTCATGTTGTAAAATGTCATTTTATTTGATACTCTTTCAGTGCGAAATTTGAAACATGGCGTCATTGGATGTCAACACTCAACAATAAATGGGTCTGTACATTCCATACAGGAGTTTTTCGTTTGTCAAAAAGTCAAATTCAACGCCGTTTTGATTGAATATCATGGAGATTCAGGAATGAACTCAAAAATTCCTCGTACAAAATTGTACAGACCCATATATTTGAAATGTGACGTCATTGGATGTTTTTGGATGTCAACAAATTTCGCACTGGAAGGGTATCAAATACAATGGCATTTTACACCGTTTTAATGTGAGGTGAGAGACTTGTGATATTTTGTCCACTTTCATAAGGACTCTATCTATTGGAAAATGAGTGCATCACAAAACTTAATTTGACCTTAGAGCCCCTCTCAGGTCACAATCAAATAAAGTACAGAAGTAATGAGCTAACATGACGGCTGGTAAACAATGGAACCATTTTGAACTATTTTGTAATCGTAGAATAATGACGGCACTGATATCTCTCTTTAGAGCTTTTTAATTAAGGCTTTGTTTTATGGTAGAATATTTAAGTATGCACACATGTTCTTGCCAACAAAGCGTCTAGCTTTTAAATAGGGCTGTGCGTTTTCGGATATTTTTGGAACCAGATACCCGAAATCAGGAAACTTTGGATTCCCGGATACCCGTTTAAATTTTTATTGAAAACATGCCTCCGGTGGTGCACAAATACATGTACTGTAAATGGTAACAAATTGACTTTTATAACACAGAGGATACCATACTTAAATCGATCTTTTCTTTATTGGAGTGCAATCTCTTGAATTTAAAAATAATTGTCTGTAAAAGTTAAACATTACATTGTTCAAGAGTCACAGATTTCTGTTCGCACCGCTCAAATGTTAAGTCCACATTTTAAAAAGTCGTTTACGGGTAATTGGAACCGAAAAATGGAACCGGGTAAAGACCTTTTCGGCCGGGTACCCGGATACCCGGCACAGCCCTACTTTTAAATAGCCCATCTAGTTGTATGGACATTTTGTTTTATTTGTCATGCAAATCTTACAGGGGTTAGTTGTGTTATCTTCATTTGGTCGGGTATGGGGCTATTGTCATTTCTTTTTGGAACATCCTGGGATTTTTAACCAAAAAATTTTGTCGGACAACCATTTACTTACTTGTTACACGCCTGACTTGCAACCACTTTTTGTCGGTATACAAACCTCCTTAACCAGTTCGCATCGGAGGCCATGTATACACGCAATTTTTTTTTGCACCGCGGATCGGAGAGCGTCTAAACACGCCATAGGAAACTCGGGAATATTTGTATGCATGCTCGGTTGACGTGGCAACGAGCCGAGCGTGGCCACGCGCTGTGGAAGCTTCATTAACGTGTTTGTGTGGGAAAAAGAAACCCGCACAGGGGCCCAGAAAAACTTTTTTATTCCCGACGCGAACTGGTTAAGTTTTATTTATGGTGGTGTCAAACTTTTGAGTTAGAAAAGCCAAAAAATGAATTCTCAGGCTACAGATACTGCCATTTCAAAGATGACAAATGTTAAAACAGTGCTAAGCAACCATCTTTAATCGTCCATGCATAAAGCGGGCCCTCTGTTTAAGCCTCCAAATTCCTGCTTACCCACTTATTGGAGGTAAGTAGATTTTTCAGGCGGTAAGTGATTTCAAAAAGTGGGTAAGTTGCTGGGTAAGGGCATCCTTGTTTTTATGTCATGTCCCATAATAACATTACCAGTCACTGATGGTGCTGTGAAATTAGTGAAACCAGACTCTCAAACTCAAGTAATTTCCAGTATGCATACACGTATACTGTATGTACATGTAGCTGGTGTCAAAATACTGCAAGGTGTGATTAGTACAAATTTATGGTAGGTTTTTTGACATGAACTGTTTGCTTGGAAGTAACTTTTGGAAACTGTAAGTGACTTTTGGAGATGACTAAGTGAAAATATAACGGGAGGTAATATAAGTGCAGGGTAAGTGACAAAAAAAAAAATTTTTTTTTGGAGGCTTGCCTCTTTTGACATATAAATTTTCTCCATTTTATTGAGTTGGAAATTAAATCAAGAAATGTTTATAGTAGGGCAATATTTTGTTAAGGGTAACAAGATTTACAAACTGCCTGCCCGGAAGACTAGTACATTTTTAAAAAACATTTCGCAAGCCCTATCCACAGTGTGTATATTCTGATTCATTTGTTCTGTTTAATCCATTGTCCCACATAGTCTAATACCACTGGGATTGACTGATAGGAGACATAGTTTGTGCTACTGTATAGAAACTTATCCTCATAATCCTTTAATCCTTTCAATCCTTTCATTGTTACCCTGGTATTTGTGGCTTGGCCATGGGAAGGTTGTGTTCCCAGTGAGATCCTGCTGCAGTCCAATAACACTATCTATCAATCATACCATTTGCCCCCAAGCTGATAATAGGATTTATTCCTGCCCTGATCCTATTCCAGTCGGAATCCCCTTGTGTTCTTGTTGATATGTGATTGGATTGAAGTGCCTGTAGTTTAATTACATTGTTGAGGTACATGTACACTGGAGGTTTTCCTCCCATACCTGAGTTTTGGTATTAACATTGCTGCTAATGTTTGTGTATTATGAGAGGATTGGGTGAATACATGGCACATACTAGATTTAAGTTGCTGTTTAAAACTCATCTTATGTCACAATTCTTCAAAGATGATGTATATTTGTAATTGCATTGTACATGTATCTCAGTACATAATTTTTTTCTATGCTATCATTGTATGTTGTTTGTATTCATGTTTTTTCTTTGTTTCCGCACCTTGAGCGCCCAGTAGGTTGGATATGTGCACGCTACAAATCTTTATTATTATTATTATTATTATTATTATTATTATTATTATTATTATTATTATTATTATTATTATTATTATTATTATTATTATTATTATTATTATTATTATTATTATTATTATTATTATTATTATTATTATTATTATTATTATTATTATTATTATTATTATTATTATTATTATTATTATTATTATTATTATTATTATTATTATTATTATTATTATTATTATTATTATATACTGAGACGCAATAGAAACTTACCACTTTTTTTACCTTAAATTATCAGTAATCACAATGCACAAATGTAATATGTACACTTATATTGGCAATGTGACCCTCTGACGTTTCGCGGTGAAGTGGATACAATTTTGTTCCTTACATGGTAAAAGTATAAAATATATTGAAAAAAAATAAGTTTAACCCTAACTCCCTAGCCTTAATTACCAGGTACCTTCCTCGATCCTTCATAATCCTCCGAAATGTGTTTGTGCATGAAACTCACTGCCTCAATCCTTCATAATCCTCCAACTTGAGTTTATGCATGAAGCTCACTGCCTCAATCCTTCTGTTATTTTGAGCATGCGCACAATATCGAGAACAATGGAAAAGAACCGGTATGTCCTCTAGCACCTCAAAAGTTTCCCATAGAAACATAAAGTGGTCAAGGAAGCATTTTTACTTTAAAATTGTGCACATTTTCATCCTCAGTGAATTTACAGTGTATTGAGTTTCTAGAAACCGTATACTCCTCATTCATCATCTCATACTGAACAACCAAACGTTGGAGTTCAATTAAAATATTGAATTTCAAGAAACCTGTAAATTTAACCCAAGACCATCCCGTTTTCCCATCCAAAATTGGAGATGTAGAGTTCTTGGGGCAGATGTTCCCAATCTGCTATTCAGCCATGCATTTAGACTAATGTATAAATACTCGTAGTGTATTATTTCAGGTAGACTTACGAGTCGTGTTTCACAAAATTCTTAGTCAGCCCGAATGCGTCACTAAAAAATATTTTAACCCTAACTCCCTAGCCTTAATTACCAGGTACCTTCCTCAATCCTTCATAATCCTCCGAAATGTGTTTGTGCATGAAACTCACTGCCTCAATCCTTCATAATCCTCTACTATCAAATGCACGACCCTCCTCAATCCTCCATAATTCTCCAATTGGTGATTTTCGAACGTGCCTCATTCCTCCAAAATCCTCCAAATCCTCCAGAGGATACAAGATTTATGTTTCTGTCAATCCTTCACAATCCTCCATAATCCTCCACATTCATCCAAAGTAAATTTCCATTATGCCCTCAATCCTCCACAATCCTCCAGGATCTCTTTGAACCATGCTTCCTCAATCCTCCACTATCAAATGCACGACCCTCCTCAATCCTCCATAATCCTCCAATTGGTGATTTTTGAACGTGCCTCATTCCTCCAAAATCCTCCAAATCCTCCGGAGGATTATAGAGGATTTAGGAGGGTTAGGGTTAAAGAATCCTATACTGATAAAAAAATTATATATGGACACAACTGCTGAATGATTTTCTTTATTTATGTACATAATATACAGTGTAATGGCATGTAAAATGTTATATGTGTATGCATAGATATTCCTTAGAAGTGGAACAAGGAGATTTTCTGTTCAAATTTTGATGTGAAACCATTTCTATTTCTCGAGAGAGATTGAAAACATCTATCTTTTAGGAAAAATCTTAAATTAATTTGTTAAATTAGATTTTATATCACAATAACCTTGGGTTTCTTGTTTTGGTTTTTTTTTTAATAGATTAATTTGATAACCGTGACATGTTCGGTTTTTTTTAATGCCATTACAGAAATGTATGTTGTTTTGGGAGTTGAAGAAGTACCGTTGGTCAAAAGAAAAAGAAAAAGAGTTTGGGAGAATAATTAAAAATGAAAATTATAAAATAAAAATTATAATGAGCAATAATAGTAAGTAATTCAAAAGGCCGTAGTATGACAGAAAATTATTTCCAGTGACCTGTCGCCACAGATTGGATTACGTTGTTTTCGAAATTTAATTACATCTTCCAAAAAAAAAAAAAAAAATGGTTCTTGGCACATATGTGTTCCTCCAGCAAGCACTGCCGGCCGGCCGGGTTGACTATCTGAGTCATACATGTGAGTGTGAAAGGCCCCGTGGATAGGCACTTCATTATTATCTGCATGACCGATTGCATAAACCGACATTGTATACAGTGCATGGACAGAGTAATAACGTAGATATTAGTTATGCGCACGGCCAGTACAGCACCTCGCTCTTCTTTCTTTTAATCATGTAATCCTCCCTGATTGACTGTTTGGGGAGCAGTGGTACGACCTATTCTCGTTCATACAGTGCGTGTATCATTCATCGCCGAGTGAGGGTCGTCTTGATGGCAGGGATTAATTCAAAAGATGGTTTATCTACTATGGAACACACGTTGTTGTTTTTTAAACTACAAGTCTAACTACATACTATTTGAAGTTCTTGATTTTTATAAGGTACGAATTTTGTCAGAATTTTGTAGATATTTAAAAAGATACACACATGTATGTTTGTGGTTACTGTTCATCTCATTACTCATACAGGGTTGGACTGCATGTAGGTTACATGTTAATTCTTTTTTATAGCCTGCTTGGATTAGGACCCCCCCTAACCCCACCACCCCACCACCAAAAAAGTCTCCAATTTCTGGTCATAGGTCGGCTTCAGAATCGGTGTGGTGACACATTTTTGTTTTGGGGGATTTTTTTGGTAATCGTTTTTTTTTTTTTTTTTTTTTTCCCCCAACGTGATACATGTATACACGGTTATTGGAACCAAACCACATTTCCCATACACAAAAGTATGGTGGCTAAGAGAGGCCACACAAATCGGGCAAACGTTCATACCCCTCTGTGAAAAAGTCCTTCAAAACACAGCATGGCAGAATTCCAATCGATCCAGCAATTTTGGCTGCAATTGGACATTGTTTCATAGCCCAAAAAAAAAGAAAACTATAAATACCAACGCGCTGATCTGATGCGACGGAGACCAGAAACAGAAGCCTCTTTATTTTTTGGCCTTAGTAACAAATTATTTTACTCACTCACCTTTTGGTTGTTGATATATTTATCCTAGCCCACCAGGATACAATTTAGGGTTTTTTATCAGTCCGTTCCATATTTTGTACTACTAGTCATTGGGTTATTGGTAAAATATTAAGTAATATTTGTAGCTTTGCATGGTGAAAAGGATAAGTAAAGACTGTTTGCGGTGACACCATTGGAAAATTCTCGTTTGAGTAGTGATTAGTTCCGAAAAGAACTGGTGGTTACAACTCGATGTTTCGATCAGTATGCTCTTATCGTCTTCAGGAGAAATATTGGAAAAATATTTATTGTTCAGTTATTGCCTTAGCGACTTTGCAATTTGCAAGATTTTTCACACAAAATTTGTATTTTGCTAATTATGGTCCCTTTTCAGTAAAAATATTTGAAAATATGAAATGCTTAACCAGTTCGCTTCGGAGGCCGTGTATACACGCAATTTTTTTTTGTACAGCGGATCGGAGAGCGTCTAAACACGCATTCCGATTTTTGTGTGTGTTACCAGGAGACTTGTCAACACGCCACACGTGGCGTGCCGTCGTGTATACACGCAATCGTTTCTCGGAGTCCATGGGGTCACGGTTCGGTGGCCCCGGACAAAATGCACTGCAAACACTGAACGAGTTCACTCTTTTTGTTGATTTTTGCGTAATCCCTTTATCAAAGACCTGTTCCTTTGACGTACCAGCCAAGAATTTGTAAAGACTGATTTATATCCATTGTTTACGAGGCCTTCGATCTCTCTCCGGGTATGCCGTCTTTTCGACCGGGCGCTGGTCGCTAATAGGCTGTTGCATCGGAGTTTGCCAACGGTCTAATTGTGCTGAACAAACACAACCATAATTAAAAAACTAGCCATTTAATTCTCAAAATGTCAATGAGTAAAGGTGTTTATTTGGGTGTCCGAACTTAGTTTCAATGAAAAAAAAAATTATTAATGGCTAGAAATTTTTTCAGATTTTTCACTGAAAATAAACCCGCACGGGGGACCGGAAAAAAATAAATATTCCCGACGTCAACTGGTTAAAAAATATTATAAATAAAATCCCAATCTCAATTTATTTGCACCTTTTGTTTTCCTTCCTCCATGCTCAAACTGTCAACAATCCTTTAGTTACTCGATTTCCAGTGAACGACGTCACGTGTATTGCAAATTGCTACACCAAATTCAAGAGAACATGTAGCTATTCCAAATTATAATTGGACACACGCACAAAATTTTTCTGCCTAAAAAATTCTGTGCCAATTTTTTTTTTACGAAAACATTCCCTACACAGTATTAGAGTAAATATTTCACAGAGTATGATAGATGTTTTGAATTTATTTATGTACAGCTTGTAAATTGTCAGTAATAACTAGAGCGTTTGATTGTTAGCCAGCCAGCCAGCCATTTTAGAACATGAATCATTGACACTGATAAATGAATGTTGTCATGCATAAAGCTATTAAGAAAATGAATTTTTATGGTTGCTTTATTTGTATATTGTGTTAGACACGGACAGGCACTGTACATGTACTAGTGACTGAAGACTACAAATTACTTCAATGCTTGTTAACTGTATGGTCTGTTCAATCTCAGTGGATGCTGTACACAAAGTGTAAATTGAACACGGCATTGTTCTGGGGGTTTTTTTTGGTTTTTTTGTAGAAATACACACAACTTGCCTTAAATAATTAGCCAAACAATCATTAGGTTATTACATAACTGGCACACGTCAATGTAGGTAAAACTAGCTTTACATGGTGAAATTCTCTGTTGAGTAGTAATTGGTTCTGAAAAGAACTGGAGGTTACAGCACTTCATGTAGGTAAATATGTATTTCTGGTATTATGTATTATTCATGAACTCGTGTATTATGATAACATTGTAGGCCAATTCTTTGTCAAAGCTGGATACTTGGTACAGAAGTAGTATACACTGTAATTGGTTTGTTGAGGTCATTGGATTCATAGAGAGAGGCTTCCATGGTGTATCAATACGCATCAGTGAAATTACCAAGTGATTCATCCTATATCATTCACATAAATCATTGACTTGTGTATAGACTAGAGAGAAGCACAATATAAACAACTACCGTATAAATCACAACACAACACCAGGGTTTAAAATGTACTCAGTTGTTCAACCCAGGGCTTTATAAATTACTCTCTGCAGAAGTGCACATGTATCCATCTCTCTGTTTAACCAGTTGACGTCGGGAATATTTATTTTTTTCCGGTCCCCCGTGCGGGTTTATTTTCAGTGAAAATCTGAAAAAATTTCTAGCCATTAATAATTTTTTTTGTCAATGAAACTAAGTTCGGACACCCAAATAAACACCTTTACTCATTGACATTTCGAGAATTAAATGGCTAGTTTTTTAATTATGGTTGTGTTTGTTCAGCACAATTAGACCGTTGGCAAGCTCCGATGCAACGTCCTATTAGCGACCAGCGCCCGGTCGAAAAGACGGCATACCCGGAGAGAGATCGAAGGCCTCGTAAAAAATGGATATAAATCCGTCTTTACAAATTCTTGGCTGGTACGTCAAAGGAACAGGTCTTGGATAAAGGGATTACGCAAAAATCAACAAAAAGAGTGAACTCGTTCAGTGTTTGCAGTGCATTTTGTCCGTGGCCACCGAACCGTGACCCCATAGACTTCGAGAAACGATTGCGTGTACATACAAGTCAGCCGCCACGACAGCACGCCATGTGTGGCGTGTTGACAAGTCTCCCGGTAACACACACAAAAATCGGAATGCGTGTTTAGACGCTCTCCGATCCGCTGTACAAAAAAAAATTGCGTGTATACACGGCCTCCGAAGCGAACTGGTTAATCATCTCCTTGAACTGCTCATTTCCTTAACCCTAACTCCCTAGACCCATTTACTTACACATAACCTGAATCCTCCAAAATCCTTCAGTAGTAAAGCAATTGTTTCTAATCTGTGATACATGTATGGCCAGGGACCCTCCCTGCATGCATGGAGCAATAAACAGTGTCCACTGACCCAAGCACTGACCTTGCAATCACTACAACAAACATGTACCATGGAAAGGCAAGTATGCCTAATAACCCCAATCCTCCAAAATCCTTCACTTTAGCAATTAGAGCATGTAGCATGTAATCTCAATCCTCCAAAATCCTTCACTTTAGCAAAGAACATGTAACCTCAATCCTTCAAAATCCTTCACTATAGCAAAGAGGATTTGGGAGGATCTGGGAAGGTTAGGTTAAAGAGTAAGACAAAAATTACAAAATTGTTCATTATTTTTCAGTCTGAAATTAGCATAATCATAATATGGCTGTGCAATAGACTAGTGCAGCTGGTCGGTTTTTACCTTTGGTATCTGCAACCGTCATTAAAAACACAAAGACTAGCTACTGGTGTACATGTATTATGTAAATATGTGTGCTCTAGCAACAGTGCTAATTGTAAATAGAGCAAACCATTTATTTGCATACGGACCACAACTAAAATTCAATTAACCCTAACCATCCCAAATCCTTCAAAATCCACCGGAGGATTTGAATGATTTTGTAGGATTGAGGCAGGTTTGAAATTAAACTATTGGAGGATTATGGAGGATTGAGGGCTTACATGTATTTAATTGTGGATGATTTTGGAGGATTGAGGTACAATGGCTGAATGAGACGCTGGAGGATTTTGGAGGATTGAGGATGCTATTAGAAAACAACCAATTGAAGGATTGGGATGCTGTAAGCTTACATAGTGTGAATCCCTTACTTAAGTGCATGTAGAGATGTATGTTCTAGGTGGGTTATACACAGTCATGGTTCATTGGTTTCGGGTTGATGATGAAGGATTGAGGCAGTAGTGATCTTCCATAAAACTCATATTGGATCATTTTGAAGGATTGGGGCCGTTACCCACAAAGAATATCAAGGGCTTAGGGTTAATTTGTATTGTAAATTTTTTATATGAACCCTTCTGAAAAATGAACCTACAAAACAGCATATTTTTTCTTGTGATTTCTTTTGCACAGGTGTTCATAGTAACCCAACAAGATGACAAATGCAGCTTCCTTTAAAGACTGTGTAGTACTCGCCAAGTAAGGAAACTCATTGATTATCTGAGTTTTGAAGTTTTGTTTTGATGCTGGATGTCTCATCTCCGCCATTCATCATTTTCCTGATTCAGTTACGTCCAGACCAACCTCCATGAATGCGTGAAAGCTTCCGTTCCTAATCTTCCATGCTCTAGAGATTTTCAGTGAGGTTCACCTGCCAGTGGTAAGGCGCAAGGCTCATCGCCATGAGTCGTGCGCCAATCAGCGGATCGCCAAAACACATGGGCGATGTGCCGCGTCATTCCCGCTCGGCCAAGTCCGACGGGCACGGTGCGGGCAGCCTCGGCGCGTCGAGGGAAGGCTCTAAGGGGAGGTCAAATAATAGCCCCACACCTCCCGCCGGCATCCATCCCAACCAACTGGAGGACAAGGAGGAGCTGAGGTTGCGGGAGCTGGAAGAGGCACGCGCCCGAGCTGCCCAGATGGAAAAGACGATGCGCTGGTGGTCGGACTGCACGGCAAACTGGCGCGAGAAGTGGGGCAAGGTGCGCGCGGAGAGGAACAAGGCACGGGAGGAGGTACGCCAACTCAGGATTAAGCTGGAGGCAGTAGCCAAAGAATCGACGGCGCTCAAGCGCGAAAAACAGGAGGTCACGAGCGAGAACGAGCGATTGAAGAAGGCCCTTGAGCGCGAACAGGAGAGGAACGCTTTACACATACAGAGCCCTATGAGTGAGGGCAATCCAGATTACCTCCCAGAAAAGGACACATGCAGCCCTCGGCGGCTGGTCAATCAAAGACAAATGGTGGCCGCAGGGGACGGTCAAGATATTGATTTTATTAAAAGTGTCATGCAGAAAGGCCAAATGAACAACCACCTACCGTCGGACTCGGAACCGAATCAAAAAGCTCAGGAAAACGATGTGCATCATCCCACCACGCGAGAACAGAGTCGATCCCACCCGGGTACGCCCAAAGAGAGCCCCATCCACAAATCAACCAGTAATAACAGTTCAGAGAACAGACCAGTGACTGCCGACGGGAGACAGGCCGAGAACGGGAGCAGAACAACTCACTCAGACAGGTCGTCAGTTAGGAGCCCGAGTCGGAAGGCCAAGGAGTCACCGTCGAATGAAATCATCAGTCAGAGGATGCTGATGCTAGAGTTGAGAATGGAGGAAGCTACAAAGACCATCCAAGTCGAAAGAGAGTAAGTACACACATCCTATCCCACTCCCACCGTCCAACTCCCACCATCCCACCATCCCACCATCCCACTGTACCACTGTCCCACTGTCCCATTGTTCCACTGTCCCACTGTCCCACCGTCCCACTGGCCCACCATCCCACTGTCCCACCGTCCCACTGTCCCACCGTCCCACTGTCCCATTGTTCCACTGTCCCACTCCCACTGTCCCATTGTTCCACCGTCCTACTCCCACCGTCCCACTGTCCCACCATCCCACAGTCCCACTCCACCCTTCTCACTGTCCCATCGTCCCACTCCCACCATCCCACTGTCCCACTATCCCACTGTCCCACCGTCCCACTCCCACTGTCCCACCATCCCACTGTCCCACTATCCCACTGTCCCACTCCCACTGTCCCATTGTTCCACCGTCCTACTCCCACCGTCCCACTGTCCCACCATCCCACAGTCCCACTCCACCCTTCCCACTGTCCCACCATCCCACTCCCACTGTCCCACCATCCCACCGTCCCACTCCCACCGTCCCACTCCCACTGTCCCACCATCCCACTGTCCCACCATCCCACTGTCCCACCATCCCACTGTCCACCATACCACTGTCCCACCGTCCAACTCCCACAGGCCTACTCCCACTGTCCCACTGTCCCACCATCCCCGTCCCACCAAACCACTGTCCCACATTCCCACTGTCCCACCATCCCACTGTCCCACCGTCCAACTCTCCCACCGTCCAACTCCCACAGGCCTACTCCCACTGTCCCACTGTCCCACCATCCCACTGTCCCACCATCCCACCACCCCCGTCCCACTAAACCACTGTCCCACTCCCACCGTCCCACTGTCCCACAATCCCACTGTCCCACCGTCCAACTCCCATAGGCCTACTCCCACTGTCCCACCATCCCCGTCCCACCAAACCACTGTCCCACTCCCACCATCCCACTGTCCCACTATCCCATCGTCCCACTCCCACTGTCCCACCATCCCACTGTCCCACCGTCCAACTCCCACAGGCCTACTCCCACTGTCCCACTCCCACTCCCACTGTCCCACTCCCACTGTCCCACTCCCACTGTCCCACTCCCACTGTCCCACCATCCCCGTCCCACCATCCCCGTCCCACCAAACCACTGTCCCACTATCCCACTGTCCCACCGTCCCACCGTCCCACTCCCACTCCCACTGTTCACCATCCCACTGTCCCACCGTCCAACTCCCACTGTCCCACCATCCCCGTCCCACCAAACCACTGTCCCACTCCCACCATCCCACTGTCCCACTATCCCACCGTCCCACTCCCACTGTCCCACCATCCCACTGTCCCACCATCCAACTCCCACAGGTCTATTCCCACTGTCCCACCATCCCCGTCCCACCAAACCACTGTCCCACTCCCACCATCCCACTGTCCCACTGTCACACCGTCCCACTCCCACTGTCCCACCATCCCACTGTCCCACCATCCCACTGTCCCACCGTCCAACTCCCACTGTCCAACTCCCACCGTCCAACTCCCACCGTCCAACTCCCACCGTCCAACTCCCACAGGCTACTCCCACTGTCGCACCATCCCCGTCCCACCAAACCACTGTCCCACTCCCACCATCCCACTGTCCCACTATCCCACTGTCCTACCGCCCAACTTTCACAGGCCTACTCCCACTGTCCCACTGTCCCACCATCCCCGTCCCACCAAACCACTGTCCCACTGTCCCACAATCCCACTCCCACCGTTCCACTGTCCCACCATCCCTCTCCCATCGTCTGAACACTATTGATGGCACCTAATGTTACCAGATGCAACCCCTAATGTGGCACACTGGATATTTTGTGGTTTTTTTCTCAGGGGGGGTTATTTACAAAGCGTTGCGAACCCATTTTAAAGCCGCCAGAAAAATAAGAGCAACTCCTATGCCCCAATTTTTTTTATTGCCATTCATGTAAAAAAAAAATACTTTTTTAGGTGCCCCCCCCTCCCCCTTTTGCCCATGTGACCTATAAATGACTTCCAAATTTGCACACAGAGTAGGCCTAGACCTTCATTTTTGTAGGGACAAGGACACCTTTTCTTTGGTGGGAACTTTTTTAAAGAGGTACCAAGGCAAAGACCAGGGGTCAATTTCACAGAGCTTCTAAGCAGAGAATTTTGCTAAGCAAATATTTTTGCTAAGCAATATAAAGCAGACTACCAGCCGAAATGCATACATTTTGTATGAATGTTTGGCTGGTAACCAAAGAAATTTGCTCAGCAAATTTTTCTGGTAAGCAATTTTTTTTTTTTTGCTCTATGAAAGTGGCCCCATGAGGCCATGAAATTTTAGACGTACACTGTAACCACATTTTGAATTCACTTTAACCAGTTCGCTTCGGAGGCCGTGTATACACGCAATTTTTTTTTTTGTACAGCGGATCGGAGAGCGTCTAAATACGCATTCCGATTTTTGTGTGTGTCACCGGGAGACTTGTCAACACGCCACACGTGGCGTGCCGTCGTGGCGGCTGACTTGTATACACGCAATCGTTTCTCGGAGTCCATGGGGTCACGGTTCGGTGGCCCCGGACAAAATGCACTGCAAACACTGAACGAGTTCACTCTTTTGTTGATTTTTGCGTAATCCCTTTATCCAAGACCTGTTCCTTTGACGTACCAGCCAAGAATTTGTAAAGACGGATT
The DNA here is from genome assembly GCA_029582265.1 of Zoroaster sp. YZ-2022. Classification (NCBI taxonomy): domain Eukaryota; kingdom Metazoa; phylum Echinodermata; class Asteroidea; order Forcipulatida; family Zoroasteridae; genus Zoroaster; species Zoroaster sp. YZ-2022. The sequence continues at coordinate 20,391,422 of CM055822.1, read as the reverse complement.
TATATCCATTGTTTACGAGGCCTTCGATCTCTCTCCGGGTATGCCGTCTTTTCGACCGGGCGCTGGTCGCTAATAGGCCGTTGCATCGGAGCTTGCCAACGGTCTAATTGTGCTGAACAAACACAACCATAATTAAAAAACTAGTCATTTAATTCTCGAAATGTCAATGAGTAAAGGTGTTTATTTGGGTGTCCGAACTTAGTTTCATTGACAAAAAAAATTATTAATGGCTAGAAATGTTTTCTAATTTTGCACTGAAAATAAACCCGCATGGGGGACCGGAAAAAAATTAATATTCCCGACATCAACTGGTTAATTGTAATAAGCTTAAGTACAAGCTTCCAGTAATGTTGTTATTTAATAATGACTAATTCATTTCTCCGCTTCACTGAATAACAATTACAGTGAGAAAGAGACATTGAGCCAGCATATTGACAGACTCCAACAGGAACTGAGCCTGCTCAGAAATCAACATGACGAGCTCCGAGACGCTAAGCAAAAAGTGGTTAAAGAGGTGAGTGCTGAATAGTGGTCGGGGGCACGCAGTCATCAGTATGCTCATTGGTACTAAGGGGGAATAGAGAAATGTTTTCAATGTAGTCCGGGTTTACCGGTTGTGGGTGTGGCCACATGAGATAAAGGACCAAGCTGAAGGCGAAAACATGAATACACCCTAAGGCCATAAAAAAAAGTCTCCGGATTCTGGTCATCAGTCGGCTTCATAATCGGTGCAGTGACACGTTTTTGGGGGTTTTTTTTCGGCCATCTTTTTTTTTTTTTTTTGCCAACATGGAAATATGTGATACATTGTATACACGGTATGGTGGCTAAGAGAGGCCTCACAAATCGGGCAAACGTTCATACCCCTATGTGAAAAAGTCATTTAAAACACAGCACGGCAGATTTCCAATCGATCTAGCAGTTTTGGCTGCAATTGGACATTGTTTCATAGCAACAAAAAAATTAAAATGGTCTGAGGCGACGTGCGACGAGACCAGAAACCGGAGACTTTTTTTTTCTAGCCTAAGTGATAACATTTCATCCAATCAGCTTGTCTAAACAGTCTTGGGCATTTATAAATTATTCATCATGGACATTTGAATTTGAAAAATTAAAATAAAAGCAAAGGCAAATGAGAGGAAAATAAGGGCATATTTCTATTACATATTTTATGTCAAATTATCTTTTATTAATTATTTTTTTACAGTCAAATTCGTCATTCTTCTCAATTTGTTTAGCCATTGCCTGAAGCACAATCCCAATAAAAAAATTATTCATGCTTTGGGAAAATAGCAGAATTCAAAATAATTTAGCAATGTTTTTTGATTTGTTATCCAAGTCTATTGCCAAAAGCAGTGATTTGAAATAACTTACTGTAACAATTTTCCCTTGTAGTTGAACCTCATGCGAGCAGAGCACCAGCATGAGTTGTTTCGCGTAACCTCTGACCTCGATGAGGAGTTGAACTCCAGATCCAACCTGGATGTGCGGATCACTGACATGCGAAAAGAGGTAAGTCTGGCCAGCAGAAGGCACCGGTGTGAATATATATATATATATATATATATAATTCCCTAGCCCAATTCAATAAGGTCGTACGGAATCATTGTACGGGTTTACCGATCTAGTTTCCGTCAGCAGCAGTTACACTTTTCGTCTCAAAAGTCTCCCGTTGAAGTTTACATTTCTCTCGCTGCTATTCTTCACTGTCTGTCTCCACAGCTGGAGAGACTACAGGCAGAGAACGCCTTGGAGTGGGGCAAGAGGGAGCGTCTGGAAACGGAGAAGCTGTCCCTGGAGCGAGACAACAAGAAGCTGAAAGCAGAAATTGCCGACCTCAAGGAGCACCTTGCTAAGAAGAACAAGCAGGTGGCCGCAGACATGCAGATGAACGTCAAGACGATGGAAGTGGAGCTACAGGAAAAAACCAAGGTAAGAAACATTTTCCACTGTTACAAAAAATACACAAAATAGCTGAAGCAAATATCCTTTTCCAGATAGAAAAACTCCTAATACTTTGATAAATGCAGCAAGATATTAAAACACTTATGTTTAACCCTAACTCCCTAGGCCCACTTGCTTACACATAGCCTGAAACATTTTTAAGGGGCACCAAGGCCAAGACCAGGGCAAGGGAGACCATGGCCTCCACGGTCTCTGTGAAATTCCAAGCCTGTTCTGTTTGACAAATTAGAGAAATGAATACAGAATTTGGACATAATGTTTCACCACCGGCTTTTCAGGAAGTGGATTCATCAGATCGAGACCTCAACCCTAACCATGGCTCGATCAATGCAACAAGTTGCAACAAATGTCAACCATTGAGCAGGAAGCACACGTTTCTGTTGTTGCATTGTGTTGCATTCAGCAGGGTGTCTGTGAAATGGCTGTAGGGGGCTAGAGTTAATTAACCCTAACTCCCTAGGCCCATTTGCTTTATACACATAACCTGAATCCTTCCTAACTCCCTAGGCCCATTTGCTTACACATAACCTGAATCCTTCCTAACTCCCTAGGCCCATTTGCTTACACATAACCTGAATCCTTCCTAACTCCCTAGGCCCATTTGCTTTATACACATAACCTGAATCCTTCCTAACTCCCTAGGCCCATTTGCTTTATACACATAACCTGAATCCTTCAAAATCCTTCAGTAGTAAAGCAAGCACATGACATATATGCACACATGTGTTTCTAATCTGTGATACATGGCCATGGCCAGGGCCAGGGAGCAATAAACAGTGTCCACTGACCCAAGCACTGACCTGGCAATCACTACAACAAACATGGATGTACATGTACCATGGAAAGGCAAGTATGCCTAATAACCTCAATCCTCCTAAATCCTTCACTTTAGCAAAGAGCATGTAACCCTCAATCCTTCAAAATCCTTCACTTTAGCAAAGAGGATTTTGGAGGATTTGGGAAGGTTAGGGTCAAGGTATGATTGGGAAATTAGGTGGGTGAGAGGCCTTGATGCATAATAGCAATGTTCAAAAAACCATTGAGGGGGAAAAAAAGATGGATAAAAAATACTGATTTTATTCATTTTTCTTTATGCCTTAACAGGAATTAGGTGAACTCAGACACAGCCAAGGAAAATTCAAGAAACTTATTCAGGAGAAGAGCGCCGAGCTGGAGCACACGCTGAGACGAGCGGAGCAGCACGAGGCGGAGGTGAAGAAGCTAAGAGGAAGGGTGGATGAACTCAAGAGAGAGCTAGCCAAGGCAGAGGATGAGGTAAACTGAGCAAGATTATCCATTGGGGTTGTTGTTAAGGCCAAGTCCCTGGTTTCTGGTCTCCACGCGTTTTTTTTTGTTTTTTGCTATGAAACGATGTCCACTTGCAGCCAAAATTGCTGGATCGATTGGAATTCTGCCGTGCTGTGTTTTAAATGACTTTTTCACATAGGGTTGTGAACGTTTGCCCAATTTGTGAGGCCTCTCTTAGCCACCATACTATATGGGAAATTTTGTACCCACGTATACATGTATGACATATTTCCCTGTTGGCAAACCAAAAAAACCCCAAAAAACAACAACAAAAACCACATCACCGCACCAATTTTGAAGCCTAAGATGATGCTTAGCATACTATTTGCTAAAACCCTCATACACTGCATTTGTTCAGAAACCGCAATACCCTTCAAAATTCAACGGCTGTTGAAGTTTGTTGAATCTGACAATTTGATCCAGTGTTAAATACACCTGTCCAGCCTGTCAGTCAAACAGCATGAATTGACCAGTAAGCTTACACTATACCTGACAACAGTTTCTGTCTGCCACTTTGCCAGTTTATCGTGAAACCCTTGCTCCATGGTGATATGCTGCTCTTGCATTATTTGTTCATCCCACACTATGTAGCCACATCGAGTTTGACAGTAAGCCATTGTGTTCTTTGATCATCCTATGTTTGGTAATGTTTGGTAATGAAAGTTGAACTTGACTGCATGTACGGTTTAGTCTGAGTCTGATCATTCTGTAAATAATGAGCTTGCTTTAGTAATGGTTTTTGCCTAAAATAAACGTTTTGATGTAAAAAAAATATATATATCTTTTGGTTTTAGGTTGATCAGCAGTGTAACATGGTGAGGAAACTCCAGCGTAATGTTGATGAGAACCAGCAGTCCAATGAGAACCTAGCCGTCCAGGTGGAGCACCTCCAAGCAAGGTAATTCATGTACCAACTATCAATCTGTACAGTCAAACCTGCCAGAGTGGTTGACTCCAGTCACAATTGTGGTTGACTCCAGCAGCAATTGTGGTTGACTCCAGTCTGTGCAATTGTGGTTGACTCCAGTCTGTGGTTGACTCCAGTAGCAATTGTGGTTGACTCCATGCAGTCTGTGCAATTGTGGTTGACCCCAGTCTGTGCAATTGTGGTTGACTCCAGTCTGTGGTTGACTCCAGCAGCAATTGTGGTTGATTCCAGTTGCAATTGTGGTTGACTCCAGTCTGTGCAATTGTGGTTGACTCCAGTCTGTGCAATTGTGGTTGACTCCAGTCTGTGCAATTGTGGTTGACTCCAGTCGCAATTGTGGTTGACTCCAGTCGCAATTGTGGTTGACTACAATTACATATGTAGTTGTCCTGGCTTTGCCCTTGGGTAAAGTCAGTTATTTCCAAGATTTACTTAAATTAAATTTCAATTAAATTTCTGTGTGTGTTTAGACTCAGGAGCATACCAAGTACATCGTCCACATTAGCCAAGAAACGTGCAGCTAGTTTCAGCTTCAGCTCAGGTAACCTAAGCTTGCATGATGGCCGTGATGAAATAACATCAGATATCGACATATAGGACTTTTCCATTTCAAGATATTCCAGATATCAGGATTCCAGTGATGAAATAACATCAGATATCGACATATAGGACTATTCCATTTCAAGATATTCCAGATGTCAGGATTCCAGTGATGAAATAACATCAGATATCGACATACAGGACTATTCCATTTCAAGATATTCCAGATATCAGGATTCCAGTGATGAAATAACATCAGATATCGACATATAGGACTTTTCCATTTCAAGATATTCCAGATATCAGGATTCCAGTGATGAAATAACATCAGATATCGACATATAGGACTATTCCATTTCAAGATATTCCAGATGTCAGGATTCCAGTGATGAAATAACATCAGATATCGACATACAGGACTATTCCATTTCAAGATATTCCAGATGTCAGGATTCCAGTGATGAAATAACATCAGATATCGACATATAGGACTTTTCCATTTCAAGATATTCCAGATATCAGGATTCCAGTGATGAAATAACATCAGATATCGACATACAGGACTATTCCATTTCAATGTATTCCAGATGTCAGGATGCCTTTGAAGATATATCAAAAGATATCAACATACAGGACTATTCCATTTCAATATATTCCAGATATCGGGATTCCAATGATGAAATATCAGATATCGACATATAAATGTAGGACTATTCCAGATATCAGGATTCCAGTAGTGAAATATCATAAGATATCAACATAATGTAGGAATTTTCTATAGTTCAGTATATTTTGGGGGCCTAAGCCATACTACTTTTCGCTATGTACATGTATGTATATCATAATATAGATAGGAGTATACCGTTTGTATGAGTTTAGTTATTTCCCTTATCTGTAATTAGATAATTGAAATGTCGAGTTAGATTTGAGTATTCAGTGGTTCTGTATTGTATGTAATTTAGTCGAACTGTAGACAACTTTAGCATTTAAACTGTTCATGTGCCTTTGCGCATTACGTACCAGCTAAAAACAGGGCCCTATTTTATGATGCTGAAAATCTTTAGCAAAATATCGGTGCTTACTATAGCAGGAAATTTCTGTGGTCAACGTAAGCAAATTTCACGGGTAAGCATTTTCTAAGCAAGGAATTTCTTATTGTTTGCATGCGTTGTTAGTGTAACTAGATTCGCTGCGTGCACAGTTTGCACAAAAATAAAGCTGGTTCCCAGTAAGCAAAAACAGGTGCCCAAAGGATTTCCTTGTTGCACACGATGTCTTAAATAGAACATGATGGTACAACACTTTTAGGAAAAATACTTGGGGAAATTTATCCCCAGCCAGTCATTACTCTTGAAGAGGCCAGATGTGTCCTGTTTCTGTAGCTGTCTGTATTATTATTATTATTATTATTATTATAATAATAATAATAATAATAATAATAATAATAATAATAATAATAATAATAATAATAATAATAATAATAATAATAATAATAATAATAATAATAATAATAATAATAATAATAATAATAATAATAATAATAATAATAATAATAATAATAATAATAATAATAATAATAATAATAATAATAATAATAATAATAATAATAATAATAATAATAATAATAATAATAATAATAATAATAATAATAATAATAATAATAATAATAATAATAATAATAATAATAATGTGGACTTATATGGTGCACATATCCACCAAACTGGTGCTCAAGGCGCATTATATTATTACCCCTGCTCATCAGGCTCATAAATCATTCCTGAAACCATCTCAGCTCCCTGGGGAGTATACAGCTCAATTGCTGCCATTACAGTGCATATGGGCTAATCAAACACAATAACCAACTCTGCCCTCACAGGTACCCATTTACCCCCTGGGTGGAGAGAAGCAATTATGGTAAAGTGTCTTGCTCAAGGACACAAGCACCATGGTCGCGGTTGGGATTCGAACCTACATTCTGATGACTCGGCCATCAGAACACGAATCCGATGCACTAAACCGCTCGACCATGGCGCTCCATGTATGTGTACATTATATCATCCCTGTCTCAAAGGGACAATGTCATCACGATCAGAGCAGATTTTCAACAGGGCATGGAGTCGGTGTCCAAGTTTAAGATGAACACAGTGACTGAAAATTACAGGCTCATCTATGCAGCGGTGTTCAACTAGGATGCCGATTTCATGCCCTGTTAAAAGTCTGCTCTGATCGTGATGATACTGTCCCGTTAAATACATTGATATACAATGTAGTACGTCTAGACATTATAATCTCTATCCAAGACGGAAACAAGTTCCTTAATCTCTGGTGTTTACACCTTGAAGTAATTTTATTCTCAAAGACAGGAAGATATCAGGTGGTTTGTCATCAGGTTTTGTTTGGTCCAAGCCTTAAAGGAATTGCACACTATTGGTAAATGCATCCATAAAAATCAAGAGTTATGTACAGAAACCAACAAGTGAAAGCTTCAGCGTATTTCATTGCGTCATTAACCCTTCTGCAAGGGTCAAAATCAGTCAAAATGTTGATATATAACTTGCCAAGGTATATCAAGTGCACTTAAATGTCGAACACTGTCAAACTTTATGTGTACATTCACAGGTCAAAATGTTCGGCGTGGTCAAAATGACAGTATACATTACCAGTCAAAATGCCCCCCCCCCCCTGCACATTTGGGTCAACAGTCAAAACAGTTAGTTGACTGGGTTTGACCTCTATAGCTACTCGCCACTTAAGTAGGATTTGTTTGTGGAAAATGGTCACAGTCATGAATCATTTCAAACTTGTGATGCAAATGTTCTTCTTTACTAAAACAGCATGTCAGACAAGATCCATCTTTGTTTTTGTTCTATGATTCAACACTTACAAAATGGTTCAGTTAATCGCTTAACATGATTCCATTACATGATAACCAATATTGTTCATCTTTTATTGAACTTCATAAGTGAAGAATCTTATATTCTAGCTATAAAGCTATTTCCTCACCATAACTATCAACAGCGACGGCACCAGACCTGTTGGGGGGGGGGGCAAGCTTTAATTTAAGGGGAGGGCAAACATTAATCTTTAATGTAATTTTGTACTGCTGAAAAAGCATTGACTTACCATCGGGGAAAAAATTGGGGGGCAAATTGGGGGGCAAATTGGGGGGAGCAAAGAAAGTAACCGGGGGGCATTTCTCCCCCTCCCCCATAGCACCGCCGCTGACTATCAAGTGTCAACCGTTGTTGCTGCATCGATGTTTGGGTCCATTGTTGTATATTTTGTATTCATAAGTACTCATACTGTTAAGTATATGTTTCTTATTATTAGTGCTTTAAATTTTTGTATTCAATATTTATTTATATTTATATTTTATATACATGTCCATGTACTAATGTTCTGTTGTTCATTGTGTGTAAACCTTGCTTCAAGTATTCATGTTAGATTAGTGTCTGCTTTCGTTTGTAATGTATGTTTTCCCTTCATGCAGTAGGCTTTTTCTGCCGTTCTCATATTGACAATAACATTATGCCGGAGAAAGTGTTCAGGTAATTGGTACCTGTGTACAATATCACCTACATAAACATATGAACACTGGTGTTTGAATCCAAGTAATAACCTTTTTTTATGAATGCTTTGTTCGAATGTTCTAAACAATAGTAATTATGACGAGTGCTATCTTATCCTGTTGGTAAGTGTGACGTAATTCCAACATAAACCACGCCCACTTCACACGTGCTGGCTCCAACGATCATCAGAAGCCCATTGGAAATGCATTGACCACCCTTTTCTTTAAGGATTTACGCAAGAAATTAGAAAGCTCGGGACTTGCATTTAACGTTGTTAAGACTCAATCTTATTAACCCTTTCACTACCATTGGCGACTTTAGTTGACAACACACATACCCCCTGTTGCTTACCATTGGTGACTTTAGTTGACCAAGGTCACCACACTCACAGCACTTAATTGGGAGTATCATGACCAGCTTTTAAAACAGCTGTATTTTTTCCCTTCTTCGCAGTCCATACCCATGCTATATATGGTTGGAAAGATTGATTCCTTATATTCTAATGGTATAGCCCAACCTACATGTTGCTATTATAGAAATCGATCCTTTCAATGGCCATTTGTGCTGTGGAACGCCATACACTTGTGTACAAAATGCTCTCTGTGTTTGTGAAACAAAGTCAGGGGAAGTAAAATAAATAACCTGATCATTTTATATGCAATGCCAATGACTTTGGTATCATATGAAAGGGAATTTCATGTAACTGAATGCATACTGTTGTGCAATAATGTGTGAATTCATGCATGACTGGGCAAACAATTCGGTAACCAGTGGGACACCTTGTTGAAACAAATCGGTAATGAAAGGGTTAACAAAGTCAATTTCTGGCCTCAAGAATCGCTTTTGAATGTTAAAATCAAAGAATTTAGGTTAAATTACACAAAACAGTATGCCAGCTTTGGAACCGGAAGTAGTGAAAAGAATGCGCGTACTATCAATGTTTTGTATTAAGTAAATACGAACTTACGAACAGGATAGAGATGTTAGTCAGACAAGAGCTTAGCAAATATTTCAGTGACTACCAGGGGCTAATTTCATAGAGCTTCGAGGAAACAGGGGTGTGACTGGGCAGTTTTGAAAAATCCACGTAAATTTAGCTAGGGGTATTGGGGCCGCTGTTGTGAACAGCGCTGGAGGTGAAATCTATAGTTCTGAGTGTTTGCTTTCCTTTATTGCTTAAATCTTTAAAATCCGGAGGATCACAACATTGCGATTTGGAAAAATCCGCACAAAATCACACCCCTGAAGAAAATTGCTAATCATAAAAATTTGCTTAGCAGACTTCTTTGGGTACCAGCTAAACTTTCATACAAAATGCATGCATTTTGGCTGGTAGTCGTATAATGCTTAGCAACATGTTCTCTGCTTAGCAGGGGATTAGTTTCATAGAGTTGGTATTATTTATCTCTCATCATGGTTCTTTGTTTACCAGCCAAACATTCAGTGTTTGGCTGGTTGTAAATTTGTATGACACCTTTTAGACACCTTCAGATGGCCACCAAATAAAACTGAATTGTTTTAAAGGGGGCAGTATCGTCACGATCAGAGCAGACTTTCAACAAGGCATGGAATTGGTGTTCTAGTTTATAATGAACACAGTGACTGAAAATTACTGGCTCATTTATGCAGCAGCAACGGTAATATGACCTTATCATGTAGGGTTTTTTTTTTTCAGTAACTGGGTTAATCTAAAAATTTGCACTCCGATTCCATGCCCTGTTAATGGTGACGATATTGTCCCTTTAAATTGAGATTGGTCAGAATGACCACCAATAATACTACATGTATTCTGTGTTTTAGTGGTCAGTGGTGCCTAAGGTTTGGTATATTTTATTAAATAAGCCTCTTGCAAGTGAGAATGGATGTATTTGTAAAGGTCTTTAAACAAGTATCTTTTTTGAAAACATAAGATTCTGTAGTGGCCCCCAGTGCAGTAGTGGGTATTAATATTATATCAATGAAGAACTTGCAGTATTAAATGGCTACTGGTATTATTAATTACATCACTGAATAAACAATCAAGAAAACTGACAAAATCATCTTGCTTCTCTTATTAACATTATACTGGTAAGCTTGTGAAACTGATGTCAAAAAAATTACACAAGTTTTTCTTAAATATACATAACATACCTGCTCCATCGAAATGAGGAATGTCCCCCAACACATGTTTCCTTGTAATGGACTTCACAAAGTTCACAAAACATGCATGACTGCATTATTACATTATCAATTTATCACATCCTAACACAGGAATGAAATGAACCAAAAAATGAATGTTTGGCATCATCAGAAAGCCCATTAAATTCTCTTTAAGTTGATGTCCATATATCTCAAAATGTGGAATTTGGGGGACATTCCTCATTTCGATGAAACAGGTCACATATACATGTATGTTCAATGCAAAAATAGTAGTTAACATAAGGGTATTATTTTTGCATTTATAATATACTACAGGGGCCATTTCTAAGGGGCTGCATTTCTAAAGGTTACCAGTCAAACTGCCACGTAATGTACACTCACGGAATTTAAAAACACATCAACTTATATTTCTCAATAAATATGTATAACTTATATGCAGTGATAAATTGAAGCCATAATTGTACATAGCACTTTTATTGTGTCAGTATGTGAAAATTTGCGCTCATGCTTGACTGAGAAAGTATTGATTAAAATATCATAAATATCTGCTGTTGAAAAAAAATGTGAAATATTGGGATGATGCGTTTTTACATTCCGCGAGTATATATTGCTTCTGGCAGGTTCTTAGCTAAGTTTCGCCAAGCAGAAACACTTGCTAAGCAATATTTTCTACTAAGCAGCTCTATGAAATCAGGCCCTTGTTCCTTTTGGTTGGTAAGCAGTTTACAACAGCTAAATCTTGATTTATTGCAAATCTTTTACAAAGACGTGTACCCATATCTGTAAATTTGCTTGAAATCAAACGTCAATTTGTCCAAGGGTTCATTGTTCCAACATCTATTATAAGTAGTTGAACACTGCCATGGTGACAACAGTCCATGCACATCCGAACAATGAGCGCGATGCACCAATTGTGGGGATATTAGGGTCCTGCTTCAGGATCCTGAAAAGATTTGGATTAGATTCTCTCTGGTGAAATCTGAGGCTTTTCTAGCTGCAAAATTGTTAAGGACTTACCGGAAGTCACCGCAAATAGGTTTGACTTCAATTACACTCTAAAAACAGGCTTACATAAAAATGTCAATAGGACAGACTAGATAATGGACACTGGACTGTCCTGGACAGTTAGGCTTGGCAGGTACGGGTGCCATGGCCGAGCAGTTTAGTGCATCGGATTTGTGAGCTGTCAGAATGTGGGTTCAAATCCCGACTATGGTGCTTGTGTCCCTGAGCAAAACACTTTACCATAATTGCTTCTCTTCACCCAGGAGTATAAATGAGGACCTTTGAGGGCAGAGATGGTAATTGTGTTTTGATTAAGCTCATTGCGCTACACATTTGGCAGCATAGGCTGCATACTCCCCAGGGAGTTGAGATGGTCCTAGGAATGATATAACTGGCCCGATGACAGGGGTAATAATGTTCATGCGCCATGAGCGTCAAACTTGGCATATACCGGCGCAATATAAGTGTCCGTTATAATGCTTATTTTTTAAATAGTCCCAATCTGTCCAAACCAAGTTTTAGCCATCTTGGGGACAGGTGGATGGGTGGCTAGATGAGACCATGGTCTGACTGACAAATTGTCAACCACGACCTAAAACATAACTTCAAACAGCACCTTCATGGAATAATTTGTAGTTTGGAATGTAGTGGTTAAGACCTAATCTTTGACGCTTTTGTACTTTTTTTTTTTTTTTTAAATAATTTCTCTTTGTTACTTTCATTTCAATTTAAAGGTCCTATGAAATGGTAATTTTTCACACTACATTTTTGGGGCTTAATATATGGTTTTGTATTAATTAAACATAATACTTACTATTTTTATAAGTTTGTCATGAGTTATAGCAATTTAATTTGTCCCCAAATCTCCTTTCGTGACGTAGACCTAGGCACCGAATGACAAAGGACATTGACAATGCACATTCCTGACCATTATGCTCTGGTATGCTTCACTGCAGCTGTCCAAACAAATTCGTTGATATTTTGGATCTGATGGGAATCTGTGCAGACTGACACCATCTTTAGAAGTGTTGCTGCAATCAGCAACAATACACCTTGGCGGCATAACAACAAAAACAGTTACATAAGTTTGCACGTTGTATCATTCATATGTATCGATCGACGCGCGCCAACAAACAGCATGTTCCAAGGTCTACGTCACAAATTTGTCCCCTTTTAGGGGCGCGGGTTCATCCCAAATTTTTATTTTTTATTTTTTTGCGATGTAAATCTCCAATACATTTTTTTTTTTTAATTGCATTTATAGGTTAATGTGTGCATATTTTATAGTTTACACTGGAAAAAATTTCTAATTCATAGGACCTTTAACATAAAATTTTGTAAACAAACCACGACATTCACATCACTGACATTACTCGTGGACAACTATTCAGGCCTTAACCAATCATAATACCTTGTGTCAATGCATACCTCCCATGATAAATACGATAAATTTTACTATATTTTTTGGCAGACAAACTGAACAATTTTTTTGTTTCACATAATTATCACTACAGCATTGACAAGCAGACATGCATAAATATGATTATGTTAATTACCAAGAGTACAGAAACATGCAATATATATAAAACGTTCTGCTTACAAATACATGTTATAACAGAATAATATTTTTGTTGTTGAGTAGTAGGTATAACAGGCATGGAATTTCACAGAGGCTACGAAAGCCATGGCCTCTGTTGCCCAGGTCTTGGTAAAACTTGTAGCTTTGCATGGTGAAGAGGATAAGTAAGACTAATTGCGGTGACACCATGTGAAATTCTCTATTGAGTAGTAATTAGTTCTGAAAAGAACTGGAGGTTACAACTCGATGTTTCGATCAGCATCCAGTCATCGCGTGATCCTCCAGCAGCCTACTTAAGCAGCAGCATTCCCCAGAGTCCGGCATTCTCCTGAAGACGATCAGAGCATACTGATCGACACGTCAAGTTGTAACCTCCAGTTCTTTTCAGAACTAATTACTACTTAACCCTCCTACAATCAGTGCAGTTTTTGAAACAACCCGTTCAGGCCACTCCAAGCCATTAGCTGTTGCCAGTGGCCTCCTATGGTTACCCTTCTGTGCACTGTCACACCACTGAGATTGCAGGGTAAAGTGGTCTCCCATTGATACATTGTAGGCCATACTAATATGTTGAAACATTTACAGTGGCCTTGGGTGACACACAGTTGATTTTGTAAGATTACTTGGAAAGGACAGCAGGCTTGTACATGTATGTACTAAAGGTTGCTAAAGAACAGAATTTTGTGGATCGGAGTGGCCTCCATGTGTAGAAGGGATTTCACATGGTGTTACCGCACTTACTTGTTCTGGTCTTGGTTTTGGGGTCCCTTAAAAAAAAAACTTCCCATAGACATTCAGAGTCTTAAAGGGACAATATCAATTGTGATCAGAGCAGACTTTCAACAGGGCATGGAATCAGTGTCCTAGTTAAGACGAACACGGTAACTGAATAGTACTGGCTCATTTATGCAGCAGTAACGGTAATATGACCTTATAATGTGGGTTTTATGGTAGTCTAAAACTAGCATTCCAATTCCATGCCCTGTTGATCGTGACAATATTGTCCCTTTAAGACGTTGGTTTATCCCATTCTAAACAGTTCATTTCTTTATGAAATGAAATATATTAAGCCAAAAATCAATTGTTCAGAAGCTGTATGAACTTTGACCCTGGATAACAAAAGGCAATCAATAATATGGATATTTGTCATTGGGTGGACACGTTACACAGGTTCCGAGTTTCTGAAAGAAAAACTGTAAAATATCAGTCAAATTCAAAATCAGGATAATGATAAACTACATTTGTCCAGTAACAACATTGTGGTCTTTGTTTCCTCCTGTAGTTTCATTAGTCTGAAGTTATTGAGAAAAAAAAAACAGTCCTGCGCCATACTAGATTTGCCTAGCTTCACCTGTATTGAATACAGTATAAAACAAAATAAAATATGCAGGGCTGGCACCTGAAGACAGGGTTCTGCCCACGGTGGTCAGCGCCAGAAACCCCGACCGGCACTCAGGATCCTGCAACCACCACTGGCCAAAATGTTGTTTTTTCCAACCACCACTCATAATTTTCCTTTCACAGATTATAAATAAAAGATAACAGATGCTGTCTTTACCTCCCTCTTCCCCCCCCCCCCCAGCACTAAAAAAAACCTGTAAAGAATAACAGTCATGTTGAAATAACACCACTCATTCATTTAACGTTGTTCATGTGTATATAACGCGATCCACTGCAACGTAAAAGCTCTCCTTCATATCTAGATTATGCCAGCCTATCGGGCCGACCTCACAGTCGGCGCATATGAGATACTTGATTTTGTCCACCGTGTTCGTGAAGCCAACATTCTCAAATGTGTACATGCCCTCTATCAGCCAGTAATCGTCGAGTTTCTCCCCGTCGGATGGCTCTTGATTCGCCGATTTGACTTTCATATGCGGGAGGAAAAACTGCAAAGGGAAAATTGAGAACGTTTAATTGCAATAAGCTGAAGTCCAAACTCCAAAGAGTGTTAGAATTTCAAGGAAGATTACAGCACAGTAAATTCTGGTGTTGTGATTCTAGTCCAGTTTTCAGGTCTCTGAAACATTTTCTTTTTACACTTTTGGTCATTATGTTTTGTTTGCGAGTCCTGAATCAATAGCATCAGACTGAGCAAATCGTTATTTTAAGGTTTACTCGGTTTAAGATTGTTATGTTTAACAGAAAAATAAAAATAAAACATTTATTAAGTTAAGACGTTTGAGCCATGAAAATCAAATCAATTATTTATTTGTTTATGTATTTTTTGTTTTATTTATTTATTTTTTTAAAGCAGAAAAGTTTCAATATTTTGCTTAAATGTCAAAAGTAAATTATTGAATGAAACTGCACACAAATATAAAACTACATTATTTTCCAAAATGGGAAAGAATGTAGAATACAACCGCCACTTTTTCTACCCAAATATGACAAATTTCACAGATTTTTCTTTAAAAGATGATAGAGGATTCACTTAAGGAGAGGAAAGTGTCGTCAAGTGAGGATTGGAAACGATATTTTGGGAGATATTGAGCCATGAATGTGTGCACATCCAATGAGCTGTTGGACATTTTGTCGTCTGCTAAAACACATGCAAAATAGGCAAGTGCACAAGTACTGGCGGTTGGATACGACATTTTTTCCCAAAAATGTTTCATATAGGACCTATCCCCATATTTTTCAATAATGCAACTACGTTCCAACCTCCATACCATTACTGGTTAAGGTGTATTACTAATGTACGAACCTCTTTCTGTGTGGCTTTGGCCAAGCCCGGTCTGAGTACAATGCTTTGGCATCGTGCACACGCAAGGTTCTTCACATTTGTGTTCTTGTCGTCCGTCAATTCTATCAATTTTGAGCCAGCGCATGCATACTCCCCAGCTGATGTTTCTTCTGTTTTTAAGTCCTGCTCCTTGGCTGGCTCTTCGGCCGACTTTTCGGCTGGTTTCTCCGCCGGGACATCGGCGATTTGCTCCTCAGATGCCGTGTTTTCGGTCTCCGGCATAGTTTCTCCGTTCCCCGCCATTGTTATAGTAGTGTGTAGTTCCTATACTATACTATAAGCACCAAATCGGTCTATATGTGTAATAATATTTAACGTGTAAACCATAAACTCACTGACGGGAGCCAGTTTATAAGAAATTGGTTTTAGGGGGCCGGGGGAGGGGCAGAAAACACCACAATGGGAGGGGGATTACTTCCGGGTAAACTTGTACAAGATAAAGAAAAATAATATGTTCACACCCTCGTCTTTGAATTAATATAGTTGAGCAATCGAACTAACATATTCACCTTAATTCATCAGAGGGACCATGATAATACTGCAATAGGCAGCAGTGCAGGTTAGCTTGGAAATTGGGGTGTGGCCAACTCAAGATTTTGGCAAAGGCAAAAATGTGACCCAATAATAATATGGCACAACAGAATTAGGAGGGCCGGCAGGGACAGACCAGTATACAGGAATTGCACGTTAATTGGAATTGCAGGGACTGCAAGAATGAGACACCCCTCCCCTCCCCCGCCCCCACACATTTACTCCTTCATCCTTTCTGTATGGGTACTGATCGGGGCCAAAGTTTGGAATGTAGTGGTTAAGACCTAATCTTTGACAGTTTTTTTTTTTTTTTTTTAAATTTATCTTTGTTACTTTCATTTCAATTTAACATAATTTTTTTTTAAACAACAAACCACGACATTCACATCACTGACATTACTCGTGGACAACTAGTCTATAGTCTTGGTGCAAGACGTTACTCGTGATTTTATACGTACACGTACGCGCCGATCCGCTGTGATTTGATAAACCAACCGCCGCTGCGGGCGCCATTCATATATCCACGAACCTCACTTAGCCCACGAACCGCCCCTTTCCGAGTAACCCTGATCGTCAAAATTGTATAGCGCCAGCTACGGTGGGTGATTTAGGACTGGCGCGGGATCGTGTAACTTGGATCCGCATAATAACGGTCTTGCACAAGACTAGGACAACTATTCAGGCCTTAACCAATCATAATACTTTGTGCCAATACATACCTCCCATGACAAATACGATAAATTTTACTGTATTTTTTGGCAGACAAACTAAACAATTTTTTTGTTTCACATAATTATCACTACAGCATTGACAAGCAGACATGTATAAATATGATTATATTAATTACCAAGAGTACAGAAACATGCAATATATATAAAACGTTCTGCTTACAAATTATAACAGAATAATATTTTTGTTGTTGAGTAGTAGGTAACAGGCCTGGAAAAATCCCCACATGTATATTAAAGATAGGATATTATTGCCATCACCAAGGTATAACACAAAACAACAATACTTGTTTTTGTTTAATTTGGTCCTCCTATTCAACATTAAAGGTGTCGTTTGCCTGCCATCTGCTCATCACTGTCGATTCAATATTACTTTGGAGACACTTTCGGGTTTGTTATTTTCAGCAAAATAAATTTTGTGGATAACAAAATCATGAAATATTTTTCCAAAATGGACTCAATATAATTACATTTATCAAGCTGAAAAAGCTAACAAAATTGCTCATAAGGAACTTCCGGGATGCAACATTTCCTGGATGCATATATACTTTTTGTAAATTTAAATGGTTTCGTCCTCAGCATCGAATTCCTTGGAGATTCCAAAAGCATTAATATGCAAATTAATTATACACATAATGCCATCGCCATCACAATTTGCACCTGGCGCAATATTCTTCAATTTGAGTTGAAACCATTTTATCATTTAGGGATTGCTCTTTGGATTGTAGTCCCAATACACCCACGGTGCGTCTCGTCTTCACACAAAATATAATTTAAAATATATATGTTTAAATGTACCGATAATTGTTTTTGTGCCACTGTTCATTATAAACCCATTTTATTTCAAAAAATGATTTTTGTTTATACAAGAACCCCCTACGCTTAAAATGGTGCAACCGAATTAAGCACGTGCAAAATTTCTTCAGTCCGTGTGCTGCCGCGCTAGGTTCAAAATGCTACGCTAGCTCGTGGTACTTAAGTTAAGTCATCACTGTGCACCTCGTCAACAGATTGCTCCAGGTCAAGCCTGCACAAGAACATCTTGGATTCGCTCGCGACAAGTCTTGTAGCCGCGTTGTCGACACATCAAGCTTCTCACCGTATGAAAGATTGTGGGGCATTTCTGGCTCAATTCCCCGCCAACGCGGGTAACATGTTAGTGACCGTGCTTTGCTGTTTGGTTGTGCTGGGCCTGGCGACGCCCGGTGCCCAGGCAGCATTCGGTGATTCCATGGACCACGGAAGAGACGATCTTTTTGAACGAATGGGAAAAGCAAGGGTTGACACGTTCGAAATTGTAGAAGGTAATTATACATGGAATTCCGTTTTAATTGCATGTAGGCTAGCTGGCATGAAACGAATTAAAAATTTGTATGATTTGCGTCCAGTTTCATTATTTAAGTACGTAGCATCAGAGACCGCTGCAGAACATAAACTATAGTCTTCTCAAAAGCAATATATATATATATACATAACAGCAAAAGAAACGTCACCCCTAAAAATATTTATTATTTTCATTTTATAATTAATATAATTTGTTCAATGAAGAATATTATGAGTATGGAGTGTAACACGAACACAATGTGGCAAATTTGGTTGACCTCAAAATTCGTCATGCATGACGTCCGAGGACACATAAGCTAAACACGTTCTCAGACTTATCAAAATTTAGGGGGTGACGTTTCTTTTGCTGTTATGTATATAAGAAAAGTTTCCATCTTCAAATTTTAAAGTGAATACTTTTCATGGTAAAATTCATGGAGCAAACTCGTGTCTTAAAATTTTGTTAATTTGTTTTATTTGTCTGTCTTTGAGCAGACCGTGGAATTTTTCAGTAATTAATGGTTCTGGAAACCGTGCTATGTACTTAACGGGCGTGCACGCATTTTAAAGGCATTTATTTTCACCATTAATGGCATTTGAATTTGAATTCAACAGTATATTTTGGCCTAACGCCGCATTTATATTGAACCCCAACTTCAGTTATATGTAAAGTTTCTCAAATTGTATCAGTTTTGAAGTATCGCACGTATATTGAAATTGAATGCTTGCAGGCGAGGTCGTGTTGAACATCATCCTAGAAGACACTGTGGATCAAGATGAAGTCTGGATCCTTGACTTCCAGCCCTTCCAGTTCAACAATGTGACTCATCGGGCCGTTATTCAGGATAATGGAGGAAGTCTGGTGGCCAACAACACGGGCACTTGTTCGAACGTCGTTAGCACTGTTCTGTACCATGTGAGTATAGACCTCAAAATGAAAATTCATATGGTCTACTGCATGGTTGGTAGATATTTTTTTTAATCGCCCCAAAATTATCACGAAGAAGTACAATGGCTGAAAAGTAAATTGGGGCCATATTTACCTTAAATAAATTAATGTGTTTTTCGCTTTTTTTTCTGGTGTTATCCAATTCTTTTTCACCAGAAGTTTTACTTGAAAGGAAACAAATACTTTGTGGTAATTTTTTTTTTTTAAATAAGCATGAGAATCAGTTTTACAGTAAATGTCCCAAAATGAATTGGTGTGTCCCATCCATAATCATTACGGGAAAAAATACAACATACAACTTTTCTTTCCAAATATGACAAGTATCACCGATTTTCTCTTACACGATGATAAAGGACACACTTCAGGAAAGTGTAGTCGAGTGAGGATTGGAAGCGATATTTTGGGAGATTTTTGAATATTAAATGAATGTATGCATATCCAGTGACATGTTAGCCATTTTGTCCTCTACTAAAAATGCATGCTTAGACATTGTGCACAAGTGGCGGTTGGGTTCGACATTCTTTTCTACATTACTGGAATGGTTTATGACAAACTTTTCTTAAGTGCTTTTATTTTAGTAAAAAAGTAAACATGGCTTTTTTTTTAAAATCCTTTTGGAACATAAATGAACAGTATTTCTCGGAAACCTATAGACCTAATTGAACTTAAAAAAAAAATTCCATTTGTCTATCTTCCAGCCCGATACAGGCTTCTACAAAGACACTTTCGAACCCAGCATACCGGGAGGTAAAAATTTATTCAACTATTACGAGCGTGGAAATGAAATCATTCAACAGGGAGACATCAAAATACGAGAGGACCTAATGGCATTCATTGGTAATTACAAATTTTGAACACTATATTTTAATACATCAAATTAAAACCCTACTCTAGCTGAATTTTTGTGGCAAGTAGCTATGTGGTCAACATTATTCAACTGTTTTTGACTACTGAAACAACTGTGCACATGGGGGAACTTTTCACTGGTTTTTACTGTCATTTTGACCTGTAAATGTACTTGCTACCTGCTACTTGCTAAGGTTTCACATTTCGACTTAAGTACACTAGATACACCTTTCCAAGTATATCAAACTTTTGACCAATTTTGGACCCTTACATTCATAGAAGGGTTCATTTATTTCTTATTCTGGGAAGCGTGATCACTTTTCTCCCTCATGGGCTATGCTTTAAATTGGAAGAAATTTCTACTTTAGAATTGGACACAACCCCAGAAAATTAATCTCGGTAGAAAAACCCAATTCACATCTTGGATTTTTTTTAAAACCAACATCCTCTCTACCACTCAACTCTGCCTATTCAATAGACATAAAAAGGATTTCACCAATGAAAGACTTTTGTAACTTTTTTATTAACCTTTGTACCAAATATTCCACTTTTTTAAAAGGACCAATTGACACCCTATTCAACTGCAAGAACAGTGACCAATTGACAGTCTGGGAGAAAAAGGTTACCCCGGATACCATCCAGTTCAACGCAACTCTGTATATGACCAATGTCCGACCCCAAGGCACTGGAGCAAGCCCCGAGCCGGCCTACGTCCAGAGCTATGCAATCTTATATTGGCGACTTCTACGGGTAGCACTTTCAAGGTAGTCCTTGTGGCCATTTGTAGTTTCCAATTTTTTTTTTTTAATGTGGCAACGCGTAGATGGATCGTTCCACCAGGTTGGAGCAAGCTTTGTGATAGGTGCGATTTGTTATGTACCATTTATAAATGTACCATTTATTTTCATTACGACTACTGATTAACATTATTGTAACTTAATTCCTATTCAAGGCACCGATTGATTTCATTCTAATTTGAAGAACTGAGAATGTGCACTCAAAAGGATAATGAATGGTACATCTACCTACGTAATAAGGACACCATGTCACAAGTTTGCCCCAACCTGGTAGAATGAACCAGATTCTTGCTCTTAACAAATTTGGTGTCGGCTAGAGCTGAACGGTATCCAGACTATTTCTTTTATATATATTTTTTTTACAGCAAGCCTCAATTTTTTTATTTTTATGTACTTTTCTTGCAGATTCTTATTAAGTTCAACAGAGCGAGTGAGACCGATCTTTGTGTATGCTATCGTTACACCTGTATATCTCAATGACGATGAGGTATATGGCTTGGACAGGTGAGTTGTAGTTCTCCTCTCATTCTACAGTAAACAGAATTTCCATTGGAATATCAAAATGTGCATGGGAACATTTTTAAGAAACGCCAAACCTGGAGGCTGTATAGCCTCTGGAATTCCAGGCGTGATAATGAGCTTAAACTTAGTTGCCAAAATGCTTTAATTGAGGCGCATTTAAATGAGTTTACCAATACCATTTTTTTTTTTTTTTTTTTTTTTTTTTTAAATATCTGCAAGGTCTCGTGCCCAGGTGGAGATTTTATTCCGTACAACTACTAACCACCCTGATGGCAACCTCATCTCTGTGTACAAGGTGAACACCTTGGTCTATGAACCTGCCGATGCTGTTCTGAGCTCGATCAGCCATATCAAGACGATACCAAACTTTGGTGAGAAATCTTGTGCAATTTTTCATATTTAGACAGTTAAATTGTTCCCGTGTTTTCTGCTATTTTGATCAGCAATTTCCTGGAATATTTTATTCGTAAAAGATGCCCATGACAGGACCCACCATAAATGAATATGGGGAACACATTCTTACTGTAAAACCATGATTTTCATGAATGTTTTGTTTAAAGGCGTCATTTTAAGTATCCATTTTCCTTTAAGTGAAATATGCATTCATAGGCACTGGCACTTAACCTCTCCCCAAGTCATGCAATGTACACCTCCCTGAGCAGTTTAGGGGGTTTAAGGAGTAGAAGTATAAAATTGGAAATTTTAAGAACATTCAAATAGTCGATTTTAATGTAAAACTTGTTATTAATCTAAGGATGGCATCAATCAAAAGGAAACGATTTCCAGTTCAACTTTTTGAAGTAGTACTTTCCTAAATGCCACATTACAATAAGTACAAACGAGTGTTACACCATTTTCTTTGTCCCTCCTCCCCCCCCCCCCCCTCCCCTGGTAACAAGTCATCTGTTTTTAGAAAATCTTATTTTGGGGCATTTTCCCTTTTTTTTTCAATTTCATAATCCACTCTCATTTCCGTCCCCAGGATGTGATCGTCCTCTTGGTGTTGAAAATGGAGACATTGCCGATAGCGGGATTACTGCATCCAGTTATTGGCTGGAAGGTAGCAGTCTGGAGTACAGCCCTGATAAAGGTAGACTGAATGCCCAGCCACTCGAGACCGTCACTTCTGGATCATGGTTGGCTGGTACCACCAACCCTGGTGAATGGATACAGGTAAGCTGCTTACAGCATAAATGTTTGCTTTCGATTTACCGATTACCAGCCTGAAAGCCAATGACATTTAAAAACAATTGTAATTTTGCCCAATACTCGGTGCTTTCCGAGTATTGGTGAAAAACTTCACAGGCGACTAGGGCGGGATTCAAACCCACAACGTCCTACTTACTACTGCATATGTCTTAACTTCCCAACCACCAAACTTGCCCAATCCTATATATAGCAGCAGGTTCTATGATACACATGGGTTGAATTCTTGCATCAGGTGATAAATAATTGTAATTTGCCCTATGATGTATAAAAACATATCATAAAACAGGTTTTTTTTCGTTTTTTTTCTCCCCAATTTCAAGCGCTACAATGTCCACCAGATGTTGACGAGGCTGCCATTTGATTTATATTTTTACATTTTTTACCTAGGTGGACTTTCTTGAACAAAAGTGGGTATCGGCAGTCAGGACCCAAGGGATTGGAGATAATGTTATCAGCATGTGGGTCAAAGAGTACACGGTCATGTACAGCGCAACCAGTGAAGTAAATCTTTCTCCTCTTCTGAATGCTTCTGGTGCAACGCATGTAAGTTCAGATCAACAATATTATGCAAATTTTGCTTCAGGAATGTGGTTTTTGTTCAGGTATGTAATTATGTAATGGGAAGAGTAATGAGATTATCAAATTAATAAGTTATCATCTAAAGATTGAGGTTGTATCATATTGGTCATCCTAAACATTTATTTTGTCTGCTTTTTTTTTTTTTTATCTTGGAGGAAATGGGAATTCCAAAAGTTGCTAGATGACAACATTAACTAAACAATAAAACATGAAAAGTAACTTGTGAGTTACCAACTATTCCTTCATTTCGATCCTTTAGCTTTTAAGAAATTGTACCCATGAAAACTTTATCACAATAGGTGCTCTAGATTTGGAGAACAAAGTCAACTTTCATTTGAAAGTTGAATAGGACCTTTTTAAGGATTTAGACATGTGGAGGCCCCTGGGCAGCCTTCAGTAGTGGAGGCCCACCCTACCTTAGAATACTAAACTAAAAGGTGACAAGAGTCACAAGACATAGTTAGTCATCCATAAAGTAAATTTTTTCAAGTAGAAAGAATCTGAATAAGCAAGCAGGTCAATCATGATCAATCATAACAAGAATATAATACAGTACATATATTTACAGACCAGCCTACAGTTCAGGTCAGCCTACATTATTCCTTAAAAAATTTTTTGTTCATGAAATATGTGGAGGCCTCTGGTTGTGGAGGCCCCTGGGCAACTGCCCAGCTTGCCCAATCCTAAATCCGGCCCTGTATAACATTGGTAATGTTGACATCTGCTTTAATGAATATGACATAAAACACAATAAAGGGGGCCACTTTGCATCCGTCACGTTAGCAGTTTTTCCAATGGTTATTTATTTTTAAGTACCTGAAACCGACCAAAAAATGTTTCAACATGTGAATGGACATGCAGGCTTATACTAGAACTAATTTGAGTTTATTTATTTTATTTTTTTCACCCTCAAATTTCCATAAAAATAGGACGGAAAAAGTTACCTCACTTTTCCGTCCATTTGTTGATGGAGATTTTAGGGTAATTAAAAAAATAATAGTAATAATCAACTCAAATTATCTTTAGGATAAGCATGCATGTCTATTCAAATGTTGAAATTCTTTATGGGTGGTTTCAGATATTTAAAAAAAAATACAACCATTAGAAAAACTGCTAACGTGACGGTAGGAAAGTGTCCCCCTTTATTGTGTTTTATGTCATATGCTAACTCTTTGAATCGGCAGTGGATATTTTAAAAAAATACCTGAAGTAAATTACGTTGTGTATGCCTAATTACCAAGAAACTTTGTATCCAGATTTCATTGGTTGTAATGTGCAAATAAGGATTTTTTTTTTTTTTTAAATATTAGATTTGAAATGAAAATGTCACTTTTCATACAAGTGACTGCACATCTCGGAAAAATATATTTCTAGGGCAGTAAGTTTGACATTACAGTCCGACCATTTAATTCTGAATTACTAATTCTGTATTTATTTCTTCAATTGTTTAAATGATTGTAGTGAACATTTCCCTTCAATGTATAGGTATTTAGTGCCAACTACGACGGCCAGACAATCGTAACCAATTACTTTGACGAAGCCATCGTGGCTAGAATTATCCGCATATTGCCAACAGACTGGGACAACAGCATAGCACTACGATTCGAGTTACTGGGATGTGAAGGTAAGATGTACATTAAACGGGGGCGGATCCAGTTCAACTGCTCAGTAGGGTAGGGTGTTTTCACAATCCTGACCAGTTGAGCTTTTTGATTCAAAAAGGATCAATCACTTCACAAGAGTTATGGTTATGGTTGATTTCAAGATGGCGGATTGTAAAAAGTAACAATTTTGTTAACTATTTGTTCAAAAATTATTTTGTTTACATTTATCATGCAAGTTTATTACACACATAAATTCCATTATGTCAACATTAAAAAAACATTTTATTTAATTAAAAAATTCATTTTTTTTAGAAAAATGAAAATAAGAGTCATGTTAAGAATTTGACATTGGGAACAAGTAATTGATCATGTGCACAAACACACCATAAGTTGTCATGGAGTGGTACATACTTGTAATTCCTGGTTTCCTACTTATCCTGTATGGTGTTTCCTCTAAAAAATATTATGCAGGGTTCCCCCTCCCACTTCAAAGATTGAAATGAATGATTGTATGACATTCATGAATAAATTTGTCTTTGGCCGTTTCTTCTCAGATCACTTGGAATGCTATATCAACCCCTTGGGAACAGACTACCGAGGGATGGCACATGTCACCGAAACGGGTAAAACTTGCCAACGATGGTCCGTCCAGGATCCCATCATCCATCAGTACGACCCTCAGAGCTACGCAGACAGCGGAATCGGTGACCACAACTTCTGCCGAAACCCTTCCTCGGACTCGAGACCCTGGTGCTACACACTAGACCCCAGTATGCCACTTGACTACTGCAATGTGGGAGTACCGTCGGGCAGTTGTATCGAAGCTGATGGTAATTACAAATTTGTTCAGGAATTACAAAAGTACAAATTGATTTACGTACACACATGTAGTAGGTTTTTGTTTTTATTTGCAGTTGGTCATCTTGACCATTTTAGTTTTAAAACAAATTGTAATGTCTTGGTCGGTTTAATTATGAATTGAAATTTAGAAATGTTGGCAGCTATGTACAACATATATATGCACATTGCATCCAAGTCGAGCTGATGTTCACATTTCCCTATACATTACCCAAGACGGGCCTGTGATTTCTATAAAAAAAAATTCTTGATTTGAGATTTTTCAAATCACCCTTTGCTTCTTTCTTGAAAGAAATATACCCACGAAGGAAAAAAAGTAGCCGATATTGTGTCCAAACCTCTGGATGTTTGTGGGAATGTGGAGTCTTTAAATCCTCAAATTAAACATCCAGGAGGTTCAGAATTTTGTTTTTTTCTTTCACCCATTTTATAAAAAAGCATGGATAACTGTTGGTCAGTGTGATTGTAACATTGAGAGACGGTATCTGGGGAAGTAATGTCAGTAATTGTTTTACCATTGGCTACACCAGCATATATTACACACATTCAGTTGCTCATGCACTTTCATATTTACAGAGGTGTATGGATTGGTAATAAATACTGCAAATTAATATGTAATAAGATATATTTTTTTTAAATATAAATAATAGTAAATGTTGTGAATTTACAGTGAATTATAATTCTAAAACAGAACTTTGGTATCTATTTTGTTAAATATCTCACTTTCTAAATTTTAAAACATTTGGAAATTTAAAAAAAAAAAAAAAAACTTGGGCAATTAAAAACCTCTTTAAAATGATATCCATGTAATTAATACAATTTTCTGTTATCCATATTTCAGTAATTTGAATGTTTGTCATTTCCTTCAGTGACCAATAATGCACCCGACATGTATACAACCTATTATGCTCCATCCTGTAACTTTACCGAGTGGGAGAACATGTGTACACAGAGTTGGTCATTTGTCGTCGTTCTGGTTGTAGATACGACAGGAGCAGTCAACAGGATCCCTATTGATGCTACAGGTACAATTCTTTCTATTGCACTCAGGGGCGGATCCAGGATTTTAAGAAAGGGGGGGGCATAAACTTTGAGGGCTAATTTCAAAGTTGAAAAATGCGGGTGCGTAGCGCGAGGCCCTATACAAGGGAAGGGGTATTATTTCACTTCTTGGTTTTTTAATTTTTTTATAGTACCCCTGATATAATATGTAGTGGCCTATTACAAACAAGACTGAATTCAATCTCAAACTATTGTCATGCCATCTTTTTTGTATTTTTTTTTTTTTCAGTTATATTATTTATTTTTGTTTTTACTCGGCAAAAATAAGGGGGCGCACGCCCGTTGCGCACCCTCCTAAATCTGGCACTGACATTGCAATTGTATACATTATTTAAACAATTGCAATTTTGAAGAATTTCTTAAAGCAACAATATTGACACAATCAGAGCAGGCTTTCAATAGTGAATGGAATCGGTGTCCTAGTTTAAGATAACACATTAACTGAAAATTACTGGCTCATTTATGCAGCAAGCAATAGCAATACGACTTTCATGTGAGGTATTTTCACTCACCGATTTTGATCAAGCACTGCAATTCCATGCTGTTGATCTTAAATACAACAAATTATGTTGTTTTTATCAATTTTTCTTATACCAATAGTGAACAATGCCTTTTTATCCCTGTGGCATATCACCAAGGCTGGAAGGGATTCTTTGTCACCCACTCCCCGATGGTACCCGAGGTAACAATAACCCTTCACATTCGCATGTCATTCATCTTTACAGGCGAGTTCACCTTCGAGTTTGAAACCTACAATTGTCCTAACAATGACCGCTCGGCATGCACAAAGATCGACGTCCCAAATGCTATTATATCCAATGAAATCACTCTCCAAACAACGGTGGAAATTGTCGACGACGTCAAGGACAGTCCCAGGTGATTCAATAAGATTGTTCAGACTTTGATCCTAGAGTCTGGGATGAAGACCTCATTCTTGATTCAGTCATAGGTTCCACTACAAGTTATGAAATTTGAATTAAGAGTCAATTACAAAACGAAGCTTTCTCAAGAAAATAAAACAGTTTTACTAAAATTGTTATGTATATGGTCTATTTGATTATAATAGATTTAATTGCAACTTGTTTGCCAATTATGTGATTTATTCACATTTAAGTTACTTTACTGTGTCTAACGACTTAGTATTCAAGGATCTTTTTTGCGATCTAGTTCTAAAGTGGAGTCATTGTAAATACATCCCTAAATTGCCATAGTGACCAATCCGACTTTTTTCAATTTTAAGTTTTCCCACCCATTAGTACATTCAGGAAGAGACCTACCATTGTATCTAATCCACATGCATGTATTCCTTATAGTTTTGGAGATAGAGCATGCATTCAAATGCTCTAACTGGCTATTTTTGTAATTTGGCAAAGTGACCAATACCGCATTGATCACTCTGGCAAATTAGGGACAAATAGTGACCATGTCACGATAAATGAAACTTAAGTTGGACTCTGGAGTTCGTCAAATTTTTTTTTTCAAAAGGGAAGTTTGGCAAAAGCAGCCAGAATGGGATATTAATTGAAATGGAACACAAATTTATTTAATGTGTTTAATGCTTTCAATTGTTTTAAATAAAATCTCTTTATAAAGGTAGGTATGTATTCATGAGTACACTTTCATCCTTCTGAATTGCAATCATTTTATCAATGAAATCTCCGTCGGACCACTTTCTCACTTTGCCATCGGCGCATTTCTCCTCCAGGGTGTACTTGAAGAAAGTTCACGGCAAAGATTCCACCATCGACATTAGGAACGGCTACCGGCCGGGGGTCTCCCACCTGGAAACGGTTACCGTGGACATGCACTTCTTCCCTCAGTTCCTCAGGACCAGGTTGGAGCTCGAGTTGACTCTGTTTATGGTATGCATCGGACGAGAATACAGGGACACGGCACATGTGAGTGTTTTTATCTTGCCATTTTCACCCAACTTCCTTGTTGCACTAGTTTGTATTTAATCCCACACCTGCCAATCACTGCCATTACAGTTGAGGTATCATTGTGCTACATCAAATCTATTTACCATGCAATTTTCATTTTCTTAAAAATGCCTGCTTAATTACTACAACTTTGAGAACATACATCCACAATGTGATACCACTGCAGTTATGGTGGCATGTACTGGTCACGACTAGATTATAGTCTGATCCTTCTATGGAGAAATTGTTTATGTTCCTTTTTGTGGTAGTGTGGTTCTCTGACTGTGCCCCCCCCCCCCCCCCCCATCAATCTGCCCCAATTCATTAAATTCAAAATTTGTGACAAAACGACTAGGGTTGCAACCCTCTAACCCATTATGGGGGGGGGGGCAGTGTTTCTGGTAGAAAATTGTTAAACAACCACATTAGATTTTTTTGGGGTTGTGTATTCATTTTTTTTTTTTAAATGTCAGATAATAAATATTGTAAACAATTGTCTCGACAGGGCTGTATTGATGCTCCACCCGAGATGTCCTACACAGCCTACGTCTCTCCATATTTCTTCTACCACAAGTTAAATGATGACCAGACATTTGTAGACCTTTATTCTGATGACATTGTGAAATCTACACAGGTACATATTTCAAGATGGGAGGTTACAATTCACTTTGATACAAGGGGTGTGATTTGTCAGGATTTTCAGATATTTACAAATCATATTGTTATCAGCCCCCAGGATTTTAAAGATTTAAGCAATAAAGGAAAGCAAACACTCAGAACTGCAGATTTCACCCCAGCACTGTTCACAACAGTGACCCACCCACCCCCATAGTCCTAGCAAAATTCATGGGCGGATCCAGAATATTTTTTAGGGGGGTGCTGAGAATCAAGAACGATTTTTCATTACTACAAAAATTGCAATGAAATAATCAAAGGGAGAGGAAAACAAAGCACAGTGAGGGGGAAACATGAGGGAATACCTTACCGTTAGTATGTGATTCTGGTTTTTTTTTTAATTTAAAAAAAAAAGATTTTAGGGGGTGCTACAGCCCCCTTAGGCCCCCCCCCCCCTTGGATCCGCCAATGAAATTTACATGCATTTTTCAAAACTACCCAATCACATCCCTGGATACAGACAATACCATGCACAAGCAATTGACATGCTTATTTGCTTAGTCTAGTCACAAGTCTAAGACGGTAGTGGGAATCGGTGGCCACAATCTTTCAAACTGCAAATTTTATCCTTTTTTTTTCTTAAAGACGAAACCTCGGACAAAATTATTTCTAGGCAAGATTAGTACCATCAGCTTCATACTAAGTTTTACATTCAAAATTGACAATTTTGATATTTGTTAATTCATAATCCTGTATCTTGCCTAACCCTCAAATGCATTATTACACAAACATTAATTTCTATACCTTTTTTTTTTTTTTTTTTTTTAGTCCCTAGAATCACACGGCTACATCCACGCCGAAGAGATCCATCGCTCGAACTTTGTCAACAAGGCACTGTCTGCTCTCTCCAGGGAATACACCATCACCAACGTCTTCAGGCTGGTAGAGCAGACCGAACGAAGGAAGAGGAACATACAACGACGGGATGTGAAGGATAACATCGACAAACCAATTGCCGTTCACCAGACGATCCATTTCACAGGCTGTCCGCCCAACTCCACCCACGATGCCAAGAATTACGCCTGTGTTTGCCGCAACAAAGGCGAGGAGTATTCCAGAGGAAGTTTCAAGTGTGAGAAGTCAACAACACGCAACTTTAATGAGGTATGACTTAAAATATTGCTCATTTATTTTTGTATCCTCCCAACTCTTAAGCAAGAAAAATGTCATGCTGTTTTAATCATTTTTCACTGTCATATTGAAAGTACAAAATGTAATCCGAAGTGCCTCAATCAATAACACGCTTCTTGGAGCGTCATGGCCGAGCATTTCAGTGTATCGGATTTATGTTCCGATAGCCAAGTCGTCAGTCACACAGTGGGTTCAAATCCTCCCTGCGACCATGGTACTTGTATCCCTGAGCAAGGCTCAATGGTCGAGCAGTTTAGTGCATCGGATTTGTTCTCATGGCCGAGTCGTTAGAATGTGGGTTCGAATCCCAACCGCAACCATGGTGCTTGTGTCCTCGAGCAAGACACTTTACCGTAATTGCTTCTCTCCACCCAGGGGTAAATGGGTACCTGTGAGGGCAGAGTTGGTTGTGGTATTTGATTAGCCCTATATGCGCTGTAATGGCAGCAATTTGAGCTGTATACTCCCCAGGGAGCTGAGATGATTTCAGGAATGATTTATGCGCCTCATGAGCAGGGGTAATAATATAATGCGCCTTGAGCACCAGTTTGGTGGATACGTGCACTATAAAAGTCCATATTATTATTAATTAAGCTTGTTGTGCTACACACTTCAGCATGGGCTGACAGGGCTAATGTATATGCCATGAGCATCAAATTGGCAGATATCGGCACAATATAAGTATTCATTATTAAGCTTGTTACCTTCTGTTGCACCCCTCTAGTCTAGCTTTGATCCTCATCCTGCCCTCATATATTTCCCCTAATTTGTTAAACTTTATTGGCTTATACAGGAGGAAAACCTAGAGGATAACATCGATAACTCAGATGCCGTCGATTCCAGCAACAACCTCGATGGTAGTGGCTCCTCTGCTGTTGTGTCAGCTACACCAATCAGTCAGCTCCTTGGTATCCTCATAGCTCTAGCCTTGGCGTTTTAAAACACTTTGTCAAACAAAACGCTAACGGCATCTGAAATTGTACCCTTATTAAATTTGCAATCGTGAGAATTAATTTCAGTTTTGTGGTTTTCTGTTTTACCTTGAACAATTCTATTCATAATTTGGCATTTTGAAGGCAATTAATTTATAAATGTTTTGTAATTAACTAATTAAAAAAATAATAAAAATTAAATAAACACTCAAGCCGTTTCTCTATACTCATAAAACTAAGTTTTTTTTCAAAAATTGCACATTAGTGTTTATAACTAAATGAAAAACTTATTTTCATTTTTTTTTTGTGAAGAGTCCCGAAACACATTTTGCCAGCAATTGTGGCCTTCAAATGATTCTTTCATGGCTCTATAAGTTATCAAATGAGAAGATTTTAAAGACTTTTTTGTTTTTAAGGAATTATCATTGTCAATAAGTACTTCAATCACTGCATCTCGATTTCAAATTGAGTTCAAATGATAATTTCACAAGAAAAATTGCAAATTTACTTTGCGTACGATACTATAAGCAATGAGGAAATTGGTCTGTTAGAATAAAATTACATTGAAAGCAGTTACAAATATATATTTATAAAAAGATATATTTATTTAAGCAGTTCTAATAAGAGTTTGTGATTTTTAATATAATTGTAATCAAATTTCAGACAACGATAGCCGTTGTTTATTTAAAACTTAACGTATGTTGCACTTTTTGATGTCCACAGAGCAAAAGAAAAATGCCAAAAATATATATAAAAATGTTTTGCTGTGATTTTTGACTTGTAGTTTGATGTGAAAAATAAAGAGAACTGTATTTTCGTAAATGGTAGCATTTTCATTTTTTTTTGTATTTACATTTCCCCCATTAAAGGGGCAGTATCATCACAATCAGAGCAGACTTTCGACAGGACATGGAATTGATGTCATTATTTAAGATTATCAGTGACTGAAAATTACTGGCTCATTTATGCAGCAGAAACATTAATATGACCTAATGTTGGATATTGTGGTAATTACTGAGTTAATCTAAAACTAGCCTTCTAATTCCATGCCCTGTTGATCGTGACGATACTATCCTTTTAATGTGTTTACTATTCATCCACCAACAAATGCCATCCCCCACATATGATACTTTTAATAAAAGCCAGACTGAAATTAATAAATTATTTAAGAAATAAATACAAAGCTTTTTGTTCAAATACGGTTGTAATATCGGCAATTATATAAAAAAAATCAGCGGCAAGTTATTTAGTATTCAATCGATGGGAAATTTCTCAGAATTTATTGGTTCCAAGTACAAAATAAAACATTTTAAACCAATCTTTGTGCACCCAATTCTATATAAATCACTTTTTTTGGTCGGATTAAAATCATTGGTTTGTTGTGCGCATAAACAAAACTTTATGATAGGTCTACAACTGAAAACCAATCGAAATATAAAAAAAATTAATAAACCGGCAAAAATGCTGTTTAAAACGTCCTAAAACTACATGACAAAAAGGAACTCTTTCCACAAAGAACTGGCAACAAAGCAGCTAGGATAACGAATTAAATAATTCAACACCAAAATATGAACATCTTAATAACGCTTTTTTTCAATAAATATTTGCATCCAGAGCTTATATATACAATACAATACAATACAATACAATGAAGGCATTTATATAGCGCTCTTACACAAACGGTATCACAGCGCTTTACAGTGTGATACAAGTACAATTTAAAAATACACAGTGCCTAAAATAAATGAGTCTTGAGAGATGTTTTAAATTGACTCAAAGAAGAAGCATGACTGATACCAGATGGTAGTTCATTCCAAATGCTGGGTGCAGCAGTATAGAAACCCTTGTTAGCCGCAGTTAAATGTGTAGTTGGCTTTTTGAAGATCCGGGAATCAGAATTTGAACGGAGTCCACTGTGGTTAGGTTGGTATGGTGTAATAAGCTCACAGAGATAGGACGGCGCAGAGTCAGTAACACATTTATAGGCAATAGTCAATGTTTTGAAATCAATCCGGTCTTGAACGGGAAGCCAGTGAATCTGTCGTAGGAGAGGGGACACGTGGTCATACTTTTTAGCCTTGAAAATTAATTTTGCAGCACGATTTTGAAGCCGTTGAAGACGTTTGATCTCTTTGCTAGAGGATCCTTGGAGAAGTGAATTTGCATAGTCCAAACGTGCTGTGACCAGAGCACGGACTGCATGATGACAAGTGATTTCATCAATAAAGATACGAACTTGCGACAGATTTCTTAAATGAAAGTTAATGGTTTTGCATATTGAAGATACATGGTTAGACATACTCATAGTACTGTCAAAAATAACACCAAGGTTTTTTACACATGAGGAGGGTTTGATAACTGTATTACCAATTGTAATGGTGACGTCAGATAATGTTTTCAAAAGTCTATGGTTGGCGGCAACAAAAAATTCAGTCTTTTCATCATTGAGGAGGAGCATATTTTTTGACATCCATGCCTTGATGCTAGAAACACAAGCAGATAAAGTTGAAAGTGCACGATCTGTTTCACCAGGTTTCCTGGGATCAACACACATATATAATTGGGTGTCATCAAGCATAAAAATGGAATTTGACACCAGAATGATGCTTAATAATATCTGAGAGTGGGTGTGTGTAGTAAGAAAACATCTGAGGTCCGACACATGAACCTTGTGGTAAACCATAATCAAGAGTTTGCGGATCAGAATAGTTATTGGCAATCTTAACTCTACAAGTCCTACCAGTAAGATAAGACTGAAACCAGTTGGAAACATTATTATGAAAACCAAAAACACTAGACAATCTATTTAACAATATACAATGGTCAATGGTGTCAAAAGCAGCAGACAAATCTAGCAACACCACAAAAACGCATTGTCGATTGTCAATCGCACGTATTATATCACTTTTGACTCTCAACAACGCCGTCTCCGTGCTGTGGCCAGACTTGTAAGCTGATTGAAATTTACAGTGTAAGTTATTATTATCAATATGATCAGAAACACGTGTCAAAGCAGTCTTCTCAATAACTTTGGATAGAAAAGCAGTGTTTGATACTGGTCTGTAGTTTTCAAAGTGTCCTTATCCAAGGAAGGCTTTTTCAATAAGGGAGTGACCACTGCATATTTCAAAGCAGTGGGAAAAATTCCAGTACTCAGTGAAGTGTTCACGATAGATGTAATGGCCGGGACCATGATGTCCATGTTCTGTTTAAGGAGCCATGTAGGTAGGTGATCCAACGAGCATGATTTATTGGGTGATTTTGAAATTATTTTGCGCACTTCCTCCTGATCAGCAGGCTTAAATTCAGAAAACATAGGAACAGAGTGATTAAGCTCTGGTATAGACAATGGCCTATATAGATAAATCATTGTAGTATTATGAAGACATTAGTGATTTTTAGATTTTATTTTGTTCGCTATTTTTTTGGAATCGAGTACTTGTTTCACTCAGTGGAAATAGTACTGCCCTCTATGGAACATGTAAATATTTTTGTTTTTAATTTAAATGCCATTTTCAATCACCTGTACACTGATTTGAAAATAGAGGGGGGTTATTTTTTTTTATGAGAAAGTGGAACTCGGTATGAATCTAAAACATTAACCAAAATGGACATTTTGAAAATTACCAGATTACAAAATGTCTTGATAACAATCCACCGGAACCCAAGAGGCCCATGGCCGCCAATGACTTCAAAAGCCCCAAACAGGAAAAAATACATTATATCGAGGGCTTAAAACTAGAACTGCATGGTTACATGTATGTCCAAAATCGGCATTTTGAAAAACACAAATGAGTTTTAAAAGTTTTAAAAATCAGAAACTCTCCATAACACATTTCAGGCAAATGTGGACATACCTAGTTCTGGTTTCAAGCCGTCGATATCGTCGTGACTTGGGTTGCACCATAAGCTAAAATACTTCGCAAAGTTGGTCCTAAAAAACACTCATATTCCGGGGCTCTAGTCCGCGGTGCTCTCAAATCCGTCCAGCATCCCCCATCCCCCCCCCCCCCCCGCCCTGCCTTTAGTCCTAGAGGAAATTTTAATTATGGTATATAATTCCTTTTAAAGCAAAATACTCATTAAAATTACAATGGCCTCCTTTTTACGACGTTTTTGTTTTGTAGTTTGTTTGTTTCTTCTGAACAATCAACAAACACGCCGCCGCTTCTGAAACCGTTCATCACGTGGCACTGAGTAACTGAGTAACCCGCACGCACGCGATTGGTACGAAGTTCTTATGACGTCATTGTTTTCTGGTCGGTATCGGGGCCAGGGTACGGGTGGTATTGGGGCCGTTTCCCTTCAAAGAGAAAGTATGGACACCAGCTTTAACCAGATTATCAGATTAAATAAATATTTTCTAAAATATTACTTAGTGATAACTTGGTACACGTATTAATCACCTTCCTGAGAAATGATTTCCGTTGGCGTCTGTTCAAAGTCCTTTCATCTAACATTAGGCCGAGCCAAAAGAAACTGGTTAGTCGAATTTTCAAAAGTTCCGTCCGGAAACATTTTGTGAAGCGTAAGCTAAGAAACATGTAATAATTTTTCGTCGTAATTAAGCACCTATTTTGATAAAATTTTCTCAGGTTAGTTTCACGATACTTTTATTTAAAACTACCGGACGAAATCATCAAGATTCAAGAAAGGCCTACTCAAGTTTTCAAGTCTCAAGTTCTTCAACATATCAGGTCAACAAATTACCAAGAATTCAAGCTTAGTTTTCAGCGACTTGTCATAACCCAAGTTCCACCTCTCTAATGGCCGACTACATCTCTGACCCTTGGAGTTTATGGAGCTGATGTTGTTTCCAAGTATAATGAAGAAAAAAACTATGAACGTTCGTTTTCCAATACCAATTATTACCCTCTCTTTAAACACCACAGGAACACTATAA
Source organism: Zoroaster sp. YZ-2022 (assembly GCA_029582265.1). Lineage (NCBI taxonomy): Eukaryota > Metazoa > Echinodermata > Asteroidea > Forcipulatida > Zoroasteridae > Zoroaster > Zoroaster sp. YZ-2022. The sequence goes on along the minus strand of CM055822.1, from coordinate 20,355,075 downwards.
AATGACTGGCCTTTATACAGATGCTATAGGGGCCAGTATATAAATATAACCTCTAAAATAACTCGGCCAATCCAGTGGAAAACAACATTTGTCACTGGGGATTATGTCATTGTCTAAGAAATGAATATTCATAAGACCGATGACTGATCCTCATACATTTTCAGGTGGTGATTTAATAATACTAGTCACTTTATGCGATATGCATGGATGTCACTGTACTAAAATAACTGGTACTAGACTAGTTATGGGCGGCCGGCACATGTCTATCGCAGGTACTCGTCGCAAAATGTTTATGCACAGAACAGATTGATGTTTCTGATTACCTGCGTAGAAGCCATTTTCCTTCAATGGACAATACAAAAATCTGCATTGAAGTCTAAATCATCACAACAACGTCCATTCTGATATTTAGGGGGAAAGTTCAACTACTGTGATAATCTGATATATTTTAAATACTCAGCAACATACACGAGAAGTAAAATGTCGGGTGGAACGTTACAGGTAAGAAGTAACTTGGAGAAACTTGTGCAGGCAACGTACTCGAACGTTTGTTGTTACTGTAGTGTTAGGCATTAAATTATTAATTAGTCAACTCGACCGTCATGTTGTCATCGACTCGGGACTGGATAATTGAATCATCCTGACCGTAGCCCAGGTTGGACGTTCACCTTCGTGTACTACGATGATCACGTCCAGGATTTAACCCCAAAAATTGCTATTACAGAAACAAAAATATTTTGTATAAATTCATAAATTTCTTAATTTTTACCTGTGGGCTGTGCTGTGTGAAGCTGCACGCCTGCTGAAACTCGGCAGTAGAATCACATGATCAAATAGTGAAATACAGTGCATCTCAGAGTAGCTATGTGACAAAAATTTTCAAAATCAACAGATTCCAATACAACTGGTATCATTGTCAAGGTCTTGAATAGACGATTACAATGATATAAGGATCATCTTCCTGTGACCAAAAATAAGGAAGTTATGACATGTTGAATCCGGCAATTTTAGGCCCGTAAATGGCAATTATTTTATAAGGAAAAACATAAGAAATGTACATTTGAGTTGTGACCCGTTTCCTAGATTTTCTCGGATTCCATATCATAACTTTCTTAATTCTTGTCTGATTTTCAAAAGGTTGGTATCACTGGAATGCTTGGGAAAAGAGGAAGAATAATAACCTATTTCCAGGCTAATTCAATGATTAGTTTGTTTTGTAGTGCTGATTTACAAATAAGAAATACAAAAAAAATGTGTTAAAAAAAAATAATAATAAATTAAAAAAATTATGAAAAAAAAAAATTTATGAAAATCTGAGGATTGTTTTCATATTTTTACACTAAAATCTTCGAAAGCCTCTCATCCCTGATTTAATGTAATATTAAAACAATTTATAAATTATATTGGACTGGAAATATAAAACAAAATAATGAAAATAGATTTTTAAAAATAGAGAAAAAAAATCACTAAAATCTGAGAATTTTTAATATTTATACTGAAATCCGCGAGAAATTCTTATCCCTGATTTAATTAAACATTATAAAAAACAATAAATGATATTGGACTGGAAATATGAAGAAAAAAAATGAAATAAGTTCATGAAAACTAATATTTAATATTGTGTTACGCCGATGTAGGTTTAAACGGACGATTTATCGGACTGAAAATTGGTAGGTCTATAGCGCTGAGCAGCGGCGCAATACAATCTTTGGTTGACATCGATGTTTGGGGAGTCCAAAAACATAACTGGGAGACGATCAATCGCCGTCAAAATTGGCCAAGAGGTAGAAAACAAGTATAGAAAAATGATTTTTGTGGTTTGATAAGTGATTTTACTAAACTTTTGGTAAATCGTCGATGGTTTTGATGAGTAAGAGCGAACCCAAATTTCGAGAATATTTTTTGGAAACTTCTAGATGCCGCATTCAGAAAATTTGAGAACGAGGTTGAAGTAGAATATTTGATCGTCTTGAAAAAAATCTCCTGGGTAAGTCAAAAAGAACGGCCTCAGCGAAACGTTACAAAGCGCTATCTCCACGGTGTCTTCGCCACGGCGATTCAACCCGAGATTGAGGCCGCGGCCGAACAGATTTGCGACAATGCGTGGGATACACACATACCTACTCAGAGAGGTTTGAATTTCAAAATATCATTTTAACTGACGTGTTTTTAATGAAAATAATCCCAAGATTTAACGTTAAAGAATTAGGCCTAAGTTAGTTTTGATGGATGTTTGTCACTGGAGCGTTATAAGGTTTATCGCAAATAGCACTGAAGCAACTGCCGCAAAGCATACAGGGATACAATTTGGGGCATCTGTTTGGCGCAGCTTTTGTGACGTCAATAATATTTTGTTTGTCCACGCGGCACGCAATTCCTTGCAGCTGCTATTTGCGATAAGCCTTATGACAAAAAATACGGCAGTGTTGGCATAAGCGTGATGAGCACACACAAAACTTGCTGCATGGAATATTTTACATGTACTGCACATATACTAGGCAGTTTCACGCAAACCGCCGATGGTGGCGCTATTTTTGATGCCCTTTTTTCTGTCGAAGTTGTGACCCGCCGAAAGTTCGTTGACGCGCCCGATAGTACGTGTGAAAATGCATAGGCGCAATATCGCTAGCGCCTGGTTACGCTGATGAGGCTTCAATGTTTTCCTGGACGCCATTTTTATGAGCACTAAATTATGCAGTCGATAAAAAAAATCAGCAACAGGAAACCTTTCGTTATGGAAATACAGGCAACTGAATTTCGGTAAGTTTTTGATTTTCTTGTCCAACTTTCATGGTAAAATACTAATTCAAAGGGTAGTCTATCGATGTTCTAGTGTCGATAAAAGGATACTACACATCGTGGTTATCTTAATTGGTCAGTCGATGCCAACTGTAACGTTGGCAGAAAAACAGTGCAACTTGCGGAAAATGACCCAACGGCAAATTTAAAAAAATCACCGCTATCGGCGAGTTGACACACTGAATCGGGGTGTCACGCACGCTGAATCGGGGTGTCACGCACGCTGAATCGGGGTGTCACGCACGGGTGGATTTTGGTACTCAATGTGATTTTTTTTGTTATAAAAGGGGGACATGCTATATAGACACTTTGTTAGTACTACAAGGATACATTGCAGGCAAATTCGGTCACAACTTTTCAAATGAAACTGGCCTCCAAAATGACCAAATATTTAAATCAACAAAAATTCGTAACTTTGCATAGGGTTAACCTATCATGACCATTGACCCCTCATTTTCTTTCTAATTTTTTGCTCTATCCAGTGATATGACATTTAAAAGAATTAAAGCAACTTCAAATTTTCATGAAACTGCCTACATATACACAGCCATTTTGTCGCTACGCATGTGGGCGTATGCTAAATGGACTATGTTTAACTATTGACTTTTATGATGATGTATTTATACCTTTTGTTTTTGTTTAATATGTGAAGAGCATCACTTCGGGGTAGATTGTCGTATCTGGCCGCCACTATTTTTCATTAAATATAACCAATAATGTAATCTTACCTACCTGGTAAGGTGGAGAACATATGGATGATGATGGACATATACTTCAAATTATTCCAGGATATTTATTTCATGAAAAATCAGGCATTTTGGTATACGATGACTTCCTCAGTCATGTCAGTCTGATCTTGTAAACTCCACAATACTAGTGACCAACACAAGTCATTGTACATGCATAGTGGCAACTATAATAGGATCCTTCTATTTTCTGAAGGGGAGGATTTTTTTAGAAGGGAAATCAAGTCCGAAAACCATCATAAAAGTGGATTTTAAAGATAGTTTTCGCTTTCTGTACCACCAAAAATCGATAGAATGATTTTTTAACTAGTTAGTGGTTGCAATTTTTTTTTTTTTAAAGCCCTTAAAAAGTGGCAGCCAGATACGACATTCTTTCCTCGCTTCGGTGTTTACATTTTTTGCAAATCAACCTTGTTTGCATGGTTGTGTATGCAGGGTTTTTCCTTGTCAGAATATCGTCTTTGCCTAGTATATTCTGACCAGGGCCAGTCGGCCTTTTTTACAACCATTGTTCCTTGTAATTTTATATTGCATTATTCTTACCATGTATTTTGTTTTCTTGTTTACACTGATGTGTCACGTCACTGCGCCATGAGCGTCTCTTTTGACGGATACCGGCGCTTTACAAATGTTCATTATTATTATTATTATTATTATTATTATGATGAAATGAGGAACAACTGTGAAAATCTGGATTTTCTTTCAATAAAATGACTTAGTAAAAATGATATTTTGAAATTCAAACCTTTCCTGTGCGGCGACTGACCTGCTGTTTGATAGGACTCTGTTTCGGTGTATACATCATCATGTAACATTGACCAACTCGACCATTGATTGTCTTGAATGTCGACTGACTTAACCATTCCATTCCGGCATAGTCCATTGAACCATCCATCTGATTCTGATGATCTCAACTGCTCGACCAAACTTTTTGGGGAGTTGACAGTCGGTGACATTGGCTTACCATGATCTAAAAAAAATATAATAATTGGATGGCCCAAAAACCAAACCAATGTCAAACCTTTTAATTTTGGTTTTAAGCCATTTTCTGATTGTGACGGAGTATGCAGTAACATACACGCTGCAAAGTTTTACGCAGTTGAACCAACTCAATTAACATTTGATTGAGTATGAAGTATCAACGACCACCGTACCAGTGTTTACCAAAATCAATTTTAAGGCCAATACTTGTTAGTGATGGTCCTTTAAAAATACAATTTTTTTTAATGTTTTGTTTTATGTTTTGCCTTAACCCTAAACTCCCTTGGCCCATTTGCTTACACATAACCTGAATCCTCCAAAATCCTTCAGTAGTAAAGCAAACACGTGACATTATATGCACACATGTGTTTCTAATCTGTGATACATGGCCAGGGACCCTCCCTGCATGCATGGAGCAATAAACAGTGTCCACTGACCCAAGCACTGACCTTGCAATCACTACAACAAACATGGATGTACATGTACCATGGAAAGGCAAGTATGCCTAATAACCTCAATCCTCCAAAATCCTTCACTTTAGCAAAGAGTATGTAGCATGTAACCTCAATCCTTCAAAATACTCCACTTTGGCAAAGAGGATTTTGGAGGATTTGGGAAGGTTAGGGTTAATACAACACAAACGTAACTTGTGATTTCCATTTTGTGTTGCCTTACAGAAAGCCATCGACATTGTAACCAAGGCAACAGAAGAAGACAAAAATCATAACTACGAAGAAGCCCTTAAGCTGTACACACATGGAGTAGAGTATTTCATCCATGCCAACAAATGTATGAATATTTTTGTTCTGAATTATTCCATACATATACAATTATTCGGAAAGAATGTCGTATCCAACCGCCACTTTGTAAGGTTTTTTGTTGTTGTTTTTTTTGCAACCACTAATCAGTTAAAAAATGATTCTATCAAATTTTGGGGGTACAGAATGCGAAAACTATTTTTAAAAATCCACTTATGATGGTTTTCAGACTTTGTTTTTCTTTAAAAAAAATCCCCTTCAGAAAATAGAAGAATCGTATTATAGTTGTCACTGCGCATGTATAATGACCAAGTTGGTCACTAACGGGGCAATTGACAAGATCAGACTGACATGACTGAGGAAGTCATCGTATACCAAAAATGCCTGATTTTTCATGAAATAAATATCCTTGAATAATTTGAAGTATATGTCCATCATCATCCATATGTTCTCCACCTTACTGGGTAGGTAAGATTACATTATCGGTTATATTGAATGGCGGTTGAATACGACATTCTACCCAATTATTTCACCATATACAACTTTACTTGCGTCTTCATGTACAGGCTAATGCTTTTGTATGAAATGTGAAGTACGTATAAAGTCTATAATCTACATGAAGTGTGCCAAATTATGTGACCAAAAAGGTTGTCGTAGAATGGGCAGATACTATTGCTTTAACCCTAACCCCCTAGGTATTCTGGTTAGGAACCTTCCTGAATCCTCCAAAAATCCATCAGTGCACCTCTGGAAACATGCCCTTATCTACAAAATACACCATGCATTTTCGTTGATCTTTCATATTCAGCACTTATGGCCTGTACTTCTTTGCCGGGTAGTAATTTTGTCCCATTTGAAGAGGTGAAAGTACCAGTTTCCAACAGTGCTGAATTTTCCCCCAAAAAGTGCCCCTTGGAGTATTTTGCAGGATTTGGGGTGGTTAGGGTTAATCACCACCTTCAAACCTAGTGTATTTTCAGGTATTCAAAATCTCCATCATTGGCCAAGGATGTATTCCACCATCAAAATGTACTTAAGAATTATCAAAATATTTTGCAGGATTTGGGGTGGTTAGGGAAGATGTCACCAGTCATATGTTTCTTGTTAATGTTTATTTTAGATGAGGCTCATGGAGACAAAGCTAAACAGAGCATCAGAGACAAATGCACCCAGTATCTGGAGCGAGCCGAGCAGCTGAAGAATTACATCGAGAAGAAGAACAAGAAGAAGGCGGTGAAGATGGGAGGCGGTAGCTCAGACAAGAAGAAGGGGTGAGTCATCGTCTTTATCGTTGTCATTGTCATCGTCGTCATCAATATTACTATGCCGCTGTTGTGGGCCTTTCCTTGCTATTTGTGTCCAATGCATTGGCCACTGACATCGCAACATATCTGTGACCACTATATTCTGCCAACTATGACATGTGCTCTTGTTAACCCTTCTGCCGATTGATAATTCAGTATCATTTGAATGGTTTTGAATGATCAAGGTACTATGCCAGCATGTGTTAATGCTTGCCAAAAACAAATTTTTCTGTGTGGCGAATGCATCTAAACTGCACATGGTACTGTTATCTACACAGCTTATCCACCATTCATAAACAGACGGTTGTCAAATGGTACTGTGTGGTGAATGCATCTAAACTGTACATGGTACCGTTATCTACACAGCTTATCCACCATTCATAAACAGACGGTTGTCAAATGGTACTGTGTGGTTAATGCATCTAAACTGTACATGGTACCGTTATCTACACAGCTAATCCACCATTCATAAACAGACGGTTGTCGAATGGTACTGTGTGGTGAATGCATCTAAACTGTACACGGTGCTGTTATCTACACAGCTAATCTACCATTCATAAACAGACAGTTGTCAAATGGTACTGTGTGGTGAATGCATCTAAACTGTACATGGTACTGTTATCTACACAGCTAATCCACCATTCATAAACAGACAGTTGTCAAATGGTACTGTGTGGTGAATGCATCTAAACTGTACACGGTGCTGTTATCTACACAGCTAATCCACCATTCATAAACAGACGGTTGTCAAATGGTACTGTGTGGTGAATGCATCTAAACTGTACACGGTACTGTTATCTACACAGCTAATCCACCATTCATAAACAGACGGTTGTCAAATGGTACTGTGTGGTGAATGCATCTAAACTGTACACGGTGCTGTTATCTACACAGCTAATCCACCATTCATACACAGACAGTTGTCAAATGGTACTGTGTGGTGAATGCATCTAAACTGTACACGGTGCTGTTATCTACACAGCTTATCCACCATTCATAAACAGACGGTTGTCAAATGGTACTGTGTGGTGAATGCATCTAAACTGTACACGGTGCTGTTATCTACACAGCTAATCTACCATTCATAAACAGACAGTTGTCAAATGGTACTGTGTGGTGAATGCATCTAAACTGTACACGGTACTGTTATCTACACAGCTAATCTACCATTCATAAACAGACGGTTGTCAAATGGTACTGTGTGGTGAATGCATCTAAACTGTACATGGTACTGTTATCTACACAGCTAATCCACCATTCATAAACAGACAGTTGTCAAATGGTACTGTGCGGTGAATGCATCTAAACTGTACATGGTACTGTTATCTACACAGCTAATCCACCATTCATAAACAGACAGTTGTCAAATGGTACTGTGTGGTGAATGCATCTAAACTGCACACGGTACTGTTATCTACACAGCTTATCCACCATTCATAAACAGACGGTTGTCAAATGGTACTGTGTGGTGAATGCATCTAAACTGTACACGGTACTGTTATCTACACAGCTAATCTACCATTCATAAACAGACAGTTGTCAAATGGTACTGTGTGGTGAATGCATCTAAACTGCACACGGTACTGTTATCTACACAGCTAATCTACCATTCATAAACAGACGGTTGTCAAATGGTACTGTGTGGTGAATGCATCTAAACTGTACACGGTGCTGTTATCTACACAGCTAATCTACCATTCATAAACAGACGGTTGTCAAATGGTACTGTGTGGTGAATGCATCTAAACAGTACACGGTGCTGTTATCTACACAGCTAATCTACCATTCATAAACAGACGGTTGTCAAATGGTACTGTGCGGTGAGTGCATCTAAACTACATGGTACTGTTATCTACACAGCTAATCCACCATTCATAAACAGACGGTTGTCAAATGGTACTGTGTGGTGAATGCATCTAAACTGTACACGGTGCTGTTATCTACACAGCTTATCCACCATTCATAAACAGACGGTTGTCAAATGATACTGTGTGGTGAATGCATCTAAACTGTACACGGTGCTGTTATCTACACAGCTAATCTACCATTCATAAACAGACGGTTGTCAAATGGTACTGTGTGGTGAATGCATCTAAACTGCACACGGTGCTGTTATCTACACAGCTAATCTACCATTCATAAACAGACGGTTGTCAAATGGTACTGTGTGGTGAATGCATCTATACTGTACACGGTGCTGTTATCTACACAGCTAATCTACCATTCATAAACAGACGGTTGTCAAATGGTACTGTGTGGTGAATGCATCTAAACTGTACATGGTACTGTTATCTACACAGCTAATCTACCATTCATAAACAGACGGTTGTCAAATGGTACTGTGTGGTGAATGCATCTAAACTGTACATGGTACTGTTATCTACACAGCTAATCTACCATTCATAAACAGACGGTTGTCAAATGGTACTGTGTGGTGAATGCATCTAAACTGCACACGGTACTGTTATCTACACAGCTTATCCACCATTCATAAACAGACGGTTGTCAAATGGTACTGTGTGGTGAATGCATCTAAACTGTACATGGTACTGTTATCTACACAGCTAATCCACCATTCATAAACAGACGGTTGTCAAATGGTACCGTGTGATGAATGCATCTAAACTGTACTTGGTACTGTTATCTACACAGCTAATCCACCATTCATACACAGACAGTTGCCAAATGGTACTGTGTGGTGAATGCATCTAAACTGTACATGGTACTGTTATCTACACAGCTAATCTACCATTCATAAACAGACGGTTGTCAAATGGTACTGTGTGGTGAATGCATCTAAACTGTACACGGTGCTGTTATCTACACAGCTAATCTACCATTCATAAACAGACGGTTGTCAAATGGTACTGTGTGATGAATGCATCTAAACTGTACACGGTGCTGTTATCTACACAGGTTTCTCCATCATTCATAAACAGACAGTTGTCAAATGGTACTGTGTGGTGAATGCATCTAAACTGTATACGGTGCTGTTATCCTCACAACTTATCCACCATTCATCAACAGACAGTTGTCTATTTTTGAATGGTCAGTCAACTGGTTGGAAAATTGTTACGAATGTAAACATTTTACTCGGAAAGCACTGAACATACAGTGCTTCATACACTTGCAGTGTAGGGTACAAATTTCTCCTTGGAGATGGACAGAGCACACTCTTTGAATCGTCGAGAACTATCCTCGCTACAATCACTAACAGTTAATTTCGGAACCACACCACTTCTACCAAGAAGAGATTATTACACATTGTGTTACCCGTAAACCTGTATCTTTCACACATCATTATTAACATCATTTATTATCTTGTCCAAATGTTCATGTCCAGGAATAAAAGCAACAAGAAGGAAGGCGACAGTGACAGTGACAGTGATGATGACCCTGAGACAAAGAAGATGCAGTCCCAACTGCAAAGTAAGTGGCCATCAATTTCTTTGTTCTAACCATATTCTAACTTTAGCTCTATGAACGTCTTCCTTTACGTACACTACGTCAAGAGTTCTGCCGATGAAACCTCATTCCCCCCAGTACATCCAATATGTTGAATAAAATGATGTATTTTCCCCACCATTTCCCTTCCCGTTTTTGCCCATTACCCCCCCCCCCCCCCCCCCCCCCCCAGGTATTCTGGCTAGGAACCTTCCTGAATCCTCCAAAATCCATCAGTGCATTTTTGGAAACATGCCGTTATCTTCAAAATGCACCATGCATTTTCGTTGATCTCTCATATTCAGCACTTATGGCCTGTACTTCTTGCCAGGTAGTAATTTTGCCCCATTTGAAGAGGTGAAAGTACCAGTTTCCAACAGTGCTGAATTTTTCCCCAAAAAAGTGCCCCTTGGGAGGATTTTGCAGGATATGGGGTGGTTAGGTTTAAAGAACACTTTCTGTTTCTAGGTAATCTCACGATGGTGCTATTTCCCACTTGTTTATGCTTCGGTGGCTAACGCTCATGCACACATACAGGCAGCTGTCAGACATGTAGAAAGTTTGCGCGCATGCGCATTTTCATCTGTAGCATGTGTGCGAATACGAATACTGGAGCTACAGATGGAAATGCGCATGCGCAAATGCGCAATTACTAATCTTTATTAATTACGTCCAGGTGCAATTATAGTAGAGAAACCCAATGTGAATTGGAATGACGTTGCCGGTCTAGAAGCAGCCAAGGACGCACTGAAAGAAGCAGTCATCCTTCCCATTAAGTTCCCTCATCTTTTCACCGGCAAAAGACAAGCCTGGAGAGGAATTTTGCTTTATGGGGTACGTTAAGGAAGTTCAAATTGTAATTCTTAAGGTCTAGTGGTAATTTTAAAGGGGGGGGGGGGGGATAAGGGTGAAGAGAGGATTACAGCGTTGACACCACATTTGCACCATATTTTGTTAATATTACCATCATAAAAACGAGTAACATTTAGGCAATAATTCATTCAGTTTAGGAAATTAAAAATAGCCTAAACCTCCTTAACCCTAACCTTCCCAAATCTTCCAAAATCCTCTTTGCTAAAGTGAAGGATTTTGAAGGATTGAGGTTACATGCTACATTCTCTTTGCTAAAGTGAAGGATTTTGGAGGATTGAGGTTATTAGGCATACTTGCCTTTCCATGGTACATGTACATCCATGTTTGTTGTAGTGATTGCAAGGTCAGTGCTTGGGTCAGTGGACACTGTTTATTGCTCCATGCATGCAGGGAGGGTCCCTGGCCATGTACATGTGTCACAGATTAGAAACACATGTGTGCATACATGTCATGTGCTTGCTTTACTACTGAAGGATTTTGGAGGATTCAGGTTATGTGTAAAGCAAATGGGCCTAGTGAGTTTGGGTTAATCTATCTAAATAATAATGTGATTTTTGTCTTTTTTGGTATAACTCCAGCCACCAGGTACAGGCAAGTCTTACCTAGCCAAGGCAGTGGCCACCGAGGCTAACAACTCAACATTTCTGTCTGTATCTTCCTCCGATCTGGTCTCTAAATGGCTGGGAGAAAGCGAAAAGTAAGTCCATCATATAACAAGTTCATCTTTATCCACAGTGTATTTTCCCATCTGTTGCTCTCTGAAAACCCTATCAGAATCTTGTCAAAATCTACTAGAAATGTTGTAAATATACAGAATATAGCACAAACTGTCTCTAGTGTGACACATGAGGGGCGCTGCTTTGTGAGGTCACAAAAGGACCTTGGTGTTACAGCAGCACTGAAACTGTGCCACTCGCCAATAAACAGTATTTTTGAAAGGGTAATTACCCCAAAAAGTAACTGAGTAAATTATTATCTAAAAGGTAAATTTTTTAATTACCAAAACAATTAAAATTTTTGTTTTATAGTAGTATGTATAATTATTTGGTGCTGATAATTACATTTCTCAAGTAAAATCTTTAAAAAAATGGTTTAGAATATTTGTTGAAACCACCCATAATTCGTAATCCTGAAAAAGCAAGTGACTACCTTGTTGCACTGTGAGGTGAAATGTTTCTATGTGGCTGGTTTCACAATTTAGAAATGATGAAGATTTAATGAGACGATTGGAAATATGAGAGTACTGTTCAAAACCGCAAGATTTACCATTCCGGTTTCCAGAACCAAAACAAAACCCTATTTACAATGCGGTATCGGAATAAAATTTTTTATAATCATAATATTCCTGTGCAGATTAGTGAAGACTCTCTTCTCCATGGCAAGAGACAGCAAACCGTCAATCATCTTCATCGACGAGGTCGATTCGCTCTGCGGGTCCAGAAGTGACAACGAAAGCGAATCGGCAAGACGTATCAAAACGGAGTTCCTGGTCAACATGCAAGGTTAGCTTTGAAGTGTCTTCAAATCGTCAGAGTCTTCAAATCTGGAGTTTGAGTCCCAGTTCAAATCCTCAGTGTTTAGTCTTAATCCGGGCCCAACAAATAACTTTATGTATCATGATTAACAACCGCCAACCCCCCCCCCCCCCACCAACTCTACATGTCTCCTGAAGACGATCAGAGCATACTGATCGAAACGTCGAGTTGTAACCTCCAGTTCTTTTCAGAACTAATTACCATTCGATAGAGAATTTCACATGGTGTCACCGCAATTTGTCTTACTTAAGCTTAACAGTGTTACAGTTGTTGGGTGTTTTTTTTTCTTGGTAAAGGTGTTGGCCTCGATAATGATCAAGTGTTAGTATTGGGTGCAACTAACATCCCGTGGACCTTAGATGCAGCCATCAGAAGAAGGTAAGCCCCATCTCCAATACACGGATCATTCAAGAAAACCTTCTCTTGTTGTCCTTACAGGAATAATTTCGTCACAATCAACATAATGACCAACGTTGTACCTACCCTTTAATCTAGATTAAAGACAGCGGCCGCCTGTATCCCTTACCCTTCACGCTGTCATGCAGATTTAACTTAATCCCCTCCATCACAGATTAACAAACAAGATGATCTCTTTAATCCAGATTTGAGCGAAGAATCTACATTCCCCTGCCCGAGGAGCAAGCCCGCTGCACCATGTTCAAACTCCACATGGGCACCACGCCGTGCGAGCTCACAGACGCAGACTACCGGTACCTGGCCGAGTTAAGTAAGGGGTACTCGGGAGCTGACATCAGCATCGTGGTCAGAAACGCGCTGATGGAACCAGTACGCAAAGTACAGACAGCCACGCATTTTAAAATGGTATGTTTAAAACGGCCATGAAATGAAATTTGTTCATATGAAAGATATTTTTGGCAGATATCTGTGTTTATTGAAAGCAGTTGTTTGACATACCATGAAAATTGAGTGTACCATGAAAATTATTGTTAAATGTCCATCTTTGACACATGAAAGTGCACAAAAATCAAAGCCAGAAACCTTGCCCTGAAAGCGCTGCTTATCTCGACAAGTTTACTAGTTGTAACAAACACTCGGTTTATAACAAGAAAATGCAAAGAATTAAAAAAAACACCAGGCATTTACTCAGCTTTTAACCCCAACTCCCTAGGCCCATTTGCTTACACATAACCTGAATCCTCCAAAATTCTTCAGTAGTAAAGCAAGCACATGACATGTATGCACACATGTGTTTCTAATCTGTGATACATGTACAGGGACCCTCCCCGCATGCATGGAGCAATAAACCGTGTCCACTGACCCAAACACTGACCTTGCAACAAACATGGATGTACATGTACCATGGAAAGGCAAGTATGCCTAATAACCTCAATCCTCCAAAATCCTTCACTTTAGCAAAGAGCGTGTAGCATGTAACCTCAATCCTTCAAAATCCTTCACATTGGCAAAGAGGATTTTGGAAGATTTGGGAAGGTTAGGGTTAATGCACAATCCAACCTTGATGTTGCCTATGTTCCTACTATGACATCACAGGTATACTCATGAATATATGTAAATATTCATTCGTATAGGTGCCAGAGTTGTATAACTCGTACTCATAATCCCAGATATGCTTCCGTACTCGTTTAACTACATCTGCCCAAAATTTACCCCATAAAAGTGTTTTAACACACTCAAATTGGCAATGTTTCTTTGTTGTTTTGTCTGTTTGTCTCTTTCACTGTTTGTTTGATTGTTTGATTGGTTTTTTTTAATTTATTGTTTTCCTGCTCATATTTGTAACTATTATTTTTAAATATTAACTGTAATTTATAACGCAATTTTGTTCATTTTTTTAATGAATTTTGTGAAGTTTATATTATGTTTTATCAACTGCCTGCAATATGATCTAGTAAATAAATTCAATAAAAAATATCTTGTGTATAATATTCTGACATTCAAAGTCACCCCTCCCCCCCCTTTGTTCGTAACATTTGTCTTTTCTTTCAAGATTGTAGCTTTACGTTCTTACAACTCGAATGTTTAACCCCCACAGATTTCAGGCCCTTCACCCATGGATCCAAATGTGATCCTGCATGACCTCTTGACCCCGTGCTCACCTGGTGACCCTCAAGCCAGGGAGATGACCTGGCTAGAAGTACCCGGGGAGAAGCTAGCAGAGGCTAAGGTCACCGTGGTGAGTTCATATCATTTCTTCTTCTTCTTCATCTTTTCATTTCTGGTAATGAAATCAAAGATGCCTCAAAAGCACACTTAAGCACTGTAGCTCGGAAGCCTGAGGAAACCTGTAAACAAGGGCGCTTGCTATGTGAACCAGAAACACCGGAGTAAACCCCTACTCTTCCATAAGTATAAGTGTTCTGGGTTCTTTTACGTGCGTTACTTTAATAATCTAGCACACGGGACCTACGGCTTAACGTCCCATCCGAAGGACGAAGCAATTATGGTTAAGTGTCTTGCTCAAGGACACAAGCACCGTGACCAGCCAGGCCGTGATTCTGACAACACCAGAACTTACTCTTGGGGAGAATGAAAGGGAAGGTACAGCATTACCAGATTATCACATTAATTAACTGTAATCTTAAAAATTACTTGGTGTGAAGTTGTTCACATAAAGATGCTCACGGTCTGCTATTCCTCTTGTTTGAATCAACAGAAAGATCTCAGTGCGTCGTTGGATCGCATCAAACCATCAGTCAACGAGGACGATCTAGGCAAATATGTCAAGTTCACCGATGACTTTGGTCAGGAGGGTTGATCTTGGGTAAGATGTTCCGCCCCCAGTGTAGAGTAGGAGAACGAGTCTTAGCCCAATGTCACAGAGCTGCTAACCAGAACATTAAGCAAAATTAAGTTCCGAACCAGCCAGAAGCGATATACATTACATGACAAATTGGTTGGTAACCTTTTTTTTTGCTTTAATAGCATAAATTTTTCTCCGCTCGGCATCTTTGCTTGCTTAGCAGCTCTCTGAAATTGGCCTCAGGGCAGGTCTGTGGCCTCCGTGAAAGTCAAGGCCTGGGAGAAAATATTTTACATCCTACCCTAAAGATTTGTAGTCCCTGTTTAAGCTGATTTTACCTTGAAAAACAAAATAGATGTAAAGTGTCAGTTAGGTGTAAAGTTGAAGATGGTTTTAAACATCCCTTGAAATCTTTTTTTAAGTAAAGACTATTTGTGGTGACACCATGTCAGTGGTAATTATTTCTGAAAAGAACTGGAGGTTACAACTCGACGTTTCGATCAGTATGCTCTGATCGTCATCGGGAGAATGCCGGACTCTGGGAAATGCTGCTTCTTAAGTAGACTGCTGGAGGATTCGCACAAAGACTGGATGCTGGAGGATGAGTGCGTTGAAGCGTGCAGGAGGGAAACTGGGATCCTAGGGGTGGAGAGTGTGTGCTCACTGAACTGAATCAGTTGTTAACAAGCACAGGGGGAGGGAGGGGTGCTTTTCACATGGTGTCACCGCAATTAGTCTTTACTTATCCTCTTCACCATGCAAAGCTACAAGTTTTACTTATTTAGTTTTTTGTCTGAGAAGCTATCATTTGAGTAAAATTAGTTATACGACACAATATAATAAGCTGAGACTTTCACAAGTTGGATGTTTATTGTATTTCTTGATTCAAAGAAATCGAAGGATGCTTTCAGAAGTTTTGCAAACATTAACAATGACATAGCCTGGGGGGGCAGCTTTTAGAACCCCCCCCCATTATTGCATTCAATTAGAAAAAAAAATCCACAAGCCTTTTCTGTCCGTGACCATATTTTCCAAATAAAATTGGAACATAGATTTGAAAAAAATAAAGTCAAACCTTGTAAATGTGTGTTTTCTATCAAAAACGCCAATCAAATTTTTTTTGTCTTTTTTTTTTTTTTTCAGTGCGTAATCAGAGACAGATATATATATACATATAAACGAATGCTTGGACGATGATGTACATACCGTAATTGTTGAATCTTATAAGTAAAAACCCCCCCCAAAAAACAAGAGTCTGAGATTGACAAGAAAGAAAAGGTTTGACAGCAGAATCCCACAGTTGTTGACATTCTATAAAAATGCCAACGGCCTGACCAACACTTCGTCTAGAACCGGTAAAAATAAAACTTGTACAAACAAGTTATTGTTCTTGTAATATACATAACAGCAAAAGAAACGTCACCCCTAAAAATATTTATTATTTTCATTTTATAATTAATATAATTTGTTTAATGAAGAATATTATGAGTATGGAGTGTAACACGAACACAATGTGGAAAAGTTGGTTGACCTCAAAATTCGTCATGCATGACGTCCGAGGACACATAAGCTAAACACGTTCTCAGACTTATCAAAATTTAGGGGGTGACGTTTCTTTTGCTGTTATGTATATATTAATGACAGGCTATCACAAGCATCATGTTGTCCACACTCAACTCCAGTGGTCATTCGGTATAGTTTTTCTTGGCAGTACTGGGCAGTGCAGACATCAGTAATCTTTGGACGGACAACAGCTGTTTGAAATGACATCAGGAAACCGTAATGGTGACCGCTCCTGACTAGGGCTAAAACCATATGTAAATGACAGGCCTCCCAGAGAAACCTATAAAAACCTATATTTCAAAATGGGAACCTTTATTTCCCCAAAAAACCTATATTAACCTATAAAAACCTATATTTTTAATGTCCTGCAACACATTTTCAACTTCCTCATAAAATCCTCATGGCTTTGAAGAAAAATTATAAAGAGATGAAGCCAAAACAGTAGCCAAACTGTAACATGTGTACCGCTCTTAGATTTTCTGCCGGACAGGGTATGGGGGTAATGTACTTTGTTGCAAAAAGTACTCAGAAGGTAGGCAATTTACCAAAAACTTGTTACTTAACACTGCATAATCATGGGAAATAACCTATAAAAGCCTATATTTTGGCATCTGGTAAACCTATAATAACCTATATTTTGCTTTAAAAAAATTATATTTGGTAGATTAGGCACTGGGAGGGCTGAAATGAGCATGGCATAGTTTTGTGTGTATGTGTAAATGTGTACGCGAACACAATGCACATGGTCTATTCCCACAGTTTCCAACTATGAGGTTTCCATTTTGATCTAATAGTAAAATAGTTCCTTCCACTACAAATGATTTTAGTCGAAGGGATTTCCAACTAAAATATTAACAAACATGCGCTAATGGTCATCAGTCATCCAAGGGTATGGGCAAAAACGACAATCATTGAAAGTATTTCGAGGAGTCGGTATTATATTTTTGAAAAACATATATGTAATTTGTTTTTTCAGTGAATTTATCATTACTCTGGTTGCTGCATTAAGATACCTTTCCATAAGTTGCATATCAACGGCGCATACGTTAAAATGTCAATTTCAGCATCCATGAAAATCACTCCATATAGTGTTTTCTGCAGATATGTGACGCATATGGACTTGCTTGCCCACGCTCCATTACCTCTGTGTCGTATGCTTTCCAAAAATTTCGTGAGACAAGACGTCAAATGAAAATTTTGAGAAAATGTCAAATGTTGGAATGTCCTGTACGGACACTTAAAATGCACTCAAAGGATGGAAAGGCACCTAAATTGACCTGCTAAATTTTAGTTTTAGAAAGATATGTCTAGCAAAGCAGGAAAACAGTTTCAAGATATAATAATAATAATGTGGACTTATATAGCACACATATCCACTAAACTGGTGCTCAAGGCGCATTACATTATTACCCCTGCTCATCAGGCTCATAAACCATCAGGCTCATAAACCATCTCGGCTCCCTGGGGAGTATACAGCTCAATTGCTGCCATTACAGTGCATATATGGGCTAATCAAACACAACAACCAACATATTTCACCAGTAAGGAAGAAAAATTTAGAAGTAATCCAAACTGATGACTCGCTGGGTCGATAATGATATTGCAGTACATTCTTGAAGGGGTCTGATGTAGTAATCAGTGTAGGGTCTCTAATCGGCAAAATAAAGCAAAGAATATTCCCCTTCTACATCAATGACAACTATTTGTTTACGTTCAACCGTCACGACATAATATGGATAAGCCATTCCCTTAGAAATTAAGGGTCACCAGCAAGCACTTTTCTTTTTCAGAACTAAATGATCATAACTCTCAATAACAATTGCATTCATCAAAATCATTGGAATTTGTCCCAGTTTCTTTGTGCTTTTTTGGATAGTAACTTCATTTATTTTTTGTATTGTGATTTGTTTTGTAAGGAAGCAGTCATAGCGTTGTGACATTTTAATCTCTTCTTGTTTCTTTCATATGTATGACTAAGTGCTGGAATCAATAGTATAAATATAAATTATCTTGTACATATCTCACATTGGAGTGAGTACAATTTTATATAAATTATGTGTACAGCAAATCTACCATAATATCAAGACAGCCGTGGAGATTTTGCCAGAGTCGATTAATATTTCCCTTAATTTTTGTCGTCTAGAAATTGAAATCACAAATTAATGTTTGTTCATAGGGTAATTACTGGCAATTTCCCAGCAATTTATTTTTTGTATCTGAAGATTGTTATTTCCCATGTATAAAGGAAAATAAATACTGAAAAGTGAGACATTTCAAAAAATATTTGTCGGGCACATGTTTAAAGGGACAATGTCATCACGATCAACAGGGCATGGAATCAGAGTGCTAGTTTTAACTTGGAACTCTGTAACTGAAAATAATACCCACATGATAATTTGGTATTACCGTTGCATAAATGAGTCAGTAATTTTCAGTCACTGTGTTCATCTTTAACTAGGACGCCGAATCCATGCCCATTGTCGACACGCCGTGCAATGAAATGAATACCGATCATTTTCTGCAGGTAATGTTAAAGGGGCAGTATCGTCACTATCAACAGGACATCGGATTGCTTGTTTTAGATTAACTCAGTGACTGAAAATAATTTCCCACGTGATAAGGTTCTATTACCGTTGCTGCTGCATAAATGAGCCAGTAATTTGCAGTCACTGTGTTCATCTTATACTAGGACATCGATTCCATGCCCTCTTGTAAGTCTGCTCTGATTGTGACGATACTGTCCCTTTAAAGGTACCAGATGAATTTGTGGTGATACCCCTCATAAATTCAATTGAGGCACTTAATTACTGCTAAACACCATGCATGCGACGAATATTTTGTGAACTTTTTCGTTTGTTTTGGGTTATTTACACTGTTCATATATCTTGTACAGATTAATGTTTGGATGAAATGCCTTGATATTTTACTTCCATTGGGATTTGCAGATATTTTAAAAAAGATATTAGCTGTATTTACTCTTTGTTGAAGATAGTGGTATGTTAATTGGTATCGTTTCAGCTTTGATGTGGGGTTTTTTCCCCAGAGGCTAGGTACTGCATGTAATTTTTGTTACTTTACCAGAAATTTCTTTTCTGTTGTAATATATGGATTTTTAATGGAGGAATGAAAACAAAAAATGAAATATTTCACAAAATAATTGTCTGAAGTTTGGTTAATAATGCACCCAGATGAATTTATGAGGTTACCTGTCGCAAAACCATGCTCTTCAAAAATCATATGTGAAATGCGTCATATTAAGGTTTATTTACCTTTTCCTCATTTAAAACAGCAGTGATCTGACAAAAACTAAAGTTGCTGGTAAAATATCAAAGACATGGATGATTAAGAGGAGAAAAAACATTGTGGTTTATCAGAGACTGATAATACTGTAAACATAAAATGATAACTACATCTATTAAGGTAATCACATAGTGTACACTAAAAATTCATAGGTACATGTATAATATATGCCTTCTTTATTGGAAACAAAATCAACCCATCGTAAGTATTTGATCTTTGCAGAATTGGCCTTTCATGTTGAAAAATACATACAGTAACTGGCTATTTTTTGTTATTTTGACAGTACTTTGTGTTCCAGTAATCAGCATTTCTCTTCTCGTAATTTTGGTTTCTTTCAAACTTATACCTTTTATTATCTTAACCCCTGTATACAGCGTGATAGTCTTTGCCAAGATGTTTTGTGTGAATATGATCATATCGAACTTGTACCTTTGCAATGGCCAAAAGTACTCCAAAAAAAAAAACGTCTTGACCGAAGACTACCAGTTTGGATTAGATCTCTATAAGGTACAGTGCTATATAAAATCATTTTCCTGTAAAGCCTCAAGTCAGAATGTAAATGGCGAAAGAAAATTAAAAACTTACATTTTAATGAACATTATAGGACATGATTGAAGTAGTTAATATTAGCCAAAGTGTTAAAAATCCATTTATTTACCAGTAATTTTTCTTGATTGTTATTTGTATCATAGAATTTAAATAAAGTGCTTCATATCCTGTGTAAAAAAAACATAACTTGTTGGAAGTATTTTACCACACTTTTGTTGCCGTCTTTCTTACCAGTTTTGTACACTCCTTACTTAGAAAGTTTCTTTTAGTATGCTCTAATCATCGTCTGGAGACCGACAAGAGCATACTAATTGAAACGTAGAGAAGACCATACGAGTTGCCCGAAAAGGTTCTTTTCAGAATCTTGTACCTCAATTAGCGATAGTTGAGATAAGGGCTGTTATTAAATCTGCCGTGTCCTAGCATCTCAACAGACTTCCATTTCTCACCCGCACTCATTTTGCATAAAAACTGGTATTGGATTTTTTAGTATATACATGAAATAGCCTCTGTAAAAATTAACCTTTAAGATGCTTGTATTAATGACTTGCGCTTGTATCATTCCCCAAAATGTGTACTTTCCAGAGAATACTTGAAATGGCTCAATTCTGCAGTATAAATGTACATGTACTAACCTTAAGCCCAAGTAGGACTTCTTCAGATTCTGTTTCAGTGTACACAGAGACGGAGTCCATATACTTGGGCTAGTGCTACCAATAACAGTTAACACTGAAATGTTACCGCTTTTTTTTTTTTTTACTTGGTAACAATTTTACATGCTTACATTCAGCATGCTAGGTAACCAACAGAACTTGCTAAGCAAAGTTTTCTTCCAAGCAATTAGTTTTTTTTCTGCTAAGCAGCTCTCTGAAAAATTGGACCACATCGAGGCCAATTTAGCACACAAACTAGCTGAGCACAGAAAAAGTTATACTCAACGGAGACAACTTAGATCATCTACCTCTGGTTCCCTACATTTTGTTGAGCCCAGAACTCATTTTTCTACTTTTGCTGATAGAGCATTCTCCGTCTATGGCCCAAAAATCTGGAATAAGCTTCCTGCATATATCATGGATGCCAGTTCATTCCACACCTTCAAGCTCACCTGTTTCAGGAGACTTACTAAGAATTTTCATTCTGTGCCTTAGAGCAAACATTTGATTTTGGCGCTATACAAATGACTTTTGATTGATTGATTGATACTGAGTAAAAATAGGTTACCAGCCAAATTGTCACGTAATGTATATTGCTTCTAGCAGGTTCTCGGCTAAATTATAATTTTTTTCTGCCAAGCAACTCTATGGAATTTGGCCCTAGAGATAGAAGTTGTTACATTGTTTTGGGGTCTTTTTTTTAAGGATTATTATTTGAATCACAATGCGTTATTCACGGCACTGGGTCTAAACCACTACACCAGTCGTATTTTCTTGCTTGCATTTTCCACAAGTTCTTCCTCGTTGGACTGGCTCTCGCCGAGGGGCGAGACAGACTGTAGGAGCGCCGAGTGAGATGCACGGCCGAACAGCGCCACTAAGAGGGCCACGCCATAACCTGTCGCTCTCTCTCCCTGTAGGAAGATAAGATTTGACAACGTAAACTATAATGTTGCAGAGAAATAAAATTATCTTTAAAAGGAACATTCCTGTTCTATCTGGAACACAAATTTTTTTTAATTTTTTTTAAAAAGTATTTCCCGCCATGTTGCTCCCAGATAGTATAATATATGTTAAAAGATTCCTTTTGAAATAACACCTGATTAGGCTTGGCATTTTCCGTTTAATTTGCGAAATGTGTACACGTTTTGACACAGACTATGTACACATGTCAACGTTTATCACTAATAAACAGCATGATGCAGACGGATTGTCCATATTTAGTACGGGAAATAATACCAAAATACTGCAATATGGATTTAGAAGAGAAAAAAAAAAGTACAAATTAAAAATTCCAAGCTTGGCACAAAACATCCTCCGAAATTTCCGGTTGAATTCATATTAATCAGTTGAACATCCTGGGGAATCGTGATATGATAAGTGGAAATGGAAGGTTCCATTTTTTTTTAAATGTAGGACTCATTTACACGTTTCGTGAATTTGAAAACGTTTCGTGAATTTATTTTCATGTACATGTGTAAACGTTCTCAGCCCTACACCTGATCCCTGTGAGAACAGGAATGCATTCCTGAATCAGTGTTCTCATCAATGGAACAGCCACGAGGTTCCAGAAACTCCCAAATTCAGATTTGGCAATAGTCTCCGCCCACCCTTAATAAGCAACACCGAAAGTCTTGGGGCACGTCTAGTCTTGCGCCGAGATATTTATGAGAAATCTATTCTCTCTGCGCAGGGTCCGGCGCGATGTGAACACGCTCACAAGGTGACTGCACTCAAGTCTAACATGCAGTCAAGTCCAACGTCATGTTACCAGACGTGGGATGATCAAAGAACAAAATGGTTTTCTGCCAAACTCGATGTGGATACATAGTGTGGGATGAACAAGTACTGCAAGATCAGCATTTTACCGTGGAGGAAGGGTTTCACGATAAACTGGCAAAGTATGATTATGTTTGCCCCGTAAATGTATACAATAAAATAAAAAACATAATCATGGAAGGCTCGACTGACAACATGGTGGATACAAAGGTGTAATTTGACACAAATAACAAATCCTGAAAAATGGGTAGCGGGCCTGGGTCTCCCTTTAGTCTAGAGGACAAAGCCCCTGAACCTCCTGTGGGTAGCGGGTCTGGGTCTCCCTTTAGTCTAGAGGACAAAGCCCCTGAACCTCCTGTGGGTAGCGGGCCTGGGTGTCCCTTTAGTCTAGAGGACAAAGCCCCCCTTGAACCTCCTGTGGGTAGCGGGCCTGGGTGTCCCTTTAGTCTAGAGGACAAAGCCCCCCTTGAACCTCCTGGATGTTTAATTTTGGAGGATTTACAGACTCTCCAACATTCAAGAAAATTTTGAGGCAAAAATTCCTGCAATTATGAAAAAAATCTTGAGAAATCACTGGCCTGTGGACAGCAACAGTTGTCAGGTATAAGTGTAACCGTATTGGTCAACCTGTGCGTTTTGACTGACTGGCTGGATAGGTGTATGTGAAGGATTTACTTACAGAGTGTGAAGGTGCCGCCATGTCTACATGAATCCATGCACCAGGGAAGTCAAACCCGATGTGGGCTCCGATGAAAAGGCCGGCGCAGGAACTCTGCGCATTGCCACGGTCCTAAAAACAAACAAAATAATTGAAGGTGAAGAGAAAAACGGCGTAGTACCGAGGTTAAAATCTTATCGTTCAATGTCACAGTTGAATGTGAACAAGTTCCCAGGGCAATATCAATTGAATTATTAGTTACTGAAGAGTAAATCAGGCCACACGCAGCAAGGAATATCCAGTAATTAACCCTCCTACTACAGCTGCACTTTAGTGGCAAGTAGCTATAATGGTCAAAATCAGTCAACTGCCTGTTTTTGACTGTTAATAATAATAATAATAATAATAATGTGTGGACTTATATAGCGCACGTATCCACCAACTAAGTGGTGCTCAAGGCGCATTATATCATTGCCCCTGCTCATAAGGCTCATAAATCATTCCTGAAACCATCTCAGCTCCCTGGGGAGTATACAGCTCAATTGCTGCCATTACAGCGCATATAGGGCTAATCAACCAACTCTGCCCTCACAGGTACCCATTTAACCCCTGGGTGGAGAGAAGCAATTATGGTTAAGTGTTGACCCAAATGTGCACACAGGGGCATTTTTGACTGGTTTTTAACCGTGACCACCCTCAACAATACAAGATAATGCTTTTACCAGTCAAAAACGGTCGACTCATTTTGACCCGTAAATGTACTTTTTAAGTGCACTAGATATACCTTGGCAAGTATATCAACATTTTGACTGATTTTTGACCCTTGCAATCACAGATGGGTTAAAGCCACTTTACATTATTGGTAATCTAAACAAACAAAAAATTGATGACAGTTTTACATAAAATGTACTTGGTGTAAAATTAATGACGGAATCAAACATCCCTTGAAATCTTTCTGTCGGAGGTGCTATCCTTTTATAGTAAAATTTATAAAACAAAATTCATGTTAAAACATGACCAAAATCAATGATTCGTGCAAATGTCAAACAAATTTCTCCAAGTGATTTGCAATTCAAGAAAACACCACAGATATTTTGAATATGAATTTCTCATATATTTCTCTGCCTTTGTTTAGTTACTGGGGGTTATGTGCATAAGGACCCTTAGTTATTAATTTGAATATATTTATTACCATGACAGAGTTTTTCATATCTGCAACGGCGCTGCCAAATTCGCTGAAGTGAAGCTCGGGGCAGTAGACGAGAGGAAACACTAAGTCACCACTGTTCCTACCTGAAATCCAGGACCCAAAAATAAATATATACCGTAAACAATATGATTCAGTGCATTTTCTTCTCAGAAACAGAATCTGAAAGAATCCAAGTAAGATTGCCAAGACTATGCCACATTCAATAAATGAATTACTGTATATATTATTAGTATATTATTTTCTTATAAATCCTATATAATTTGTGTTAAAATTTAACATACATGTGAACATATTTCGTCGTGTGCCCAGAAGAAGGTCGTAAGGCTCTACGACCTTCTTCCGGGCACACAAAGTACAACTTTTTGTCCCAGCAGAAGGTCGTAAGCAATAAAATGGCTCCTTTGAAAAAAAGTGGGGCATAACTGTTACATATTTGTTGCTAGAATTACTCCCAAGACGTGTTTTTCAATTCCCATGCGGAATTTAACTTTCCTACAATGACTTATAAATGGCAGAAAAACGACCAAACTGTCACACTCAGTTTTCTTGAAACACAATTTTGCACATTAATCGCTTATGACCTTTTGCCGGTCACACTTTCGTTACGTCCTTCCTCCGGGCACACGATGATTTATTCTGGAATATGCACAATATAAATTAATGAAAAAGTACTTTAACCCTCCTACTATTGCTGCACTTCAGTGGGAAGTTGCTACAGAGGTCAAAACCAGTTAACTGTCTGTTTTGACTGTCGACCCAAATGTGCACGCAGGGGCATTTTTGACTGGTTTTTACTGTCATTTTGACCACCCTGAACAATACCAGACAATGCTTTTACCAGTCAAAAACGCTCAACTCATTTTGACCTGTAAATGTACTTACTACGCGTCAGGTTTGACATTATTCGACTTGTAAGTGCACTAGATATACCATGGCAAGTATATCAACATTTTTGACTGATTTTGACCCTTGTAGCAGTAGGAGGGTTAATCATGCTCAGTGCAACAAGACGTGAAAAGTTATTATATCCGAGTATGCAGTGCTATACACGCATCGGTGTAGGGCAGAATTAAATCAATTATATATTGTTACATGTATATCTTGTTGCTCTCAGCTGAGAACAAATGAACCCTTGGTCTAAGCTGGTGGATTTTGTTGCATTCAACAGGATGTCTGTAAAATGCCTGTAAGGGGGAGGGGGAGGGGGGGGGTAGGGTTAAAGTGTAAAGACTATCAAGCAAGATGTTCAGTCTAGTCTAGTTTCCTGACTGACCGGCTACGGCGCATGCATCCTCCCATTCTTCCTTATTGGTCAGTAATCCAGCGTGGTACTTCCCTGTAGAGATACCTTGGGCACCGGTCAGCGTGGCCATGTCCAGTATGATATCAGCTTTCAGGTCTTTGACTGCATAGGCAACCTACAACACAAAGCGGGATTTATAACACAAATCATATGTATACAATGGATATCCACTCTATAAACAATCCTGGCCCTCTAGTGTTGTCAATGCACTCACTGTCAAGGTTCAGGGCATTTTATGGTGCCATTTCTATGGTCTATATATATGCCACACTTATATACAGTACCAATGTTGTGGGTGCGTTGCTTGAATGAATAAATAAAATTATCTTAAATATGAAACAACACTTGATCCCCTATTAAATGGAGTGCCATGGTCGAGCGGTTTAGTGCATCGGATTTGTGTTCTGATGGCCGAGTCGTCAGAATGTGGGTTCGAATCCCAGCCGCGACCGGGGTACTTGTGTCCTTGAGCAAGACACTTTACCATAATTGCTTCTCTCCACCCAGGGGTAAATGGGTATCTGTGAGGGCAGAGTTGGTTGTTGTGTTTGATTAGCCCATATGCGCTGAAATGGTAGCAATTGAGCTGTATAGTCCCCAGGGAGCTGAGATGGTTTCAGGAATGATTTATGAGCCTGATGAGCAGGGGTAATAATGTAATGTGCCTTGAGCACCAGTTTGGTGGATACGTGCGCCATATAATCCACATTACTATTATTATTATTATTATTAAATTGATTTTTAATGAAATATGAATAATTATTTTTCTAACAATTTCATTTTTTTTAGACTCACCCCATCGCCCAACACTAGTCGTCCCTCTGCATCAGTGTTGTTGATTTCCACTGATCTAAACGAATAAATAAATCAACAAGAAACACACTCATTTTGATCGTAATAAATATTAGATTTCTTACCATCCCATGCGACTACTTTCCCATTTTATTCTTACTTTATCAAAAATATGATCAATTAATAGTAAATTGTTTCTATCTACTTATTTATTATCATCATCACTTTGACACAACACTTTGCTTAGTTTTTAACCAGTTCGCGTCGGAGGCCGTGTATACACGCAATTTTTTTTTGGACAGCAGATCGGAGAGCGTCTAAACACGCCACAGGATTCTCGGGAATATTTGTATAGATTCCCGGTCGACGTGGCAACGAGCCATAAGCATACGGTGGAAGACGCGGTCTCCCTGGTCACGCTCTGGTGAGCACCATTGGTCGTGTTTGTGCTTTTTATTCCCGGTGCGAACTGGTTAAATAACTTTGTCACTGTAGGGTTCGGTATATTACTAGTGCTGTAAAGTACCTTAAAAGGTAGTCCTCACTTTTAGTAAAATGTCTGTCAATGCAGCCATACTTTATACATTTTAAGAGATTTTAACAGAAACCAACTTTTGAAAGTTTCAGCTTATTTCACCGTGTCGGAGAAAATGGGAAAGAATACATTCAGATTATCTGTCTTCATTCTAATGTGGAAACGGACCATCGGCTATTCAGTGAATTTGTTTTAAAAGGGACAATATCGTCACGATCGGAGCAGACTTTCAACAGGGCATGGAATCGGTGTCCTAGTTTAAGATGAACGCTGTGACGGAAAATTACTGGCTCATTTATGCAGCAGCAACGGTAATATGACCTTATCATGTGGGGTGTTATTTTCAGTCACTGAGTTAACCTAAAATGAGCACTCCGATTCCATGCCCTGCTGATCATGACGATATTGTGCCTTTAATTGTCAACCATGCACTTGATCTGCTATATTTAAATTCTTGAAAGCTATCCTGCATGCTGGGGTTATATAAATGTATTTGCAAAACACCTTTTAATATTCTGAAAGCTTTTGGTGGTACCTGAACATATTTTGATGAGAACTTGAGACAAAAATCTTGAAGAGACAGGTTTGGGAGTAACATACCTTCCAGAGTACAGGATGTGAATGTCATCAGGTCGTGTAGCTAGGGGGCCAACAGCATTCTCAGCCAGGCAGAATATAGCGTGGAGATTCTCCTTGAAACCCTGTCGCCAAGATATCCAACAAACGATTTAAAAGGGAAAGGGCAACACTGGTGTTTGGTGAAGTACGTTCATTCCAATCCTCTCATTTTCAAGAAATACATCATCAAACTAATGAATGTTTAGTCACAATGGATGCTCAAGTTTATGGGAAAACAACAAAAATATGTTTTAGAATTTTTTATGTTTCACAAAAATTTCCCATTCTGCGACTTTTTGTCAATTCGATATAGCAATTAGTTTTCTCTAAGATGGAGTGCCATGGTTGAGCGGTTTAGTGCCACGGTTGAGCGGTTTAGTGCCATGGTTGAGCGGTTTAGTGCCATGGTTGAGCGGTTTAGTGCCATGGTCGAGCAGTATAGTGCATCGGGTTTGTGTTCTGATGGCCGAGTCGTCAGAATGTGGGTTCGAATCCCAACCACGACCGTGGTGCTTATGTCCTTGAGCAAGACACTTTACCATAATTGTTTCTCTCCACCCAGGGGTAAATGGGTACCTGTGAGGGCAGAGTTGGTTGTTGTGTTTGATTAGCCCTATATGCGCCGAAGTGGCAGCAATTGAGCTGTATACTCCCCAGGGAGCTGAGATGGTTTCAGGAATGATTTATGAGCCTGATGAGCAGGGGGTAATACTGTAATGCGCCTTGAGCACCAGTTTGGTGGATACGTGCGCTATGTAAGTCTAAATTATTATTATTATTAGTAGTATGAAAGCACTTCAGACAAAAATCATTTCTCAGGATGATCGATACACGTATCAACTTGACACCAAGTAAGTTTTTAGATAACTATTTGCTAATTTGATGGTTATTACCAATGGTTTAACCTCCACCTGCAACGTCGTCCCATTGTTCCTTCGCTCCATTATTTTGCACGAATGGAGCGATCCCTAAACTTATTCTGGGTTAAAACAAAATCGTTATACATGTTGCTGCGACCACTTCCTCCACTAACAAGTGAAACGTCTGAATTAGATGCCGTTTATATACCCACCTATAGAGCAGAGGAACGCCTTGTTATTCTTTAACAATGAAATGAGTTGTACTAATCTGTTAATTACGTAAATCCCCTATAGAGCTGAGGAATGCTATATTCTTTAACAATGAATATGAGTTGTACTAATCCATTAATTAAGTAAGTCCCCTATAGAGCAGAGGAACACCTTCTTTAACAATGAATATGAGTTGTACTAATCCTGTTAATTACGTAACAACTTTGAATGAACAATATCGCTCCATTCGTGCAAAATAATGGAGCGAAGTAAACAATGGGACGACATTGCAGGAGGAGGTTAAGTCGGCTTATACCCTCGGTAACGCGACATTCTTGGTTAAGAATGGCCCTCGGGCTTCGCCCTCAGGCCATTCTTACCCACGAATGTCACGTACCTCGGGTATTATCCTTTACGTACTTTCCCTTCAATGTAAACTTGTCTTACACTTCAGACAAAACAATTCCTCAGGATGCACCCCAGGTGTACCGTGGTTTCTGAGCAAATATGGAGAGTTTATTGTTTTTCATTTCTGGTGACAATGATGACGCTTACCAATTTGACAGCCGATGCAAATGCCCCGAGGACCCCCGCCGCACCGCCACAATCTCTCTTCATCCCGGGCATGGCCGTCTGGAAGAAAGAACGAGAGAACAAGAAAACATGTGCTAACGAACCATTCCATATTATGAAGTACCGACTGTTATCATTATTGGTAAAACTTGTAGCTTTGCATGGTGAAGAGGATAAGTAAGACTAATTGTGGTGACACCATGTGAAATTCTCTAAGGATTTTGGAGGATTCAGGTTATGTGTAAGCAAATGGGCCTTGGGAGTTAGGAAGGATTCAGGTAATGTGTAAGCAAATGGGCCTAGGGAGTTAGGAAGGATTCAGGTTATGTGTAAGCAAATGGGCCTAGGGAGTTAGGAAGGATTCAGGTTATGTGTAAGCAAATGGGCCTTTGGAGTTAGGAAGGATTCAGGTTATGTGTAAGCAAATGGGCCTAGGGA
Organism: Zoroaster sp. YZ-2022; assembly: GCA_029582265.1. NCBI lineage: Eukaryota > Metazoa > Echinodermata > Asteroidea > Forcipulatida > Zoroasteridae > Zoroaster > Zoroaster sp. YZ-2022. The sequence goes on along the minus strand of CM055822.1, from coordinate 20,324,872 downwards.
GTTAGGAAGGATTCAGGTTATGTGTAAGCAAATGGGCCTTGGGAATTAGGGCTAATCAAACACAGCATCCATCTCTACCCTCACAGGTATCTATTTTTCACCTGGGTGAAGAGGAGCAGGTACGGTTAAGTGTCTTGTTCAAGGACACAATTAAGTCCTTAAAAATGTTTAAAAAAATTTCTGATGATTTACCTTTCCTTTGATTGATAAGCCTCCGGTGTCGTAGACGATGCCCTTCCCGACCCAAGCTATGGTCTGCGTTGCAGTGTCTGGCCTGTGGCTGAGCACAGCCATAGCAGGTGGGTGAGTTGCTGCCTTGCCTACCCCATAAATACCTGGTGAACAATTACAACATAGAAGGTAAATTAATTGCTTTGTACACTCAAGTAATAAAATGTTGCATTTTAAAACCCTCCTACACACAGAGGCCACTCCGATCCACTAAATTTTCAATATGTTCTTCACCAACCTTTAGTACATACAAGCCTGCTGTCCTTTCCAAGTAATCTTACAAAATCAACTGTGTGCCACCCAAGGCCACTGTAAATGTTTGAACATATTAGTATGGCCTGCAATGTATCGATGAGAGACCACTTTACCCTGTAATCTCAGTGGTGTGACAGTGCACAGAAGGGTAACCATAGGAGGCCACTGGCAACAGCTAATGGCTTGGAGTGGCCTGAATGGGTTGTTTCAAAAATTGCACTGATTGTAGGATGGTTAATTAAAGTACAGAATTAGTGAACTGTCTAGACCACTCAATACACAATACGTAAAATGAACAACTTTTTACCTAAACAGTACCCGTTTCTTGCATTTAGGGGAACGACAAATAATTCTCAAATAAATCTCTAATTTGTAACGCTGATAGACAACCATGATCAAAAGCTCTCTACTACATACTCTCCACATAATACAGATATAATAGTCAGGCTCCTTTACCTCCAAATCCTTGTTTCTGTAGGTCTTCTCCCCTGATGATCACAGGTTCTATACCTAGCTCCTTGCCAACTCTATGCACCTCCTTCAAACCAAACCAAACCCAAACAAAACATCCGTTAGCGATCACCGGGTTCGTGATTACTGTTGGTAATTACCAGGGGGCCCATTTCACAGAGCTGCTTAGCAGATAAAATTGCTTACCGGAAAACATTGCTTAGCGGATTTCTTTGGTTACCAGCCAACCTTTCATACAAAATGTATGCATTTTGGATGGTAGTCTGCTTTATTTTGCTTAGCAAAAATATTTTGCTTAGCAAAATTCTCTGCTTAGAAGCTCTATGAAATTGGCCCCAGGACAAAACCCAAAAATTTGAGAATTATTTTCTAAAAATCGTGCTTGGTTTGAAGATGATAATGGTACCACACAGTAACCGTAACCGCGCTCAATGCAACAAGATGCAACAAATGTAAAATGTTACTGCATCTTTATAGTTTGATGAAATTCGGGAGATAAACAATTGATTTAATTTTGCCCAACACCGACGTGTGTATAGCACTGTATACTCGGTGCTTTCCGAGTGTCTGTGGGAAAAAAACTTCACAGGCGACTAGGCGGGATTCGAACCTACGACCTGCTTATTAGTGCAGACGTCTCAACCAGGCTGCACGCTTTTCTGTTGTTTCATTGCATTGCGTTCGGCAGGGCACCGGTTAAATGCAAACCACCAGTTCTTTGTCAGAACTAATTGTGACCCGCTCTGTGGAAATGAGTGACAAGTCGCAAATTTGACAAATATACATTTCTATGTCGCCGGAAAGAGTACATAATCGGCTTTATTTTGGTATATGTTAGAGGTGTGTGGCATATTGCATTATGGAGATATGGCATTTGTAATAATCAATAATGTGCATAATTAACACAATTTATTGTTAGGAAAACAAGCATTCAAATGAAAACAAACGACATATTTAAAACAAAGTACTCACAAAAATCATTGATTTTAATATTTTATTGATTGAAATTGACGTTTATGTAAAAATATTAAGAAAATTTAAATCCTAATGATGTCAAAAACATGATAACCAAAAATCAGATGTTAAAAAAAAAAAAAACACCCTCTCAACATTCCATCGCCCATTACATGTAAACGCATGGTGCTACATGTGACTCATTTTCACAGAGCGGGTCACAATTGCTACTCAAAGGAGAATTTTTGTTCATATGGTGTCGCCGCAAACAGTCTTAAGGGGGCAGTTTCATTTTTAGCAAGCCTCCAGAGGGTCAGACCAGGTATGGCCATAAGACAATCTAAATGATGAAATTTGGATTTTCTGTGGTCGTGTTTTGTAAACATGTATAGATGTCACAACACTTCTTTACAAAAGAGCCCCCCAAGGTCAAAACTGTGACAGACGCCAGACAATATGATGTTTTAAAGGGCCAGTATTGTCATGTTCAGAGCAGCCTTTCAACAGGGCATGGAATCGATGTCCTAGTATAAGATGAACACAGTGACTGCAAATTACTGGCTCATTTATGCAGCAGCAACGGTAATATGACCTTACCATGTGGGAAATTATTTTCAGTCACTGAGTTAATCTAAAAGAAGCACTCCGGTGTCCTGTTGATCGTGACAATACTGCCCCTTTAACATGCTTGTTGTCACTCACGACAGTTATCCTAACTTTTTGTTTGTTTTAAATTACCTGCAGAAAATGATCAGTATTCATTTCATTGCACGGCGTGTCGACAATACGTGCAGAATGTCGGACGGCGTCTGCGGTGACAGCCAGGGCCTTGATGTCCTCGTCCGTAAGACGCTGGCTGCTGTTCTCGCCGACGAGGACGAACTCTATGGTCACGACACGTGCGCTGGACGTCTTGGAACCCGCCCTGCGAGAGAAAATGGGAAACGCCCTCGCTGCTGCACAGGCTGAAGCAAACACACTGCTGCGTTCGCACACAATCTGTAGACAAATAAATGAACCACAAATAAAACTAGACTCCCTCGTCGTGTGCCCGGAAGAAAGACGTAACGAAAGTGTGACCGGCAAAAGGTCGTAAGCAATTAATGTGCAAAATTGTGTTTCAAGAAAACCGAGTGTGAAAGTTTGGTCGTTTTTCTGCCATTTATAAGTCACTGTAGGAAAGTTAAATTCTGCATGGGAATGGAAAAACATGTCTTAGGAGTAATTCTAGCAACAAATATATAACAACAGTTATGCCCTACTTTTTTTCAAAGGAGCCATTTTATTGCTTACGACCTTCTGCTGGGACAAAAAGTTGTACTTTGTGTGCCCAGAAGAAGGTCGTAAGACTCTACCCTCTACCGGAAGAAGGTCGTAGAGTCTTACAACCTTCTTCTGGGCACACGACGATGTTGTCTATTTGATAACAGATGTTAACTTTTCAGAGCCTGGTGTAAATATGATTTCAGTGAAGCTACAATGACTTTGCACAAAAAAAAACAACAGAACAGATTCAATGGGTCACTTCCGACTTGAACATTCAACCAGAACCATCAAATAAAAAATAACAATTCGAGGCTGAATGGTAAGCCTCTGTTCTGCTTTCCTTCATATTTGATAATTTTGCTTCATTTCTAGGCTCGAGTTCTAGCCCTCTATTTTGATCATTCTTAAGTACATTTTGATGGTGGAATACACCCTTGGCCAATGATGGAGATTTTGAATACCTGAAAATACACTAGGTTTGAAGGTGGTGATTAACCCTAACCACCCCTAACCACCACTTTTTGGGGAAAAATTCAGCACTGTTGGAAACTGGTACTTTCACTTCTTCAAATTGGACAAAATTATTACCTGCCAAAAAAGTACAGGCCATAAGTACTGAATATGAAAGATCAACGAAAATGCATGGTGCATTTTGAAGATAAGGGCATGTTTCCAAAAGTGCACTGATGGTGTTTGTAGGAGTCAGGAAGGTTCCTAGCCAGAATACCTGGGGGGGGGGGGGGGGGGGGTTAGGGTTAATGTATACATCATTATAATTTACTCCGACATCATTATGGAGTGCCATGGTCGAGCGGTTTAGTGCATCGGATTTGTGTTCTGATGGCTGAGTCGTCTGAATGTGGGTTCGAATCCCAGCCGTGACCATGGTGCTTGTGTCCTTGAGCAAGACACTTGACCATAATTGCTTCTCTCCACCCAGGGGTTAAATGGGTACCTGTGAGGGCAGAATTGATTGATTAGCCCTATATGTGCTGTAATGGCAGCAATTGAGCTGTATACTCCCCAGGGAGCTGAGATGGTTTCAGGAATGATTTATGAGCCTTATGAGCCTTATGAGCAGGGGTAATAATATAATGCGCCTTGAGCACCACTCAGTTGGTGGATACGTGCGCTATATAAGTCCACACATTATTATTATTATTATTATTATTATTATTATTATGACGCCTTGTTTCTCTCAACCCAGGAGTAAAAATTGGTTCCTGTGAGGGTAGATGATTGTGTTTGATTATAGCCACTGTAGTATTATTATTATATTACAAATCTCTGCAAAAAGACCCTCTTTTTTCAAACAAAGTGTACCAACCACGATGCATTCCTTGGCCATCCCAGGCAGACAGTTCTTGACCAGTTTGGTGAGGGCATGGGAGCGCGACGGCGTATTGTGTCGGCTGACCTTCGGGGGTAGAGCAGCGACCGTGGCATTGTTGACCCAGAGTGAGACAGAGTCAGTCGGTGACGGATGCAGACTGTCCACGGCCACCTTGAATGTCTGTTTACGCCCAAAACAAATAAAGTTTGTGAGGTGTCTTCAAATACAGTGAAACTCATTATATAAAAAGTGTATAATGAGAAAGTTTCTCACTATACCATCATTCTTCAGCAGACGGACCATCAAGTTCTTGGGTGAATGACATTGTCTTGTCATGTCATTTTCCAGACCAACCATCGGCTCGGGCCAGACTCGACCTCAGGCCTTTCAAGCCGTATCAGTAATCGGGTAGAATGTCATATCGACCGCCACTTTTTCTCATTCAATATAACAGATAATGTAATCTTACCTACCCAGTAAGGTGGAGAACATATGGATGATGATGGACATATACTTCAAGGCAGGCACGTGCATACATAGGTCCCAAAGGGTGCTTGAGCCCCTGCCCTTTTTGCCTAGTATAAAAAGTGCCCTTTTTAGCCCAAGGTTTTTTTTTTTTTTTTTTTTTTAATGAATTATTAAGTTCCTGTTGCGCATAGACTGCCCTGCCTAGTTGAAAGATGTCAGGATAGAATAAAATTAGAATAAATATTAGGTCAGCAGAGATGCCCCTTACTATTCCTGTGCACGGGCCTGCATGTGCCCCTCCGCGAAACTAGATTTCACGCATAGCCGCGTGCGCCTATACGTCTTTGATAGGCAGGCACACGCTGTCACTGAAACACGAAATTGACATCCCGCTCCCACTAGAGACCTATGTCTTACAGTTAGCCTACTTCAAAGCAACTACTACACTTACTTCATTAGGTAGGTAAGCTATTTGCCCCAATACATGTTCATTTTCGGTTTTGTGTTATTGGTGCACTTTATGATTGTTTGACTAGGCGGAGCTCCGTTTTCTTGTGCAAATATCAGGTGATATGATACGTTTATTATAAATTTGAGACTTAAGGGGATAATTAGACTTGGTGGACTTGGTCCTTGACTATAGGCTCACTCACCACCAGATCAGATTGTAAATGAAAACCAGTCATCAACATAATCTGATCTGATTTATTAATAAATAAACGCCCAAATTTTTTTTAGCTCGCATGGAATTACACTGCCCTTTTCAGACTCTGAGCCCCTGCCCCTCTACAACCCTGTGCACGTCCCTGCTTCAAGGATATTTATTTCATGAAAAATCAGGCATTTTTTGGTATACGATGACTTCCTCAGTCATGTCAGTCTGATCTTGTCAACTCCCCTGTTAGTGACCAACACTGTCATTGTACATGCTCAGTGGCAACTGTAATAGGATCCTTCTATTTTCTGAAGGGGAGGATGTTTTTAGAAGGGAAACAAAGTCCGAAAACCATCATAAAAGTGGATTTTAAAGAAAGTTTCCGCTTTCTGTACCCTAAAAAAAAAAAAAAAAAAAATCGATAGAATAATTTTTAACTAGTTAGTGCCTGCAAAAAAATTCCCCCAAAAACCTTTAAAAGTGGCAGTCAGATACGACATTCTTTCCCGGTAATCTAGTTCCTTGATCCAGAAAGAGGTTGGTAGCACACAGAATAATTTCTGCCGACCTCATTCTCATAGTGTAACAAGGAATTTTAAGATAAGATAGTGCTCAGGAAAATGTATGGCTAGGCCTATTAATATTTCAGGGAATTTTTCAAATGAAAACGGAGTTATACGAATACAAGATTTTCATCAGTATGGACCAAGTCTATCAAGTACCATAGACCAATTCGAACAATATTGCATTTTAGGGAACATCAAAACATCATCATGATTATCCTCGAGTTGCCCGAGGATCGTAGCGTCCACTTACACTAAGGTCAAATTGTGTCGGGAAAAGACGTAAATAGGACACAAATTTAACTTAATTGAACCATGGAGGAAACTAACGCAACCCGAAAGAGGGGAAAAATCCCAGTAACAATGCATCGTTTCTTTACCTCTGAATTTACCCTGGGCTCCAACTTGGAGCGAACTGCTTCATAGCTGATTGCTGTTAAATGTGGAATTTGGCCAATGATCAGAACTGACCGAGTACTCGGGTCAGAAAGGCTTTTCCCAGCCGAAAACTGAAGCAGAACGTTTGCCATGTTGATGTTGCAGCGCCCTCAAGCGAGCAAACATAAATTTATTTATTTATTTACTCTTGTAGCGCCGCAGCGCCGCGCCCCGCGACGCTAGCGCTACACTTGCATTGGCATCCTATGCACCTTATTATAGTTAGGAATTCCCCGCCCAAATATTAAACTGTATTGAATTAGGTAACTTGTTCACTGGAAGTTTAAGTAATTTGCATGATCATTAACATCGGCCACAGTGTGATAAGCTTAATGCTTGTAACGTAAGGCCGAGGTATTTGCCAGGGCTGGGGAGTGCTGTCAATCTATATTCTACCCTTCTCCTGAGGACGATCAGAGCATACTGATCGAAACATCGAGTTGTAACCTTCAGTTCTTTTCAGAACTAATTACTACTCAATAGAGAATTTCGCACGGTGTCACCGCAATTAGTCTTACTTATCCTCTTCACCATGCAAAGCTACAAGTTTTACCTATATTTTACCTTGGTATTTGATTTATGCACGCCCACATGAACAGGTGGTTGAGCCACCAATGGGCGGGTCCACAGAATGGCCCACGTGGCTGTAAGAACTATGCATAGTTAATACTGCCCACGCGCACTCATGTGTACGTGGCGGTTAGACAATGGGGCACTTTCAGTTAACTAGTTTCTGCATGTGTCTTCTTAATAAGATTCAGTATTTATACCTTAGTATGTGTCCAGGTGAAAACTGTATGGACACTTGTAAACAAAGAAAGAAAGAACTTGAGATGAATAGCTTTTTGACCTTTTAAAAGTTTAAAGTTTTTTTGGACTAACTGTAATTTAAATTTAGAAGTCATAGAATTCCTTGAAAACCTTTATTGCCTTAAAATGAGCCTTTAAGTTGGTCTTGTTAAAAAATAACTTGTACAAAAATATCAGTCTGTGTCAATATCCTTGTGAAGGATCTTGCTAATTATTAGAAAGCAAAAATTAGTTAAAGTTATGGATGCAAGATAGCAAAAGGACTCAAAGATACAGAGGTAATAGGCCGTATTCATAAAAATAAGTAATTACTTACTAGTAAATGCTATAAGTAAAAGCAACAGCTAGGTAAGTAAAAGGTCTAGTCTAAGCAATTGCTAAAAATCTTATTCATAACCATTTGCTAAATGATTACAGTTGTTACTTGCCTCGGCTAGTAAGTTCTCAAGTAGTTGCTATTGTACTACAGTACCATCCACGAGTCTCGGTATTTGGTGGTATGAAGGTGTTTGCAAGCCATTCCACATTTTCTTTGTCAAACCTAAATAAAGTTCTGTAAGTGGTAGGGTGGACGTAAAAACATGGCAGAAAATGTGATATGTCTGTATTGGCTAAACAGCAAGCCAAAAATTAGGTGCTTGTACAATCACTAGTAAATGCTAGTCGAAGGTCATTTTTATGAATACAAATTGAAGTAGGTGCTAATTTCTCTAGCATTTACTTATAAGTAAAAAGCAATTACTAATGCTTAAAACTTGTAGCTTTTACTTGAAAGTCATTGCTTATTTCTATGAATACACATTTAAGTAAAAGGGGGTTGTTACTTTAGTAAAAGCAATTACTTATTTTTATGAATACGGCCTATTATGTGGCAGATGTTGGTCTTATTAGGAAACTAATTTTCATATTTTTATATTAAGACATCTGTGATTAAGGTATATGAACTGAGATACGATACGGATAGCTGGGTAAATGATCAAGCTGTGAGTATAAAATGTAATTAAACCCCTAATTTAAAAAAAGCATCACTGCACTGATTTTGTAGCTGATGTATGAACAGAAATCAGAGACTCCCCCCCCCCCCATATGAATAATGTACACTTTTACTATGTCTGTAAATGCATCCATACGTTACAAGAATCAAGAGAGATGTACAAAAACAAACCTTTCAGCATTTCAGCTTATTTTATTGTCATTATCAAGAAAAGCAATCCTTGAGCAAGACACGTTACCATAATTGCTGCGAAGGCCGAATTGAACCCAGCCACTGGGGATGTACAAGCCAGTGCATGCTTAGTGCCGGTCCCAAGCCCGGATAAATGGGAGGGTTGTGTCAGGAAGGGCATCCGGCGTAAAAACCTATGCCAAATCAAATATGCGGATCATGATCCGCTGTGGCGACCCCTAATGGGAGCAGCCGAAAGAGGACAACATCAAGAAAAGCAATCAGATTTGTTTGCATTCATTCTAATGTGGGGGGAAAAAAATAGATCACAGCTGTGATGCATTTCACATTTTCTAAAAAAGTTACAGCATGTCAGACTAATACAATTTACCAATTTCAAGTTTTTAGAAATATAATTCAGTAAATTTGAAATTTGGTTATTACCTTTAAAGGGACAGTATTGTCACGATCAACAGGGCATGGAATCGGAGTGCTAGTTTTAGATTAACTCAGTGACTGAAAAGAATACCCCACATGATAAGGTCATATTACCGTTGCTGCTGCATAAATGAGCCAGTAATTATCAGTCACTGTGTTCATCTTAAACTAGGACACTGATTCCATGCCCTGTTGAAAGTCTGCTCTGATGATGATAATGTCCCTTTAAAATATCACATTTTCTGGTGTATGCCATAGACTATACTGTTGCCTGGAGGCTCTTTTGTTAAGAAGTGTTGTCACATCATCTATACATGTTTACAAAAGACGACCTTTAATAAAAAATGAATACAGAAAATAATGCAACTTTCATCATTTAGACTGTCTCATGAAAAGTACATGTACGCCCTGGTCCGACCTCTGGAGGCTTGTATAAACGATTGGGGAGGGGGGAAGGAGTCTTGAGTTTTGAAATTGTGATTAGTAGAGACTTTACAGCTCATGTATACAGCCGTATCGTACTGTCTGCTCCGCTTGAGAAAAGCCAGGGCTGAGAGGGGTGGAACTCGCACGCTAACACACCAAGACTGTTGGTGACCTGGTGACCCCGGAGAATCTTGACCGGGACGATCTGGGCATTCTGAAGGAGATCACTGGGTAGGGGGGGGGGAGGAGGAAAGAAGGAATCAGTTAGGCTCTCCGATTTGAAATGATCCATTTTAAAAAACAGGATACACTCTTGGTAAAAAAGTCTTTAAATTGACATATCTACAGAAACCAACCTGTTTCAGCTTGGTAACAAATTTCACATTTTCTCAAAATTGATGACATGTCCAACGGAATAATCTCTCAGGGATGTTTGGAACCATCACCAAGTAAATTTTTATAAATTGGTATAGAAACTGACCCTTTTATAGTTTTTGCTGAATTCATTCACAATTATTTGCATATGTGTGACGTAATTTTTACAAAAATAAGTCTGAAGTAACCAAAGCTTCCTTTGTGTAACACGCCCTCAAACATGTCTTTTCACAACATCAATGAATGTCACCCTAGAAAAGTCTACATTCCGAAGACATTGACATGAGGCTTGTTTCATTGAGTCCAAAAAAAAAATCAAAACATTTCCTTAAGACTCATTTTGTACGATTTGGTCACAGTTTTGTGTTCAGGATTGTTTCTTTGGAGGCTTGTCTAATCTAGGTAAACTACAACTCCACTTACTTGTAGACCTGACCGTGGCACACAATAACCAATCCGTCGTCTCCCGATGAAGCGAACAGCGGATAGCGACTGTGATAACACACGTCACGTATGGCCTGATGATGATTCCGTAGTGTCTTGTAAGGTCTGACAGACAGGTCCATGTCAAACCAGCTCAACTTGCAATCATAGCTACTCACAAGCACGTTGTCACCTAGAAAAAGAAAATAAATAAATTTAAAAAAAAAATATTGTAAGAACAATTGTTCCCTCTCAAAAATACAAAATACACAAAATATAACAAAATATATCCACACAATGAAATGGAAATGGGCAGGACATGTAGCAAAGTTGACAGATGGACGATAAAAATCACAGAATGGCAACCAAGAATAGGAAAAAAATATCCTGAGGTACCGTAATTTCCGGAATATAAGCCGCGGCTTATACGTTGATTTTGACACGGTAAAAGTTGCCTGCGGCTTATACGCGGTGCGGCTTATACGCCGAGGTATGAATCTTGAAGAACAAAACACAATGCACAATTAAGCAAAAATCGTTGGTAAACAGACAGAAACAGAAACCTAAAAACCTTTATTGTTCGTAGCAAAAATGGTCTGGTCATTGTCAGTTTTAGTGAGCGGACCTCGATACACACAGATTTATTCAAAACTTCTGAAAAAACCGTTGCAACGTTTAGCGCCAGCGACATCAGAATCCACAACGTAGATCGTAGTCTATGCCATGCGTGTACCAGAGAGCCAATGGGAAAATTCGTTATATCGTAGTCTATGGAAGGAGCCAATAGGAAAATTCGTTACGCGTGGCAGGCAATGAGTCATCGTTTCGTTGGTTGCCGTTGTAGTGATTACATGTACGTTGTGCAGAAAGCAGGCAACCAGCGGGACTACGTTCGACATTCCCGAATGCCGTAAATAGTGATACGGGAACGGAACAGCATAATAAAAATGGTGCAGAAATTTCAGAAAGCTACCCAGTTATTGCTGCCACCAAACTTGGGGAACTTCACGCATTTTGTAAAATATGCAGCACGGATTTCTGCATTAGCCATGGTGGCCTTAACGATGTCAAGAAACACGTGGAGTCGAAGAAACATCGATCCCACAAGCAGTGCCGTTGATTCCTGTACATGCACATGTATTTTGGACATGCGTAAAATGTGCCAAACTTTACTATTAGTATTACGAATTTTCACTTGTCAAGGTTGGCAGGTATGCTATTGTGTCTCTTTCAATACATTTTGACTCGAACGCAACACACAATGACCCCTTATGACCCCCCTTTTGTGGCGAAGTACCGACAGTGAGTGGCGTCCAGCGGGCCTCTGTGTGTGCGGCTTATACGCGGTGCGGCTTATATGTTGACGCATGAATCTTGTTTTGGTGATTTTGGGGTAGTGCGGCTTATACACCGCGCGGCTTATATTCCGGAAATTACGGTAGATGGAGGGACCTGGACAAGGTCGGCAAAGGAAAGAGCATTATGGAGGAGTCTGACAGAGGGCTACATCCTGTAGTGGATGGACGATGCATTTAGGCCTTTGAACAAGGCACTTTAAAAAAAATTAAAAAAATAATCACCGATACATACCTCCAGGGTGTACGGCGATACTCGAGATCCACTTAGCGTTTGTCAGTAATTTCTTAGTAAGTTCCTGCTTCAGAAGATTGTACACACGTACATATCGCTGCGTCTGAAAAGAAAAGGAAACCAATGCAAAATAACTAAATGAAAATATTGATTTACGTTTCACGATCATGAAATCAACCTTTGAACTGGTTCACACCAATTCAGATGTAGCCCTGGGCCCAATTTCATAGCGCTGCTTACTGGTGAGCAAATTTTTGTGCCAACTAGAGCAAGAAAATTCAGAGAGCGGCGCGTGCACGTTCACCATGGATTTGTATTGTTGCATCAGTCATTTGCTAGCTATAACGGCCGGCAAGTTAGCATGCCTTTCTCTATGCTTAACGGTTAGCAGCGCTATGAAATGAACAAACAGTAAGCAAAAAAATCGGCTGCTTAGCTATGAAATTTGGCCCTGGACCCCTGCCCACTGTTAGCAATGCCGAAAACTCAGTCAAGCCACCCGCATAAAAGCCAAGCGCTTGGCCGACATAGCAACAATCGTCATGGAAAGGCTTAACCCTATTGGTTAATTTGTGCCGTTTGACTGACAGCTAGGCTGGATGATTGTATTGTGAAAGTGAAAATTGTATTGTGAAAATTGTATTGTGGAGTGTCGTGGCCGAGCGGTCTAGCTTGCCGGACTCAAGTTCTGGTGTTAGCAGTGGAATGTGGGTTCGGGTCCCGGCCGTGACACTTGTGTCCTTGAGCAAGATACTTAACCATAATTGCTTCTCTCCACCCAGGGGTTCAATGGGTACCTGTGAGGGCAGAGTTGGTTGATTAGCCCTATATGCGCTGTAATGGCAGCAATTGAGCTGTATACTCCCCAGGGAGCTGAGATGGTTTCAGGAATGATTTATGAGCCTTATGAGCAGGGGTAATAATATAATGCGCCTTGAGCACCACTTAGTTGGTGGATACGTGCGCTATATAAGTCCACACATTATTATTATTATTATTATTATTATTATAAAGCAAATTTACACTTTGGGTAAAATGTCTGTAAAGAGCACTCTTTCATTAACCCTCCTACTTCTACTACAAGGGTCAAAATTGGTCATAATGTTGATATATACTTCCCAAGGTATATCTAGTGCACTTAACCCTCTCAGTACCTAATTGTTTTGACATAAACAACCGCTGGTGACCGCACTGTTTGACCACTCCAGCGTGAAGCACACATTCTTACACAACAGAAAGCGTGTGTTCAAAGGCCAATTTTACAAACTCTATTATCACCTTGAAGATATCGTTTGACAGCAAAATAAATAATAGAAAATATCTTACTTATTGAATTCCCTTTCATAAAATCCAAATAACATTAAGATCGGTCAATAAATGTCCAAGATCTCGGTCTTTGTTTCCTCAGTGTGATCTGTAAACTCAAACACTTTTTTGTACACAAACACATGGCGCTCCGTAGGTGTTTGGCATTTCGGATCTTTCCACTCCAGTTTGAAGGGATTGCATAATAGCAACCTTATTTTATTTCACCATCAATGGAAAGATCCGATCTTGCTCTTTCCAACCGTTGTAAGCTTGGGTATGGAGGGTGAACATGGACAAAACTACAGCTTTATAACAAATGGCCTTTGTGCTCAGGCTTGAGTGCTTTTTTGTGTGAAAGCTTGGTCGACTAAAGTCGCCTATGGTAAGGAAGAGGGGGTATGAGTGCAGTCGACTAAAGTCGCCTATGGTAAGGAAGAGGGGGTATGAGTGCAGTCGACTAAAGTCGCCTATGGTAAGGAAAGGGTTAAAAGTCAAACACTGTCAAACCTTACGTGTAGTAAGTACATGTACAGGTCAAAATGAGTCGACCGTTTTTGACTGGTAAAAGCATCGTCTTGTATTGTTCAGGGTGGTCAAAATGACGGTCAAAATGACAGTCAAAACCAGTCAAAAATGCCCCTGTGTGCACATTTGGGTCGACAGTCAAAACAGGCAGTTGACTGGTTTTGACCTCTATAGCAACTTCCCACTAAAGTGCAGCAATAGTAGGAGGGTTTTAATTCCATGTTAGAATGAATACAGCAAATCTGCATGCGTTCTTCTAAATAATAATAATAATAATAATAATGTAGACTTATATAGCACACGTATCCACCAGGCTGGTGCTCAAGGCGCATTGCATTATTACCCCTGCTCATCAGGCTCATAAATCATTCCTGAAACCATCTCAGCTCCCTGGGGAGTATACAGCTCAATTGCTGGCATATAGGGCTAATCAAACAACAACCAACTCTGCCCTCACAGGTACCCATTTACCCCTGGGTGGAGAGAAGCAATTATGGTAAAGTGTCTTGCTCAAGGACACACAAGCACCACGGTCGCGGTTGGGATTCGAACCCACATTCTGACGACTCAGCCATCAGAACACAAATCCGACGCACTAAACCGCTCGACCATAGCACTCTAAACGACACAATGTAAAAAAAAAAAACCTCAAACTTTCACAAGTTGGTTGTTGAATGTATATCTTAATTCAAAGAGAGTATGCATACTCATATGAACAAGTTTGCCAACATCACAAGTTGATAAACGTCTGATCATTTCGAAAAACTTACAGCAACAAAGAAGTAGGGTCGAGAGGGATGGAAGGCGATACACTGAATGAGACCCTTGCTCTTCTTGAACGGTGTCTGAGATCGTCTCTTAGACAGTTGATGGATTAGGACCGAGGAATGACCACCGTCTGGGACGACCGTGCCGAAGTAATCTCCCTTGCCGTGCCATACAATCTGCTTGGTCGCCTGAAGATATAAAAAAAAAGCAAACATGCTCTTACTTCTATATGATTGAAACTTTGCTTGAGAACTTCCTGAATCCACCAAAATCAATCAACATGCAGAAGAACAGGCACCCAGTTGTTGGACTTTAATGGAATTGGTACAATGACTCGTGCAAAGCATCCACGGCTTGGGTATACGTATTCCTGAATCCAACAAAAAGCAGCCGGTGGAGTTTGATGGATTTGGTACAGTAGCAAATGCAAAGCATCCGTGGCTTGGCTATACACAGTCCTAAATCCAACAAAAGCAGCCGGTGGAGTTTGATGGATTTGGTACAGTAGCAAATGCAAAGCATCCATGGCTTGGCTATACACAGTCCTAAATCCAACAAAAACAGCCGGTGGAGTTTGATGGAATTGGTACAGTAGCAAATGCAAAGCATCCATGGCTTGGCTATACACAGTCCTGAATCCAACAAAAGCAGTCGGTGGAGTTTGATGGATTTGGTACACATGGCTGCATGCTCAATTCGCATCCACCAGTGAATCCACCCAAATACAGCAAAACCAGGGGCTGGATATTGATGAACTAGGGGTGGTCACAGTTAAATAAACAACCAGGGAAACTGACTGGGTTCATAAATCAATATTTGGAGTGAACAAATATAAAGTGACTAGAGCGGGACTTGAACTTGCTACATCCGGTAAGGTTATATGAAGGTGGCAGGTTCAAGTCCAGCTCTAGTGAATTTTCTGTATTCAGTCCCAAAAATTTAATAAATAAATTGCAACAAAATTTGTTATAAAATTTGTTATAAAATTTTGCCAACATAACCAATAATGTACAAGTACATTTCCTTAAATGTAAACAAAATAAATAGCAAATTAAAAATAAAGTGATAAATCTGGAAAATCCAGGAAGTTTTCTGACTGGAATAGGAGTCTGTTTCAATCTGTTGTTTTCCATACCTTGAAATGTGTAAGGGTGAGCCTGAATCCCTTCTTCTTGTCTTCCTCTGACGCCTCCTTCCACTCCACCAACGCCGACGTCTTGGCCTCCTCCGGCTCCTCATACGCCTCGATCAGCCGGTCCGTGTCCGACACCACCAGTTTGTCTCCCAGCTCCGGATTGACGAGATGGACTTTGTTGTCGACCGAGACCGCGACGAGGCACACGGCCGCATTGGGGCACCATGCCACGGATTTGACAGTCCCGTCTACGTCAAGTTTTTTCATGCAGCGACCCGAGACCACCTCCCAGAAGCGCACGGTTTTGTCGTCAGATCCTACGAAATTTGGAAATTTTACAAATTAGTTGTTCAGAGAAGCTGCTGCATATGGCTTTCTAAAATTAGAATGACCTGTAAAATATTAATTTAGGAATTGAGGACCTCTCGTTGTTCCAATTGTTGTTGGACAATCTTTTTTCCAGTCATGACCCATGAAGCAATATAAGGACTTCAAACAATAATAACCGATAATCCAGGACAGATGAATTGCTGTCATCCAACGACCGTAATTCCATGTTGGAATTAATCTGAATACATTTTCACAGGTTGGTTTTTTATGTGTATCTTGATTTTTAGGTAAAACTTGTAGCTTTGCATGGTGAAGAAGATAAGAAAGACTAATTGCGATGACACCATGTGAAAGTCTCCATTGACTAGTAATTAGTTCTGAAAAGAACTGGAGGTCACATCCTCCAGTTGTAACCTCTAGTTCTTTTCAGAACCAATTACTACTCAATAGAGAATTTCACATGGTGTCACCGCAATTAGCCTTACTCATCTTGATTCTTATAAAGTATGGATGCATTGACAGGCATGTTACCAAAAGTGTACACTGGAATGAGGGCTGTAGTTATCTCACCTGAAACGAGCCACTGTCCTGTGGGGTCAACGCTGATAGTTCGGACGTAGCTTGAATGACCCAGGTAGACCACTGCCTGGGCTGTTGGGAAGGGCTGCAGATCTTTGGGTTTGGGTAACTTGGGTAGGAGATCCTCTGGCTCCACTTGGACCTTTGAAATAAAAGTTTTAAAATAAACTCAAATTTTAAACCATTTTTCAATCGAAAAATCATACCAAATCCTTGCTTGAAAAACCTACAACAGCACGTTTGACAAACAGACAACACCAACCAAGCATGCATGCATGCATGCATGCATGCAAGTGAGCAAGTAGACAAATAGTGTAGCAAGCAACTGTACAGGTAAATCGAAACAAATAAACATACACATGTAAAAAAATATTCAAGCAAGAAAACTCGCAATCAAGCCCAGGAATCATGCAAGCAGTTTTAGCTTGCTAAATTGCTTGATTGGTTAATCATAATCAATAGATCGATCAATCAAGCAAGCAAGCACACATGCAATAAAGTCAGCACTCTAGCAAGCAAGCAAGCACGTAGTTCAACAAAGACGCAGACAAAGAATAAATCCCTCATGTTCTTCTTACCCTCATGCGTCTCTGTCTCGGGCACAGATACAGGTCCAGACATCGCTCAAACCTCTCCCGTATGTAGTCCCTGTAGGCTGGTACCTTGCGGAAGGAATCCATGCTCTGAGGCAAGAAGTCCATCTTACGATCCTCCGGATGTGCCTCCTTCCACTCTTTAATCTGGAGAGGATGAAATGTGGGGCATGTTTAGATAATCGGTTAGGTGTTGTGGGGTGTGGTTTGTAAGAGGGGTGGGGTGAGGGTTAAAATTGTGTACTTCAAATAGAAAAACTATTTTATGAAGGAAGAAATGATTATTTTGCCCTACACCGACGTGTGTATAGCACTGCATACTCGGTGCTTTCCAAGAGTCTGTGGAAAAAACTTCACAGGCGACTCGGGCGGGATTCGAACCCACGACCTCCTGCTTACTAGTGCAGACGTCTTAACCTCTCGACCACCGAGCTTGCCCAATGACGACTGGCCGGCTAGAATCCTATATAGCAGCGGGTTCCGCGATATATATGGAAGAAATATTTATGAATGTGACACTGTACCTCTTCTTCTGTCGGGAGATACTCTGGTGGGGGCCGGTAAGACTCTTCGTGGCCCGGCAGTTTCTCCTTGGGGGCGGCGATGTGAGAGTGATGACGTTTTGTTAGTTCCGCATGGGCCTCGTTACTCCAGATGTTGTAGAATTTTGGGGGCTCATCGGGATCTTTCTTCTCCTTGCGTGGTTTCAACCATCCCATACGAATAGCGTGCACCATTCTACTGACCTGATGGTTAGATAGTTAATAAACAAATAATGAATGTTTATGAGTGCAATGGTGAGAATAGTTTCATGAGTTGAAAGATGCAACATTCCATCTTTCAACGAATGAAAATATTCTCTCCATTGCACGAATGCAAAACATTCATTATTTGTTTTGTATAACATCCAAGTAGATCTTTGTCATTTGATTGGAGGATAAAACTGTAAGAATAAACAAAATATACAAGATTCTATTCTGACATCCAGTACTTTATTTTTCGGCTTATGACGCACGGTTTGCTCGAATGGTTGTGTCTTGTCAAAAGAGGGCGTTTTGTACTACTGTGTATATAACGCATGATATGGTCCGGCGTGCAATAGATCAAATGGGATGGTACAAAAATGCACGGTGAATGGAACCAAAATGCACAGTTGATGATGTAGGCCATGTAATGGTTTAATTAATGAATTCCGCGTGACCTACAATCCTCCAATCTAATGACAAGGATCTACTTGGGTGTTATATAATAAATAATAATAAATAATACTATATAACGAACATTCATAAATGCCCATTAGACAGTTTACACAATCTGATTGGATGAAAAGTGATTGGTCTTATCAAAATCAGAGCAGTGCATTGCACACCAGCCGTTTCATTTAGCCAGCACGTAACACGTGGCTCAAAACTGAACCAATCAGAGTGAAGAAGTTAGTTTCTAGTCAAGCTTTTTTTTTTTTTTTTTTAGATGCAGTACACTGTCTGTCCTACCTCAAAAAGACCTATTTAAAAACAAAACATTTAAATAAAAACGGGTTTCAAACCTTTTCTTTCTCGAGCAGAGACGGAATAAAGCTGCGTTTGTGCTCCGGTCGACGGGTTACCGGGTGAATCATCTTCTCGTGGGTGAAGAAGTCGATGTATGGCTCATAGGGGTCAAGTGTCGTCTCCGGGTAGCGGCCATCTTGGATGCGTTGTATGAGGGCGACATCCTCATTGGGGAGGACGATGTCCGTTCCGGTCATCTTGTCGTACACCGTGCGCCTGAAATAATACAAACGATGCTATGATTGTCAATTACACTTGTTATAAACTCAGTTAAGGTCAAATCTGTGTCAAGTGGACATCCAAAGGGGGCGGGTCGATGGTGTCAAAAAAAAGAGTGGCGTACTCAAAAAGTATCATGAAATTACATGCATAAAAAAGATTGACCTGGAGCGGGTCTAGCGCACCGGACTCAAAGTTCTGGTTGCCGAGACGACAGAATGTGGGTTCAACTCCAAGCCATGCCGGTTGCAGCACTTGTGCCTTTGAGTAAGACACTTAACCATGAATTGCTTCTCTTCAGCCAGGAGTATAAATGGGGACCTGTGAGGGCCGAGATGGTATAACTGTGTTTGATTAGCTGATGAATGGCTGCCAAGGGGGTGCATACTTCCAAGGAAGTTGCGAATGATCCAGGAGTTATTATTATTATTATTGACACTGAAAATTTGTGTAGTGTACTGTATTGGAAAACCAGTGTTTGTGACATCATTAACGAACCTTGCAAGAAGTTAGGATGATAGGTGGCAGCAAACGTACTAGCCATTTTTTTTTTTTTTTCATTCTTTTCGGAATTCTGAGGATGCGCACGATATCTAGAATAATGCAAAAAAGAACCACTAAGTCTGCTGCCACCTAGAGTCTCCAAAGTGCCATTTGACTGACCAGTAGTCGGGGTTGTCCATCTTCTCCAGGAACTCTTCCAGTTCGTCCCTCTTGGGAGGTCGCATGATCTTCTGACCTCTGATGTCATAGCCGATGTGAGGGTAATCGTCGTACCATTCCATCGGTATATTGCCCACTGTATTACGGATGTCCTGAATGGGACAGATGCAATTATATTAGAACTAAATTTACACTTAGAGTGCAAGCCTGATATAGATTAAAACCCTAACTCCCTAGGCCCATTTGCTTACACTTAACCTGAATCCTTCCTAACTCCCTAGGCCTATTTGCTTACACATAACCTGAATCCTTCCTAACTCCCTAGGCCCATTTGCTTACACATAACCTGAATCCTTCCTAACTCCCTAGGCCTATTTGCTTACACATAACCTGAATCCTTCCAAACTCCCTAGGCCTATTAGCAAGCACATGACATGTACGCACACACGTGTTTCTAATCTGCGATACATGTACATGGCCAGGGACCCTCCCTGCATGCATGGAGCAATAAACAGTGTCCACTGACCCAAGCACTGACCTTGCAATCACTACAACAAACATGGATGTACATGTACCGTGGAAAGGCAAGTATGCCTAATAACCTCAATCCTCCAAAATCCTTCACTTTAGCAAAGAGCATGTAGCAAGTAACCTCAATCCTTCAAAAATCCTTCAAAAATCCTTCACTTTAGCAAAGAGGATTTTGGAGGATTTGGGAAGGTTAGGGTTAATCTCCCTTCCACTGTATGCTGCCGACCCAAATCCATTGTTCCTTGGAACTATACCGGGTATTAATGATTACATAATGACACCGCTGACGAACAATGTGACCCAAAAAAATTATGTACATACCTCCTCGTCCGATGAATCAAATTCATACTCATTGACCACCTTGCTCGTGCTGGTTGTTTGGCCCGCGTCAACCTCATTGTCGTTGGCCTCCGAGGTCAACTGAGAGGGCGATGTTTCATTGTCCAGCTTTGCCGAAGATTTCGGATTGATCTTTCTTCGTCTCAGCTGCTGGGTGAGTCTGTCTAGTTTGCCCCGGCTTGGAGACTTCTTCTGAAGAAAAATAGAAGAAAACAGACATTTGAAGGCATGATTTAGGCGTTTGTTTCTGCCCAACATTCTCCTGACAAGTCTAGACGGTCAACCACTTTAAAGGGTAACACAGTCTTTCAATTTTGTGAAATTATTCAGCAAACTTTCCAAATTTTAAACATTTACAAATGTACACTTTGAGTAAAATGTCTGTTACTGCATCCATACTTTATCCAACGTGGAATTTCTGTCGTGGATGACAGAAATTCATTTTGGAAATTATTTCCTTAACCCTCCTACTATCAGTGCAAATTTATGAACAAACCATTGAGGCCACTCCAAGCCAGTGTCGTGGCCGAGCGGTCTAGCGCACCGAATTCAAGTTCTGGTGTTGCCAGCAGCAGGGTGTGGGTTCGAGCCCCGGTCGTGACACTTGTGTCCTTGAGCAAGGTACTTAACCATAATTGCTTCGTCCTTCGGATGGGACGTAAAGCCGTAGGTCCGTGTGTTGTGTAATGCACGTAAAAAAGAATGCGCCTTGAGCACCACTTAGTTGGTGGATACGTGCGCTATATAAGTCCACACATTATTATTATTATTATTATTGCTATGGAAGGCAGTGGCTCCTAATGGCTATATTGCATAGTAACATAATACTTCATACGTCTGTTGGTTTTAGTGGTTTGTGATTGATGTATTGCAGGGGCATACTATTATGTTCCAGTCTCAGTGGCTGGTGGTGACTTACTATTGACAGTCTGTGTTTACAAAATAACTGCTGAAAATCCTAATGATAGGTTTTTTTTACAGTGGTCTCCAGTGGCCTCAGAGTTTTACATACACGATTACTTAAAAGGGTTAGTGTGGCAAAACCCTCCTATGGTTTGACCTTTCAAAACCTTTCAAAATCTGCTTACTGGCCAAAATGGCTATCAATAATTATGAACCCTTTAAAACCCTCCAGAATTTGTTGCTACTGAACAACCACACCTTTCAATACCCTTTGAAAGGTATTGAAACATTTCAACACCAGTTTGTTCAGAGAGTTGTTACACCTTTCGAAACCTTTCATAGGTCCCTTTTGTCAGACAGTTTTCTCACCTTTCAAAACCCTTCAGTACAGCAAACTTGAAAGGTTTTGAAAGGTCTGACAATTCTATGGCAACTGCACTGTACATAGGAGGGTTAAATGCACAAATGGTATGTGTACAACGTTATTGGACATTTAGTGGTTGGGAGTGGCCTCCATGTGTAGCAGGGTTAATTTTACTAAAATGAAAGCACCTGAAACAGAAATATTTGGATCAATGTTTAATACCATCATCAACTTTACATCAAGTATACCGGCTTTAACCCTAACCCCCTTAGAAATGTTGGCTAAGAATTCAACAAATTCCATCAGCATGCAGTTACATGTACATAACCATCAAATTGATGGACTCCCATTACAATTGATATACCCGGACTCATGCAAAGCATCAATAGCTGGGCTATACACTACCGAATCCATACAAATCAGGCAAAACCAATGGTGGATTATGATGGGATTTCAGTGGTTGTGCAAAGTAAAATAATAATAAATAATATTTTCTTTTTGCAATTTGACAAATTAACCCTAACCCCCTAGCTGTTTTGGCCACGAAGCTTCCTGAATCTGCCAAAATCCAACACCATGCACAAACACTACCAGCCAACTGTTGGACTTAGCTGGAATTGGGACACCCAGCCCTATGCAAAGTATCCCTGTCTGGGCTATACAGTACTGAGTCCATCAAAATCCAACACCATGCAGTAACACTACCACCCAACTGTTGGACTTAGCTGGAATCGAGACACCTGGCCCCATGTAAAGTATCCCAGTTAGTATTGAATCCATCAAAATCCAACAAACCCTGCTGTTGGAGTTTGAATGGTTTGGGGTGGTTAGGGTTAAGAATTTCTGTGTTTTCCATCTCCACAAAGGTAAATCACTTTTGCTCCCTCTTGAAATCAAATGAGGGCGCTATTGTCTCCACTGGATGTACCTGTACCTTATCCTTCTTTGCGTCAGCTTCTTCTTCGTCGTCTCCATCTCCATCATCATCCCATTCCGTTGCCTCCTCTAGAAGTTTCTGCGCCTCCTCCTCGGAGATCTCATCATCCTCATCATCATCATCGACGTCATCTTGTCCACTCTCCTCGCTGTCCGTCATTTCTCCTTCCAGCTCCTCATCTTCGCTGTCACCCTCGGACTCACTGTCGCTGTCACTGTCATCGTCCATCGGGGCATCTACAAACAGATCATCCTGTAAAGAGAGAGAGATACAAACATGGTTCTTCTTTCGTGGCAACTGACAACGCAACGTTTACTCAGAGTTATCACTTTGGGGTCAGAACATCAATAGGCAGATTCACGCAAGCCGCCGCTGGCGGCGCACTTCAAAAGCTAACTTTAGACATCGCGATTGTGACCGACTCACTCACATCCGGGTTCTCGCGAAAACGTTCCCCCTGGCTAGCTGTTTATATGTCGTCGCAGCTCGCGTTGTCGCTGTGCGGATTAATCGTTAATCTGTAGACGCCATCTTAGATTCATTCATAAATTTTGCTTCGTTTCAATGCAAAATATCCGACCTCGGACGTTAGAAATATCGCCGTGTTTACGACCCGTTTTTCATCATTGTGCATGACGGAAATTCATCATCAATTTAGAGGTATTGGATGGTCTTCACGAAACTTGAAACCACGAAAAAAGGATACACCGTATCGTGGTGCCAACTGTAACGTTGGTGGAAAAACAGTGCAACTCGCGGAAAATGATCCGACAGCAAATAAATAAAAAAATCACCTCTATCGGCGATTTGACTCGGTGAATCGGGGTGTCACGCACGCTTAATCGGGGTGTTACGCACGGGTGGATTTTGGTATTCAATGAGATTTGTTTGTTATAAAAGGGGTACATGCTATATAGACAATAGTACTACAAGGATACGTTGCAGGCAACTGCGGTCACAACTTTTCAAATGAAACTGGCCTCCAAAATGACCAAATATTTAAATCAACAAAAAATCGTAACTTTGCACAGGGTTAACCTATCATGACCATTGACCCCTCATTTTCTTTCTAATTTGTTGCTCTATCCAGTGATATGACATTTAAAAGAATTGAAGCAACTTCAAATTTTCATGAAACTGCCTAACATCAATTGCGCAAGGGTGACAGGACTTTACTTACAGTGCAGGCGATTTAATGAGACGTGTTCATGCCACGCAATCGATGTTCTGACCCCAAGGTCATCACTCATGTGCATTATTCAGCATGAACGGCATGAAAAGTTTGTACACAGATTGGCCGTTGCTCTGAGAAATGTCGGGGAAATCCTCTTTTTTTAGACATCTTTCAGCCAAAATCGTTTCTCCAAGGCAAGAGGGAGTTAAGAAGTTACAGTGCCTGCATTTCCTCGGTTCAGCCAACAAAGACAGGTAAAAAAAGGTGAAAATTCAGTACAAACTTTACAGGTATACGAACAGGAAGAACTCTTTGTCAGGACCGTATCGGAAGTGTACTTTGCACTGTAGCCTAAATAGGGTCCTATTAATTTTGTATTATCAGGGCTAGCCTAGAGACTGAGTTTGTCATCCAATTCCAAGAATCCAAGTTCCAACCCCTGCCTGCATGCATGATTAATGCCCCTTGCAATGAAAATGTCTTCTTAGTTTATTAGTATTACCTCTGCCTTTCCAAAAGGATCAATTTTCTCCTTCGAATCCAGGGATTTCCTTTTCAAGTTTGCCATGCTGATATAAAACGTACTGTTGCACGCTTATAGTACATGGAATGGAACTTTACCAAGGTGATGTGTGAACACGTTTTCCCGTTTTTGCACTATGTCAACTAAGCGCCTGTTACCTTGTGGTCTTGTCATTACATAGCAACATTATATCGTCTGGGTACTTGACCAACAAACAAGATCGCCAATAGGGGGCGCTATACCAATGTTGTAATTATTAGAAAACAGGGAGTGGGAAACAGGTGGGTGTGTTTTTTGTCAAAGTCAAGATTTATGTCAACGTAGGTGATGTTGTTGTAAGGGTGTGCTGTTGATTCTTGTCTGCCTTTGTTTAAATGTCTCATCACGTACAGTTACATTGAAGGGATGATTGCTAACTTGAAGTTTGAAGTTTGAAGTTTGAAGTTTGAAGTTTGAAGTTTGAAGTTTGAAGTTTGAAGTTTGAAGTTTGAAATTTGAAATAACGTCAGGCCTGCAGGCCCTGTGCTTTGATAATCCTGTGTACGCGGTGCCAGTGGCTATAGAGTATACTTGTATAGTATTGTTCGTAACCACTGGAATATACTGTAACAATAGCCACTTTGTTAATGTTAACCCTTTCGTTACCGATTTGTTTCAACAGGATGTCCCACTGGTTACCGAATTGTTTGCCCAGTCATGCATGAATTCACACATTATTGCACAACAGTATGCATCCATTTACAGGCACTTTTTCTAAACTCGTTTTTCATCATGAAGAATTTGTTGGAGAAAGATATATTCAATGAAATGATTGTTGCTTATGAAATTCCCTTTCATATGATACCAAAATCATTGACATTGGCATTGCGTATAAAATGATCGGGTTATTTATTTTACTTCCCCTGAGCATTTGTACACAAGTGTATGGCATTCCATAGCACAAATGGCCATTGAAAGGATTGACTTGTATTATGTCTGATTTCTATAATAGCAACACGTAGGTCGGGATATACCATTAGAAAGATAAGGAATCAGTCTTTCCAACCATATATAGCATGGATATGGACTGCAAAGAAGGGAAAAAATACAGCTGTTTTAAAAGCTGGTCATGATACTCCCAATTAAGTGCTGTGTGTGTGGTGACCTTGGTCGACTAAAGTCGCCAATGGTAAGCAACAGGGGGTATGTGTGTTGTCGACTAAAGTCGCCAATGGTAGTGAAAGGGTTAAACTAAAGCCTTTATTTAAACACATTTGGCCTTATTGTGATAATTTTTATATTAATGTTAATTTTTAAATCTTGATGCCAACAGCATATAAAACCATGCCGGCCATCCAACGCCAAGGGATCGGCGCCCAGGCCAATGGGCACAGCCATATGGCCGATGACCACCACGCTGATGATGTCGATGACCATCATGATCACTATGGTCACTGCATACAGGACATCAACGATGACATCTTAACAAACCAAGGGGGTCCATTTAGACCTCTGGTTGTCATGGAGATATCGGAGAAGACAACGGACGAGACAAGAAGGTGGTTGATAGAACGTATCGAGTCTTCGGAGGATAAGGATGGGGCTGGTAAGGATACGACATTCTACCTGGTCTATGTTTTTTTAAGCTGTAATACAAGAAAACTAACATAATTATTCGTATTCATCCTCTCTGTTATTGACACTTAACTAGCAAAGTCTCAGTTTTTTAGAGCTGTTATTTTTTCTTTTGCTTGTTTTTTTTGGGCGGCGGGTCAGGTCTAAGAGCCAGACAGTCTGTTGGACATGACAGTGGGAGGACAGTCTTGGAGATTGGCGCATCGAGGGAGCGTTTACTCGAGGGTGCGGAGAAGGCTTGCCTGAAGAAGAAGTGCAAAGACGGAACTGTACGTGAATTTACCCGGGTTCACTCTGACCAGTTTGATTGTGAAGGTAATGATGTTCTGCATCTCTCTCTCTCTCTCTCTCTCTCTCTCTCTCTCTCTCTCTCTCTCTCTCTCTCTCTCTCTCTCTCTCTCTCTCTCTCTCTCTCTCTCTCTCTCTCTCTCTCTCTCTCTCTCTCTCTCTCTCTCTCTCTCTCTCTCTCTCTCTCTCTCTCTCTCTCTCTCTCTCTCTCTCTCTCTCTCTCTCTCTCTCTCTCTCTCTCTCTCTCTCTCTCTCTCTCTCTCTCTCTCTCTCCTCTGAATAGAAAGGTTTTTTCAATATACATCAGGCACGTAGCTTTTAGCAAATATTTAGGGGAAAAAAATCGGCCAATATAGACCTTTGGTAGAATGTCTGTAAATGCATCCGTACTTTTTACTTATATGAATCAAAATATATTTACATTTTCCAGTGTGTTAACCCTCCTACTATTGCAGCACTTTAGTGGGAAGTTGCTACAGAGGTCAAAACCAGTCAACTGCATGTTTTGACTGTTGACCCAAATGTGCACACAGGGGCATTTTTGACTGGTTTTTACTGTCATTTTGACCACCCTCAACAATACCAGACAATACTTTTACCAGTCGACTCATTTTGACCTGGTTTTTGACTGGGTTTTGACTGGGTTTTGACTGGGTTTTGACTGGGTTTTGACTGGGTTTTGACTGGTTTTTGCTGTCATTTGCTGTCATTTTGACTACCCTGAACAATACCAGACAATACTTTTACCAGTCAAAAACAGTCAACTCATTTTGACCTGTAAATGTACTTACTACACATAAGGGGCACTAGATATACCTTGGGAAGTATTTCAACATTTTGACTGATTTTTGACCCTTGTAGTAGTAGCAGGGTTAAATAGTGTTCAGTGCCTTTCATAGCATGCATAACATGATTAAGTCACCTTACAAATCTACTATTTCTGTTATTATTATAAATAGGAGTAAGATTTGTGGTAGAAAAATGTAACAATCTCTTTAAGAGTTGTGAAAAGGATTGGTTCTGAGAAAGAACCAGTGCTGAGATAATTGTGCATCCACCGTGCTAACAGGCCTGTGATTTCTCAGGATTTTTCCTGATTTCAGAATTTTTTTTTTTTACAAATCTCCCTTTGCTTCAATATTTTCTTGAAAGAAGAGAAGAAGCCACCAAAGGAAAGAAAGAAGTACCCTGTATTGAGTCCAAACCTCCAGTTTCTTGTTTGTGCGGATGTGGAGATGTGGAGATGTCTGTAAAACCTCAAAAACTAAACATTCAGGGGGCTTTGTCCTCTAGACCAAAGGGAGACCCAGGCTCACTACCCATATTTCAGGATTTCAGGAATCACATCTCTGGCTAAGCTTCAAATTCTATAATAGTTGCGGAAACCCTCTTTTTTTTTACTGAAAAAAATGACAAACCGGTGTTTTTTTTATTTTTATGAATGACAGAAAATTATTTCCTGACTACTTGTGAGTGCCAGCGCATTATCTATTACTTACTCCTTCATATCGGTAACCCTACCACAAGCAGTATCCCTGGAACTGACAATGTAGTGATGTATGAGAAACAGAGAATTGGTAAGTCTTGTTCATTGGTGTTTGTTTGTCGTGTTTGTTGTAGAGCAAATAAGAGGCTGTAGAGGGAAGGTACAGCATTGGTAATGTTGGCAAAACTGCTTCTATGAGTATGCTTACTTTCTTTGAATCAAAATATACATCGAATGGAAGGTACAGCGTTGGTAATGTCGGCAAAACTGCTTCTATGAGTATGCTTACTCTCTTTGAATCAAGATATACATCGAAGGGAAGGTACAGCATTGGTAATGTTGGCAAAACTGCTTCTATGAGTATGCATACTCTCTTTGAATCAAGATATATATTGAAGGGAAGGTACAACATTGGTAATGTTGGCAAAACTGCTTCTATGAGTATGCTTACTCTCTTTGAATCAAGATATATATTAAAGGGAAGGTACAACATTGGTAATGCTGGCAAAACTGCTTCTATGAGTATGCTTACTCTTTTTGAATCAAGATATACATTAAAGGGAAGGTACAACATTGGTAATGTTGGACAAACTGCTTCTATGAGTGTGCTTACTCTCTTTGAATCAAGATATACATTAAATGGAAGGTACAACATTGGTAATGTTGGCCAAACTGCTTCTATGAGTGTGCTTACTCTCTTTGAATCAAGATGTACATTGAAGGGAAGGTACAGCATTGGTAATGTTGGCCAAACTGCTTCTATGAGTGTGCTTATCGCATGGTGTCACCCCCTGCAGGCATCACCCCCTGCAGGCATCACCCCCTGCAGGCATCACCCCCTGCAGGCATTTCACAGGCGCCCTGCTGAATGCAACAAAATTCAACAACAGAAAAGTGTGCAGGCTGCTCAATGCAACAAGATCCACCAGCTAGAACAATAGTTCTTTTGTTCTCTGCTGAGGGCAACAATATGCAACAACTTTTGACTTTTGTTGCATTGAGCACGGTTAGGGTTAATCAATATATACTACTCAAAACAATTTAGGGAACACCGGATTTTTAACATCAAATAGGTTTGAAATGTTCCATGAACCGGGATTTTCATTTGCAACCCCCTCTCTCTTTCAGTAGTCATGTCATGAAATATGTAATCACTACATGCATCCTTTATCATCTGTTTCATTGTGCAGTTGTTTCTCATCAATTCTGTGAAACATTGTGTTTATCTGAAATAAATGATCTTGCTTTAACTGAGATTATTCCGGTGT
The DNA here is from genome assembly GCA_029582265.1 of Zoroaster sp. YZ-2022. NCBI lineage: Eukaryota > Metazoa > Echinodermata > Asteroidea > Forcipulatida > Zoroasteridae > Zoroaster > Zoroaster sp. YZ-2022. Next base: position 20,295,914 of record CM055822.1, on the reverse strand, counting down.
TCCCTAAATTGTTTTGAGTAGTATATATGACATAAAACACAATAAAGGGGGCCACTTTCCTACCGTCACGTTAGCAGTTTTTTTAATGGTTGTAATTTATTTTTTAATATCTGAAACCACCAAAAAAGAATTTCAACATTTGAATAGACATGCATGCTTATCCTAAAGATAATTTGAGTTGATTATTACTATTATTTTTTTAATTACCCTAAAATTTCCATCAACAAATGGACGGAAAAGTGAGGTAACTTTTTCCGTCCAATTTTTATGGAAATTTGAGGGTAAAAAAAAAAAAAAATAAATAAAATAAATCAACTCAAATTAGTTCTAGTATAAGCCTGCATGTCCATTCACATGTTGAAACACTTTTTGGTCGGTTTCAGGTACTTAAAAATAAATAACAATAATTGGAAAAACTGCTAACGTGACGGATGCAAAGTGGCCCCCTTTATTGTGTTTTATGTCATATACACAAAAATTACATGAAATAAATCATCCTGTGAAAGTTTTGGCTGATTTTGGTGTGTCATTTACGGGAAAAATAGTAAAAATGCATTCAGATTTGTGGAATTAGGAAAGAGTATTCATATTGAAATCTTTTCACAGCACCTCAGTCAAAATGATATCTATGGAAGATTAATACCGTCATCAGCTTACACCAAGTAGGTTTCGCATTACAATTTGACCCTTTGGTTTATTTTTGAACTAAATTTTGACGTTAATATTTTGACCGATTTATTTTGGGTGTTGCAGTTCCGAAGTGCATGGACGCTAAGATTGTGACCCATCTGTACCCTCTGCACATCGCCAGTGAACTCTCGTCCCTGACTAAGATATGGTACAAGAGTTTCAACAGTCTCAATGCACAGCCTATTGGTAAGTGCTTACCCCCAGGGTGGGGGGGAAGGGAGGGGGAATTGTTATATACAGTCCTGTGATTTCTCAGAATTTTTCCTGATTTCAGGATTTTTTGCATAAATCTCCTCAAAATTTTCTTGAAAGACGAGAAGTGGCCAGCAAGGAAAGAAAGAAGTAGCCTGTATTGTGTCCAAACCGCTAGTTTCTTGTTTGTGGGAATGTGGAGAGTCTGTAAATCCTCCAAAGTTAAACATCCAGGAGGTTCAGGGGGCTTTGTCCTCTAGACCAAAGGGAGACCCAGGCCTGCTACCCATTTTTCAGGATTTTTTTACTTTTGTCAAATCACATCCTTGTATATAGTCCTGCTATTTAAACCGTCAGCTTTAGTTTGGTACAATTTTTCCATTCAAAACTAGATGACTGGCTGTTTATGAATGATGGATTAGCTGTGTCAGATAACAGAACCATGTACATTTCAATTGTATCAATGCAGAACATATCCGGGAATACTTCGGGGAGGCCCTGGCCATCTACTTCTCCTTCTTGGGGTTCTACACCGCCGCCCTCATCCTGCCGGCCACTGTAGGCCTCATCTATTACCTCTTCTTCACCTTCTGGGGTCCGCCCAGCCACGGCTACGCCGTCTTTGCCATCTTCAATCTCATCTGGACCACGCTCTTCCTGGAGGCCTGGAAGCGCAAGTGCGCGGCGATGGCCTACACCTGGGGCACCTACGGCATGGTGAAGTTCGAGGAGCCGCGCCCGCAGTTCTACGGGCCCCTCCACCGCAACCCGATCACGGGCCGCGAGGAGCCGCACTACCCGAAGTGGAAACGCAGCCTGAAGAAGGTCGGGGTGTCCGTCCCCGTGATCGTCCTCTTCCTGCTGGTGTCCTTCGCTATCATGCTGGGTAGCTTCACGTGCGAGGATTACATCAAGGCAAGGATGGACATCGCGAAGATGCCAGGCCAGGCCGCGTTCCTACTGCCCAGCATGATCTACGCAGTCACCATCGTCGTCATCAACAAGTTCTATCGACAGCTGGCGTCGTTCCTCAATGACTGGGGTGAGGATAGACATTCTTGTTCAAAGCAGAGCTTGGAGATCATTAGAAACCCCTTTAAAATTCATAGAATGTTTGACACTTCGATCTCCTTTTAGTGATTTCTTGTTGCGTTTACAATTCCACAAAGTTGTTTTGGGCGGATAAACCAACCAAAAGTATGATATGTAAGAAAGCAATTGCAGGAATATCCCTGAAAGCATTCTTGTGAGATTAATAATAATAATAATAATAATAATAAAAATTATCATCAAATCAATGAGTTGGAATCCCTCCAAAGTTGCTCGTGAATATTTTCCACAGAAAATGTTCAGTAAGCACATTGTAAAAAGGGGCTGACCCATCTTGGGCACAACAAAATAACGTCAGTTATGTTCGTTTCCCACGCAGAGAATCACCGCCTACATTCAACTTACGAGAACAACTTGATAGTGAAATTAGTCGTGGTAAGTTTGGACATTTGAAAATATTGAGTATTATTATAAGGTGCTGTTTATTTCCAAACTGTTTATGTCCATTCAGTACTTTGTCTGTCAATATAATCTGTCAATGTTTTGATCTCAATTGAATTTTGAATTTTTTGTGTTAAACTCATTCAAAATAATTCACACAGCCGTGAACAAGTGACCCTTTACTAATGAATAGATCTCATATAGTTAACACTTGACTGACACCTCAGCTGTCTTTTGTTCACAACTGCAGCCATTATGACGAGCCCTCCTTGGCTGGGCCAGGCCCTCCAGAAGCCCTGGTTATATTGACTGGCACGTACAGGATTGGGACTCACAAAAGACAGATTGGGGCCAGATAGCCTAGGTCTGGCTGGGCTTCTTAAAGGCTTGGCTGTACCATGAGTTTTAGCCCTCCTCCCTTTTATATATATATATTTTTTTCATCCAAACAGTTTGATTTTGCCAATTGTTTCATGGCCCTGTTCTACATTGCCTTCTACCAACAAGACATGGTCCGACTGAAGAAGGTAAGACTATCACCCATGCCAAAACAGAGTTTAACCCTCCTACTTCTGGTGCCTTTTCAGACAAATTGGTGCACCATTTGAAACCATTCGTTTTGTGAAACACACCAAGGTGTAGTGTAGCCACCATTCAAAACCATTTGAATGATTTATAAGCCACTGTGTAGTACATTCACCATTTGAAACCATTCGGCTATGGAAACACACCAAGGTGTAGTGTATCCACCATTCAAAACCATTTGAATGATTTATAAGCCACTGTGTAGTACATTCACCATTTGAAACCATTTGGCTATGGAAATACACTAAGGTCTAGTGTATCCACCATTCAAAAACCATTTGAATGATAAGCCACTGTGTAGTACATTCACCATTTGAAACCATTCGGTTATGGAAATACACCAAGGTCTAGTGTATCCACCATTCAAAAACCATTTGAATGGATTTGAACGGTAGTAAAGCTTGCTATCAACACTGTTCAAATGGTATCACCATGTGTGTACAAAACCAATGGCCATTTTGGTAAGTGGAAATTTTGAATGGTTTCAAATGGTCAAACAGTAGGAGGGTTAATTTGTTGGCATGATGGAGAGCAATAGATTAGAATAATAAGAAGAAGAGTGGATTTTGATGAAGTGCCAGATCCATCACGATGTGATACAGTCTATAAATATAAAGTAAAGACTATTTGCGGTGACAATTCTCAATTGAGTAGTAATTTGTTCTGAAATATTGAATGAGATGTAGAAACCGATGTCCGGTAGAACATCAGGGATATTTGGCGACCCCTACTATGGACCGACGAATCTTCTATATCCAAAGTCTACAACCCACCCCAGAGTGAGGGATCTCCGACATCCTAAGTTAACCACCTCCTTCCCCCTGTGCTTGTTAACAACTGATTCATTTCAGTGAGCACATACTCCTCTCCCCCCCTCCACTCCAAGGATCCTAGCCCCACCAGTTTCCCACTTGCACGCTTCAACGCACTAATCCTCCAGCATCCAGTCTTCGCGCGAATCCTTCAGCAGTCTACTTAAGCAGCATCATCTCCCAGAGTGCGGCATTCTCCTGAAGAAGATCAGAGCATTCTGTTTGAAATGTTGTAACCTCCAGTTGTAACCTCCAGTTCTTTTCATAACTAATTACTACTCAATTGAGAATTTCACATGGTGTCACCGCAAATAGTCTTTACTTATCCTCTACACCCGGCAAAGCTACAAGTTTTACTTGTGATACAGTCTGTCAGGCACTTACTAGATAATCAAACACAATAACCATCTCTACCCTCACAAGTACCCATTTTTACTCCTGGGTGAAGAGAAGCACGGACACGATCACCACAGTCACGGCCAAGATTCGAACCCACAGTCTAGATGACTCGGCCATCAGCAGAACACAAGTCTTACGCTAGACCGCTCAGCCATGGCACCCCAGTTTCAATTTTTGTATTTATTTATTTGTTTGCAGTATTTGGCCACCCTGTTGATTGTCCAACAACTCATCGAGCAGTTCCTGGAGACGGGCCTGCCGTACCTGATCCTACGCTTCTGGCGAAAGGGCGACAACGTCATGAACGCCGCCGAGAAGAAGAAGGACGATGACGTCAATGTGGATGCTGCCAAGGGACTTGCTGAGGAACAAAGCAAGATGGACGTATATCCTGTAAGAAAGGAATGAAGGGAAAGGAGGGGGGTAATCTTTTACCTTGAATTCTGGTCTCTGCGCATGTCGCCTCAGACCCATGCATTGGCATTTTAAATTTTCTTTTTTTGTGCTATGAAACGATGTCCAATTGCAGCCAAAATTGCTGGATCGATTGTAATTCTGCCGTGCTGTATTTTAAACAACTTTTTCACAGGGGTATGAATGTTTGCCCGATTTGTGATCCCTCTCTTAGCCACTATACTTTGCCCCTTTAGAAAAAAAGAAAAAAAATCCATCAACGTGAAATGACAGCATAATTTAAAACAGTCATTAATTTATGGTCATGCTAACTCACTGCACTTTCGTTCTTCTCCCAGGGAACATTTGACGACTACTTGGAGCTCTTGCTCCAGTTCGGTTACGTCTTCCTCTTCTCGGCCGTCTACCCTCTGGCGGCCCTGTGGGCCCTGTTCAACAACATCGTTGAGATCCGCTCTGACGCCTTCAAGATCAACCGGGTGTGCCAACGTCCATTCGGCGTGCCGGCTGAAGACATTGGCACATGGCAGGTGTGTGTTTCTTTTCCTGATTGTACAGTTACTGTGGCTTTGGGGTCCGTATTGTACGGTGAGAACACCTTTCTCCCCCACTCCCCATGGCCCCTCATTTTTACCCCTGGTTTTTACCCCTGGTTTTTACCCCTGGTTTTTACCCCTGGTTTTTACCCCTGGTTTTAACCCCTGGTTTTTACCCCTGGTTTTTACCCCTGGTTTTTACCCCTGGTTTTTACCCCTGGTTTTAACCCCTGGTTTTTACCCCTGGTTTTTACCCCTGGTTTTTACCCTGGTTTTAACCCTGGTTTTACCCTGGTTTTACCCTGGTTTTTACCCCTGGTTTTTACCCCTGGTTTTAACCCCTGGTTTTTACCCCTGGTTTTTACCCCTGATTTTTACCCCTGGTTTTTACCCCTGGTTTTTACCCCTGGTTTTTACCTCTGTGATGCTCCAGTAGGTTAACAGGTATAGATATTGGTAATAATGAAATGTTTGAATTGTAATGTGAAACTTACCTGGGGCCAATATCATGGAGCTGCTTAGCAGATAAAATTTGCTTACCAGACAAATTTGCTTAGCGGATTTCTCTGGTTACCGGCCAAACGTTTTTACACAAATGTATGCATTTTGGCTGATAGTCCATGTTTATATTGCTAAGCAAAAATATTTGCTTAGCAAACACTTCTCTGCTTAGCTGCTCTATGAAATTGGCCCCTGGTGATAAAAGTGAACATCATGTCCTCAACTAGTGTGAAAGAGCGTGAGTTCAAAGTCACACAGTTCCTCATTTGTCCTTGCTTTCGCATTTGCGTAAACTATGAACCATCTTAAGTAAATTTGCAATGAGTTTGCCCTAAGAATGCATTAACCCTAACTCCCTAGGCCCATTTGCTTACACATAACCTGAATCCTTCCTAACTCCCAAGGCCCATTTGCTTACACATAACCTGAATCCTTCCTAACTCCCTAGGCCCATTTGCTTACACATAACCTGAATCCTTCCTAACTCCCTAGGCCCATTTGCTTACACATAACCTGAATCCTTCCTAACTCCCAAGGCCCATTTGCTTACACATAACCTGAATCCTTCCTAACTCCCTAGGCCCATTTGCTTACACATAACCTGAATCCTTCCTAACTCCCTAGGCCCATTTGCTTACACATAACCTGAATCCTTCCTAACTCCCTAGGCCCATTTGCTTACACATAACCTGAATCCTTCCTAACTCCCTAGGCCCATTTGCTTACACATAACCTGAATCCTACCTAACTCCCTAGGCCCATTTGCTTACACATAACCTGAATCCTTCCTAACTCCCAAGGCCCATTTGCTTACACATAACCTGAATCCTTCCTAACTCCCTAGGCCCATTTGCTTACACATAAACCTGAATCTTCCAAAATCGTTCAGCAGTAAAGCAAGCACATGACATGTATGCACACATGTGTTTCTAATCTGTGATACATGTACATGTACATGGCCAGGGACCCTCCCTTCATGCATGGAGCAATAAACAGTGTCCACTGACCCAAGCACTGACGTTGCAATCACTACAACAAACATGGATGTACATGTACCATGGAAAGGCAAGTATGCCTAATAACCTCAATCCTCCAAAATCCTTCACTTCAGCAAAGAGCATGTAGCATGTAACCTCAATCCTAAAAAATCCTTCACTTTGGCAAAGAGAATTTTGGAAAGATTAGGGTTAATACCCCAAGTCCATCAAAATCCACCCCCTGGTTTTACCCGATTTTGATGGATTCAGTACTCCACAGTATAGCCCAGTGAATAGAGCATGTAGCCATGTGTACCAAATCCATCAAACTCCACCGGCTGCTTTTGTTGGATTCAGTACTCCACAGTATAGCCCAGTGAATAGAGCATGTAGCCATGTGTACCAAATCCATCAAACTCCACCGGCTGCTTTTGTTGGATTCAGTACTCCACAGTATAGCCCAGCGAATAGAGCATGTAGCCATGTGTAACCAAATCCGTCAAACTCCACCGGCTGTTTTGTTGGATTCAGCACTGTGTATAGCCAAGCCATGGATGCTTTGCATTTGCTACTGTACCAATTCCATCTAAGTCCAACAATTGGGGGTACCTTGTCGACCAACCGATGATTTGATTAATATTCAACCATGTCTGGATCGAAAATCTGAACATTAATTTTGTTTTGGTTTCAGGTTGTGTTTGAGGTGATGGGGATCATTGCTGTACTGACCAATACTGCATTGATGGCAATGTTACCAGAAGTGCGAGCTTTCTTCCCTGACATGACCATGTCATACTACATCCTCATGTTTGTTGTGTTTGAGGTGAGGCTATGTGGAGAAGAGAAAAATTGTGTTTGCAGTCTAGGCTGACTTAAATAAGTGTTTCAACTTTTTTAAATATTAATTGATTGATTAAGTAAGACTAATTGCGGTGACACCATGTGAAATTCTCTATTGAGTGGTAATTAGTTCTGAAAAGAACTGGAGGTTACAACTTCACGTGTCGATCAGTATGCTCTGATGGTCTTCAGGAGATTGATTGATTGATTTTGGGGGGGGGGGGGGATGGGGGAAAAGCAAAGTAGATTTTGTTCAGTAGACTATTCACCCAGCACTCATCAGTCACCTCTTCAACCTGATTTCCGTATTGATGTTCATGGCCCAGTGTTAGTAAAAAACGCTTTTACATGGCTGTTTTTCAACATTGTTAACTCTAATCCCCTTAGGTATTCTGGCTAGGAACCTTCCCGAATCCTCCAAAATCCCATCAGTGCACTTTTGGAAACATGCCCTTAATCTTCAAAATGCACCATGCATTTTCGTTGATCTTTCATATTCAGCACTTATGGCCTGTACTTCTTGCCAGGTAGTAATTTTTTCCCATTTGAAGAGGTGAAAGTACCAGTTTCCAACAGTGGTGTATTTCCCCCCCAAAAAAATGCTCCTTGGAGGATTTTGATGGATTTGGGGTGGTTAGGGTTGATGCATTCTTAAAGATTTTGAGCTAATTTGATGGAAATCCAACCTGTTTGAGCAACTTACAGCTACGGAGGTTAGTGGAGGTTTTCCATTGCAATCGATTAATCTCCTATGTTACTTTCACAGGTTTATCGGTTTTTACAGCCCAACATGAAAGCAATGGGATTGTGTGTCCATACGCTAGGTTTGACGTACTATGGATATTTTACGTGTAGTACGTGTTTCTTAACATAGCATTGTACTGCCATTGACTACCAACAATATGCAAAATGTTTCCATGGAAACTTGGCACATTTCAGAAAAAATTATGTATGAAAAAGTCAATATCGTGTTACTTTTTGGCAGTGTATCCTCTTTTTTTTTTTCATTTTGGACCCTCCCTTTTTTCCAGCCACCCTAGGTCCACCCCTTATAATATTCCACTCGTTGGAGTGTCGTGGCCGAGCGGTCTAGCTTACCGGACTCAAGTTCTGGTGTTAGCAGCAGAATGTGGGTTCGAATCCCGGCCGTGACACTTGTGTCCTTGAGCAAGACACTTAACCATAATTGCTTCTCTCCACCCAGGGGTTAAATGGGTACCTGTGAGGGCAGAGTTGGTTGATTAGCCCTATATGCGCTGTAATGGCAGCAATTGAGCTGTATACTCCCCAGGGAGCTGAGATGGTTTCAGGAATGATTTATGAGCCTTATGAGTCTTATGAGCAGGGGTAATAATATAATGCGCCTTGAGCACCACTTAGTTGGTGGATACGTGCGCTATATAAGTCCACACATTATTATTATTATTATTATTTTCAGCACATACTCCTCGGTCTGAAGGCGGCCATTGCTATCCTAATACCTGATCTGCCCAAATGGATGGAGACTGAGCTAGCTAGAGAAGAGTTTGAGTCAAGACAGGCGTTCCTACAAATGGTAAAATGAGGGACGATAAGCTGAACAAAAAAGGCCAGATATGTTCTCCGTCATCCAGTAAAAATGAACATTTGTTCATGTTCAAAGGATCCAGTCACATGTGACAAATATTATGAAGGGCATTTACAAGTTTTTAAAATTGAAAAAAAACAAAACCAAAATACAGTTTTTCAGTTTATAATGACATGATAATGAACCCTAACCCCCTAGGTATTCTGGCTAGGAACCTTCCTGAATCTTCCAAAAATCCTCCAGTGCCCTTTTGGAAACATGCCCTTATCTTCAAAACGCACCATGCATTTTCGTTGATCTTTCATATTCAGCACTTATGGCCTGTACTTCTTGCCAGATAGTAATTTTGTCCCATATGAAGAGGTGAAAGGACCAGTTTCCAACAGTGCTGAATTTTTTCCAAAAAAGTGCCCCTTGGAGGATTTTTGAGGATTTGGGGTGGTTAGGATTATAGTGCATTTCACATACTGTCTCAATGCACTTTACATATTGCCCCTGGTCATTGGGCCAATATCACTCCAGTAATCTTTCTCAGCTCCCTGGGGAGTATACAGCCCCGAGCTACCGTAGTGCTTCAGAGGCTTTTTCAAACACAATATCAACCTCTACCCTCACAGGTTACCCATTTATACACACCTGGGTAAAGAGAAGCAAAGTACAGTAAAGTGTCTCTTGCTCAAGGACACAATGGTACCATGGTCGCGGTCAGGATTCGAACCCCACATTCTGGCAACTCATGCCATCAGAACACAAATCCGATGCACTAAACCACGCGGCTCTGGTACCCCATGACATGTGTTCAGCAGTAAATTTGTTCTACTGATCTTTAACAATCTAAAAGTCAAAACTTGTTGAAGAAGAGTGTTGCATTTTCCTTTTTTTAATTAAAAAAATAAAAAATAAAAATTTCAGTCCCATCCCTTGAAAGAAATCCAACTGGGCTCTTTTTAGGTTAATTTTGTTTTTTGGGGGGCGACGGTTGAAATTGTATGAATTTATGAGAATATTTCTTTCAACAGCTTGTGGAGAAGAGGAAGGCACACCAAGATAACAAAGATCTTGAAGATGAACAGAAATAGCTGGCAACAGCGGAATTGACAGAGCCCGGAGAAACCACGGCCTAAAGATGTGATGCTTGAAGGAATACTCACACAGTGCACAGGAAAGAATTGTTTGCTCTAAACCATTCCCAGGGTTTGTATATTCCAGTATTAACCCTTTCCCGTGACTGCAAGGGTCGAAATCAGTCAAAATGTTAATATAATTGGGAAGGCATAGACTAATCCGTTGACCAGTTCACCGGGCGCCGCCATAACTGCGGTGGTACCTACATTCTGCGTCAAGCGTTCGTTTTCTACGCAGTCCGGTGCTTCTTTGGCCAATCTGTGCACTCTATTTGACGAAACGCTAGCGTAACGCATATTTAAGAATGCGTGTGATGCATGCGTGTAGTGTGGTACCACTGCAGTAATGGTGGAAAACAGTGGTCGACGGATTAGTCTATATGACATAAAACACAATAAAGGGGGCCACTTTGCATCCGTCACGTTAGCAGTTTTTCCAATGGTTGTTATTTATTTTTAAGTACCTGAAACCGACCAAAAAGTGTTTCAATATGTGAATGGACATGCAGGCTTATACTAGAACTATTTGAGTTGATTTATTTAATATTTTTATTTTTTTATTTATTTTTTCACCCTCAAATTTCCATAAAAATTGGACGGAAAAAGTTACCTCACTTTTCCGTCCATTTGTTTATGGAAATTTTAGGGTAATTAAAAAAATAATAGTAATAATCAACTCAAATTATCTTTAGGATAAGCATGCATGTCTTTTCAAATGTTGAAATTCTTTTTGGTGGTTTCAGATATTTAAAAAAAAAATTACAACCATTAGAAAAACTGCTAACGTGACGGTAGGAAAGTGGCCCCCTTTATTGTGTTTTATGTCATATCTAGTGCACTTAAAAGTCCCAACACTGTCAAACCAGGCAGCTGACTGGTTTTGACCACTGTATCTACTTGACTGTAAAGCTCAGCTACATAGAAGGGCTAATAACCCAAATAAAGTCCCTTATACATGTTACTTTTCATACAAAAGATTTCCAAATTAGGCCTTATAGCTTAACGATTTATGAGGGAACTATATATTTTATAAAATGTGAAATGAAAAAGGTTGTTTCAGAATTTGTACATTTCTGAAGAAATTCGTTCCATTTCTAAATTATTCATAATGCATTATATTGTTTAACCCTAACTCCCTAGGCCCATTTGCTTACACATATAACCTGAATCCTTCCTAACTCCCTAGGCCCATTTGCTTACACATAACCTGAATCCTCCAAAATCCTTCAGTAGTAAAGCAAGCACACGACATGTATGCACACATGTGTTTCTAATCTGTGATACATGGACCATCCCCGCATGCATGGAGCAATAAACAGTGTCCACTGACCCAAGCACTGACCTTGCAATCACTACAACAAACATGGATGTACATGTACCATGGAAAGGCAAGTATGCCTAATAACCTCAATCCTCCAAAATCCTTCACTTTAGCAAAGAGCATGTAGCATGTAACCTCAATCCTTCAAAATACTTCACTTTAGCAAAGAGGATTTTATAGACGAAACTGCCTTAGAAATAAAAGGCACAAAGAACACGCCACTCATGATGTTGAGTGCAAAAGATATCCATTTCTAGAACATTCCACTTATTATTTTTGGGTGCATTTTCCTGTTTGATTTGCTCCTTCAAATTTTCAATCGTACATTTTTTGTATTTTCACTTTAACTTCTGTTCACATTTGCCTGATGGAAAGCCTCTAGTTTATAAGTTAATACAACCGCAAGTGAGTTAGAAATTGTCCCATCTTAAAGCCCCTGCCTCCCTAAGTATGCAAATTCCAGGTGTGCATACATTAGTCATGTATAAAAAGTGGTGTCCAAAGGGGGGAGGGGCATAACCAAAAGGAATTGGGGGAACGTGTGAAGATAATTTGAAAATGGATGGTCAATTGTGAATCGTTATCAATGGTGGATTATACCCCAAAAAAAGGATTGGGTGGCAGATGCCCCACCTCCCCCCTCCCTCCTCGATCCACCAGTGGTCGTTACTCAGTACAAAAAATAATGCCAATATTAACCCTTGGAGACCACACTTTGCTTGTTACACCAACCTTGGCAACTTTGGTGTTCCACTAAACAAACGGATCTGTGTGTGAGTAATATTATGTAATAGTACTAACTATATGAAGTTAAAAAAACATATATCTTGATTCTCATAAAGTATGGATGCATTTACAGACATCGGTTGGTTTCTGTACATATCTCTTGATTCTTATCAAGTATGGATGCATTTACAGACATTGGTTGGTTTCTGTACACATCTCTTGATTATTATCAAGTATGGATGCATTTACAGACATTGGTTGGTTTCATGGGTGGATCCAGAACATTTTTTAGGGGGGGCGGCTGAGAATCAAAAACAATTATTTTTCAGTACTACAAAAATTACAATGAAATAATCAAAGGGAGAGAAAAACAAAGCACACTATGGGAGTGCGTTCTCCCCTCCCCTCCCCTCCCCCTCTCTCTTTTTTTTTACATTTTTTTTTTAAACGATTTTAGGGGGCTACAGCCCCCTTAGCCCCCCCCCTGGATCCGCCAATGGGTTTCTGTACATATCTCTTGATTCTTATCAAGTATGGATGCATTTACAGACATTGGTTATACTTTGGTATATGTTATCTTAATTAGGTATTATATTTCCTGTTGGATAATAGGGCTTGTTATTTGTATACTTATTTGAGCACAGTACTTTGCCTATTGCTTTTATTCAGGTGGATGTTTCATAAGGGGGTGGATGTTTCATAAGGGGGTGAAAGGAGGTGGGGAGAGGTACTGTAACCTCGCCCCTCCAAAAAATGTATATTGTGTGGAGAATATGAAGGAAAACCCATGACATCTAGTGTGAGAAGAACTAGTGCGAAACGAATGCACTACTCCTTTCCAGCAGATGAATACTAACTGAAATGTACAATTTACCAATAAGGCCACTCATATAGAAATAATTGGTGATAGTCCTTTGAAATTCAAAACTCATGGCCACATTCCTACCCTTAAACCCACCACAGTTTTTGCAAGAAATTATTGCCATTAAGTTAACATTGTACAGGGCGTAGTGTTTAGGTGTTATTTTTTTGTACTTTATATTATACACAGGGTTTAATTAATCCATTTATTTAAACATTTATTTACTAAACAAGGTATACATAGTTTAGTTTATTTTCTATATCAGTACAAACATCTTGCCTTATGTAACAAACAACTTTTCATAATGTTTTGATATAATGTGTATTAATGGAAAAAAGTGTCTTAAAAACTGCCATCATATTGAAATATATCAAGCCAGACTCTAATCTGTATAAAAAAAAAATACAAAACAACATGTTTTGACTTGTCAGTTATAATTTAAAAGATATATCACCCGTGTTGGGGCCCATTTGACAGTAAAAAAAAAAATTCCAATTTAAATGTTGAACTGCTATTTGTCTGGGGTAAGGAAGTTATAAGGTGTCATTTGAGATATTGAACGCACAAATCTGCCAAGGATTAGTACTTGTAAAATACAAACTCAAATTAATAAAATGCTGGACCACTGTTTTAATCCTCAGCTTGCACAATGGCGTGTGCAGTCTTCCGATTGGCCAGCACAGCTGTCAGTCAGCATCAAGCGCATTTTATAAATCGCTTTTATACAGTTTCCGACATCCTAATTTCATAATTTTGTTTTGTTCGTTTAATAACGATGTTATCTTTCATAATTGATCACTTTTTAAATTCTATTTTTTGGGTCTACCGAGCTAAACATGTGTGATATATCTATTGAAATACATAACATAACAGTAGTTAAGACTAATTGCGGTGACACCATGTGGAATCTCAATAATTCCACATGAGATTCCACATGGTGTCACCGCAATTAGTCTTACTTATCATCCTCACCATGCAAAGCTGCAAGTTTTACATAACAGTAGTTCTTGATACATATATTTTTTTCATGATATTACTTCCAAAGTGGAACTTCAATTGCTGACGCCCGAGATTTTTTTAATTTTTTTTTTTATTTAGGCACGATAAAAATAGGTGATCTTTATTTTTTATTTTTTTTGCTTAACCCTTTCACTACCATTGGCGATTTTAGTCTACAACACACATACCCCCTGTTGCTTACCATTGGTGACTTGAGTTGACCAAGGTCACCACACACACAGCACTTAATTGGGAGTATCATGACCAGCTTTTAAAACAGCTGTATTTTTTTCCCTTCTTCGCAGTCCATACCCATGCTATATATGGTTGGAAAGACTGATTCCGTATCTTTCTAATGGTATAGCCCAACCTACATGTTGCTATTATAGAAATCAGAAATCAGACATAATACAAGTCAATCCTTTCAATGGCCATTTGTACTATGGAACGCCATACACTTGTGAAACAAAGTCAGGGGAAGTAAAATAAATAACCTGATCATTTTATATGCAATGCCAATGATTTTGGTATCATATGAAAGGGAATTTCGTAAGCAACAATCATTTCATTGAATATATCTTTCTCCAACAAATTCTTCATGATGAAAAACGAGTTTAGAAAAAAGTGCCTGTAAATGGATGCATACTGTTGTGCAATAATGTGTGAATTCATGCATAACTGGGCAAACAATTCGGTAACCAGTGGACATTGGTAATGAAAGGGTTAAACACAGCAATTCTAAAAAGCAAGTCTTACAAAACTACCACGCATTCTTTCTTTTTGGTCCAATAAAACTACTAAGCCTACATAAATAAGGTGAATAAATATAATTGTGTCAAGGTTTTTGTTTTACAGGTCGTACAAGTAAAGTCATATGCAACGCTAACTGGCGCTTTCAGCAAAATAAACTCTCAAACATATTGAAAAGAAATTATGCCACAATATTTTTACTCATCAATGTTTATTATTTGTAATTTATTTTTTGTAACTATTGGTATTGGGGGTTTTTTTGAACTAATTTTTTTATTTTATAATTGTCTAGTTTCAACTTATTTCATTTTTAAAATTATTGGCAAACATGTTACTAATCTTAAATAGAGAATTAGCTGTTGCAAACTGCTTACCAACCTAAAGGATTTGTAGTATAAATGCAAATTAATGGTTATTTGTCTTACGGTTCTTTCTCTGCTTTCTCGAGTTCGAAACGTAAGGGCAATAACCATTATTTTGCATGTTACTAATCTTGCTTAATTCAAGCATTAGCTAGAATTTTGAGTTTGAAACTCATATTGGTGAAGAAGGGTTTATATATTAACTGAAATATTAACTGAAAGATTTACAGAAAGAAATGTCATTTATACGTTGGGATATTATATTTTGGTTTTTTATTGCATTTATACTTGTGCTGGTATTGGTACCATTAAAAGGGTCATATTATATAGGTTACACAGATCACAGAGTAATAACAATTATATTTTGAATATCTAATTTAAGCAGTCAATGTGTGTGTTCTTTCTGTGGTTTTGGGCTTGCTTTGTATTTTTTGGATGACGGGGGGATGACAGTAATTATAAATACTGTGTTATGAACTTGATAAATTAAAATTCGGAAGAATTTAGAAGAATGGGACATCAGATAAAAATATCCAAATTACAATTCCATATAATTAATTTTTTTTCAGAAATTCTTTAGGTTGCATCAGTGTTAACAAAATACTTATGTGTGATGGGACCAGCAATAATATAATCTATGAACTTGAGGTTTATTTGCATGTGACCTTCAGGTCATTTGCATATGACCCCAAGAAATTAAACTACAAAACAACATGCTCAAACTCTTTCAAACTATACATGTGCGATGCATCTCAGTCTAGCTGGTGATATCACCATTCATATTTCTCTGTATATACTACTGTATTGTTTATAGGCCACGTCCGAATGATCGACTTTGGCTATACGGCTATGGCTGTTGGCAGCGCACGCCAGCATTGAAGCAGACCTGCTGATCTTGCCGTAGCCAAAGCCGTCAATTCGGACAAGACCTTTATATTCAAACAATCTAATAGTCTGGCCCCCTTGTCACTATGAATACCTTTACCCTGAAAATGCCCTGAAAATCTGTTTTGCCGTGAAATAATATTTCACCATTATTTCACCATTATTTCACGGCAATTTCATTGTGTCTCTTCCTCTCAGATACTGGCAATAATGTTCACAGTGATTTCAGTGCAAATTCACGGCAATCTTGAGAATTAATAAACTGCCACAAGATGTTCATGTCGTTTTCACGGCGGTTTCACTGCGAAGAAATTCCAAGAGTATTTCATGGCGTTTTCATGGTGTTGTGTCGTCATGAAATTGCTTTGAACTATTTATTGCACGGTAAAACAGATTTTCAGGGTAAAGTTATTCATAGTGTGTATTGATTGAGAATCAGCTCCATGATTGTACGTGGAGACCGACTGTACCTGTGTACAGTGAACTAGACCAAGATGGACATAGCATGATTAAGTTCAATTATGTGTCCATTTTTATCTATAATTATTGCTTATCATATTCCAAAACAGCTTGCGCAGCTCTCTATCTACTGAAGTGAATATTTCCTGACAACGTTGTGGCCAGAGGCCTCCTTATTAACTAAACATTCATAAAAGTACGAAAAATATATAGAGTTAAAAATGATAAATACATCATCAAGGTGTTGAATTCCATAATGAAAATCCTTACAATTCTCGTTGTAGTTCCCACACTCAAATAAATACAAGGATTATGAATATATTCCTGAAATTTATACCAATAATTTGTCATAATTGATGTCAATCCATATGCATAGTATCCATGCAGTTTAAATACATCTAAATACTCACATCTGTCTATAAAAACCTGATATTTGTATATAAAAACAAACCACTATTTACATTAAAAGCAAGATTCAGTCTTTCCTCTGTAATGCTTCACCGATCTAATCCCTGCACAGCATTAACCCTAACTCCCTAGACAACAAAGCCAGTTGGAGGATTTTGAAGGATTTTTATTGTTTTAGTACAATGCCTAGAGAGTTAGGGTTAAGGACAAAATAATAGTTTCCGGTTTCTGATCTCCGCGTGCATCACCTCAGACCCACGTGACGGCATTTTAAATTATTATTATTATTTATTTTTTTTGCTATGAAACGATGTCCAATTACAGCCAAAATTGCTGGATGGATTGGAATTCTGCCGTGCTGTGTTTTGAATGACTTTTTCACATAGGGGTATGAACGTTTGCCTGATTTGTGTGGCCTCTCTTAGCCACCATACTTTGTATATAATGGAAATTTGGTCCCTGCATATACATGTATCACATATTTCCCTGTTGGCAAAATAAAAAAATAAAAAAAATAAAAAAAAGCGTCACCGCACCGATTTTGAAGCTGGCTAATGACCAGAAACCAGAGACTTTTTTTTTGGCCTGAAAGCCACCAGAGTACGGTATTATCCTGAAGAAGGTAAGAGTACACTGACTGAAACGTTGAGTAACCCACAGGTTCTTCTCAGAACCACATAACTCTAAGAGAGATTATTACATGGTTCTACCACAAAACTACTCTACTATCAACAGCATTGTTCATTTTTAAAATATTTATTTTGTGTGTGTTATAAAGGCAGAAACAGTGTTTGCAAACCGTGCCATCTCACACTGGTTCAAAATACCCCACATACCCGAACTATAATGTTAACTGCTCCCATAAAATGAGTATAAAGTTGGAGTTTTTAAGATTTGAGTTTTTCCAAATTCAGTAGATATAAACAGAGCTTTTTAATGGTGTGACTGGCTCTGGCAAAACCCTAAACTTGGACCCAATTTTCAAAAGTGAGATTTTGGTATAGTTTAATTCTCTAGATTTTCAGAAATCAGAAAATTTGGGTCCAAGTTTAGAGTTTTGCCATACTTGCACTTAAAAAATGCCAACTGGCAAATGACGTAATGCGACCTTTATACAAATTCCTTGAAGGCACTTTTAATAAAATAAAATTAACAACTTTCGAGTTTCCTTTTTTGATTGTAATTTCACTGGTGTTTACATACATCCAAATCTACACATGAGGTACGGTGCATTACCAGTCAATAATGAAAGTAATGCAAGCCCGCCCTCGCTTGTGATACCACTGCCTCATGTCTTCTGGCTTTCTTGTGCTCGCTTCGCAGCAATTCTTCTAAATTCGGGCTGTTGCAAGGTGCGTAAAACACGCATTGTCTTTGGATGATCTAGTCCAAATAGCTATACACGAAACAAAAATTTACATAATAAATAAATGACTGTTAAAAATAAAATAAATGATCGCTGCTTGTGCGTGACCTGGGGGCTGACTTCATAGAGTAGCTAGCTACACAAATTTGCTGAGTGCAGACAAAATATGCTTAGCAAAAATAGGCAACCAGCCAAATTGTCACCTGGTTCTCAGCTAAATTTTGCTTAACCCTTTCCTTACCATAGGCGACTTTAGTCGACTGCACTCATACCCCCTCTTCCTTACCATAGGCGACTTTAGTCGACCAAGCTTCCACACAAAAAAGCACTCAAGCCTGAGCACAAAGGCCATTTGTTATAAAGCTGTAGTTTTGCCATGTTCACCCTCCATACCCAAGCTTACAATGGTTGGAAAGAGCAAGATCGGATCTTTCCATTGATGGTGAAATAAAATAAGGTTGCTATTATGCAATCCCTTCAAATTGGAGTTTAAAGATCCGAAATGCCAAACACCTACGGAGCGCCATGTGTTTGTGTACAAAAAAGTGTTTGAGTTTACAGATCACACTGAGGAAACAAAGACCGAGAACTTGGACATTTATTGACCGATCTTAATGTTTTTTGGATTTTATGAAAGGGAATTCAATAAGTAAGATATTTTTTATTATTTATTTTGCTGTAAAACGATATCTTCAAGGTGATAATAGAGTTTGTAAAATTGGCCTTTGAACACAAGCTTTCTGTTGTGTAAGAATGTGTGCTTCACGCTTGAGTGGTCAAACAATGCGGTCACCAGCGGTTGTTTATGTCAAAACAATTCTGTACTGAGAGGGTTAACAGATAAATTTCTTATAAAGCAATATTGTCTGCTTAGTAGCTATGATTTCAGCTTTTACCCAAGCTTAGCGCTAAAACAAATATGAACAATCTAAAATGCGTTTTCATTATTGTCTTGGGAATGACACAACTAGAATCTTTCGCAGGTTGGTTGTTGGATGCATATCTCGATTCAAAGTTGACTTCTAGTTGAGTACTGTTTCATGAGTACGAGTATGAGTACGGAAAAATGTACTCGAGATCAAGTACGATTACGAGTACTATACCTATGATTCACAAAGAATAAGAATATACTTATAGAAGCAGTTTTGCCAACTTCATTAACCGTAACCACCCCAAATCCATCAAAATCCTCCAAGGGGCACTTTTTGGAAAAAATTCAGTACTTTCAGAAACTGGTACTTTCACCTCTTCAAATGGGACAAAATTACTGCCTGGCAAGAAGTACAGGCCATAAGTGCTGAATATGAAAGATCAACGAAAATGCATGGTGCATTTTGAAGATAAGGGCATGTTTCCAAAAGTGCACTGATGGATTTTGGAGGATTCAGGAAGGTTGCTAGAGTTAATGTTGTAGCTTTCCTTTAATAGGAAAATAAGAGACCTGCAAGGTGAAATCTGTAAAATATATTTATTTTTTTGTTATGCTTATATTGTAATATTTTTGTAATTCAAACTCTGGCTGTGATGACAGTTTTGAAAAAAAAAATAAAAAAATAAAAAATCATAATAAAAATGTCCAAAGCTCACCATGATTTTGGACTCTTTGCCACGTAGCCAGTAGTCGTAAGATTCTTCATATCTATGCATCTCTTCCAGGAGGATGGCGGTGTTGATAGCAATGCGTGATCCTAAGATACTCATCTCTCCGCAAGCCTGTAAGATCATCTCCTCAGCTTGCTGGTATAACTATACAGAGATAAGGACAGTTAGATGTTCACACCTGTGGTAATTACCCGAATACAAGTTTTTTATTTTAATTTTTTTAATTTTTTAAACTTAGACTTATATAGCGCACGTATCCACCAAACTGGTGCTCAAGGCACATTATATTATTACCCCTGCTCATCAGGCACATAAATCATTCCTGAAACCATCTCAGCTCCCTGGGGAGTATACAGCTCAATTGCTGCCATTACAGCGCATATAGGGCTAATCAAACACAACAACCAACTCTGCCCTCACAGGTACTCATTTACTCCTGGGTGGAGAGAAGCAAATATGGTCAAGTGTCTTACACAAGGACATAAGCACCACGGTCGCGGTTGGGATTCGAACCCACATTCTGACGACTTGGCCATCAGAACACAAATCCGATGCACTAAACCGCTCGGCCATGGCACTCCATAGTTGGTGAATGTACCACAGTAATTATAATTCCTCAGTCATGTACATGATCCCAACATGTGCAACTTAAAAGAGTTTGCGCTCTATAAACCTCTATTTGCCTTATTCACGATAAATACGAAAGTGATTCTCACAACCACACTCTGTAGCTTACATGCACCAGCGAGAAGGCTGAATAGTCTGCTAGTTCCAAAGAAACGTTTATTCCTGACATAAGGAATAAATAACTGGACATGGGTCATTCTAGCCCCATTCAAGGGCCAATGCACTGGACTCCCTCCGTATCCTTGGCCCTAGCGCCACATGTACAAAAATGGAGCGATAAAATGGTAACCGTTTCATCAACATACCAATAGACCTTATGAATATGACGTCGCAAACTGAAGGTCGCCCTCATTCAGAGGCAAATGAAGGTCACTCATTGGTTCATGTATGCGCACTGTGCGTATACGCACGCACAGCACGCATACACGAACCAATGAGTGACCTTCTCTAGCCTCTGAATGAGGGCGATATTCAGTTTGTGACATCATATGCATAAGGTCTATACCTTAAAGGGACAGTATCGTAACGATCAACAGGGCATGGAATCACAGTGCTAGTTTAGATTAACTCAGTGACTGAAAATAATACCCCACATGATAAGGTAATATTACCGTAGCTGCTGCATAAATGAGCCAGTAATTTTCAGTCACTATGTGCATCTTAAACTTGGACACTGATTCTGTGCCCTGTTGAAAGTCTGCTCTGATCGTGATGATATTGTCTCGTTGAGCATGAGTTAGCTAGTTATTTTGGATTTTGTTGAAGTGATTAAGCCCTCACCTTGAGCGCGTTAGACTGCTCCTCTTCATTATCTGATAATATCATGGCTTCATTCATCAAGCACTCTCCAACGTGAGGCTTATCGCCCAACTGTAAAGTAAGTGGAGCAATAGTCAGAAGTCATTGAACCTAAGCTTGGGCGATATCAATTTGTTTTCATCCACAATATACTGGCAAACATTTATCGCGATTTTCGATAGTATCACAATTTTTGTGATAATAAATAAACAACAACAACAACAACAACAACAACAACAACAACAACAACAACAACATTATTCTGATGTTTCAGCCACCAGAACTTGAGTCCGGTGCACTAGACCGCTCAGCCACATCACCAAGTGAAACTGACTAGGTACGTTAATACATTTTAATTCGGTGTTAACAAGGACAAATGTACTGAACGAGATGAACGAGATTTTAACCTGCAATCTCCGGATTACCGTATAAAAAGAACAGAATTGTATAAACAGGTTCTTCTCAGAACCCTTACTACTCAAAAGAGATTATTTCAATACATGGTGTCACCGCAAATCTCACTATAAAGCTATATATTTACATCTTGAAAGATTTCCTTGGCTTCCTTAAGACTGTCATGCGCCTTATCTGTAGCCTCCGACGCAGAGAGTGAGTTATCTCCTTGTAGGTAGATCCAAGTACGCAGACTGAAGGCTAATTTTGTCAGTGAAATCGCCCGTTTGAACTAAATCATTACAAAACAGGAAGAAAAAATCAAAGTTACCGGGGTTTATCCTGGTGTTTCTGGTTCACATAGCAAGTGCCATTGTTTACAGGTTTCCTCAGGCTTCCGACGAGCTACAGTGCTTAAGTGTGCTTTTGAGGCATCCTTGGTTTCATTACCAGAAATGTATCATCATAATAATAATAATAATACTTTTATACTCAGTGCTAGAAAACTGAAAGTGAAAGAAGTTAACAAATGATCATGGAAAAGTAAGGACTTTTAGTAGATAAAACTTGCAAAAATACAAAATGCTGATATTTTATTACAGTTTTAGTCTCACTTATAAGGGAGTATTTCCAAAAGCCTGAAAAAAGAACTCACCAAAAAAAGTGGGAAATTCCAAATGAAAAAAGAGTAAGTGTTTGCGCTCTTACCCTAAACTCTTCCCTTCCCAGTGAGGTCTTTACTAAGTAAGCGTTTGGGCTCTCACCCTAAACTCTTCCCCAGTGAGGTCTTTACTAAGTAAGCGTTTGGGCTCTCACCCTAAACTCTTCCCCAGTGAGGTCTTTACTAAGTAAGCGTTTGGGCTCTTACCCTAAACTCTTCCCCAGTGAGGTCTTTACTAAGTAAGCGTTTGGGCTCTTACCCTAAACTCTTCCCCAGTGAGGTCTTTACTAAGTAAGCGTTTGGGCTCTCACCCTAAACTCTTCCCCAGTGAGGTCTTTACTAAGTAAGCGTTTGGGCTCTCACCCTAAACTCTTCCCCAGTGAGGTCTTTACTAAGTAAGCGTTTGGGCTCTTACCCTAAACTCTTCCCCAGTGAGGTCTTTACTAAGTAAGCGTTTGGGCTCTCACCCTAAACTCTTCCCCAGTGAGGTCTTTACTCACCCTAAACTCTTCCCCAGTGAGGTCTTTACTAAGTAAGCGTTTGGGCTCTCACCCTAAACTCTTCCCCAGTGAGGTCTTTACTAAGTAAGCATTTGAGCTCTTACCCTAAACTCTTCCCCAGTGAGGTCTTTACTAAGTAAGCGTTTGGGCTCTTACCCTAAACTCTTCCCCAGTGAGGTCTTTACTAAGTAAGCGTTGGAGCTCTTACCCTAAACTCTTCCCCAGTGAGATCTTTGCTAAGTTCCAGGGCCTTCATACGAGACTGAATTGCTGGCTTAAGGTCTGGCATCATCTTCCTGGTCATGTAGTCATGGAGATGGACTTTCTGTAAATGTAAATATTGTTATAAGATTTGAGGCTTTGCCTGGTGGAATATCGATATTGTTTCAGTTTGCGGTAACACCATGTGTTTATCTCAACTATCGCTAATCTGAGGTACAGGTTCTGAAAAGAACCTTATCGCAACTGGTATCTCAACCTTCGCTAAGTGAGAAAGGTTCAAGGGAGAACCAATGTCAGGCAACTCGTTTTTCTCTACTATCGCTAAGTGAGAAATATGGTTCAGGGAGAACCATGGGGACTTCACGGGTTATTCTCTACGTTTCGATTAGCCTGCTCTAATCCTCCTGACGAGGATTAGAGCAGGCTAATCGAAACGTAGAGAATAACCCGTGAAGTCTCCATGGTTCTCCCTGAACCATATTAACCCGTGAAGTCCCCATGGTTCTCCCTGAACCATATTAATCCGTGAAGTCCCCATGGTTCTCCCTGAACCATATTTCTCACTTAGCGATAGTAGAGGAAAACGAGTTGCTTGACATTGGTTCTCCCTTGAACCTTTCTCACTTAACAAAGGTTGATATACGAGTTGTGCGAAAAGGTTCTTTTCAGAACCTGTACCTCAACATGGTGTTACCGCAAAACCGAAATGTAAATATTGTTATTTTTATATTATTGGGTGCATTTGAGTAGCTTCCGCGGGTCGACCCAGGTCCGACTCCGGTGTGTTCAAGTAGGTCTGACTCCGGTACGTTCGAGTAGGCCCGAAGTCACCTGCTTGCAAAGCGGTACTTACCATACCATACACATTAGCAGCCAGGTCATTCAGTACCATCATGCGTTCGGGTCGGTTACCCAGCATCTGTTCAATATCGAGCACCTTGGCCAAAAGAGCAAAGCTTCCTTGAATTTGACTGGCCTGCATACTGTGAATATAAAGATGGAAGTTCAAAACAGTTTGGTGGACAAACTCGAGTCAAACAAATTTCCAAAAAAAATTCAAAATAGTAATTATTGGTCTTACATTTTGAACCTATAAAATAGGTTCTTTCTCAAAGGCAAAATGGACGATACACAAACACGCATACATACATAAACACAAGAGTGAGCAGAAGTTTGGTGGACAAACTCAAGTCAAACAAATTTCCAAAACATTTTGAACCTATAAAATAAAGGCAAAATGGATGCTATACAAACATGCACACATATATAAACACAAGAGTGAGAAGAAGTTTAGTCGGGTGCGAAATGAACACAAGAGAAGAAGGTGCAAAAAGCAGAGTCATGTTCTGGTCCTGTTAAAATTCATTAAATGTTCATCTTCAAGATGTATGGCCCGTGTAGTTTTTTTCTTTTTCATTGGATCATTGTTTTTTTTTACTTGAGGAAAGGAAAACAGATTACCAATATTGTAAAGAGCCTTTAAAGGGACAATATCGTCACGGTCAACAGGGCATGGAATCAGAGTGTTAGTTTTAGATTAAGTGACTGAAAATAATACCCCACATGATAAGGTCATATTACCATTGCTGCTGCATAAATGAGCCAGTAATTTTCAGTCACTGTGTTCATCTTAAACTAGGACACTGATTCCATGCCCTGTTGAAAGTCCGATCTGATCGTGACGATACTGCCCCTTTAATTGAACAGTGGTTCTCATATTACTACCAGCATTACATTACCCCCAACCCCAACTTACATCACTCTAACAACTTTCTCATACAGCAGTGCAAGGTCTTCCATGTTGGTCGTGGGGTCAGCCTCCATGACTTCCAGAGACTTGAGGTAGCACTGCTCCATCGTATCCATCGAGTCTGAAGCCTGAGGTGAATAAAAGCATGTTTCTTCTTATTAAGGACCTATGAAAGAGGAATTTTTCTCACTTGAAATCATTTTTGCACAACTCGGGATCCATTGACCATTTTCACTGCAACAGGACGTCAATGTTTGTAGAAATGATAAACAAAACTTGTTACTAGAAAATTACACAGCTCTCTCTACAGGGCCGATATCAAATTATTAACCTCTCTCCACAGGGCCAATATCGAATTACTCACCTCTCTCCACAGGACCAATATCGAATTACTCACCTCTCTCCACAGAGCCAATATCAAATTGCTCACCTCTCTCCACAGGGCCAATATCAAATTGCTCACCTCTCTCCAAAGGGCCAATATTGAATAACTCAACTCTCTCCACAGGGCCAATATCAAATTGCTCACCTCTCTCCAAAGGGCCAATATTGAATAACACAACTCTCTCCACTGGGCCAATATCAAATTGCTCACCTCTCTCCAAAGGGCCAATATTGAATAACTCAACTCTCTCCACAGGGCCAATATCAAATTGCTCACCTCTCTCCAAAGGGCCAATATCAAATTGCTCACCTCTCTCCACAGGGCCAATATCAAATTACTAAGCACTCTTCACAGGGCCAATATCAAATTACTCACCTCTCTCTACAGGGCCAATATCAAATTACTCACATCTCTCTACAAGGCCAATATCAAATTACTAAGCACTCTTCACAGGGCCAATATCAAATTACTCACCTCTCTCCACAGGGCCAATATCTTTCCACTGAACTCTTCAATGTAATAATGATGAAACACCCTCCAGTCACTCAAGAATTCTTTGAGACGCTTCCTGTCCTTGATTTTAATCAGGTGGTGCGGGTATTCCTAAATTGTTGAGACGAATCAAATGTTGAAAGATTTTATGCTTTGCATGATGGCGGAGTATCGTTTATCGGCTGTATGAAATAGGACCCCTAATTGAAACCCCCAAAGCCAAATTACATAATGGCCGAGGAAAAATAAGACTACCTCTCCCTTGCGCTCTAGGTTTGACAGCCCCTCAAAGTAGTTGGCCAGTTTGGTATGCCACCATTCAAAAATCTCATCGGAGCTGATCTCGGAATTGTTCTGTTGACCACTGATGAAATACCTAGAAAAAAAGAGAAGAAAAAGTGCTCGGCTTTACAGGATTTTAAAAACAATTTGTAGAGATGTATCGCCCCGGATTTTCGCTATTTTAAATGGTAATTTCCGGCAATTTTCTTTTTCATCGGAGCATTGCTATTTTATTACTTGTGGAAGTGAAAACAAATGGATTAAAAATGACACATTTCTTAAAATAATTGTGAGAAGAATGGAAATTATCAATGTTTTAATGTTTTTTTTTAAACACCACTGATACATCTTAAAACAGATAAGTTCCTGACAATTTTGTGTGTGAAATATAAGTAAAAAGTAAAGTCTGTCCCGAGCCATATTGGCTCATCAGGCCGGTGTTTATCTCCGGTTTCGTTGGCATGAAACGACTGAGAATATTTCCATTCCCCCTGGATGGGATGCCAGTCTATCGCAGGTTACTTCCCTAGCTATTGCCAGGTACCCATTTATACTCCTGTGTGGAGAGAAGCAATTACGGTAAAGTGCCTTGCTCAAGGACACAAGCACCATGGTTGCGGTGAGGATTCGAACCCACATTCTAGCGACTCAGCCATCAGAACCCAAGTCCAATGCACTAGACCGCTCGGCCATGGCACCCCGATCGTGTGTGAAATATACGATTTCAAATTATTTGTTTTCCCTTTCTAAAAGGAAATTATCAATGTTCTTATGAAACTAAACGTTTACAACCTGACGGGTGTGTCAAAGACTTACTTGGCCCTGACAGCTTTGCTGAGAGAGCGATGGTAGAAGTCCAATCTCCCCTCCCCACTGTCTCCGAACGGACGCAGAAACGGCTTCAAGGCGCGGAAGACGCGAGCCCATTTGTGGGCCGACAGTGGACTGATGTCGGCGGCTTTCTTCTCTCTGGTTTCTGTAATAAACGTGTTTGTTTTTTTTGTTTTTTTTCATCTTTATACCACGGAGTATGCAATGGGCAAGTTCAGAAGCAAACAATTCCTAATTTTATTAGCATTACCAGGCCAGGAATTTCATTCTTGTAGGGACAAGGCCAAGACCAGGGCAACGGAGGCTGTGGTCTCCGTAAAATTCCAGGCCTGCATTACTTTGAGCCAAATATGGACAGTTAACTAGCTTGGTCAACAAATTAGTACTTCTTAATAATCATTCTCATCAAGTTTGGTTTTTCGAACAATTCATACCTTCCTGTCCCTTTTCGCTTGTCGCCGAGCTGTTTTTCCTGGGCATGAGGTTATCGTCGTCACCCAAGATGTTCAGGAGCTCCGTCTCAAGGAGACCATGACAGGAGCATTCGAGGAGACACAGCGTGGCAACGAGCAACTGGCCGCCGTTCTCGGCCTCGAAGCGAGTCAGGACTTGCTCCAACAGACTGATCAACAGATGGAAGTAAATGACGATGCATAACAGAATGACAGGTAGGATGCATGTGTGAAATTGATCAACAGAAGAAAACTAATAGCCCTATTAGATGATGACATCACGCGTGCAGGTCAAACGCAGGTTAAGCACAGGTCAAAACTTGAACAGCCATCTCAAAAAAAAAGGTCATGTACGCTCAACAGAAGAATCTAATAGCCCTGTTTGACAATGACATCGCACGTGCAGGTCAAACGCAGGTCAAGCACAGGTCAAACGTGAACAGCTGATTCCAAAAAAAAAAATAAGATAATTTAGTGATGAGTTGTGTGTGGGCATTCACCATGGACTTGTAATGTCGTGTCACTCATTGGCTAGCAGGTTAGCGTACCCCTTTTCCATGCTTAACGGTAAGCAGTGCTATGAAATGAAAAGCACACGGTAAGCAAGAAATTGTCTGCTAAGTGGCTCTACGAAATACAGTATAACAGCTCATTAGATTGTGCTACCACAAACTTCCTCTTATTGTTCTTCTACCATGCTAAGCTTCAAATCTTACTCGTGTAGCGTCGTAATTACCCCCAGTACACAGAGTTGCAACACACTAGGACTGTGGGCTGGCAGGAGCCCTTATATTCGCACAGTGCATGAGCCGTTGAGGGCACATGTTGTTAGATCACTGTTGGTGAAAGGGCAGCAATAGTGCGTCGCGTTTGGCGTATTTTGCAGTTGGCGTGCATACGTGCGGAATGATCACCAGCAGTCATTGGCTGACCGAACTACACACGCATGTAGTACCATAACATACGCGCATAACGTGTACGCACAATGCTCACTTGACGCCAAAGTGTCTATCATGAAGGTGCTGGATGCATTTTTACCGCTAGAGGGCTACGATGTGCGCTGAGCGGATACTCGGATGGATAGCAGAAAAAGTCATAGCATTAGAAAGCATAATCCAACTTACTTGAGTAACCCGTCGGCTAAGCTGTTAATCTTGTCGGAGAGTGATTCGAAAATGCCGTAGACACGGAGCTCCTCACAGGCTACCGACAGCCACAAAGGATTCTGGGAAGATTCCTTACTGAGTAGGCTAGCCATCTGTTCAGCGTCGAGACGCTTCTGGTACTTCCCAAGGGTTTCATTAACGATAGCCTGAGAAAGAGAAATTAATGATGGATAATATTTCGCAATGGTATTATGGTCAGTCTATTTCGTTGATAATTTCAACCATTTTCCTATCACACACCATGATGACCCTAATTAGGCTACTTGGATTACAGATTTTTTTTTTTAAAGCAAATCGCCATCAAGTTGTAACAAACAAACATCAAGTTTTAACAAACGGGTTCTTTTCAGAACTATTTACTATTCAAAAGAGAATTTCTACATGGTGCCACCATGCAAAGCTACAAGTCTTACTTGTACGCATGATCATGAATGGTTTTGTTATCTATATTTTACCCTCGGGAACTGTGATTTTGAGGCGGCGATTTTTTATTTTTTGTTCTCCAAAATCTGATATTCATTGGCAGAGGGTCTGTAATCTCCTGACCTAAATTTTGTTTTGAAAATAAATAAATGTTCCTACCTCCCTGGAGGTCATGTCCAGAGGAGAGACGTAGATCTCGTTGGGCTTGTTGGGACGGGAGCGCAGTGTCTGATGTTGTGGCGTCTCGTCAATCATAGAGAAGATGCATCGAACCTGAGGGCTTAGTTTGTTTGGCAACCAATTGATGACGGTGGACTCCTTGCATTCGTCGAACTAAATCATTTCAAGAAATGGAGGAATCACTTTTTAAGTGTATGTTCAGTGTTTCTGAAAAGTTTACGCCAGTATATAATAATAATAATAATAATAATGTGTGGATTTATATAGCGCACGTATCCACCAACTAAGTGGTGCTCAAGGCGCATTATATTATTATCCCTGCTCATAAGGCTCATAAGGCTCATAAATCATTCCTGAAACCATCTCAGCTCCCTGGGGAGTATACAACTCAATTGCTGCCATCTGCTCCCACAAAAAATGAGTAAAGTTTGAATTTTTCAAAACTGTAGTTCTGAATTCTGTTTAAGAAGGGCTTTCCAACTGTTCCAAACACTTGGGGGTGTATTTTTAATTAAAATTTGTGAAAGTTATAAAAAGTCATACCTTCTGATAATTTAAAGGGACAATACCATTACGATCAGAGCAGACTTTCAACTGGGCATGGAATCGGTGTCCTTGTTTAAGATGAATGCACTGATTGACAAATACTGGCTCATTTATGCAGCAGCAACGGTAATATGACCTTGTTGTGTGGGGGTATTATTTTCAGTCACTGAGTTAATCTAAAACTAGCAGCCCGATTCCATGCCCTGTTGATCGTGACGATACTGCCCCTTTAACCTTAACCTTCCCAAATCCTCCAAAATCCTCTTTGCTAAAGTGAAGGATTTTGGAGGATTGAGGTTATTAGGCATACTTGCCTTTCCATGGTACATATACATCCATGTTTGTTGTAGTGATTGCAAGGTCAGTGCTTGGGTCAGTGGACACTGTTTATTGCTCCATGCATGCAGGGAGGGTCCCTGGCCATGTACATGTATCACAGATTAGAAACACATGTGTGCATACATGTCATGTGCTTGCTTTACTACTGAAGGATTTTGGAGGATTCAGGTTATGTGTAAGCAAATGGGCCTAGGGAGTTAGGGTTAACAAGAATATAGTGAAAGTACTTACAGATTGTTCATTCATTCTATTGTGGAATTTTTGTCTTCAGATGACAGAATTTTTTTTGGAAATTATTCCATTGGCAGTTATTATTTAAGCCATGGAGTGGGTTCATACATAATCTGCTAACATGCCAAAATGCATTTTTTTTTATTTCAAGAATTACAGAATTAATCGTAAAGAGTAAGATTTGATCGCAATTTATGTTTTGCAAAATATTGGAATCTTACTAATGGCTACCATTTCAACAATCGCATTGAAATCGTAAAAAAAACAAAAAAAAACAAAAAAAAACAAAAAAAAACATGAAACAAAGGTTCTCAGTGTATGTAATAACCTTTTAGAGAAAAAAAATACCAAAAAACTGTAACAGGAATGTTATGGTTTTTGTTATGGAAGTTGCTTACCTGATTAAGTGCATCAATGACAATGATAACTGGTTTGGTGTTAGGGTTGGACAAGACCGAGTACGTCTCCTGACATGTTGCCTCAAGATCCTTGGGCATTGTTGTATCCTGATAATTAAAAAAAAAAAAGTCTTAAGCTGCCATAAATAAATAAACTGTCATTAAAACCCTAACCACCCCAGACCCATCAAACTCCAACAGAAGGTTTTGTTGAATTTTGACTGGTTGAGGACTGTGAACTTAGATATTGTTGTTGGACTATTATGGGTTGAGTACCAATGCAGTACAGTAATGCTGTTGGATTTTGATTGAGTGAGGAAGGTGGTTCTACTAGCATGCAACATTGTTAGACTTTGAGTGGAGAGAGTGTGTGTATGCAACCTGCTGTAATAAACAACTGATAAAGGTAAATATTGTACTTAGGTATGCTTGGCATTGTATCTAACATCATACAACTAGAACCTACCATTTATTCCATAGGGTGTTTTACTTTTTGTATAGTTGATTGTTTTTAGCCTGAAAACAACTGTTGGATTATGATGGGTTGAGTACTGTGTGACTCCAGTGTTCAAACTTTACTTTGGGCCATGTGTACCCACTCAATCAAAATCCAACAGCATAGAGCCTGTTGGAGTATGATGGGTTGAGTACTGTTCCTGTAAGTAGCTATGTGACAAAAATTTTCAAAATCAACAGATTCCAATACAACTGGTATCATTGTCAAGGTCTTGAATAGACGATTACAATGATATAAGGATCATCTTCCTGTGACCAAAAATAAGGAAGTTATGACATGTTGAATCCGGCAATTTTAGGCCCGTAAATGGCAATTATTTTATAAGGAAAAACATAAGAAATGTACATTTGAGTTGTGACCCGTTTCCTAGATTTTCTCGGATTCCATATCATAACTTTCTTAATTCTTGTCCGATTTTCAAAAGGTTGGTATCACTGGAATGCTTGGGAAAAGAGGAAGAATAATAACCTATTTCCAGGCTAATTCAATGATTAGTTTGTTTTGTAGTGCTGATTTACAAATAAGAAATACAAAAAAATGTGTTAAAAAAAAAATTAAATTAAAAAAATTACGAAAAAATAAATTACTCAAATCTGAGGATTGTTTTCATATTTTACACTAAAATCTTCGAAAGCCTCTCATCCCTGATTTAATGTAATATTAAAACAATTTATAAATTATATTGGACTGGAAATATAAAACAAAATAATGAAAATAGATTTTAAAAATAGAGAAAAAAATCACTCAAATCTGAGAATTTTAATATTTATACTGAAATCCATGAGAAATTCTTATCCCTGATTTAATTAAACATTATAAAAACAATAAATGATATTGGACTGGAAATATGAAGAAAAAAAAATGAAATAAGTTCATGAAAACTAATATTTAATATTGTGTTACGCCGATGTAGGTTTAAACGGACGATTTATCGGACTGAAAATTGGTAGGTCTATAGCGCTGAACGCGCAATACAATCTTTGGTTGACATCGATGTTTGGGGAGTCCAAAAACATAACTGGGAGACGATCAATCGCCGTCAAAATTGGCCAAGAGGTAGAAAACAAGTATAGAAAAATGATTTTTGTGGTTTGATAAGTGATTTTACTAAACTTTTGGTAAATCGTCGATGGTTTTGATGAGCAAGAGCGAACCCAAATTTCGAGAATATTTTTTGGAAACTTCTAGATGCCGCATTCAGAAAATTTGAGAACGAGGTTGAAGTAGAATATTTGATCTACGTCTTCGAAAAAAAATCTCCTGGTTACGTCAAAAAAAACGGCCTCAGCGAAACGTTACAAAGCGCTATCTCCACGGTGTCTTCGCCACGGCGATTCAACCCGAGATTGAGGCCGCGGCCGAACAGATTTGCGACAATGCGTGGGATACGCACATACCTACTGTAAGTGTACTGTTTGAGTTTGATGGGTCGAGTACTGCAGGCTATGGTGGGTTACTACATGGTGTTGGAGTTTGTTAGGTTGAGGTAGCATGCTAGTAGAAATGCCTAGGGGGTTAGGGTTTTAATAGGCAAGTTGAAATGTGTTAAACTTTAGTAAATCATTTGCGCAAATCTCAGGCTCACATTCAATATAAATACGGAGTGCCATGGTCGAGCGGTTTAGTGCATCGGATTCGTGTTCTGATGGCTGAGTCGTCAGAGTGTGGGTTCAAATCTTGGCTGCGACCATGGTGCTTGTGTCCTTGAGCAAGACACTTTACCGTAAATGCTTCTCTCCACCCAGGGGTAAATGGGTACCTGTGAGGGCAGAATTGGTTGTTGTGTTTGATTAGCCCTATATGCGCCGAAATGGCAGCAAATGAGCTGTATACTCCCCAGGGAGCTGAGATAGTTTATTGGAGTGTCGTGGCCGAGCGGTCTAGCGCACCGAACTCAAGTACTGGTGTTGCCAGCAGCAGGGTGTGGGTTCGAGCCCCGGTCGTGACACTTGTGTCCTTGAGCAAGGTACTTAACCATAATTGCTTCGTCCTTCGGATGGGACGTAAAGCCGTAGGTCCCGTGTGTTGTGTAATGCACGTAAAAGAATGCGCCTTGAGCACCACTTAGTTGGTGGATACGTGCGCTATATAAGTCCACACATTATTATTATTATTATTATGCACCTGATGAGCAGGGAGTAATAATGTACAGTGCCTTGATCTAGTAGCTAGGATATGTGCGCTTTATAAGAATTGTGTATTATTATTATTACGTCATTAACCCTTCTATGACTCCAACGGTCAAAATCAGTCAAAAATGTTGATATACATGTACTTGCCAAGGTATATCTAGTGCACTTAAAAGTCAAACACTGTCAAACCTTACGTGTAGTAAGTACATTTACAGGTCAAAATGAGTCGACCGTTTTTGACTGGTAAAAGCATTGTCTGGTATTGTTGAGGGTGGTCAAAATGACAGTAAAAACTAGTCAAAAATGCCCCTGTGTGCACATTTGGGTCAACAGTCAAAACAGGCAGTTGACTGATTTTGACCACTATAGCTACTTCCCACTGAAGTTCAGTATGAGGGTTAATAGGCAAGTTGATATGTGTTAGACTTTTGCAAATCATTCACACAAATCTCAGGCTTGGATGTCACATTTACCATAAAGATGTCACAAACAGGCAAGGTGAAATGGGTTAAACTCTTGGTGAGTCATTCGCACGAATCTCAGGTTGGATGTCACATTCGCCATAAATACGGCATAAATACGCCAAGTTGAAATATGTTAAATCTAATGTATGGACGTCACAGTTCACTTCGCATTCGCTTTCCGGCGAAGTACGAACGGGCCTTTACATGGCATATGACAAAATGTGACTGGATCTGGCAAAACCCTAAACTTGGAACCAACTTGTCGGAGTGACCTCCCAAATTTATCGTGAAAATTAACAATGTTCCCAACAACGTTTCAGGATTTTTCTGGAGAAAATGCTCTAACTCTATATGGTGACATGAAAATCTCACACTGGTCCCTGGGGTCAGTTTTTGACCTTTTCATGGCTGTTACGCATTATGGTAAATGCCGAGAAGTTTCGGGTTTTGCCAGAGCGGGTCACAGATAACATCCTGTCAGTAACAGCCACAAATGCTCAAAGGACTGTACGTACATTGACTTCTCCAAGCTCCCTCAAAAGTCGTTTCAGGGTTGCCTCTAGATTCGGTGAACCCGGTACGGCGCCGACAAAGTGGTAGAAGACATGCCAGCCTTGCTCCCCACCCCTGCCACATAGCGACAACAAGAATAAATACAACAATTTGATTATGGCTGATCACTGTGATAAAATAGGATAATAAGTCAAACTTGTAGCTTTGCATGGTGAAGAGGATAAGTAAAGACTAATTGCAGTGACACCATGTGAAAATCTCCATCGAGTAGTAATTAGTTCTGAAAAGAACTGGAGGTTACAACTCGACGTTTCGATCAGTATGCACTGATCGTCTTCAGGAGAATGGAGAAATAGGATAATAAGAATTATAATAAAAACTAAGCAGTCTTATAGATCACATTAAAAAACAGGAAGAAATATCGAAGCGCTTTAGAAAACAAAACCTCTATAAAAATGTATAAAAATCCAATCCACTAAATGCTTATAAAGCACCTTTTCTTCGAGATTCCAATGAAAACATCGTAAATCCGTAGATTGATGGAATTCTTGCGTCGGGTGATAAACAACTGATTCGATTTTGCCCTTACAGCGACGTATGTACAGTATATATGTAAGCAGGATCATTGGCGGATCCAGGGGGGGCTAAGGGGGCTGTAGCCCCCCCCTAAAATCGTTTAAAAAAAAAAAAAATTAATAAATAACATTTTAAAAAAAGAGAGAGAAAAAGAAAGAGAGAGAGAGAGAGAGAGAGAGAGAGAGAGACAGAGAGACAGAGAGACAGAGACAGACAGAGACAGACAGACAGACAGACAGACAGACAGACAGACAGACAGACAGACAGACAGACAGACAGACAGACAGACAGACAGACAGACAGACAGACAGACAGACAGACAGACAGACAGACAGACAGACAGACAGACAGACAGACAGACAGACAGACAGACAGACAGACAGACAGACAGACAGACAGACAGACAGACAGACAGACAGACAGACAGACAGACAGACAGACAGAGAGAGAGAGAGAGAGAGAGAGAGAGAGAGAGAGAGAGAGAGAGAGAGAGAGAGAGAGAGAGAGAGAGAGAGAGAGAGAGAGAGAGGGGGGAGAACGCACTCCCATTCCCACACTGTGCTTTGTTTTTCTCTCCCTTTGATTATTTCATTGTAATTTTTGTAGTACTGAAAAATAATTGTTTTTGATTCTCAGCCCCCCCCCCAAAAAAAATGTTCTGGATCCGCCCATGAGGATGTCGTGGGTTCAAATCCTACCAGAGTCACCTGTGGGTGTTTTTCACAGACACTCGGAAAGCACTGAGTATGCAGTGTTTCATACATACGCTGGTGTAAGGGAAAAAAATCAAATCAATTATCTTATATCCGGAAATTGCATCTTCAACTTTTATCAATTTTGCTTTTCTTAAAATCTGTTAATAAATCAACGAATCAAAACAGAAATCTTTGATAAGAGTAAGCGGAGGGAGTGCTAAGACAAGATCAGTGCAAAGGAACTGACAGGGTATTTACCCCGGTATTTCTTTGGTGAGTGCCTTTGCCACAGTGACGTCAGCAACTCTGGCCATGACCGAGGATTTCCCTGTGCCAGGACCACCCAGCAGCAACAAGGGAACGTCAACACCGATCCCTATCACGTGATCTTTAATCTGAGAGCAATAACAACATCATTTTGTTTATATAGCTTGGTGCAATTCTTGCGTCAGGTGATAAACAATTTAATATTGCCCTACACCGACGTGTGTATAGCACTGCATACTCGGTGCTTTCCGAGTGTCTGTGAAAAAACTCGGGCGGGATTCGAACCCACAACCTCCTGCTTACTAGTGCAGATGTCTTTACCTCTCGACCACCGAGCTTGCCCAATCGTCATCGATCAAGCTCGGTGGTTGCGAGGTTATGACGTCTGCACTAGTAAGCAGGAGGTTGTGGGTTCGAATCCCGCCTGAGTCGCCTGTGGAGTTTTTTCACAGACACTCGGAAAGCACCGAGTATGCAGTGCTGTACACACGTCGGTGTAGGGCAAAATTAAATCAATTATCAATTAGTTTTAATTTAGTTTATTTGTTTTCATCATATCGTCAATAAACAAATACAACCAATTTGCAATTTGCAAATATGATGCATGGAAGATGCCTTACAACAGAAAGCCTAGGCATATATGAGTCCAGCCACCTGGTATAATAGAAAGAAAAAAAAAATGAGCAAAATAGATTAAAGGGACAGTATCGTCACGATCAGAGCAGACTTTCAACAGGGCATGAAATCGGTGTCCTAGCTTAAGATGAACGCAGTGACTGAAAATTACTGGTTCATTTATGCAGTAGCTACGGTAATATGACTTTATCATTGTGGGGTATTATTTTCAGTCACTGAGTTAATCTAAAACCAGCACTCTGATTCCATGCCCTGTTGATCCTAACGATAATTGTCCCTTTAAATTACTTAACATTTAGAATAAACTGGAATTTGAAATTGCCAGGGCTGTCGTAAGAACAAAAAACTGTTAGTAGTTACCCAATGTATTATTCTTGCCTTGTTGCCCTGAGCTGAAATGAGTGCGCGCGCTGTCAATTCGCGTGCGTATTATATGACGCATCTTTGTACAAACAGGATACTGTGCAAACATAATCATTATTGTACACAGACCAGCACAAATAAACAACAAACAAACAAACAAACAGATACCAACCTGTTCAAGAATGTCTGTTCTTCCCAGGACAGATGCGCTACGATTCTTCAAGAATGACTGGAAGGGAAAACAAAAGGAAATATCTTAATAATGATAAAATGCTAAGAATGTAACACATCGAAACAATGGGCAGAAATTATGAATTTTTATTTCGAGACAGAAAAACAATTGATCTATTGTTGTTGATAGGGCATACTCAGCGGCGTAGCCAGGACTTTTTCAGTGGGGGGGCACAGGGGAGGCATTGCTTTTCAGTAAGGGGGGCCCAGGGGTATGGGTTTTTCCCTTTTCTTTTTCTGTAGTTTTTTGGTTTTTTTTTGGCACGAGGAGGAGGGCACCTGGGGGGGGGACACTGGAAATTTGTGGGGGGCACGTGCATTCATAGATACCAGAGACTGATTGAATGAAATGTGGAGGCACATAATTAGCGGCCAGAAAAGGTTGGTGAATGAAATGGCGATTGGTCGTTACCTCATGTGCTTCCTTAGCTTGTTGGTAAGGGTCAAGAACACCGTCTTCTAGAGGGTACTGCTCCGTAATCCTCTTCTTGAAGAACTCAAACACCTAGGAGAAGAAAAAAAACATTACCTAAATGGTTCATCTCTTGACAAGGATTCAACATGAAATGTATATAACTTTCGTTACTTTTTACAATCCGCCATCTTGAAACCAAATGTAACCGATCACAAACTTCGGTTCACGTTTGGTCAGAACAATGACGTCATCGCAGCACAACCGAACTCGCGAAAATGCTTAACCAATGACCAAAGCCCAAACACGTTTCTGATTTTACAGTCACGAAAATGCGCCCCTGGCTTGTTTTCAGGGGAATCATTTTTGCAAATTTCTGTCGTTAAAGTCACTATTGAAAAGAAAATTTTTAAACATAAACGATCATCATCACAGTTTACGTAAAGCTTGCTTGGTTTTATTTTTCCCACTGAGACTTGAATCCGATACCAAAAAAATAATGAAATGGCAATTAAGCAATTATCCACCAACCGTTTTCCCCAATGTCTTCTCCAATTCTTTGAATTCCACCTTTCCTTGTTCATTGATCCCGTCATATTCACATTTGTAGAAATTCACTTGGTCTTTCTGAAAGATCATTACAAGAAATATATCTCAATACAAATTTTTTTTTTAAATACAATTACATCATTTTAGGGCACCTCATTGTCTTGAAAAAGAAAAATGCACTAGGCAGCTCAAAGCATTTGCCCATAAAGATGGTATCTATTGCAAACTATCTTTTTGGGATCGGGCACAGCCTAACGAGGGCATCATTTATTCAAACCACTCTTTTTTCGTCAGGCTAGAATATCGCCGGTAACCAGCCTGCGCGATAGCAGTACATTTGCAATCAAGTGTTAAGGGTTACCATGGCAGGGAAGAGGTTTTCACTGTACAAATACATTTATGAGGAATCTTTTCGCAATGCACTCAGTGTGCAGGTACAGCACCATATGATCACATTTAAAAACATCTGGTCTCAAAGACTAAGCCATGCGTGCAGTCAAGTTCAACTTGAGCAGTACTTTACCATAGAGGAAGGGTTTTACAATAAATTGGCAAAGTGTTTTTGTTCAGCCCACTGAAAAATCGATTCTGTAACTAAGGCCCCCAAAAAAGTCTCCAGTTTCTGGTCACAGGTCAGCTTCAAAATCGTTGCAGTATCACGCCTTTTTTTTTTTTTTTTTGCTAACCAGTAAAATACATCATACATGTATACACTGTTATTGGAACCAGACCAAATTTCCCATACACAAAGTATGGTGGCCAAGAGAGGCCAAATCGGACAAACGTTCATAACCCTATGTGAAAAAGTCCTTTAAAACACAGCACAGCAGAATTCCAATTGATCCAGCAATTTTGGCTGCAATTGGACATCGTTTCATAGCAAAAAAAACCAGAAAACTAAAAATGCTGACATGTGGGTCTGAGGCGACGTGTGCAGAGACCAGAAATCCAAGACTTTTTTGTTGTTGGCCTAAGATGACATAACCCTGGATAGCTTGACCGGCAAAATGGCGAATAGCAACAGTTGCCAAGTACAGTGTAACCTTATTTGTCAATCTATGCTGTTTGATTGACAAGGCTGGATAGGTGTATAGTGACAGGAATTTTGAAATCGACAAAGTCAAAATGGAGCAGTCGGTGACATGTTACCCTAAATCGTTCCTTCAACATCTGCTTCAGCATCTGAAGCTTAGCCGGAGCGATGGGATTGACGTCGACAAAATCCTTGTGATGTTCCTGGGGAATCGCTTCCAGAAAGCTTGAATCTCGGATCATAAACAGGGCTGGAAAACAGGAATAAAATATGTGACCGAATCCTACGAAATTAGTCTTAAGGTGATGTCGGCACAAATTGAGTTTTTATGCGGCCCTGAAAGAGCATATTCTCCTCTTCCATTTGATAAAAAAAAATTTTGTTCATACATTAAAAAATACAGAAGTTATATCAT
Source organism: Zoroaster sp. YZ-2022 (assembly GCA_029582265.1). NCBI lineage: Eukaryota > Metazoa > Echinodermata > Asteroidea > Forcipulatida > Zoroasteridae > Zoroaster > Zoroaster sp. YZ-2022. The sequence goes on along the minus strand of CM055822.1, from coordinate 20,256,567 downwards.
AAATTACATTACCTCGGCCTGCACTGTCAGAAAACCAAAAAACGGGAATATTGCACGTTTAAGTCTGGGCTTGATTTCTGGTTTTATTTATATCATTCTTCCATAGCAACCAGGTGTTTTAAGTCAACGTGGCTGCAAACATAGAGCAAGGACCAGGCATTCTAGGGCCAAAAAGGGGAGAAAACGATCCTTTGCCGAGTAATTTTTGAACATTCTTGATTCAACATGGTAAAGAAAATCAGGATTTTGAACATTTTCCGATTTTGTTTCGGGAATTTTTCAGTTGGGTAGATTTGTTAAAAGGTTTTCCACTTATTTCTTTCGAAAAAAAAAAAAGACCACACGCACGCATGACTCGTGTTTACATGTCCGTATCTCAATACAGGCATTTGCGACTTCCGACTCATTTCGTACGGTCGGGTCACATATGACATAAAACACAATAAAGGGGGCCACTTTCCTACCGTCACGTTCGCAGTTTTTCTAATGGTTGTAATTTTTTTTTTAATATCTGAAACCACCCAAAAAGAATTTCAACATTTGAATAGACATGCATGCTTATCCTAAAGATAATTTGAGTTGATTATTACTATTATTTTTTTAATTACCCTAAAATTTCCATCAACAAATGGACGGAAAAGTGAGGTAACTTTTTCCGTCCAATTTTTATAGAAATTTGAGGGTAAAAAATAAATTAAAAAATTAAAAAATTAAATAAATCAACTCAAATTAGTTCTAGTATAAGCCTGCATGTCCATTCACATGTTAAAACACTTTTTGGTCGGTTTCAGGTACTTAAAAATAAATAACAACCACTGGAAAAACTGTTAACGTGACGGATGCAAAGTGGCCCCCTTTATTGTGTTTTATGTCATATGTCACGTGAATATAGTGTGTGCTTTCATTTAAGAGAATTGAATTGTTCTGTTGAATTTACCCAAAAATGTGGTCTGGCATTGTGGTCTGGCAATGGCATATACAGCTCATATATACTCACAGTTAAAATTATCTTTGCGGTAGGCTCCATGCATAATCTCCATCTCTGTGACGGATAGACCATGAATCCAGCGATAGTCAGTACAAATCGACGACGGAACCTCGGTCTGGTTAGGAATCCAACCACAGCGCTCACTAAGATGCAGAAAATTATATAAAAAAATTTAAATATACAGGGTGTCCCCATAAAAAGTATACCGAGATAAAAATTACTGTAATGGCAAAACTACTTTATATATGGGAAAGAGAAATATATCTCTAGAAAGGGTAGAATGTCCTCTTTGCAATGGTATACAGCTTGTGATGTTATTGACACAGATGAGTGAACAAATTAGACAGATGTTAAGGGTACTGAAAGCAGGACTGTGACAAGTTTGCATATTTGAATAACATAGCTCAACCATGCAAGTGTGCAGAATACCAAATGCCTTTGCTTTTTCAACACATTCTTGAAAACAAGGAATGTACCTAAAACAATGTAATCTGCTTTGTTTTCGCTACTTACCTCAAAAGTTTAATGTGCAGGTTTTTTAAAATGTTTTTTGGACCTTTGTTATTCAAATATGCAAACTTGTCACAGTCCTGCTTTCAGTACCCTTAACATCTGTCTAATTTGTTCACTCATCTGTGTCAATAACATCACAAGCTGTATACCATTGCAAAGAGGACATTCTGCCCTTTCTAGAGATATATTTCTCTTTCCCACATATAAAGTAGTTTTGCCATTACAGTAATTTTTATCTCGGTATACTTTTTATGGGGACACCCTGTATATAAATTCATAATTTTAACCGCTCAAATAAAAATGCCTGCACATTAGTGCTGGGCGATTAGTGCGATTACTCGAGGACTCACAAGTAGTAATTGCTAATCGTACTGGTATTCATGTTTTTTTACTTCTCGATTAATCGTCCTGGGGCCAATGTATACTCCCAGGGAGCTGAGATGGTTTCAGGAATGATTTATGCGCCTGATGAGCAGGGGTAATAATGTACAGCGCTGTGATACCTCGTGTAAGAGTGCTTTAAAAATGCCTCCATTATTATGATTATTACTATTGCCCAGCACTACCGCACATGTGATTACTCCTAATGTTCAACCAATTTCTACATGCATGTCCTACACAACAGGGCAAATGGAGTGCCATGGTGGACTGGTTTGGTACATTTGAGTCGTAGTAGGTGAGTTTGAATTCTGGCTTTTGATCATGGGCATGTATAAATCCCCCTCCCCCACTTTTTGCCTGGGGGGGGTGAGACAGAGGAACATCTCCCCCCCCCCCCCCTCCCCAACGTTTTGGGCCCAGTACAAACAAATCATGGAACAAACTCTTTGGTAGAACTCCATTTTACGTTTGAAAAACTATAAAATTGGGGGCTACTGTTATTTTCAAATGTTGACAAATTCTCCCCAAATTTCCAAAAATGTTATCCAAATATTTAAACAATTTCCTCAAAATGTAAATGTGCTCTTCTCAAAATTAATATGTTTTAATCAAATTCTTTAAACTCAACAGGGGGCGGAGTTAGGGTTGGAATTGATAACAAATTTACGTCACTGCTCTGCACTCTTTAGCACTGAGGGATTTTACTGGGTTTTTTTCTTCATATTTACAGCAATTAATCATAAATCCTCTTCATAAACTTGTTTTATTTACGGCGCAAAATATATGTAAAGAAATCATTTTGTTCCAAGTCCATACAAATTTAATGAAAAGCCATGAAAAGATGAAACGGTTATCACATACAAATGGAGGACATGCTATCATGCAAATGAAACAAAGGCAAAAAAAATAATTTGACTAAATCTCTGATGTGTTTATACTGCTGAGTAATGCACTTACAGGGACAATATCATCACGATTAGAGCAGTTTTTCAACAGGGCATGGAATTGGTGTCCTAGTTTAAGATGAACACAGTGACTGTGTAATGTAAAAGCATGCATGATTAACCCTCCTATGGTTTGACCTTTCAAAACCTTTCAAAATCTGCTTACTGGCAAAATGGCTATCAATAATTATGAACCCTTTAAAACCCTTGTTGCTACTGAACTACCACACCTTTCAATACCCTTTGAAAGGTATTGAAACATTTCAACACCAGTTTGTTCAGAGAGTTGTTTCACCTTTCGAAACCTTTCATAGGTCCCTTTTGTCAGACAGTTTTCTCACCTTTCAAAACCCTTCAGTACAGCAAACTTGAAAGGTTTTGAAAGGTCTGACAATTCTATGGCAACTGCACTGTACATAGGAGGGTTAATAGTAATCAAGACATCTGTACACACACCAACCTGTGGTAAGTTTCAGCTTATTTCATTGTTTCATTTGTACGTATTCCAACGTGGATTTTACGTCTCTGAAGGACAAAAATTTATTTTAGAAATAACTGAATTCAGATTTGATTCCAGTGTGGAATTACTGTCTCCGGAAGACAAAACAATTCATACGTGAAATCAATTTGATAATAAATAAATTTTATTTCAAGGGATGTTTGATACCGTCATCAACTTTAACCAGTTCGCGTCGGGAATAAAAACGTTTTTCTGGGCCCTGTGTGGGTTTATTTTTCCCACACACACTGTGAATGGAAGCTTCCACAGCGGGTGGCCACGTCTTCCGTGCATGTCACCATACACGGGTGGCTCAACCGAGCATGCATACCAATATTCCAGAGTTTCCTTTGGCGTGTTTAGACGCTCTCCGATCCACGGTGCAAAAAAAAATTGCGCGTATACACGGCCTCTGACGCGAACTGGTTAATCCTTTTAATCTGTGATCATGCAGGTTTTTTAAAAAAAAATTATTTTATTTTTTTGTAGAATAAACCAATAATATACAGGGGTTTTTATGGTGAAGTGAATGCCATGCTTGAATGCGATAAAAAGCAAAAATAACCTTTTTATCAAATTCATCTTCAAGGAATTATTGATGCAGATGCAATGAGTGTGGGATAATGGTACCTGTACTTATTTAATCCCGAAGATGCGCATAACATCAAAGGAAAGACAGAAGGGCTGAAAGCAGCAGAAAACGGAGACAATTAGAAAAGTATTGGTTAGAAACACAGTATACTATTAATAAAAGTTAGTCACACGGTCTTTACCGCAGGTTAATGACCACACACAAAACATGCCATTAACCTCTTGGCCAGCCAATCGTCATCGGGCAAGCTCAGTGGTCGAGAGGTTAAGACGTTTGCACTAGTAAGCGGGAGGTCGTGGGTTCGCATCCCGCCCATGTAACGTTTACCCAGAGGTCGCAGGTTCAAATCCCTAATGTACTCATGTACCTAGTCAGTTTCCCTTATCGTTTATTAGTAGAACAATAACAAATTGAAATTCAAAATGATTCAAAACAATAAAAACAGGAGCAATGAATCTTTTTTGTCTTTTAAAAAAATTTTACTTAAAAGGGACAGTATCGTCACGATCAGAACAGACTTTCAACAGGGCATGGAATCGGTGTCCTAGCTCAAGATGAACACAAACAGTAGCTGAAGATTACTGGCGCATTTATCAGGCCTTGATCTTAACCACGGCCAACGCGGCCATTGCCGTGGTGCCCCCCCCCCCCCAGTTGGCCTTAATGCCCCTTGGGTTGGCCTTGAAATTTTGAGCTAGCCAAGGCCAAAGTGGCCGTGCCCTCTCAATCCTTAAGGTCGAGGCCTGATTTATGCAGCAGCAATGGTAATATGACCTTATCATGTGGGCTATTATTTTCAGTCACTGAGCTAATCTAAAACTACCACTCCGATTCCATGCCCTGTTGATCGTGATGATATTGTCCCTTTAACCCTCCTACTATACTACAAGGGTCAAAATCAGTCAAAATGTTGATATAAACACCTCAAAAAAAGAAAGTCCCCACCTGCATGTTTTAAAAATATTGTTAAATTTTAGAGACTTATGAGCATAAACATGATATGACGATTTAGCCTGATCATCGACACACATGTTGCAAGCAAGATTTGTGCGGATAACGTTGCGCATCAGTGCACACAACTCGGTTGATTGTGTGGGGGTACCTGTTCATTTCTCACAACTTTGCATTGTGGCTCAAAATAACGCCCCTGAACTCAAGCAAAATGGGTTATCCCTTTTGTCATCGGCTTTATTGACCAATACTTAAGACATAAGCAGCATGTTGGGTTTGTTCAGTAAGGGGTATAACCGCCACGATTGTCGATTGCTGCCCGACACCTTCGGTGCATACTGTTTATGAGGCGACGGATGCGGACCTGGGCAATACCTTCCCATGCAAATGAACATTCCAATAATGAGGTCTTCAGTTTAAAAGTGCTCCAAGACATTATGTAACAGACAAATAAAGCTGATGACAAAAGGGATAACCCATTTTGCTTGAGTTCAGGGGCGTTATTTTGAGCCACAATGCAAAGTTGTGAGAAATGAACAGGTACCCCCACACAATCAACCGAGTTGTGTGCACTGATGCGCAACGTTATCCGCACAAATCTTGCTTGCAACATGTGTGTCGATGATCAGGCTAAATCGTCATATCATGTTTATGCTCATAAGTCTCTAAAATTTAACAATATTTTTAAAACATACAGGTGGGGACTTTCTTTTTTTGAGGTGTTTACTTGCCAAGGTATATCTACTTAAAAAGTCAAACACTGTCAAACCTTACGTGTAGTAAGTACATTTACAGGTCAAAATGAGTCGACTGGTAAAAGTATTGTCTGGTATTGTTGAGGGTGGTCAAAATGACAGTAAAAACCAGTCAAAAATGCCCCTGTGTGCACATTTGGGTCAACAGTCAAAACAAGCAGTTTACTGGTTTTGACCTCTGCAGCAACTTCCTACTAAAGTGCAGCAATAGTAGGAGGGTTAATTATTCAAATATTCAAATGCTTTACTTTTTAACCAAAGAAATGTTGAACTGTCTCATACCTTGTCAGATTAAGGAAGAATGGCATGACGTTGTCTTGGTAACATCGGTCAATTTCACCTAGGCACGTCCGCAGTGTTTCTTCTGTTGTTGTGTCCTTTGGAATTCCCTAAAGTTGCAAATCACAAATTAGTTTAAAGGGACAATATCGTCACGATCAGAGCAGCCTCTCAGCAGGGCATGGAATCGGTGTCCTCGTTTAAGATGAACGCAATGACTGAAAATTACTGACTCGTTAGTGCAGCAGCAATGATAACATGACCTTATCATGTGGGATATTATTTTCAGTCACTGACTTAAACTCCGATTCCATGCCCTGTTGATCGTGACGATACTGCCCCTTTAACCCTCCTACTGATAGACCATTTGAAACCATTCAAAATTTCCACTTACCAAAATGCCCATTGGTTTTTGTACACACATGGTGATACCATTTGAACAGTGTTGGTAGCAAGCTTTACCTCCATTCAAATCCATTCAAATGCATAGAGGGTCCATTGATTCACCACTTAGAAGTATCCAAACTAGGTTTTGTATTAGCTGTACTACCATTTGGAAAGATCCAAACAAGGTTTTGTATTAGCTGACCTACCATTCAAAACCATTTGGGGGAATCAATACTGTACACAGTTATTTCACCATTCAAAACCACAAAAGCGAATGGTTTCAAATGGTGGATCAACTTGTATGAAAAAGGTACCAGAAGTAGGAGGGTTAAAGCCATTATGCACTATTGGTAAAACATCTGTAAATGCATCCATACTTTATACAAAATCAAGAGAATCCCAAACCAACCTGTGAAAGTTTCAGCTTTTCTCACTGTGTCTTTTACTGGGGTGTGATTTGACAAAAAATACAAAATCCTGAAAAATAGGTAGCATGTCTGGGTCTCCCTTTGGTCTGGAGGACAAAGGAGGATTTGGAGGATTTACAGGCTCTCCACATCCCACAAACAGGAAACTAGAGGTTTGGACACAAATACAGGCTCGTTCTTTCTTTCCTTGGTGGCTACTTCTCTTCTTTCGAGAAAAACTTTGAGGCAAAGGGTGATTTATAAAAAATCCTGAGAAATCCTGCCTTAACCCTAACCACCCCAAATCCATCAAAATCCTCTAAGGGGCACTTTTTTAAATTTAAATTCAGCACTGTTGAAAACTGGTACTTTCACCTCTTCAAATAGGGCAAAATTACTACCTGAAGTATAGGTCATAAGTGCTGAATGTGAAGATCAACAAAAATGCATGGTGCATTTTGAAGATAAGGGCATGTTTCCAAAAGTGCACTGATGGATTTTGGAGGATTCAGAAAGGTTCCTAGCCAGAATACCGGGGGAGGGGGGGGGGGGGGGCATGGGGCGTTAGGGTTAATGAGAAAAAAGTGAAAATGAATTCAGATTGTTCATATTTATTCAAATGTGGACTTTTTTTTTGCTTCCAGAACTAAAACATTCAGTTGCAAAATTATTGTACTAAAGTAATTAGCATCTCAGACAGAAATATTCAAGGGATATTTGGTGCCATCATCAACTTTACCCCAATTAAGTTTTCAATTTTGAAGTTCAATTTTGTGCCCTAAACCGAGGTCAAATTCCCTTGGAGAATCTGATCGCTTGGAGGTGGTTTTCTTTTAGTTTGACTTCATTTCACTAAAATATTACTAGTTTAGAATTAGTTTTGGGACTTCAGAGTGGAATGTCGTGGCCGAGCGGTCTAGCGCACCGAACTCAAGTTCTGGTGTTGCCAGCAGCAGGGTGTGAGTTCGAGCCCCGGTCATGACACTTGTGTCCTTGAGCAAGGTACTTCACCATAATTGCTTCGTCCTTCGGATGGGACGTAAAGCCGTAGGTCCCGTGTGTTGTGTAATGCACGTAAAAAAGAATGCGCCTTGAGCACCACTTAGTTGGTGGATACGTGCGCTATATAAGTCCACATATTATTATTATTATTATTATTCAGATATTGTGATATTACAAAGGATATCTTTCTTTCTTGATTCAATGTCGATGGCTGTTTACTTACCCATCTGAGGTCACAGTCAACAAGATGCAGACGCCTTTTCTCACACCACACCCGAAGATCAGGAAATACCTAGATGAGGACATGAATGAAGACCAATTCTACTGATGAAAAAGGAACTCAGAGATGGACATTTTCATTCAAGTTGCTAGAGTGACTAGTATTATTCTGTAATCATTGATCGATAAGGCCAGGTGTGTAGTTTTTAAATAGCGCTATATACATGCAGGACCAGTCAAAACTTCTCTAGTTTTTATATGGCACTATATACATGTAGGACCAGTCAAAACTTCTCTAGTTTTTATATGGCGCTATATACATGTAGGACCAGTCAAAATTTCTCAAGTTTTTATATAGCGCTATATACATGTAGGACCAGTCAAAACTTCTCTAGTTTTTATATGGCGCTATATACATGTAGGACCAGTCAAAACTTCTCTAGTTTTTATATGGCGCTATATACATGTAGGACCAGTCAAAATTTCTCTAGTTTTTATATAGCGCTATATACATGTAGGACCAGTCAAAACTTCTCTAGTTTTTATATGGCGCTATATACATGTAGGACCAGTCAAAACTTCTCTAGTTTTTATATGGCGCTATATACATGTAGGACCAGTCAAAACTTCTCTAGTTTTTATATGGCGCTATATACATGTAGGACCAGTCAAAACTTCTCTAGTTTTTATATAGCGCTATATACATGCAGGACCAGTCAAAATTTCTCTAGTTTTTATATAGCACTATATACATGTAGGACCAGTCAAAACTTCTCTAGTTTTTATATAGCGCTATATACATGCAGGACCAGTCAAAATTTCTCTAGTTTTTATATAGCACTATATACATGTAGGACCAGTCAAAACTTCTCTAGTTTTTATATAGCGCTATATACATGTAGGACCAGTCAAAACTTCTCTAGTTTTTATATAGCGCTATATACATGCAGGACCAGTCAAAATTTCTCTAGTTTTTATATAGCACTATATACATGTAGGACCAGTCAAAACTTCTCTAGTTTTTATATAGCGCTATATACATGCAGGACCAGTCAAAACTTCTCTAGTTTTTACATGGCGCTATATACATGTAGGACCAGTCAAAAACTCTCTAGATGGCCATTGGACCAGTCAAAACTTCTTAAATGTGACCTAATGACTGGACGATACAGAGTTTTTAGAAGATACATTTTCTTGCCGATTTGTCTCGGACCTCTTTAATCAATATTTCTCTCTCTGCGTGGAAGTCTCTGAACGTCGACGACACAAAGATCCTGACTGTCTTCCATCCTGAGCGCCGAATCACCAACTTCTTGTCCGTCTTCCTGGATGCGTCTACTGTCCGACCGACCTGATTCCACATAGTGTTGACGTCGGCTTGGTAGCTCACAGCAGCATTGGATGAACCGCAACCCATGATTTAATGCTGAGATTAAATACATAACAAGATAGAGACCATTTACATTTTAACCCCCATATTATTTCTGTCATTTTACCAGCAATTTCCAGTTTTCATCGGAACACTGATCATTCCCTTTAAACCCTCCTCCTGCTACAAGATTCCAAAATTAGTCAAAATGTTGATATACTTGCCAAGATACATCTAGTGCACTTAAAAGTAAGTACATTTACAGGTCAAAATGATTGATTTAATTTTGCCCTACACCGACGGTGTAGGTCAAAATTAAATCAATTGTTTATCTCCCGACGCAAGAATTTCACCAATCTATATAGGTCAAAATGAGTCGACTGGTAAAAGCATTGTCTGGTATTGTTCAGGGTTGTCAAAATGACCAGTCAAAAATGCCCCTGTGTGCACAGATGGGTCAACCGTCAAAACAGGCAGTTGACTGATTTTGACATCTATAGCTACTTCCCACTAAAATGCAGCTATAGTTGGAGGGTTAAAGAAAGGAAAACAATTAAATTTAAATGAGATATATTTCACAGAATCTTAGTCTTCTACAGTAAATATGTGCCTAATATTAAAGGTGCAATATTAGTATTTACCCAGGCCCAATTTCATAGGGCTGCTTATAGCAGCCAATTTTTTGCTTACTGTGCATTTTTCATTTCATAGCGCTGCTAAACCGTTAAGCATAGAGAAAGGCATGGTCGAGCGGTATAGTGCATCGGATTTGTGTTCTGATGGCTGAGTCATCAGAATGTGGGTTCGAATCCCACACGCGACCATGGTGCTTGTGTCCTTAAGCAAGACACTTTTAAATACCATCATTGCTTCTCTCCACCCAGGGGTAAATGGGTACCTGTGAGGGCAGAGTTGGTTGTTGTGTTTGATTAGCCCTATATGCACAGTAATGGCAGCAATTGAGCTGTATACTCCCCAGGGAGCTGAGATGGTTTCAGGAATGATTTATGAGCCTAATGAGCAGGGGTAATAATATAATGCGCCTTGAGCACCAGTTTGGTGGATACGTGTGCTATTTAAGTCCACATTATTATCTTGCTAGCAAATAAGTGACGCAACAATACAAATCCATGGTGAACGCGCACGCACCGCTCTGAATTTTCTTGCTAACCTGTGAGATACACTTATAAAATGCTTAAGCAACTTTTTCTGCTATATTAGTTAGCATGAAAATTTGCTAAATTTATGTCATGTGTAAAGTTGGTAAACATTCCGATCGTCCTGAGAAATTATTTTGGCAGTGAGAATTAACGTCAGTGTTTTCATCTTAGAGAAAACAGGAAATGTTACATCAAATGTTCAGAATTGTTTTTCGCAATTGTCTCACAAATGTTATCACCTACAATGTATTGTGATGGAAATTTCACTGGATAGTTTTATGACATATTTCTTGAAAACTAGAGCGTTGAAACGAACATGCATTACCAAATACTGATGTTATACCTTCCCTTGAATGTTAACTGTCGATCCTAATGAGTAAAATGGCAGATATACTAACTATCATCACGATCATCAGAGACAGAGCATATTTTCTTCAGGGCATTGAATCAGTGTCCTAGTTTAAGATGAACACAGTGACTGAAAATGACTGGCTCATTTATGCAGCAGCAACGGTAATATGACCTTATCATGCTGGGTATTATTTTCAGTCACTGAGTTAATCTAAACAATCGTTTACTTTAATACCATAATTTGCAGGAAAATCTGTGAGATTTGTCATAATATAAGGTCGGAGGGAAAGAATGTCGTATTCGACCGCCACTTTTTAAGGTTTTTTTTGGAATTTGTTTGCAACCACTAACCAGTTAAAAAATGATTCTATCGATTGTTGGTGGTACAGAAAGCGAAAACTATCTTTAAAATCCACTTTTATGATGGTTTTCGGACTTTATTTCCCTTCTAAAAAAAATCCTCCCCCTCAGAAAATAGAAGGATCCTAGTATTATAGTTGCCACTGCGCATGTACAATGACCGTGTTGGTCACTGGGGGAGTTGACAAGATCAGACTGACGTGACTGAGTAAGTCATCGTATACCAAAAATGCCTGATTTTTCATGAAATAAATATCCTGGAATAATTTGAAGTATATATGTCCATCATCATCCATATGTTCTCCACGTTACCAGGTAGGTAAGATTACATTATTGGTTATATTTAAGATTACTCTATTGTTAGGGCCTAGGGCCTATATTGAATGAGAAAAAGTGCCAAGTGGCGGTCGGATACGACATTCTACCCAGTTGGAGGGACAAGTGGCGGATATACTGAAAGTGAAAGAACATCACAAAAGACAGTTTCTTACCTTGTTATGTGTGTGACTTCATTCATTAGGAGCAACATAATTATTCGTAATGGCCATTTTTATAACTCCATCTGGGCCTATGCTACCCGACTGTACAATGTTTACGGTTGCTGTAGTTTCTGCCTGCTGTGTAATTGTGAGGCCGGGATCGGGACCGAGAAGGAATGATAATAAACTTGTCAAAGTCCTCCAAGATTAGCTATAACGTATCAAACAGTTCTCAAAATGCCTTTTAATCAGAAGTTAGAAATAAATTGTTATAAATAATTATGTTTATTACACAACAATTATATATATTTTTGTTCTGAAAACTCAGAAATTTACTATTAATTCGTAAGTCATCTCTGTGTAGTTTACTAATTTAAGTAGTGGACTAGATGTAACTTTAGTAACGTGAAACTTCTCCATAGAGGGCGCGCTACATTCTGAGCACAGTGATGTAAATTTGCTCTCGCTCAACTAATAAAAATAACAATCCTTCAGCAGTTGCCCACCAAGTTGTCCAGGTAGCTAGCTACTGATAAGCGTGTATTTACCAATTTCATATCAAGTTTGAAAAATTAATTTCTGTCATCCGAAGAAATTGGAATGAAAACGAATAATCTGAATACATCGACGTGTGTATAGCACTGTATACTCAGTGCTTTAAAATTAAATCAATTGTTGATCTCCTGACGCAAGAATTTCACCAACCTTAACGACACACCGAAATAAACTGAGTATTGGTTTTTATACAAAATCTCTGTAGCTGTATCACGGGATGTATTTGAAGTTACCGTAGTCTTTTTTTAAATAAAAAGTGAATGGCTTAAATAGGGATATTGATCGCAACGACCAGGCGCGTAAATATTGACTTGATTCTTTGTGATGTATTCTGCATTACTCGATATATTTAATTGAAAAAAAATTTCAAACAAGGCCTCCTTTTTTAGGGAGTTATTCGATCATAGATTGTACCTATAATTCCAACAAATTCAGATTTATTTTGGACAAAATATAGATTAAACGTATGCCTCAACTATGGCAATAAAACCCAATGTCTGAGCTTTGAAACTCATGGGATATGATGGTATTAATTTCCCATATAAAAAAAAAACATTATGAGGGGTTGTTATTTTTAATTGTCACAGTGCATCCTCTCATGTTTTTGTGCTGGTATTCTCAGTAAATGAATGAATACGGTGTATTAATTTACTGAGAGTGGCATTTTTGGGGTAATCATGGAGAGAAAGACACCGTTTGGTTTTGTTTTCGTGTTAATTTGGACACTTAATACTGCCCTTGCCGACCAGAGCCTCCCGTTTACCGCAGGAAATTACGCCAGTGAGATTACCCAGTCTTACAACTTCACTTCGGCGTCCAACGCGGCCGTCAGCCCTGACCCAGGCGCGGGACTGCGGGACCGCGACGGCCCAGCCCCAACTGGCAAACACATTTTGATAATAGACTGTTTGATGGACGGGAGTCACACTCATATTCAGCGGCTGATGGCGAGGGAGTTGGCTTCGAGAGGACACAACGTTACCTGGTTGTCCGTCGATGATCTGTTATACTGGGTGACCGAGCGAGACCGGCAAATCATGAATTTTCGAGTATTCGAAATATCAACATCGAAGGAAACGAAGGAGCAGCATCTCGAGTTTTTGACGAAAAAGAGTTTATCAGGGGAGATGTCATCCTTTACTTGGTAACCCCTCCTTTAAACTCTAAAACATGTCATTAATTGATAAAATTGCATGTTCCCGTAGATAATGTGACTCACTGTAATCATATAGCCATCAGAAATGGCGTAAATTGGTTGCAAACGGTGGGGATGAGTTAGTTTAAAATTATAGTTTTCATTTATTTCACTGTTTTCATTCGTGTTTTAATTCACACAGATTGCTGTTGTAACCACACTGTAAAAACACATGTAAAATTTACAGCAAAATGTAGACTCTATTTCCAACAATTTGCTGTAGGCCTATCACAATTTTACATAACAAGTGTGCTAAACTGATTTACACAATTTCTGTAAACGCTTAATAATGAAACTGCACTACGTTTCCATATTTGTTTGTTTTACCCATTCTGATTCTCTTTTTCGGCCCACAAAGAATATTGCCAAACAAATATGGAAACGTACTGCAGTTTCATTATTAAGCGTTTACAGAAATTCGTCCCTAATTTGCCATAGTGACCAATCCGATTTTTTTCAATTTTAAGTTTTCCCGCCCATTAGTACATTCAGGAAGAGACCTACCATTGTATCTAATCCACATGCATGTATTCCTTATAGTTTTGGAGATAGAGCATGCATTCAAATGACGAATGCTCTAACTGGCTATTTTTGTAATTTGGCAAAGTGACCAATACCGCATTGGTCATTATGCCAACTTAATTCGGGATTGGTCACTATGGCAAATTAGGGACGAATTGTGTAAATCAGTTTAACACACTTGTTAAACTTGTTAAATTCGTCCCTAATTTGCCATAGTTGACCAATCCGACATTTTTCAATTTTAAGTTTTCCCGCCCATTAGTACATTCAGGAAGAGTCCTACCATTGTATCTAATCCACATGCATGTATTCCTTATATAGTTTTGGAGATAGAGCATGCATTCAAATGGCGAATGCTCTAACTGGCTATTTTTGTAATTTGGCAAAGTGACCCATACCGCATTGGTCATTATGCCAACTTAATTCGGGATTGGTCACTGTGGCAAATTAGGGACGAATTGTGTAAATCAGTTTAACACACTTGTTATGTAAAATTGTAAAACAGCAAATTGTTGGAAATAGAGTTGCCTGCATTTTGCTGTAAATTTACATGTTTTTTTTTTTACAGTGAAGGGTGGGTTTATTTTTTCGAGCGAAAGTTAAACTTTTTAGAGAAGGTGCAATTGGACTCAGATTCGGTTGAAGAAACACAATTGCATTGGTTGCTGTTGGAGTTTATTCAGTGGGGCCATGGGCGGATCCAGAACATTTTTTAGGGGGGGCTGAGAATTAAAAACAATTATTTTTCAGTACTACAAAAATTACAATGAAATAATCAAAGGGAGAGAAAAACAAAGCACACTGTGGGAATGGGAGTGCGTTCTCCCCTCCCCTCCCTCTCTCTCTCTTTCTCTCCCTTTTTTTTAAAATACATTTTTTAAAACGATTTTAGGGGGGCTACAGCCCCCTTAGCCCCCCCCCCCCCCCGGATCCGTCAATGGGGGCGCATCTTCGGGCCTGGAGTCGGAACAATTAAGGGTGGGTGTGTACCTTTTTTCTGTTGTCTTTTTCGGTCAGGTATGCCAAGATGAGACTAGGACTGATCAACGAGTTCCAAGAGATAGCAGAAACTGTAAATACAACCTTATGGGAGATGTTCAGCAACACAGACTTTGAGGATCTCCGTGCCTCTAACTTTGATATGGTCTTATGTGAAGTAATGCTTCCAGCGTGTAGCATCATAGCCCATGATATACTCAAGGTGCCTTTTATTAATACGATCAACGGAGGTTACCTCGGCACTCGTTACAGTAGATGGTTCAACCAACCGAGCCCAATAGCTTACGTTCCGGAGTTCCTGACCAAGTACACGGACACAATGACGTTTCCCCAGCGAGTGAAGAACGCGCTCGCTCACCTATTGTCTATGTTCGTTTACGATCACATGCTGCTTGGTTCGATAGACAGGGAGAAAGCCCGCATGGGTCTCAGTCCGGAGGTGGGAACGAAGGAGATCATCTCCCGCTCAGAGCTCTTCATCTTCAACTGGGATTTTCTCATCGAGTTCCCGCGACCCGCGACGCCCAACGTCATCTTGATAGGAGGTCTGACGATTGCTCAGCCGAAACCCTTATCTCAGGTATGATGATGATGATGATGATGATGATGATGATGATGATGATGATGATGATGATGACGACGATAAAAAAATAAAAAAATAAATAAAAAAATAAAAACGCGTCACCGACCTATGACCAAAAACCGGAGATTTTAACTAATATGTTTTTTTTATTCAGTAATAAAAAAAAATACAAATAAAACATTACAAAATGCACAAAAATAATAATGAACACTAAGCATGTTTTTTTCTTTTCCTCTAGGAAATGGAGGAATTCGTTCAGGGTTCGGGTGAGCACGGTGTCGTAGTCTTCTCCGTCAGCACGCTGCTCAAGCATATGGACATGGACATGGCCAATATGATCGCGTCGGCACTTGCCCGTCTCCCCCAGCGGGTCGTTTGGAAATACCTCAGCCAGGAAAAACCCGCCACTTTAGGCAATAACACCTTGACTGTAAACTGGATCTCTCAGCATGACTTAATTGGTAATTTAGGGGAAATTATTTTACCCCCACCCCCAAAAAACAAAAACAACAACAACAACAACAAAGGTTAATCGTCACCGGTCTCACGAATTTACACAAACTTGCCCACCAGATAAAATTTACATTTTGAAGAAAACGGCGTTTGAAGTTAGTCTCTTTTTAAAACACACGTTTCTTCGTAACAAAAATTAATGAATTTTTGAACTGTTGTCACTTTGCGGGTCTCTGTAGAACTTTTCAATTATGGAAACATATTGTTTTGGACTCTCTGACGTTTTTAATTACTAAGCAATTAACCGCTGAAAACAATATGTTTGTTTTAGTTCGTGAAAACGAAAACTGTACAAAACACCTGGTTTACGTTTTCACGAAGTGACACGCGGTTACGTATTTACTACGTATTAAAAGTTTGTGTTATTGCATGAAAACGCAAAACCACGGCGCGCTGTGTGTGTGTGTTTTTGTTGTTGTTTGTGTGTGTGTGTGCACTAAGAGGTTAGCGTCACTTTGTGAAAATGTTTTCTTCGGTTGGCCGGCGGCGTTCACAGTGTATTGTTTACGGTGAATTGAGTTGGTGTCAGTTTGTGAAAATGCACTTTCACTTTCAGACAAGTTTTGTTTTTACTTAACCCTAACTCCCTAGGCCCATTTGCTTACACATAACCTGAATCCTTCCTAACTCCCTAGGCCCATTTGCTTACACATAACCTGAATCCTTCCTAACTCCCTAGGCCCATTTGCTTACACATAACCTGAATCCTTCCTAACTCCCTAGGCCCATTTGCTTACACATAACCTGAATCCTTCCTAACTGCCTAGGCCCATTTGCTTACACATAACCTGAATCCTTCCTAACTCCCTAGGCCCATTTGCTTACACATAACCTGAATCCTCCCTAACTCCCTAGGCCCATTTGCTTACACATAACCTGAATCCTTCCTAACTCCCTAGGCCCATTTGCTTACACATAACCTGAATCCTTCCTAACTCCCTAGGCCCATTTGCTTATACATAACCTGAATCCATCCTAACTCCCTAGGCCCATTTGCTTACACATAACCTGAATCCTTCCTAACTCCCTAGGCCCATTTGCTTACACATAACCTGAATCCTCCCAAATCCTTCAGTAGTAAAGCAAGCACATGACATGTATGCGCACATGTTTCTAATCTGTGATACATGTACATGGCCAGGGGCCCTCCCTGCATGCACGGAGCAATAAACAGTATCCACTGACCCAAGCACTGACCTTGCAATCACTACAACAAACATGGATGTACATGTACCATGGAAAGGCAAGTATGCCTAATAACCTCAATACTCCAAAATCATTCACTTCAGCAAAGAGCATGTAGCATGTAACCTCAATCCTCCAAAATCCTTCACTTTAGCAAAGAGCATGTAGCATGTAACCTCAATCCTTCAAAATCCTTCACTTTAGCAAAGAGCATGTAGCATGTAACCTCAATCCTCAATGAGTCAATGAAGAAAGTAGTACACTTCCAGCTTCAAAACTTCGTGACATTGTAGCTTCTGATGAAAATATTGCCTATGCAAAACAAATATCAAAAATCTTGAATTTTCTACACTTCGTGGGACCGGTGACGGTTTGAACGAAAATGAAAGACCTAAAAAAACACTGAATTACAATAATATTGTAATGAGGTTCTACACCCGTACACATTGTTGGTAATAAACCCGACTACAATGAAAAATAATTATGATGTGAAGTTGGTTATGGTACCAAAATATCCTGAGCAATTATCCCATCCGACAATTTTATAATTTTTTTATTTAATTTTTTTATATAGAGAGAACTGTATTATTATTATTTCCACAATGCAAACAAATATTAATGTATTTTCACTCGTCAGTGAAACAGCAGAATCATTCACAGGTTGGTTTCTATACAAAAGGCGCCATCTCTCCATTCTTTTTAAGTATGGATGTATTTACAGAGATGTTGTACAATTCCTTAAGTAAAACAGTAAAACAAACATTTGGACAAGCCCTTTTTACGCAGAAATTTAAAAATCTACCAGTTTGTTATACAATGGTGCATTTTGGGGGGATTTTGACCATAATGCCTCTGGCAGTGCAACAATTTATCTGTGATTCTCCATGGAGTGTCGTGGCCGAGCGGTCTTGCTTACCGGACTCAAGTTCTGGTGCCTTAGCAGCAGAATGTGGGTTCGAATCCCGGCCGTGACACTTGTGTCCTTGAGCAAGATACTTAACCATAATTGCTTCTCTCCACCCAGGGGTTAAATGGGTACCTGTGAGGGCAGAGTTGGTTGATTAGCCCTACATGCGCTGTAATGGCAGCAATTGAGCTGCATACTCCCCAGGGAGCTGAGATGGTTTCAGGAATGATTTATGATCCTTATGAGCAGGGGTAATAATATAATGCGCCTTGAGCACCACTCAGTTGGTGGATACGTGCGCTATATCCACACATTATTATAATAATAATAATTATTATTATTATCCACAGCTCATGAGAAGATTCGTTTGTTGATCTACCATGGCGGTTTGAATGGAGGTTACGAGGCCATGTACTACGGGGTCCCAATCCTCGGAATCCCCCTGTACACAGACCAGATCGACGATCTCGTCCGCCTCAAGAAAATCGGGATGGCCCACTATTTCCCGAGGGGGATCAATGGCCTGACGTCTGAGGGACTGTATCAGGGCATTCGAGAAGTCTTGGATAACCCCTCGTGAGTATAAAGGCTGTTGTTACGGTGCAACCATCTTGTTCCATATACAACTCCACGCGACGAAACCGAGGCTGGAAGGAAAATAGGCTGGAAGGAAAATAGGCTGGCCACCCCCTTTTTCTGCACTGAGAACCAGCGCTGTATGGTACTTTCGTATAGGGCCTATTGAGAATCTTAATAAGGTGGTCGCAGTGTGATAAAATATTAGTTATATAGGCCTAAACACACAGAGACACAGGCACCCAAACAAACAGACAGACAAAAGAATCGTGGCGAACTGTGGGGGTCAATCACCACTAGGACGAGGTTGTGTATGCATGTTTTATTTATTCATTCCCAACTATTCAGGGCTGTTACAAAATATTATGAGAAGAAAATGACAGAAAATCTAATTTGTAATAATCTTCTCTCCAAAATAAAGAAGAATTATTTCGGTTTATGGGTAACACCATGATTGTGTCGTAATCTCTTCTTGGAAGAAGTGATGTGGTGCTGACGACGGACAGGGCACGCTGTTCGAAACGTCGAAAACTATCCTCACTGTATCAGTTCGTTGTAGAACCACGCCCCTTTAACCCAATCTTTCTGAATATCCAACCCACCCAATCACATTTATCTTCTCTCCTTGTTATATTATCAGCTACCGTGAGATCGCCAAGCAATCGTCCAGCAAGATGCGAGCCATGGAGTTCGCTGGCCAGGGCCTCCCGATCAACCGGACGGCCTACTGGATCGAGTACGCCATGGAGCACGGCACTGAACACCTCCGGGTGAAAGACGGACATCTCACTTGGTATCACTTCCTCATCGATGTAGCGTGCGTTTCTCTCACGCCGATGGTCGTGTTTTTATGGCTGGTCAAAATATGTTGCCGTTTTACAGTAAATATATACCGAAATGCATTGATGGCGGTCCCGTCATAAATTAATGTTAGCACCTTTTGTACTGTTACACCGAACATCTGACAACTATTTTGATGACAACTTCAGATACTTTTTCAGATATTATACAGCATAATCAACCATATACATCCTACCGAGTTGACTTTAATACTACTAATAATGAACAGTTATTTAGTGCTTAATACCTTCGAATGAAAGTCTCTATGCGGTTAATATCATTCCTATAATCCTTCTCAGCTCCCTGGGGAGTATACAGCCCATTATGTGCACCCATTTTTGGCGCTACAGGGCTAATCAAACACAATTACCACCCCTACCCTCACAGGTACCCATTTATACTCCTGTGTGAAGAGAAGCAAGTAGTGTCTTGCTCAAGAACATAAGTCCGATGCACTCGACCTCTCGGCCATGGCACCCATAAGTTTACCTGATTTTATCGTCATAATAATTGAAAGTTCTACCATTTAGGATTGATTTCTCAGACCAGCAGCTAAAAGTTATTCATACCTATTAGTACTAGTTAAACGATCACTGTCCGATCCGCGTCGACGACTCCGGACACGATGAAAACGAAAAGTGCTGGTTGACGCCGGTAAAATAGCAATAAAACACGGGTACGCATCTTTAATGTGTACAAATTACTTTGGGTACAGAATTAGAACTATTATGTGAGGGTTGACATGGATAATCTGTTCAGCACCACAGTGGATGGAATGATATTGCCTATATTGATGAGATAATATGAGTTCTACATGTATACATTTCCATTGAAGGGAAGGTACCTTAAGAATTAACAGATTTATCAAATATTCAAATTGTTTTCTTAAAGCTTGTTTGGTGTCAATTTGGTTCACGTATCAATCCTGAAAAAAAAAATTCACCTGAAATGCTTCATCTTATAAAAAAAAAAAGGGAATTGTTCTGCCGAATTTATAAAGTTGCTGTCTATCCGGCGGCAACCTTGTAAACATTTTTTTAATCGTTTTCTCATAAACGTCAGCACCTACTGTGATGAAACTTTAACGTGTTCTATGATATATTTCTTGAAAACTTGAGGGTTGAAATGAATGTAAGTTACCAAGTGCCAATGTTGTATCTTCCTTGAAAACAATGATTTAATTCAATGAAGTGCAGCAAATCAACAAATAAGTCACCAATATTTCTTCGAGCAAATACTTCATACAGTTATCTTTTTATTGGTTTTTATTCAAATTGATACATTATTACTAAAAAATACTGTTTTTATTAACGTTTGCATTTCTATAGTATTACATAATTAAAAAGTAAAACAACTCAAAATGCCAAAATGACTTTTCTTATGTACAGTTATTGCACTCTTTAAAAGTAACAATTCTTAAAGTTAACACATTAACACAAAATAACACCATGCAACAGCTGTTAATAAGAAGCGCCCTCTGTTGATATCCTCTGTTTGTGGGAAGCACAAATCATGATTTTGTATGTTCAATGTGGACTTTTTGACATAACATCCAATAATAGTTGACTTAGATTTGGGATAAATGGTCTTTATATTTGGATAAAACTAAAGAAACTTTTCCAGACATACCACCAAAATGGCTTTTATCAAAATCACTTTTATAGTGGATGCAATTAAAAGAAAAAAACCAATTTAATTATTTGTCTGCCACATCTGGATAGAGGGCGCTGTTTGTTTTTTAAACAAGAGATGTTATCTGAAATGAATCATAATTAAGCAAACAAAAAAAACTCTCACTTAAGTCCCTGCAGATGTTAAATTTTTGTGGCCGATTTTTAAAAAGTCAAACTTTAAAAAAAAAATTGTTAAATGTTGACTTTGTTCGTCCAAATTGGAAAGAGATGCTCATATTGTGGGAACAGCTCACATATTGAAAACTTATGGGTTAAAATAAATGTAAGTTTTCAAATATCAAAGTTGTATATTTCCTTATATGAGCAGATAGTTTGCAAGGAATGTATCTGATGCAAAAATGTAAGCATAATCGTTCCCCAAATGCAAAGCTATACCTAAGCACTTGGGACGAACAATTCATGAAGTATGTCCTTAAATGTAGTTGAAATATATGTAATGGCATAGGCTTAAAAAAAAAAAGCTGAAAATGAAAAATGTAATTTACAAATATTAAGATTATTAATATTATTAATAATAATGTTAAAACCTAACACCTGCAAATAAAAGAGATATTAAATGTAGAACTCCATCTCAATCTGTTCTTTCGGTATTCATTCTGTTTTTATTCAAATCTCTGATCCACAATAACAATATTATACATATATTTATCGTTTGCATTAAATTAAATGCATACTTATTTTTGTGATTTGTGCTAATATTAAGAGCGTTAAATACATCCACATGGCTGTGCAGAACCTCATAAGATTGAACCTCATTGGGCCGATGTAAGGCTGTACCTCATAAGGCTGTACCTCATAAGGCTGAACCTCATAAGGCTGTACCTCATAAGGCTGTACCTCATAAGGCTGTACCTCAAAATGATTGATCCTCAAAAGGCTGAACATCATAAGGCAAAACCTCATAAGGCTGTACCTCATATAAGACAAACCTCACAAGGCCATACCTCATAAAGGTTGGATCTCATGAACCGAACCCCATAATGTCCAACCTCATAAAATCAAACGTTAACTTCACAAAGTAAAACCACATAAGGGTGAACCTCATCAGGCAGTACCTAATAAGACTGTACCTCGTAAAGCTGTACCTCGTAAAGCTGAACCTCATAAGGCCATACCTCATAGAGCTCTACCTCATAAGGCCGTACCAAAGGATTTAGGCACTTCTGATACACGATCGATACAGGCAAGAGTCTCCGCAAGAAGTTTAAGAGCTTCAACTCCACTTGCCATTTGTCTGTAAAATTAAGAAAACTTTTTGTTGATCCTTACATTCTGGTCTTTCATTTGTCAAACATTTAAGTGCTAAATGGATGCTTCTAGTTCAAATAGGGTCCATTCTCATGGACAGTGCCTTCATTCAGAACACTATCAATTCAAACAGCCCTCCTTGAAAACTCTTAAATGGAAACTCAATGTCTAGAAAGTCTGGTACCTTTGTGCTATACACATTCATTACAAACTGTGTATGGGTGTTGGACTTCTTTAAGGTTACTATTCAAGAGATCACCGCAAGCCACGCGGTATAGCAACA
Source organism: Zoroaster sp. YZ-2022 (assembly GCA_029582265.1). Taxonomy (NCBI): domain Eukaryota; kingdom Metazoa; phylum Echinodermata; class Asteroidea; order Forcipulatida; family Zoroasteridae; genus Zoroaster; species Zoroaster sp. YZ-2022. Next base: position 20,233,831 of record CM055822.1, on the reverse strand, counting down.
ATGTGTTAGGTCTGGGAAAATTCAAATTTAAATATGCATTTGTGTCAGCAGGTGCGTAGGGAAGGGGAGGGGTAGAGGGGGCCTTTTTTTGGGAGGGGGTTAATAATAAAAATTAAAACAGCGAAATAATAGACCACAAATATTAGACCCACTGGGCTACTTTGTTCTTCACCACTCCCTTGACACATTTCTGGCTAGGTGCCTGTATAGCATACATCATTCTATAATTTATTATAAATATTTATTTTGCAAATGTGGTAACGCGACAATTATTGTATTCATCCTTATCATAATTATATCAGGGGGTGTGATTTGACAAAAGTAAAAAATCCTGAAAAATAGGTAGCGGGCCTGGGTCTCCATTTGGCCTAGAAGACAAAGCCCCTTGAACCTCCTGGATGTTTAATTTTGGAGGATTTACAGACTCTCCACATCCCCACAAACAAGAAACTAGAGGTTTGAACACAATACAGGCTACTTCTTTCTTTCCTTGGTGGCTACTTCTCTTCTTTCAAAAAAAGTTTGAGGCAAAGGGAGATTTGTACACAAATCCTGAAATCAAGAAAAATCCTGAGAAATCACTGGCCTGTTATATGATTTAACATGATCCTGTTCAAAAAAGGTCATCCACCCCTACTTGACTTACTTGATTGTTGCATCTGCCTCCTTGGCGGCCGTTGCCAGCTTGAGGGAAGAAGCGTGAGCCTTATCCTTCAGCTCGCGCAGTTCTGTCCCTTCTTCCAGTTTCTTGTTCTTGCTGGAGAGAGCATTAATCTCCGACTGTGGATTAAGAAGAAGACACCAGCATCCTTAGTGATGATAAGAGGTCATCCAAAATTGTCAACATAGCACAAAGAAAACTTCTTTCTAGCCTCTAGAAATGTACGTTGCATAATTTATGCCCCACCTGTTGTGTGTTGCTTGGGGGTAATACCTTAGACGGGGGTAATACCTTAGACGGGGGTAATACCTTAGACGGGGCTAGAGAAGGATGGTGTTTACATGACTGTTATTGATGAATACATATCAATAAAAACTGGAACTTTGACCTACCTTAAGGTTTTTCATTTCAGCTTTCAGTTTAGTGATTGCGGTTTCAGCTGTGACTGCTCTATCCTTAAAAATAAAAAGGAGAAGAAGAAAAAACATGATGAAGGTCTTTGAATGAATGTGGTATCAATAACAATACTTAGAACGTACTGTGACGGACTTGAACTGTCTCTTACAAATTCTTTATTTGGATGTTTGGGTGGAAACTCGGTGAATTTCAGAGAAAAAAAAATCATGAATGGAATGACGTATTTGCTTTGAGGTGGTTTGAAGAGGGTTTCATGAGGGTTACCGTTGTCCTCTTCAGGTTGGCCTCCACGTGATGGACCATTGTCTCCAGTGTCTTGGCATCCTCAACCTCACGCTCTCTCAGTCTCCTCATCTCAACCTCCATCCCTTCAATCCTGGATGGACAGAGTCGAGAGAAATCATGTTACATACATCATCTGCTTGACTTCCTCTGCTCGTTATTATTATTATTATTATTATTATTCTGGTTTATTAAAACAATGCATTTGTAGCCCTGAGGCTAAATTGCTGCAATGTTTACAATTCAAAAACATTAGGAGAACAAACAATTACTGTAAAAAAAAGTTACCGACATAGAAAACTACATAAAACACATCTGAAAAAACAACACAATTAATGTAAAAAGATAAAATCATTGCGTAAAGGTTGACTGAAATAGAACTATTCTTGGGGTAGACTAAAAGATTGGGTGTTGAAAAAATTCCTCTTCTGCGTTTTGTTTCTTCAATGACATCACATCATGGGTCTTTGTCTCTGAGGTTTTCTAGAGACTGTTCTTACCAGCTCCACGTTTTTGATCCATACATCTAAACAAAAGTATTTTTAAGGCATACTATGTTTTGATTTGTAATACAGACAAGCCTAGCCATACTTTTTAATTCAGCAAACCTTTAATGGAATATTGTACACCATTGTTAATGCATCCATCCATATAAGAACGAGATCTATTTAGAAACCAACCCGTGAAAGTTTGTTTATTTTGTTTTGTCATTATCCCCTCCTACTGATAGACCATTTGAAACCATTCAAAATTTCCACTTTCAAAAATGCCCATTGGTTTTGTACACACATGGTGATAACATTTGAACAGTGTTGGTAGCAAGCTTTACTACCATTCAAATCCATTCAAATGCATAGAGGGTCTATTGATTCACCACTTAGAAGTATCCAAACAAGGTTTTGTATTAGCTGTACTACCATTTGGAAAGATCCAAACAAGGTTTTGTATTAGCTGACCTACCATTCAAAACCATTTGGGGAAATCAATACTGTACACAGTTATTTCACCATTCAAAACCACAAAAGCGAATGGTTTCAAATGGTGTATCAACTTGTATGAAAAAGGTACCAAAAGTAGGAGGGTTAACAAAAAATTCCACTTATACAGAAAAATCTTTGGCCCTGTAGAAGTATGCCGTGTTGAACCTATTGGAAAAGAACAGATCAACAGAGGAATAAGTGGTGATAAAGTTATGAAAAGGTTTGCGAGGATAGACAGGAAACTTGCGGACTTTCTTACTTTTTAGCATCTTTCTCAACCGCTTTCTTAGCATCGACAAGTTCTTGTCTCAGGTATCTGTTGTTTTCCCGGAGTCTGGTTACCTCAGAGGTTAAATCTTGTACATTATCTGGGACTGGTTTGGCATCGAACTCATTAGCAACACCATAGGCTTCCTGGGTAGTTGCTTCGCCATTTTCATTAGCGACAAAATCAGTGGACTTATTCGTCATCGGCCCATTTTCTCTGGACAGGCCAAGGTGCATATCTTTGCAGTTTTCGGCAGCAAGGGCGTGGACAATCTCAGGGACGGACTGGGTTGTTTCCTTTGTGGGTGGCTCGGGGATCTTTTTAGGTAGTTTCTTCCTGTGGCCATGGGACTGGGCCCTGGCTCGTTCCCGACCCGGCTTGGGCCCGAGAGATTCCTCGCTCTCTGTGCCGTTATTCACCGAGAGATTTGGTACTGTCAAGGAGGGAGACAAAGATGGGGACAGGATGTCTTGCGAGTTTACGTCAGCATCCATGTAATCGACCACTAACTGGCTCTTGGTATTACCCGGCTTGTTGGTAGTAGCGGCAGGTTTATGTTTCCTGGGTCCGTGGCCGTGGGTGTGCGCCCTGGCTCTCTCTCGACCATGCTTCCTGTCAGCTGGCTTCGGAGGACCGTTGCTCATGTTGGATCCTGTGTTGCTCCTCATTGTCCTCTCGTCCACTTCCTGGTCATCATCCTTGGTTGCATAATCGTAAATGAAGTCGACAAATTCAGAGCCCTTCGCTGCACTGTCGATCACAGTGGCTGTGATCGGTGTGGCAATCACGGGATCCGTCGGGGATGTTGTTTGGCCATGGGTAGGGTAATCTGGGTGTGTCCCGTGCGGTGGAATCGAGGGTACCGGATTGATGGCACTTTGAGCTGTACGATGTGCCTTTCCTCTGGAGCGGCTGGGAATGCCACTACTCGTCGCTCGTCTCTGAGATGCCTTCGCTTCGGGTTGGTTGTTCCCGTGCGAGGCCTGACTAGTCTGGTTCCCCATATCCACATACTGCAAACAAAACAAACAATGGAAAATACTGATTAAAAATGAGGTTCACCTCTAAATTAAATTATTAGGATTTTCCCTTTGTTAATGTTAATTCAGCGTGTGTGTGTGGGGGGGGGGGAGGGGGTTGTACATGTGACATCACAGGACAACCATTTTTGTTTTCTTCAATACAAATGCGACCAATCTGAGACTGGAAGGGAAAATAATCTGGTCCCTTGTATGTATTGCATGATAGCACTATAATCGTAATTGTGTACACAGGGAACCTGATAAAGATGGCCACAGCATGATGAAGGTCTATATGCTTAAAGGGACAGCTTCGTCACAATCAACAGGGCATGGAATCCGAGTGCTAGTTCGAGATTAACTCAGTGACTGAAAATAATATCCCGCATGATAATGTCATACAACCGTTACTGCTGCATAAATGAGTCAGTCATTTTAGTCAGTGCATTCAACTTAAACTAGGACCCCAATTCCATGCCTTGTTGAAGTAAGTCTGCTGTGATCATGACCATATTGCCCCTTTAACCCTAACCTTCCCAAATCCTCTTTGCTAAAGTGAAGGATTTTGAAGAATTGAGGTTACATGCTACATGCTCTTTGCTAAAGTGAAGGATTTTGGAGGATTGGGGTTATCAGGCATACTTGCCTTTCCATGATACATGTACATCCATGTTTGTTGTAGTGATTGCAAGGTCAGTGCTTGGGTCAGTGGACGCTGTTTATTGCTCCATGCATGCAGGGAGGGTCCCTGGCCATGTATATATATCACAGATTAGAAACACATGTGTGCATACATGTCATGTGCTTGCTTTACTACTGAAGGATTTTGGAGGATTCAGGTTATGTGTAAGCAAATGGGCCTAGGGAGTTAGGGAGGATTCAGGTTATGTGTAAGCAAATGGGCCTAGGGAGTTAGGGAGGATTCAGGTTATGTATAAGCAAATGGGCCTAGGGAGTTAGGGAAGATTCGGGTTATGTGTAAGCAAATGGGCCTAGGGAGTTAGGAAGGATTCAGGTTATGTGTAAGCAAATGGGCCTACGGAGTTAGGGAGGATTCAGGTTATGTGTAAGCAAATGGGCCTAGGGAGTTAGGAAGGATTCGGGTTATGTGTAAGCAAATGGGCCTAGGGAGTTAGGGAGGATTCAGGTTATGTGTAAGCAAATGGGCCTAGGGAGGTAGGAAAGATTCGGGTTATGTGTAAGCAAATGGGCCTAGGGAGTTAGGAAGGATTCAGGTTATGTGTAAGCAAATGGGCCTACGGAGTTAGGGAGGATTCAGGTTATGTGTAAGCAAATGGGCCTAGGGAGTTAGGAAGGATTCGGGTTATGTGTAAGCAAATGGGCCTAGGGAGTTAGGAAGGATTCAGCTTATGTGTAAGCAAATGGGCCTAGGGAGTTAGGGAGGATTCAGGTTATGTGTAAGCAAATGGGCCTAGGGAGTTAGGAAGGATTCAGGTTATGTGTAAGCAAATGGGCCTAGGGAGTTAGGGTTAATGTACATACTATGGAAATACTTCGTTTGAGAAAAACAGCTCAATGCTTGATCCGATTCTCCATGAAAACATGACAGATTGAGTTCATTAAAGCCATTATATTACATTGGTAATGTTGGCATTAACTGCTTTTAAAAGTATGATCATCACAATTAAGTTTTGACTTAAACGTTGTATTGTTATCAAGAAAATAATGAAAATGTATACATATTGTTCATATTCATTCTACTGTTGACTTTTTGGTCCCAGGAGGACAAAAAATAAAAACTAATTGTGAAATTGTTTTACTAATTTTACTCAAATGAGAGCACCTCAGACAGATATTTTTCACAGGACGGTCGATGTCACCTGGAGTACTCCCCAGTGGTACCCAGGCAATCTCAATCCTAGGTACCATTAAAAGACTTTTATAATTGCCTGGGTATGATTGGGGAGTACCCTGGATAACAATGACCCCTTCTACCCGTGTACGTTTTCCTGTCACGTTTTTCAAGATTACCAACAGTGTAGGGGAAGGGGGGCTTTATTGCTTTGAAGTGCAACAAACTTTGTACAGATGAATGGGACTGCGTATCTTCAGTTTCCTGAAACAGAGTGTCGAGTCATGAGACATGGACTGACACATTAAATACCACCCAATGCGCAGCTGTTAAGATTTACGTCAATGCAGACAAGCTCTCTTTGACCAGGTGGTCTCACAAAACAAGTAGAGTGCATACAAAGGCACTACAATGAACATCACGGGGGTCCACTCAAAATGTGATCCAAGGGACTGTTGGTTATGGTGATTCACCATTGTTAAAGTAATGTTTACACCGCTGTAACATTGAAACAAATAGGCCATTCTGGAGATTTTACACATAATCATCCGCACCAACCGACCAATGAAGTCACCAAGCTCACCATGCCAGTTTAGCGATCCATTGTTGAGCGGTAATGTGATTATTGTACTTAAGACACAACACCTAACAAGAGACAGTGGAATTAGCCAATCCATAGTTTGCAATCAAATTTTTGACCAATCATAAATACTACATGCATCTGCCATATATAATACATATGACATAAAACACAATAAAGGGGGCCACTTTCCTACCGTCACGTTAGCAGTTTTTCTAATGGTTGTAATTTTTTTTTAAATATCTGAAACCACCCAAAAAGAATTTCAACATTTGAATAGACATGCATGCTTATCCTAAAGATAATTTAAGTTGATTATTACCATTATTTTTTTAATTACCCTACAATTTCTATCAACAAATGGACGGAAACGGGAGGTAACTTTTTCCGTCCAATTTTTATGGAAATTTGAGGGTAAAAAAATAAATTTAAAAATTTAAAAATAAAATAAATCAACTCAAATTAGTTCTAGTATAGGCCTGCATGTCCATTCACATGTTGAAACACTTTTTGGTCGATTTCAGGTAATTAAAAATAAATAGCTACCATTGGAAAAACTGCTAACGTGACGGATGCAAAGTGGCCCCCTTTATTGTGTTTTATGTCATATATAATACATATATAATATGTGCATGAAGGAGCTAAATGTGGGCAAAACATGCAATTCCTCCCCGTATTTTAATTTTCTTTTTGAAATAATTTCCATCAAAATCACATACTACTCACCAATAGGTCATGCCCGATCCTTATCCTCCCACAAGACTATTTTCTCCCACTGGTACGTACTATATCCTCATGGAGATACAGACATTGTATGTGTACACGTACGGGAGATATGATTCAGCCGGCCACATGCCGGTGACACACAACCCTCTGATTAAAAGTAAGGTTGCTAAAGCGGTACACAGGGAGCGCAGGAGAGCCGAGCAAAAAAAAAAGTCAAAGTGGTTGAATTGGCACGGGACATCATGGCCACCATTATGTCATTAGTACCTCTGTGAGTCACATCCTTCTGGTTCGACCTGTCTCTCTCACCCCTTCCCCTTTAATACTCAAATTTTCACCTGATGGCATTTGTGTTTTCACCTTTTGCCAATGAAATCACAAGCACTGCCCCCCCCCCCCCCACCCCCGTCAAACACACACAAAATTTGCCCAGGTTAATCTATTTTTAGAAAATTAGCCGCAACGATCAACACTGTTACATACTTTTCTAAGCTGCTCATAACGCACATTTCTTGAAATGTTTTTTTTATATTTTTTATATTTTTTTATGCAAATCGCCCCACACAAGGCCAATGGTCACTCCAAGGTGGGGGCTACTAAGTCATTGAGTTGTTACAACGACTCCACACTGAAGAAACCAGCCCCCTCGCACCGAAACAAGACAAGTTAATAACCAGCCTCTTCACGGTGCGAATAGGACTGGGAGGGGGTAACTAGTCCAGAACAAGGCAGTTGTTAAACTGCCTCTGCCCCTATAAGCAATTACGGTTAAGTGTTCTTGCTCAAGGACACAAGTGTCACGGCCGGGATTTGAACCCACATTCTGCTGCTAACACAAGAACTTGAGTCCGGTAAGCTAGACCGCTCGGCCACGACACTCCACTGTGTTGCCAAAGTTAATACATCCTTGACAGGGACAATATCGTCACAATCAACAGATTAAATCAAGTGACTGAAAATAATACCCACATGATAAGGTCATATTACCGTTGCTGCTGCATAAATGAGCCAGTAATTTTCAATCACTGCGTTCACCTTAAACTAGGACACCGATTCCATGCCCTGTAGGAAATTCTGCTCTGATTGTGACGATATTGTCTCTTCAAAGGTAAAGACACAACAATGGTTTTTGATATATATTGAATTTCAAAAAGTTAGTCTGGTAACTTTTTGATAAAAAACCTGAAACAGTTTTTAAAAATAATTTTCTGAAAAACGTGAGCACCAAATGGAGTCATGTTTAACATACAAAATGCAACCATGCTAAATCATGTACATTGTTGGAGGAGACATACAAACACGACTTTAAAAATTACATTCAATAGAGCATCTGGAAAGTTGACCTTGAAAAGAGAAAGTTTACCAGTAAATTGAGTTTCCGGGCAGAAGGAATATGAACTTTAATGTACCAACTAATATATTCAAACATTTACAGTGGCCTTGGGTGGCACACAGTTGATTTTGTAAGATTACTTGGAAAGGACAGCAGGCTTGTACATGTATGTACTGAAGGTTGCTCAAGAACAGAATTTTGTGGATCGGAGTAGCCTCCATGTGTAGGAGGGTTAAAGAAACGCGATACATTTACAGTCAGCAAACCCATAGCTCTAGGTTTGACGACTGCAAGTTTATGCTGGACCAACCCTTGTTCTAGTACCTTTGATGCTTCATTTGCCGACTGAGGCTCTAAATGTCGACTACGGCCCTGGAACCAACTACTTTCTGTTTCGCTATTATGTTAGTGCAGATATCTTTTATCAAATAAACAATGTGGAATATATGAACTCCATTAACTCTAACCACCCCAAATCCATCAAAATCCTCCAAGGGGCACAGTTTTGGAAAAATTCAGTACTTTCAGAAACTGGTACTTTCACCTCTTCAAATGGGACAAAATTACTACCTGGCAAGAAGTACAGGCCATGAATATGAAAGATCATTGAAAATGCATGGTGCATATTGAATATAAGGGCATGTTTCCAAAAGTGCACTGATGGATTTTGGAGGATTCAGGAAGGTTCCTAGCCAGAATACCTGGGGGGGGGGGGGGGGGGGTTAGGGTTAAGTATCTTCGACTTGAGCACAATGAGCTCAAACTGTACTAAAAGCCTGTGTACCTCCTAGTTCCCCCACCCTTAAATGTCATCCCTATAACCGAGGGTGTCAATTGACAAAATTAAAAAATCCTGAAAAATGGGTAGCAGGGCCTGGGTCTACCTTTGAACTAGACGACAACGCCCCGTGAACAAGAGCAAGACACTTAACCATGAATTGCTTCTCTTCCGCCAGGAGTATAAATGGGGACCTGTGAGGGCAGAGATGGCGTTTGATTAGTTGTTGAGCACCTAACAGGCTACCGGGGCTGTATACTTCCCAGTAAGTTGAGAATGATCCAGGAATGATTTCAAGTAGTCTGATGACAGGGATAATAATAATGTAAAGTGCCTTGAGCTTCACATCATGATGGAGTTGGTGCTATATATTAGTATTAGCATGAATAATTTACTGACTTTGTGATCAAGTTATTACCAATCTTGTACCCTTACAATCATAAAACAACGTAGAAAATTAAAATGTGTTTCTTATCAATGACAGCATTTGTATAAATAGAATGGCTCTCTCTAACGTAGCCACTTCTCGTCAAAACTGACCGTTGATCGCTTTCATTGTCGGGAGTTGGGTTTATGTCCTAATATGCAAATGAGCGTGATGATGATACCATGGCACAAGCTAGTACGGTCTTAATACAGCTTCCTTATGGATTAACATTTTGTAGGAAATCGTGTTGGCAATTCGCCGAAGAGCAGTTATAAATAAAGTCGAGCGGAGACCACCACACAGGATATGTAGCTTTCATTTTATGTACGTAGGGGAAAAATATTATTAAAGGGAAGGTACATGTACAGCATTGGTATTTGATAACGTTTGTTCGTTTCAATTCTCTAGTTTTCAAGAAATATATGATAAAACTAACTTAGGTGAAAACTGCATCACAATAGGTTTCAAGAAAACAACGAAAAACTGTTAAATTGTTTTTCTGTTTTTATGTTTATCATGTAAACTCAACCTAAAAATTCCTGTTTTCTCTTAACCCTAACCCTCCAGGGTATTTTGGCTAGAAACCCTGCCAGACGCATCAGATTGCATCGTTCGTCAAAGTGACTTGGCTGCCCAGTGCAGCAAAGTGCAGCTGTGCATTTTGCTGCGTGTGGCAATCAAGGGTGTATAGTGTATATCAGTGGTGGTACAAGTACCATGCAAATTCCATCAGTATGCACCCGTAGATGCATCAAAAGTTGCTGGGAGGGTAGTAGGTTTTCTTGGTTGCTGGGAATTTAGTTGCTGGAATTTAGTTGTTTGGCTTTGAATATTTGAAACAAAATATCATCACTGCCTGTTCTTTTTTATGTTTTCCTTTTGTTTACATTCTTTTCTGGGTTTTCTGCTATTGAACTCAATTTTTTTATGGATTTCTTCATTTTCTTCTTTATTTTCTTCTTCTTTCTTTTGTTCCTCTTATTTACATTTTGTTTCTTTTTCAAACTTTTTCTTCTTGATTTCTTTTTTCTTGTTTCTTTTTCAAACTTTTTCTTCTTGATTTCTCTGCACTATGAAAGTAGAGTGAAACCCGAGACATACCCTTCAGACCAGGGATCCAAAGTGGTTTGCCCAATTCCCCAGCACTTAGCTGGTTTGACCTCAATTTCCATCAGTATTGCTACAAAGTTCACAGCAGTTAGTGGTTGCATTTTGCATCAAAGTGCACCAGACTTTTCCACCTGATGCACTGTGCTGCGTCTGGCAGGGTTAGGGTTAAGATAAAAATACTTCAGACATACTTTTTTTTAAAGGATGATTGATGCGTGTACAAATTTAAACAAAGTATGTTTTTTTTAGATAACAAATTTTATATTTTATTTTAACAGTTTATTTGATACTCTTGAATGCTCAATTATTCTATCAGGGTCATTCCAGGTTGGGGCAAGCTTTGTGACATGGTGTCCTTGTTATGTTGGTAGATGTGCCATTCATTATCCTTAATATGAGTGCACATTCTCGGTTGTTCTTCAAATTAGAATGAAATCAATCTCTGTGCCTTGAATCTAGGAAGTTACAATAATGTTAATTAGCCCTCCTACATGTATAGGTTTAACAATCAAAGACACTCAAAATTTGTATGTAACTCCCAACCCATTGACTTTGTGCAGTGCAGTGCACTCAAATAAATGCAAGGACATGTGGCTATGGTAGGAGGTCAAACCAAAACCACTCGACTGTAACTTATGCAGTACATACACAGCTCTGTGTGACTCTGCATATAACTTGTAAGACATACACAAGTGTGTTTGACATTGCCACTATCTCCAGCACTCTTATACACATGTGTGAACAATTGGCAATGCAACCAAAAATACACAAGTGACTGTCTGTGGGTGCAGTGCTTACTGGGCCAAATTTCAGCCTGGGCATAGGAGGGTTAGGAGTCATAATAAATGATAATAAATGGCACATTTACCTACGTAACAAGGGACACCTAACACAAAGCTTGCCCCAACCTGGTGGAATGACCCAGTCCTCTCATTCAGAGAAAATACACAAAAAATATGCATATTTCTCCAAAGTTGCCGAACAGCTATTATTTGTTCCAAATGTTCTCTGTTATAAATGTGATTAGTCTGTCATCCTTTTCTCGTCCATTTTGCCTAAGAGAAAGAACCTGCTAGGTTGGAAACGTAAGGCCACTAACTACTATTTTGCATTTATACTACAGGTCCTTTAGGTTGGTAAGCAGTTTGCAACAGCTAATTCTCTATTTATACAACAGGTCCTTTAGGTTGGTAAGCAGTTTGCAACAGCTAATTCTCTATTTATACTACAGGTCCTTTAGGTTGGTAAGCAGTTTGCAACAGCTAATTCTCTATTTATACTACAGGTCCTTTAGGTTGGTAAGCAGTTTGCAACAGCTAATTCTCTATTTATACTACAGGTCCTTTAGGTTGGTAAGCAGTTTGCAACAGCTAATTCTCTATTTATACTACAGGTCCTTTAGGTTGGTAAGCAGTTTGCAACAGCTAATTCTCTATTTATACTACAGGTCCTTTAGGTTGGTAAGCAGTTTGCAACAGCTAATTCTCTATTTATACTACAGGTCCTTTAGGTTGGTAAGCAGTTTGCAACAGCTAATTCTCTATTTATACTACAGGTCCTTTAGGTTGGTAAGCAGTTTGCAACAGCTAATTCTCTATTTATACTACAGGTCCTTTAGGTTGGTAAGCAGTTTGCAACAGCTAATTCTCTATTTATACTACAGGTCCTTTAGGTTGGTAAGCAGTTTGCAACAGCTAATTCTCTATTTATACTACAGGTCCTTTAGGTTTGGTAAGCAGTTTGCAACAGCTAATTCTCTATTTATGCTACAGGTCCTTTAGGTTGGTAAGCAGTTTGCAACAGCTAATTCTCTATTTATGCTACAGGTCCTTTAGGTTGGTAAGCAGTTTGCAACAGCTAATTCTCTATTTATACTACAGGTCCTTTAGGTTGGTAAGCAGTTTGCAACAGCTAATTCTCTATTTATACTACAGGTCCTTTAGGTTTGGTAAGCAGTTTACAACAGCTAATTCTCTATTTATGCTACAGGTCCTTTAGGTTGGTAAGCAGTTTGCAACAGCTAATTCTCTATTTATACTACAGGTCCTTTAGGTTGGTAAGCAGTTTGCAACAGCTAATTCTCTATTTATACTACAGGTCCTTTAGGTTTGGTAAGCAGTTTGCAACAGCTAATTCTCTATTTATGCTACAGGTCCTTTAGGTTTGGTAAGCAGTTTGCAACAGCTAATTCTCTATTTATGCTACAGGTCCTTTAGGTTTGGTAAGCAGTTTGCAACAGCTAATTCTCTATTTATGCTACAGGTCCTTTAGGTTGGTAAGCAGTTTGCAACAGCTAATTCTCTATTTATACTACAGGTCCTTTAGGTTGGTAAGCAGTTTGCAACAGCTAATTCTCTATTTATACTACAGGTCCTTTAGGTTGGTAAGCAGTTTGCAACAGCTAATTCTCTATTTATACTACAGGTCCTTTAGGTTTGGTAAGCAGTTTGCAACAGCTAATTCTCTATTTATACTACAGGTCCTTTAGGTTTGGTAAGCAGTTTGCAACAGCTAATTCTCTATTTATACTACAGGTCCTTTAGGTTGGTAAGCAGTTTGCAACAGCTAATTCTCTATTTATACTACAGGTCCTTTAGGTTGGTAAGCAGTTTGCAACAGCTAATTCTCTATTTATACTACAGGTCCTTTAGGTTGGTAAGCAGTTTGCAACAGCTAATTCTCTATTTATACTACAGGTCCTTTAGGTTTGGTAAGCAGTTTGCAACAGCTAATTCTCTATTTATACTACAGGTCCTTTAGGTTTGGTAAGCAGTTTGCAACAGCTAATTCTCTATTTATACTACAGGTCCTTTAGGTTGGTAAGCAGTTTGCAACAGCTAATTCTCTATTTATACTACAGGTCCTTTAGGTTGGTAAGCAGTTTGCAACAGCTAATTCTCTATTTATACTACAGGTCCTTTAGGTTGGTAAGCAGTTTGCAACAGCTAATTCTCTATTTATACTACAGGTCCTTTAGGTTTGGTAAGCAGTTTGCAACAGCTACTTCTCTATTTATACTACAGGTCCTTTAGGTTGGTAAGCAGTTTGCAACAGCTAATTCTCTATTTATACTACAGGTCCTTTAGGTTTGGTAAGCAGTTTGCAACAGCTAATTCTCTATTTATACTACAGGTCCTTTAGGTTGGTAAGCAGTTTGCAACAGCTAATTCTCTATTAATACTACAGGTCCTTTAGGTTGGTAAGCAGTTTGCAACAGCTAATTCTCTATTTATACTACAGGTCCTTTAGGTTGGTAAGCAGTTTGCAACAGCTAATTCTCTATTTATACTACAGGTCCTTTAGGTTTGGTAAGCAGTTTGCAACAGCTAATTCTCTATTTATGCTACAGGTCCTTTAGGTTTGGTAAGCAGTTTGCAACAGCTAATTCTCTATTTATACTACAGGTCCTTTAGGTTGGTAAGCAGTTTGCAACAGCTAATTCTCTATTTATACTACAGGTCCTTTAGGTTGGTAAGCAGTTTGCAACAGCTAATTCTCTATTTATACTACAGGTCCTTTAGGTTGGTAAGCAGTTTGCAACAGCTAATTCTCTATTTATACTACAGGTCCTTTAGGTTGGTAAGCAGTTTGCAACAGCTAATTCTCTATTTATGCTACAGGTCCTTTAGGTTGGTAAGCAGTTTGCAACAGCTAATTCTCTATTTATGCTACAGGTCCTTTAGGTTGGTAAGCAGTTTGCAACAGCTAATTCTCTATTTATGCTACAGGTCCTTTAGGTTGGTAAGCAGTTTGCAACAGCTAATTCTCTATTTATGCTACAGGTCCTTTAGGTTGGTAAGCAGTTTGCAATAGCTAATTCTCTATTTATACTACAGGTCCTTTAGGTTGGTAAGCAGTTTGCAACAGCTAATTCTCTATTTATACTACAGGTCCTTTAGGTTGGTAAGCAGTTTGCAACAGCTAATTCTCTATTTATATCATTTTCTCATGACTTAGACTCCGCACTGAGCTGAAACCTTCACAGATTGGTTATTCAGTGTATCTTGATTCAAAGAGAGTTGGAAGTTTTACCAACATTTCCAAAGTTGTACCTTTATTAACCCTAAAGTACCCCCAAATCCTCCAAAATACTTCTCCTGGTTTTGCTTGATTTTGATGGATTCAGTACTCCACAGTATAACCCAGCGAATAGAGCATGTAGCCATGTGTACCAATCCATCAAAACTCCACCGGCTGCTTTTGTTGGATTCAGTACTCCACAGTATAGCCCAGTGAATAGAGCATGTAGCCATGTGTACCAAATCCATCAAACTCCACCGGCTGCTTTTGTTGGATTCAGTACTCCACAGTATAGCCCAGCGAATAGAGCATGTAGCCATGTGTACCAAATCCATCAAACTCCACCGGCTGCTTTTGTTGGATTCAGTACTCCACAGTATAGCCCAGCGCACAGAGCATGTAGCCATGTGTACCAAATCCATCAAACTCCATCGGCTGCTTTTGTTGAATTCAGTACTCCACAGTATAGCCCAGTGAATAGAGCATATCCATGTGTACCAATCCATCAAAACTCCACCAGCTGCTTATGTTGGATTCAGGACTGTGTATAGCCAAGCCATGGATGCTTTGCATTTGCCACTGTACCAATCCATCAAAACTCCACCGGCTGCTTTTGTTGGATTCAGGACTGTGTATAGCCAAGCCATGGATACTTTGCATTTGCCACTGTACCAATTCCATCAAAGTCCAACAATTGTGGTACCTTTTTACTGCATGTTGATGGATTTTGGCAGGTTTGGGATGGTTCCTAGCCAAAATGCCTAAGGGGGGAGGGTTAAGGTTAAAGAAAAACTGTCATGTTTCTTATTAGAAGTTTGTCTACTTACGTCATCACTGAAAATGTCAGGCAGATATGTAGCTGAGCTTTCCCCCGCACATTCATCATGCTTTGAGTATAGATAAGGGATGCAGCATGCACAATCAAAAATAAACAAAGAGAAAACAAATATAATGAATGTTAGAATAATTAACATAACTGTCTAATGACTGATGGAATTCTTGCATTAATGGAATCTCAATTCTCCTTCGATAAGAAGTTTTTTGAAGGACATTTGGGGCTAATTTCACAGAGCTGCTAGGAAGAACATTTTGCTAAAGCAATTTGAAACAGACAACAGCCAAGGTCTGTACAATTTGAATGAAAAAATTTACTGGTAACTAACAAAATAACAAAACCTGCTAGGGCTGTGCGTTTTCGGATATTTTTGGAACCGGATACCTGAAATCAGGAAACTTCGGATACCCGGATACCCGTTTTTATTTTTGTTGAAAACATGCCTCCGGTGGTGTACAAATACATGTACTGTAAATGGTAACAAATTGAGTTTTATAATACAGAGGATACCATACTATCGATCTTTTCTTTATTGGAGTGTAATCTCGTGAATTTAAAGTGCATTGTGCAAGAGTCACAGATTTCTGTTCGCACCGCTCAAATGTTGACTAAGTCCGAATTTTAAAAAGTCGTTTATGGGTAATTGGAACCGAAAAATGGAACCGGGTAATGACCGTTTCGGTCGTGTATTCGGATACCCGGATACCCGGCACAGCCCTAAAACCTGCTATGCAAATTGATCTGCTTAGCGGCTGTATGGAACTGACCCCCTGATACTCCATTTATCCTCATATTGTGGCACACACTCAAATATACATATCAAATATACATATGACGTCTGCACTAGTAAGCAGGAGGTCGTGGGTTCGAATCCCGCCCGAGTCGCCTGTGTAGTTTTTTCACAGACACTCGGAAAGCACTGAGTATACAGTGCTATACACACGTCGGTGTAGGTCAAAATTAAATCAATTGTTTATCTCCCGATGCAAGAATTTCAACATATATACATATCTAACTGATAATAAAAATATAAACTGAATTAAACCTTCAGAATCACCCCGGATTACTCAAGAGTCTCTAGATCAGCTTCAAATGGTGTTACCACAAAAATCACTTCAAATCAAAATCACTTCCCCAACACAATGAAGAGGACATCAACAGATGAAATCATCAAATCAGAATCCGAGAGCAAATGACGTCCGCCGTGCCCGAAGGAAAAGGCTGCTGGAGAGCAGACCAAACCTGACCTTGTCTAAAGTTGCCTCAGTGGAGTCAGGGGGACAGTAATTGGAGATTATAAAATTGTCATCGAGATAAATTTGATGTCGTTTGGCAACACAAGAAATTATGTTCTTCCTTCTTTCCAAGTATGCGTGCGTAGATTAAAATCATAATTTTCTGACCGTTCAAAATATGACCTTAATCCCGGATTGAAGTTCTTGATTAAAGGGATAATATAGTCACGATCAATAGGGCATGGCATTGGAGTGCTAGTTTTAGATTAACTCATGTGACTGAAAATAATACCCCACATAATGATATGGTCGTATTACCGTTGCTGCTGAGTCAGTAATTTTCAGTCACTGTGTTCATCTTAACCAGTTCGCGTCGGAGGCCGTGTATACACGCAATTTTTTTTGCACCGTGGAACGGCGAGCGTCTAAACACGCCAAAGGAAACTCCAGAATATTGGTATGCATGCTCGGTAGACGTGGCCACCCGCTGTGGAAGCTTCCATTCACGGTGTGTGTGGGGAAAATAAACCCGCATAGGGGCCCAGAAAAACTTTTTTATTCCCGACGCGAATTGGTTAAACTAGGACACCGATTCCATGCCCTGTTGAAAGTCTACTTAGATCGTGACGATACTGTCCCTTTAAAGGTGCCCTCCAGATCTTATAACTCCCTTCCGCCAACGCTAAAAACTAACACCAGTCAGCCATTAAACCTAAGCCCCGAATGGCTTTGGCTAGGAACCTTCCTGAATCCACCCAAATCCAAATCCAACACCACAGTACTGATGAATCCATCAAAATACAACACAACCAGCTGTTGGAGTTTGATGGGTTTGGGGTTGTTAGGGTTGTACAATACTGAGTCCATCAAAATGCAACACAACCAGCTGTTTGATGGGTTTGGGGTGGTGAGGGTTAAAGATAAAGCATAGGATTTGTAATTAAAAGCGACTCAAACCTCAAAACTCAAAACTCGGAATGTGCCTGGAATCCATTTGGAATGTTCCTTTTAGGAACACAAAAAGGTTTGTTCCTGAAAAGAACATTCAGTGTTCCCAAATGAACAGCAGCTGTATCTATTTTTTTTTTCCATCCACGATATATCGTCAAACATATATCGCGATTTTTGGTGTAAAGCAGATAACAGTATCCCTAGAAATAATTTTGCCTGAGGTGCTGTCAATTATAAGAATTCAGTAGAATAAATACAAAAACATACTAGATATAAGTTTTTGTCACAACAAAAACAAGGTGTTCGGTTGAAGTTAAAATGGTTACGTCATTAATTCGAAGTGTTGGAGATTTATAAGTACATGGACCAAGAATAAAGTATATGAAATTTCAGAGAAGTTCTAATTTATGTGAATGAGGAAGATAATACGTCACAGTGAACATGCTGTAAAAAATAATAGGAAAGTTTTATAAGTACATGGACCAAGAATAAAGTATTTGAAATTTCAGAGGTTTTATAAGTACATGGACCAAAAATAAAGTATTTGAAATTTCAGAGAAGTTCTAATTCATGTGAATAAGGAAAATAATATGTCACAGTGAACATGCTGTAAAAATAATAGGAAGGTTTTATAAGTACATGGACCAAGAATAAAGTATTTGAAAATTAGAGAAGTTCTAATTTATGTAAATAAAATGGGAAAAAGTGTATAATTTTGGAGTAGCTGGACCATTGAAATTGAAAAGGGCATTGGTTGTTTTCAAAATTGCACACAATTATTCTTGACAAAATCCTTCCTCCATGATGTGACTGTTTCATTATCTCAATAAAGGTGCTGCTATTTGTTTCTGGGCTACTTTAGTGAGAAAATTAAGTGCCACTATAAAGTAAACTGCAATGCAGCCATCAGGTATGTCTTATTGTATTGGTAGGTCCCTACACACCCTTCCAATATAATGCATACCATGCCTAACGACTAACGTTAATGAGGAAAATATTTTCAATAACTTTTAGTTTCTTAAATTTACACAAATAATTAATATAATGATGAAAGTTGCACACCAATAGCATCATGGACGTCTTTGCAAGGGATTAGATTAATATTTGATTTTTAAATTAATATTACTACACACAAGGTCAGTCACTAACAGTGATAAGAATCTGACTTCCTTCCTCAATTATTAATAATAATATTGAAGTACATCATTCACTATGTGTATGTGTGGTACTGCCTACTGGTAAGCCTACATTTGTACAAACTACGAAGTAAACTCACCAAAACCTAACTACCGGTAGCCCCATATCAAATTCCTCCAAATCAACATGCCATTTTGTCAACAAACGCCGATTGGACAGTGTAAGTGTGAAGGGTACCATCGGAAGGGTATACCGTCGTGTACACATGTACGTAAGCTTGTTTACAAAAATCATCAACTTTGACCAATTTTTAAAAGTAATTTCGCTGATTTCACCTTTTTACTTACACCATAGTAAGAAGCACCAATCAGGTGTCTGCAGATGACTTCGATGTGCTTGTGAAAACTTTGAATCAGTAGAAAAGTGGAATGAATTTTCGTTACCTTTTACAGCGATATGCTCCACAAACGCGTTATAAGTTTATAAATATATGTGATGATCAGCGCCACCAAGTGACCACTAAAAGTTTTGAAATTCAACAAACTCAAATAAAATAATTATTAAAAGGCACACAAATCAGTAAAGCAGGTGCCCAGGTGGACATCTCTCGGTGAAACCCCCTCTTACATTCCATGTCCACTATTAAGCAATCCGATTAGCGTAACGGGAAACTTCATGCTAAACTTGGCATTGATAGGATAAGACGAATTAATTTCTTTTGCACCGATTGTGTAAAGACCACTAAAGTTGTATAGCGCCCTCTATAGTTAGAATTTCTAACGCACAATCGTGGACACTGAATGTGGGTCATTATGTATGTTGGCTTGACGTCATCATGACGTCACTGTTGCGGTTTCCTGATTATCATGACGTCACTAGGTTTCATCTACAAGTTAAGGTCTAACTATGTGTGAAGTTTGAAGGTTTTTTAAACTTGGCAAGTATGTTTTTGTTAGCGGACAAGATTGGGAAGAAGAAGAAGAAGAAGAAGAAGAAGAAGAAGAAGAAGAAGAAGAAGAAGAAGAAGAAGAAGAAGAAGAAGAAGAAGAAGAAGAAGAAGAAGAAGAAGAAAAAAACACCGTACAAAAACAATAGGTGTTTCGGGCACATACCCGAACACCTAATAAATACATTTCCACTACTTTCTCAATAACCTGAAACTTTCACAGGTTATTTGTTTAAGGCCAAAAAGAAAATATCTGTTTTGTGGTCTCTGCACGTGCTGCCTCAGACTTTCTTTTTTAGGCTATAAAACGATGTCCAATTGCAGCCAAAATTGCTGGATCGATTGGAATTCTGCCGTGCTGTGTTTTAAATGACTTTTTCACATAGGGGTATGAACGTTTGCACGATTTGTGAGGCCTCTCTTAGCCACCATACTTTTTTTATGGGAAATTTGGTCTGGCTCCAATAACGCTGTATACATGTTAACATGTACCACTTTAAAAAAAAAGATAACCAAAAAAAATAAATAAAAAGATTTTGCAGATGACCTATGACCAGAAACCGGAAACGTTTTTTTTTCTTCAAATGTACATATCTTGATTAAAAGAGAGCAAGCATATTTGAGAAGCAGTTTTGCTAACATGGACAATGCTGTAACTTCCCTTTAATTTCAGTTCCAACACACACTTGGAAACTGGCCATGATTTTTCTCAAAATTTGCTTTGTCCACCGATGCGTCTTATTTCTAAAATAGATCGACCACAAACTAATGTTTCGATGCATCGCTTTGGCAGATGCGGTGTTTGTGACATCATCGGCAAACTGCACCAATCGAGACAATCCCTAACTCAGGGGGATATAAACTTCAGGAACCCCAAGACTATTTGAACTCAAGCTGATCCCTAACCGAGAGAAAAACAAACTACTGTTAATGATGAGTCACCTACAGGGGACCAGTGTGACCTACTGGGGACCAGTGTGACCTACAGGGGACCTGTGACCTACAAGGGATATATGGCTATTACAGCACACAGTGCTTGTCTGTACCAGGATGGCATGATTATGCCAATGAAACACGCATGCGGTTTTTTTTTTCCCTACAATTAAAGTTGCATATTCTATGTGGTGTGCTTTTTCACTGGCAATTTTTCTTGGAAAGTGGAAGGCACAACATCGGTTTATGTAGTTTCATTTCAACTCTCTAGTTTTTAAGAAATATGTACTGAAACTAACCGGTGAAGGTTTCATCACAGTAAGTGCTCATAAGGATTCATGTTTTCTCTGAAATGAAAACACAAAGCATTCCCAAAGTGAACGCTGCCCTGTCCCCAGTGAGAACAGCGTGCGTTCCCGATGGGAACAGGCAGTGTTCCCAATGGCGTTCTTGACTTATGAGACACTCCCTGAAGACCGCAAGCCAAACTTTTATTCCATTAGTAATTTCCTTTCTTTCTACTGGGAAAAGAGCAAAGTCCAGAAATAAAACCAAAAAATTATGAAATTACCACTTCGTTGTCACTTTCCGTAGGATGGTCAAAACCCTCTTCCTGGGATGTGTAATACACAGCTTTTCTCTTGTCTTTCTTCACAAAATCCTTCAAGGAAAACGGATTATTTGCGTCGTCTTCTTTATCTGCTGTTTGATCTACAAATAGTGGAAAACAAAATTAACAATACATAAATAAATACATAAAATCAGTACACTTTTGGTGAAATCAGAATATACACATATGTAAAGTATATAGAATCCAGCCTGTGAAGCTTTCAGCTCATTTTTTTCCCAATAAAATGAAGTTTTTGAATCTCATGACATGTAGTGTTTATTTACATAAATAGTTTCAATATTTTTTGATAAATTTGTGTATTTTTCCCCGTTTGTTTTTAATTTTTTTTTTTTTTTTACAACAATCTCCTCAGGAGCTGAACAACTTCAGGAAGCAGATTTGGAAGGATAATTCGTTTTGAAACAATTCACCACTAAACAGACTTCCCTTTGGGCAAATTCAAACTGTGTACAATACCTTAAAATTCAAAACAAAGTTATTGTATTAGATTATGTTTTACAAATAAACTGGCAACTGCCACCCAAAACCGCAGCTCTTTCCGTGCGTAAAATACAATGTATTACAATGTGAAAACAACTGATAACAAACAACTCGGCAAATCTTCAGCGCTTAAAAACACGATACAAATTTGCAGTCGGCAAACTCATAGCTCTAGGTTTGCCAACTAAAAATTTATTCCGGACCAACCCTTGTTCTAGTATCTTTGATGCTTCATTTGCCGACTGAAGCTCTAAATGCCGACTGAGAAAATTTATTTGGGGGGGGGGATGGTGTCACACTCCCCACGGCCCTGGGTGTAGGGTAAACTACACTGCAGCAAATGTACATGCTTTGAAGGCAGACCATTAAAGATTTTCACATAGTCCCGTTAGGAATATTTTCCAGCGTTCTCTTTAACCAGTTCGCACCGGGAATAAAAAAGTTTTTCCGAACCCCGTGGCGGGTTTATTTTTACTGCACAAACACGACCAATGGTGCTCACCAGAGCGTGACCAGGGAGACCGCGTCTTCCACCGTATGCTTATGGCTCGTTGCCACATCGACCGGGAATCTATACAAATATTCCCGAGAATCCTGTGGCGTGTTTAGACGCTCTCCAATCCGCTGTCCAAAAAAAAATTGCGTGTATACAAGGCCTCCGACGCGAACTGGTTAAATGCTGCCGAAATTGGGAGATTGTGTGAGAGTCACATGACATTGCGCATAAATACAAGGCAACGCATGCGTCAGCACATGCCTAATGTATCACGAGTTGTGCAAATGCCACGCCATTCAGATAAACAACCGGAACACTCCCTGTTTTAAGATGCATTCTGGGGAAACACGACGACGGGATGAATTCTTAATAGAACAATCCCAGCAGATAATTTTTCACCAGGAGGGATGAGCCCTTTAGACACAATGGCCTGACGGTATGACTCACTCTATTTACTTACATAAAGGCACTATTTTTTTTTCCCCAGTGAAATAAAAAAAACAAGTCCTGATTTGTCTCTGTTTTTTAAAGGAATGGTACAACATTGGCTCTTGGAAACATAGATTCATTACAACTCTATCATCTTCAAGACACATATCGTAAAACTAACCCTGTGAGAGTTTCAACAGCTGCTAGCATTTTGGAGAAAACAAGCAAAAACTGTTACCATGTTTTACAAAAATGATTATTTGTTGAAGGGACAGTATCGTCACGATCAACAGGGCATGGAATCGGAGTGCCAGATTTAGATTAACTCAGTGACTGAAAATAATACCCTCACGATAAGGTCATATTACCGTTGCTGCTGCATAAATGAGCCAGTAATTTTCAGTCACTGTGCTCATCTTAAACTGGGACACCGATTCAATACCCTGTTGAAAGTCTGCTCTGATCGTGACGATAGTGTACCTTTAGGTAAAACTTGTAGCTTTGCATGGTGAGGATGATAAGTAAGACTAATTGCGGTGACACCATGTGGAATCTCAATTGAGTAGTAATTAGTTCTGAAAAGAACTGGGGGTACAACTCGACGTTTCGATCAGTATGCTCTGATCGTCTTCAGGAGACATGTAGAGTTGGTGGTGGGGGGTGGTGGTTGTTAATCATGTACCTTTAATTCGACATAAACGATTCATTTTTCTTTAAGATACTGTAAAAGCACTTTAGATGCTGATTTCCCAGCATTCAACATTACACCAAGTATATGTTAAGAAAAAAAAATTGTCAATCCGATAAACTGGTTATTATTACCAATGTTGTGCCTTCCCTTTAATAAATGGAACTTTCAGAAGCGCTCCAGAGGTAAAGTCACCATTTTGCATTATTGTGAATTGATTGCCAATACGCATTTTTGAGGTATGGTAGAGGGCGCCGTTTAGAGTCGGTGAACTGTAATTTACACACTCAGAGTCGGTTAAGTTTTACCGACTCTGAAAAGCACCTTTGGACTTTTAAGTAGAACTTTTTTAGTAGAAGCGTTCCAGATGTGAAATCACAATTGTGTAACATGAGGTTTCTTTTCTTTTTTTATAAATGATGACACTTTATGATGGTGCGGCCATCTTTGTCAGATCTTCTGTGGGTAAATACGATCATAACACTGATCTCGAGTCAGTTTGGTTTGGTAAGCAGTATCAACAACTGTTTTTGAGGTACATGCACTATGAACAACTTCACCCTGAAAATACCCTGAAAATCAGTTTTGCCTTGAAATAATAGTTGACCGTTAATTTCACTGCAATTTCACGGTGTCTCTTCCTCTCAGATATTGGCAATAATGTTCACAGTGACTTCACGGCAAATTCAGTGCCCCAAATGAGCTGCCCCGAAACTGCCACAAGAAGTTCATGGCATCTTCACAGCGTTTTCACGGCGAAGGAATCCTAAGAGTATTTCATGGCATTTTCACGGTGTTGTGTCATCGTGAAATTGCCGTGAAATATTTATTCCACGGTAAAATGGATTTTCAGGGCATTTTCAAGGTAAAGTTATTCATAGTGATGTATGTATGTAGACTTGTCCCCTGTCTTTATCCCATCCAGGATATAGACAGACCCCAGCCATACCATTCAAGGGGTTTCGTTGGATATGTTGTGCTGAAGATCTGATGTCATGCTTCACAGCTCGCGCTAGCTGCCAACCAAGGTCAAAGTTGAATCTCGGGAGGGAAAACATGGCGGCCGCGTCCAGTATCTGGCATAATTCACGAGCCTCAAAGTATGACGTCAAATCTTCAGGCTAATGTACATGGTGCGCGTAATAGGAGGGAGCTGTTTAGAGTGGGTGAACACTTTTGTTTTTAATATGAGATTTACCACTCTGAAAAGTACTCTCCTATCGCAACCACCATATGCCAAAAAAGGCTAATTAACCCTAACCACCCCCAAACCCTTTGGAAACCAATTACATACGCTCTTCCCAACTACATTTGACTTGTTCTTAGGACAAAATCCAACATTTGTGCAACTATAAAGACCATGAAGTGGAATTGACCTCAGCCATGTTAGCATTACTGTAGTGCTAGTAGGATACCTCGTTTTCATCAAGTGTTTTATCTACTGCGTTCTCGCTCCAAGCTACCTCTTGCTGTATAGCGACTGGCACAAAGGGCACATGGACTGCCAAAAGTGCCATTAATCTACAACAACAACAACCCTGCAAAATCCTCCAAGTGGTACTTTTTGGGAAAAAAATTCAGCACTGTTGGAAACTGGTACTTTCACCTCTTCAAATAGGACAAAATTACTACCTGGCAAGAAGTACAGGCCGTAAGTGCTGAATATGAAAGATTGACGAAAACGCATGGTGCATATTGAAGATAAGGGCATGTTTCCAAAAGTGCACTGATGGATTTTAGAGGATTCAGGAAGGTTCCTAGCCAGAATACCTAGGGGGTTAGGGTTAAAATAGGTTCTGTTCTGCTGACACCAATGGTTTGAATTCCAAACTTACTTTCATATGCAAAACAAAACCAAAAAATACAAAAACTAAATATAAGACACATAAAAAAACAAAAAACAAAAACCCCCCAAAACAAAAAACAAACAAAAAACAGCCTAGATTCCACTTTGCACTTTTTGGGGGATTTTTCTTAGACTTTTCCAGGCCTCGTAATCCCATTTAACAAATTCCCATGGCTTGAGGATATCCATGACTATACAGGACTAACTCATACCCAGACAGAGTGCTTTACATAGGTTTTGTTCACCTGTTGACTCTTGGTGTGCAGAGGAGCTTTCTCGACTAGTAATCCAGTTCCATGATATTCAGTTGTATGAGTCTTTCTTTAATACAACTAACAAGCCCATTCCTGGTTTATATAGAACAAACTGAGTCACTCCAACAATTTGCGAATCACTTCCTAGCTAAAACCACCGGCTGTGCTACTCCCAATGCAGAGAAGGTTTCAGGCTAACCACACATGCCCCGTCTCCCTTGCACCGACAGACTTATAAATTGCATGCACACATCCCCCCCAAAAAAACAACCAACAAATTGCTTCCCACTACAAACCTTTTTTGTTGCTGCCTTCCCGCAGCGACTTGCTGGTGCTTTTGGGTGATTTTTTAATCCTGAACTTGTACAGCGAAGTCATGTCGGATCCACAAACAACAAGCTAAATCCAGGCAGCAGGTAAACGGGCGTAAGATATTGGTGAGTGATCTAACATTGTTCATAGTGACTAGCCGCACTCACTCACAATCCCAGGCAGAACAAGCTGTACATGTAATATATCATGGACTATTTTAGTCGAACGGCCCTGGTGCACCCCCCAACAGACGATTGCAGATACTCGACCTGCCTTGCTAGACTGGCACTGGAGAGAAGCAAGGGGACAGATAGCACGAGGCACAGAGAAGGGGGTGTGTGCAACCGAAGTGAGTCGGTCCGGATAATTATGCAGTTTCAGAGCTCAGGATATTAATGAACAAAGAGTTCACAGGAAGCCAGCACATGGGGAAATTAGTATGACTGCATCGACAGACAGCAGGGTTTGTGCAGTACTAGGATCGGCCTTATACAAGACACTGAAGGGAGGGGGGGGGGATGGCAAGGATGTTGGTAATTGGCTCTCGCCATCATCGTCAGTCAGAGTGTGCAGCTACACACAGCCAATAGAGTACATTGCCAATGTACAATATTAGATTTCTGTACTCTGGCTAAGGAACTGAAGTTACTGCAGTGTTTCTCGATTTCCTGAGAAGACATTTGTGAGACCTGCGTTTACTCAACATTTTTAAGGTAGATAAATACTAATATTTTACTGTGTTCTACATACCGTGTGTACATGTGTTTAAACAGAACTTTTAAAAAACACCTATAACAGGCATGCATTTTTGTAAGTGCAAAAAAAGAGGAAATGTTTAGGCACAAAAAAACTTTGTAGTGTGTTTTAAAGTTTTCTATGGCATTAGGATACTTTTAAAAAAGAGGAAATCAGCTGATCAGCTGAAAAGTTGAATGCCTGCTATAAACAGGGGATAAATACATTCATACAAGTAAAATTTTTAAGCTAAGTATGTAATTTAAAAAAAATTATAATAAAAATTAAATTATAATGCGAAACTAACTGGGTGTTAAGCTGACGGTGGTTTCAATCGTCTCAATAGATATTTTGACTAGGGGTACTATCATTTTTAAGACAAGTGAAACAATTTTTGGATTGAAATTCTGCGGAATGATTTAAAAAAAATATATATATTTTCCTGACAATGACACAATATAATAACTTTAAACTTTTACCGGTTGGTTGTTTAATGTAAAAGCATTTTTCCCCTAATATAACCGATGTTGTACCTTAGGCAGGGAACAATTTTGTTAAAAAAATTATGGTAGAAATATTTAGGTTTGTACGCAGGGATAAAAATACCCACTGGACTGCTGGAGTGAGTCTAGTGCACTCTCAGACCTAACTAGTTAGTGGTCTAATGGTTTTTCTTTAATTAATACACTAATACGAACAATCTGAATACATTTTTAACTTATTTTCTCGTCAATAATGACATCCTGCAGATTCCTGGCTCGTCCCTAAATCAAATCCATTTGCCCCAATGAAAAAAATCCTATTATAAATTACGGAAAGAATGTCAAACCCAACTGCCATTTGTCCGTAAATATCAAAGCATGTGTTTTTAGCAAAAATGGCCAACATCTCACTGGATATACATATTGCTCAAAATCTCCCAAAATATCCTTTCCAATCCTCACTTGACTACATTTTCCTCTCCTTAAGTGTGTCCTCTATCATCTTTTAAAGGAAAATCTGTGATATTTGTCATATTTAAGACAGAAAATTGGCGGTTGTATTCTACATTCTTTTCCAAATTATGTCTAGTTGCTGTTTCTAATCTTTCTATTTTTAATGCCAGGTTTTTGCTGGTCAGAGTTCAGAACCTGCATCCATGCCCAATGAAACGCTTAACTGCACAGTGTTGAAATGTAATGACGATCAGGCTACGTACAATGTGCGATGAACCGATGACATGATGGAGTGCCGACGGTCATGACAGTTGGTCGCACGAGATGTTAATCATTTGTTGATTCCCCCTATTCCCTCCATGCAGGCTGCCCCACATCTACCCTGGGAATTGTATGAATAGTCCAAATCTCATCATATGGGGAAATGTCAAAATCCCTCGGGTGTGAACTAATAAACCCTTTCATGATAATATGCGCCATGACAGGGCAAAATAGTTTATTTCAAACACTCGTTGCCGTCTGTGACCTGACGCTCGAACTTCACACACACTCCAGACGCTGGGTCGCAGAGTGTTCGAAATAAACAATTTTGCCCCTTCAAAAACATTGCGCATATTATGAAAGGGTTTATTATAGAAAAAAGATTTGTCGAAACTCTCCGACACAAAATCCTTATCTTTCATTGGGCTTCAATAATTGGACCAAGGCCTCTGGCACCGAGGTTGGGGTTGGTGAGAGGGGGACGGGGAGGTGTGAGGGGTTGGAAAACAAAATGTACAAAATTTCATCAGGTTGGGGAATGATTCGATTGCACACGAAATGATTGTGAGGCTCGGACAGCCAATCATCTTCAAAAGGCTCTCTGTAGTCACTACATTGTACAGTTTGAAGACTGTTTACTGTCACTGCCAGCTGATATTTCACATGCTGCTAGGCTGGTCTGCTTAATCTGTGTGTGAGAAAGCGCTCGAGTCCGGTTCAAACTATTGGTGTGACAACAAAGTGTCCCATCCCGCGAAAAAACAGTTCGTAGTT
The DNA here is from genome assembly GCA_029582265.1 of Zoroaster sp. YZ-2022. Classification (NCBI taxonomy): domain Eukaryota; kingdom Metazoa; phylum Echinodermata; class Asteroidea; order Forcipulatida; family Zoroasteridae; genus Zoroaster; species Zoroaster sp. YZ-2022. The sequence goes on along the minus strand of CM055822.1, from coordinate 20,205,539 downwards.
AGAAATTTCCTCATCTTATGCTTGATTAATTATGGACTTTTGAAATGATAGATTAGTGTAAGTCCCATCATCATCCATAACTCAAGCCATATTTTATGGAATTTTGGCTTGTTTGTTTTGTGGATGAAAATATAATTCATTATGAGCCCGGAAGAAGGTCGTAAGGCTCTACGACCTTCTTCCGGGCCCACAAAGTACAATTTTTTGTCCCAGCAGAAGGTCGCAAGCAATAAAATGGCTCCTTTAAAAAAAAAATAGGGCATAACTGTTGTTATATATTTGTTGCTAGAATTACTCCCAAGACATGTTTTTCCATTCCCATGCGGAATTTATCTTTCCTACAATGACTTATAAATGGCAGGGAAAGAATGTCGTATCCGACCGCCACTTTTTAAGGGTTTTTTGGAAAATGTTTTACAACCACAGTAATCAGTTAAAAAATGATTCCATCGATTTTTGGGGGTACAGAAAGCGAAAACTATCTTTAAAATCCACTTTTATGATGGTTTTCGGACTTGATTTCCCTTCTAAAAAAATCCTCCCCTTCAGAAAATAGAAGGATCCTATTATAGTTGCCACTGCGCATGTACAATGACCGTGTTGGTCACTTACATGTATGGGGGAGTTGACAAGATCAGACTGACATGACTGAGGAAGTCATCGTATACCAAAAATGTCTGATTTTTCATGAAATAAATATTCTGGAATAATTTGAAGTAGGCCCTATATGTCCATCATCATCCATATGTTCTCCACCTTAATACTAGGTAGGTAAGATTACATAATGAGAAAAAGTGGCGGTCGGATACGACATTCTACCCAATGGCAGAAAAATGACCAAACTTTCACACTCAGTTTTCTTGAAACACAGTTTTGCTTACGTTACGACCTTTTGCCGGTCACCACTTTCGTTAACGGCGTCCTTCTTCATCATGTCTTCCGGGCACACAACGATTGAACGAATTAACGTTAAATGCCTTGCAAGATTTTATCAATTGTGGACCATTTAGAAATTAGGGTACCTCAAAAGATAATCCTCAATAGCCCAAAAAGTATCTAACGTTAGGACTACCAACATGAGGGACTTCATGACTAGGGAATTCATGACTTGGCCTGGGACTCCCACCCCCAGGCCCCATGACTCCAGTCATCACGTTTACGTACCGTTACCATCACCATGATCAGACAACACAGAAATTGTCGCCGTCTTATTCAAAATCTCTGGCGATTCTTTCACCCTCGATTGGTCTCCAAAAGTGGCTGGAACCTTTCCAGCGTGGTTTGGTTCTTTCTGGCTGTCTGCATTATTGGGACATTGTTTCTTTTTCAAGAAAACTTCGAAAGAAAATGGGTTATCTGAATCACTGCTTTCTTCCTCTGACAGCGCCATCTTGTTTATATATTCAGCTAGGAGGTCAAACGTCATTAAAATCCGCGCTTCTGAAATCTGGCATAATTTTTGCATAATTTATACTTTGCGCCAATCAAAAAAACACCTCATGCACTTATCCAATAACTGCAAACAATAGGCAAACATTGTATCACACTGAATCAGTTGAAGGAAAGTGTGTGGAAACTGTCTGTAAAATACTACAAAGTGTAATCTATTGAATTTATTCTTGACAAAATAAAATTGTAAAAGTGTAAACATTACATTATTCAAGAGTCACAGATTTCTGTTGGCACCGCTCAAATGTTAAGTCCGAATTTTAAAAATTCGTTTACAGGTAATTGGAATCAAAAAATGGCACTGGGTAATGACAGTTTCGGTCGGGTATCCAGATACCCGAATACCCGGCACAGCTTTAATGCACATGGTATCTGAATCCCATGCACATATACATTAACAGACCATATGTGACTTGTCACCACAAAATGAGCTTAAAGTCGGAAATTTAAACAATTGAGTTATTGGTATTTCTGGATTCAGTAGAACAAGAGCTTTCCAATGATATATAACACTTGGGGTTACAGTAATCCCCCAGACCACCAGAGGGGGATTTACGGCTTTGTTTCCATCTTTGTTTCAAGTTGTTTGTCAGAACACGATAATAGCTACCAACGAAATTGGCCTGAAATTGAGGTCTGATCGAACTGAAAATTTGGAATTCGATATTGGGAGATTTACAAATTGCAAATATAATAACTAAAACAAAAAATGAGACCTCCCCTCCGATTTTTCACTTTTCCCGCTCTACTGTGAAATGGTATAGTGCAACTTTACGCTCATTTCGTTGTGACAGGTCACATATGACTGGTAGGTGTCATTTTCACCCATGGGGTTCCCGATTGGGGTTCCCGATTGGGGCATTTTAAATTATAAAACAAATTGAGTATCACTTAAATAGCTGCAGCTTCTGCTCATAATTGTAAATATTCTTTAAATGCTGGGGTGATATTGTAAAAAAAAAATGAAAAGGTAGGAAAAATGTTTGCCATTATCATTAGACACATACTACTAGCCTATAATGGTTTACCTCTATAGCCATGTATAGCAAGGAAACCGTTTTTTTTATCTTGGTATTTACAATAAAATGATACACTAGGAAAGCTTCCATGCTCTGAAGTTAGTTGGAACCCGGTTTCATGGTAGGATTTTCAAAAACAAAAGGTAGGATTTCCTACAAAAGTAGGAAGAATATCATGCCTGAAATGGCAGAACAAAATTCAAAGACACAAAATCACTGTTGATGGTGGAAGTTTTAATAGTTGTAATAACATGGCAGCAAATATCATCGTTATTTCTTTTTTTCTGTACAATATTTATAAATATCAACAAAATATTTACTGTATATACAAATTGGTACAGGTTCTAACAAAGTGTAAGAAACATATTAACTAAAAAAAATCCACATAAAACAAAATAAATTCCAAAAATATTACCAAAAAAAAGAAGTTTGATTTTGACAAATATACATGTATGTGAAAACCTATATAACTGAGATGAAGTATGTACTGGGCTGTATTGGTACTTCAACTGTTTGAAGAACATGGGAAAACTGAAAAGCATTCTGGGATGGGGGGCAAAGGAGCATCTTATCGCCCTTTTGCCCATGTCACCTCCCCCATTCAATACCCTGGCTCCACACCTGGGGCCAATTTCACAGAGCTGCTTAGCAAAAAAAAAAATGCTTACTAGAAAAAGTTGCTAAGCAAATTTCTTTGGTAACCAGCCAAACTTGAATACACAATGTATGCATTTTTGGTTGGTAGTCTGTTTTATATTGCAAAAATATTTGCTTAGCAAAATTCTCTGCTTAGCAGCTCACCCCAAATCCATCAAAATCCTCCAAGGGGCCACGTTTATGGAAAAATTCAGCACTTTCAGAAACTGGTACTTTCACCTCTTCAATTGGGGCAAAATTACTACCTGGCAAGAAATACAGGCCATAAGTGCTGAATATGAAAGATCAACGAAAATGTATGGTGCATTTTGAAGATTAAGGGCATGTTTCCAAAAGTGCACTGATGGATTTTGGAGGATTCAGGAAGGTTCCTAGCCAGAATACCTAGGGGGTTAGGGTTAACGAAGTTCCCTATAAATCACTGCTTACACCTATAGCAATATTATGCTGCTGACGGTGATACATGAGTATTACTAATGGACTAATTGCGGTGACACCATGTGAAATTCTCTATTGAGTAGTAATTAGTTCTGAAAAGAACTGGAGGTTACATCTCTCAGAACTAATTACACATGGTGTCACCGCAATTAGTCTTACTTATCCTCTTCGCCATGCAAAGCTACAAGTTTTACCTATTACTAATGGAGTAATGTCCTTCACCGTACAGCTGAAGACAGATACATGTACAGCCAATATCAGACTTAATAATAATAATAATAATAATAATGTGTGGACTTATATAGCGCACGTATCCACCAACTGAGTGGTGCTCAAGGCGCATATTATTACCCCTGCTCATAAAGCTCATAAGGCTCATAAATAATTCCTGAAACCATCTCAGCTCCCTGGGGAGTATACAGTTCAATTGCTGCCATTACAGTGCATATAGAGCTAATCAACCAACTCTGCCCTCACAGGTACCCATTTAACCCCTGGGTGGAGAGAAGCAATTATGGTTAAGTGTCTTGCTCAAGGACACAAGTGTCACGGCCGGGATTCGAACTCACATTCTGCTGCTAACACCAGAACTTGAGTCCGGTAAGCTAGACCGCTCGGCCACGACACTCCACTTGATCTCACTTGATCTCACGTCTATGTGAAAACCAATATGGATCCCATCTTTGAATCAAGATGCACTCACATAGTGCTGTTTGGGAGCTTATAACATAAGTATTTGACCCTGATGTGGAACTCTGCTTGCACCTGCATGTGTGTGTGCAATCACTAGAGGCTTGCCCGATATCAAGGGCGGATCCATGGGGAGGGAGGAGGGGCGAGGCAAAGAGCGCCATGGCTCCCCAACTTTTTCCAAGCTGCCCCTCTCCCCCAAATATCCTCATTGGTTGGGTTGGGGAAAGGTTACTCACACCAACTTGAAAATGTCCTGAAAATGTTCGTATTGCATCAGAGAGCACCTACACTATAGACAACTTCACCCTGAAAATACCCTGAAAATCAGTTTTGCCTTGAAATAACAGTTGACCGTAATTTCACTGCAATTTCACGGTGTCTCTTCCTCTCAGATATTGGCAATAATGTTCACTGTGATTTCACGGCAAAGGAATCCCAAGAGTATTTCATGGCATTTTCACGGTGTTGTGTCGTCGTGAAATTGCCGTGAACTATTTATTTCAGGGCATTTTCAGGGTAAAGTTATTCATAGTGCTATATTCTAAAATTATCTGTGGACCTTAAGTGGACCCCAGACTCCCCAAACTGTGAATGACTTTGCCCCTCCAGCTTTTGGTCCACCTCCCACCCGTCCCCTTGCCTGACCTGACCGTCAGAGAATCTTGCTGTCAGGTCAAGCATACCATTGAGGAATGTGTTAGCACGTGTCAGCATTGTTTCACAGTGACAGTCTTTATTATTGCATTGATTTGATTGTTGCCCTACTCTGATGAATCTATGAAACACTATCTACTCACAGTCTCTGGAATGCGTGTTTTGAACAAAACCAGCTTAACCCTAACCGCCCCAAACCATTCAAACTTCAACAAGCAGGGTTTGTTGGATTATGATGGACTCGGTACTGTATAGCCCAGACAGGGAGGGCCGGGTGTCCAAAGTCCAGCTAAGTCCAACAGTTGGGTGGTAGTGTTACTGCATGGTGTTTGATTTTGATGGACTCAGTACTGTATATCCCAGACAGGGATACTTTACATGGGGGCCGGGTGTCCCAATTCCATCTAAGTCCAACAGTTGGGTGGTAGTGTTACTGCATGGTGTTGTATTTTGATGGACTCAGTACTGTATAGCCCAGACAGGGATACTTTACATGGGGCCGGGTGTCCCAATTCCAGCTAAGTCCAACAGTTGGGTGGTAGTGTTATTGCATGGTGTTGGATTTTGGCAGATTGAGGAAGGTTCTTAGCCAAAATAGCTAGGGGGTTAGGGTTATTGTTAAAGATATATCATGCATGTTTGGCTCAAGAGAACCAAAAAATAGAATTAAAACTAAGTTTGAAAGATAATATCGTTATTAAACAGATTTTTTTTTTAAATTCAGATGTCCGAAACAGTATAAAAGTGATATTTAAAAAGCGCTGGATTCTGAAGACTGCACACGCCCTCGTGCAAACTGAGGATTAAAACAGTGACAGGGATACTTTACATGGGGGCCGGGTGTCCCAATTCCAGCTAAATCCAACAGTTGGGTGGTAGTGTTACTGTATGGTATTGTATTTTGATGGACTCATCCATTTTATTAATTTTATCGTTTTATTAATTTGAGTTTTTAATTTACCGGTGCTAATGTTTGTTGATTTTAGTGTTCAATGCCTCAAATGTAAGCTTAAAACTTCCTTCACCCCAGACATTTTGTTTTCCTGTCAAATCGGCCAAAATGTGGGCGATATATCTTTAACTTAGAAATTTTGTTTTAGGCCAAAAAAAAAAAGTCTCCAGTTTCTGGTCATCGGTCAGCTTCAAAATCGGTGCGGTGATGCACTTTTTTTTTTCGGATATCTTTTTTTTTTGCCAACAGGGATATTCGTGATACATTGTAATACGCGTAGACCAAATTTCCCATATACAAAGTATGGTCGCTAAGAGAGGCCTCACAAATCGGGCAAACGTTCATACCCTTATGTGAAAAAAGTTGTTTAAAGCACAGCACGGCAGAATTCCAATCGATCCAGCAATTTTGGCTGCAATTGGACATCGTTTCACTGTAAAAAAAAAATTGTAAAAAAAAAATGTAAAAAAAAAAAAAAAAATGCAGATGTACGGGTCTGAGGCGACGTGCGCGGAGACCAGAAACCAGAGACTTCTTTTGTTTGGCCTCACTTGCTTTTAAAGCATTACTTAATTTATAAATAAGTCTGGTACCCTATGACATTAACTGAATACAAATATGAGTTTGCATTTTAGAAGGCACTTGAGTATTTAGCTTAGCACGTTTTTCACATGACATCATTGGCTGGTTAAGTTTAAAGGCCCATTTATGAAATCATTGACGGATACCTCGGTCTCAACCATGTGACTGACAAACATTCTATCCTCCAAAAATAACCGACCGAGTGCATTTCATTTCTTACAATTTTAACCTCTTGATGTCCTCTGTCCGAAAGTCTATCCTGCAAAGACAGATGAAAGAGAAAGTGTTAACTTCGAAACACAGTATCATGGTGGACTAGCGGCCAATTTAGCAGATAAAATTGCTTACCGGAAAAATTTGCTTAGCAGATTTCTTTGGTTACCAGCCAAACTTTCATATAAAACATATGCATTCTGGCTGGTAGTCTGTTTTATACTGCTTAGCAAAAATTATTTGCTAAGCAAAATTCTCTGCTTAGCAGGGGTGTAATTTTACAAAAGTAAAAGAATCCTGAAAAAAATGGGTAGCGGGCCTTTGGTCTAGAGGACAAAGCCCCCCTGAACCTCCTGGATGTTTAATTTTAGAGGATTTACAGACTCTCCACATCCCCACAAACAAGAAACTAGAGGTTTGGACACAATACAGGCTACTTCTTTCTTTCCTTGGTGGCGCCTTATTTCCTTGGTTGCAAAGGAAGAGTTGTAAAAAATCCTGAAATCAGGAAAAAATCCTGAGAAATCACAGCACTGAGGATATTTTACTAAGACCCTCAAAAAAATTTCCTTTTTGACCGACACAGAATTTGGTTGTGGTCCCTCCCTCATTCCCAATGTTTTCTTAATAATGACTTTATAGAAGTTCATGATAATGGACCCACTCAAAGGTATATTAGGTCCGTTATCACCTGTGACCATAATAATAATAGTGTGTACTTATATAGCGAACATATCCACATAAATAATTACTTTTTTGGATGCATATGTCCTAAATACGTTTTTTTTTTAAGGGTGGAATCCTTATTTGCATACCTTAGTGAAAGCACTTGTCTGACCTCTGCCGGGGTCAATCTCCAGGTCAAAGGTCCCGAGTTAGAGCCCCAGTAATCAAGGATTTCTGAAACCTGCGGAAATGGCAGATTCAAGTATTTGGGATAAATAAAACATGAAAAAGAACTTTACCAGATGTAACAGATATATATATATATCATTATGAAATTAAGAGATGCCTTCGCAGATTGATAAATTCCTTCTTTGTGGGTGTGGTTTGACAAAAGTAAAAAATCCTGAAAAATGGGTAGCAGTCCTGCTGCCGATTTCACAAAGAGCTAAGATAGATCTTAACTGTGTATCAATCTTAATTGCTTAGCAAAGTGTGATGTCACAATACAAATCACTATGGTAATACTAACAACTCATCTTAAGATGAATCTTAGTGCTTTGTGAAATTGAGCCCAGGGCCACAACCTCCTGGATGTTTAATTTTGGAGGATTTACAGACTCTCCACATCCCCACAAACAAGAAATTAGAGGTTTGGACCACAACACAGGCTACTTCTTTCTTTCCATGGAGGCAAAGGGAGATAAAAAAAAATCCTGAAATCAGGAAAAATCCTGAGATATCACAGGCCTGCTTCTTATGATACGAAATGGGCATGGGGTCGGCAAAAGTGCGTATGACACCACTCACCCGTTCAAGGTTCAAGATGGTCGCCATCTGGGTGAGTCTGGCAAACTTGTCTCGGATGGTCCACTGGGTGACCGATGTTAGGTAACCCACGAGGGACCGTAACTCCTTGTCGTACTGCAATCCTCCGAGCTGCAGAGGGAAGACATTACACATAAACTAGAAAACTACACGAAAATGGAGAATTTATGAACTGGTGTAATTCAGTAGATTGCCCCCGTGAATTTGAGGTTGCCCATGGCAACCAGCAAACGCTTAATTTTGCACCCTGTAATGCCAATGGTCTTTAACCCTCCTACTACTACAAAGGTCAAATCAGTCAAAATGTTGATATACTTGCCAAGGTATATTTAGTGCACTTAAAAGTCAAACACTGTCAAACCTTACGTGTAGTAAGTACATTTACAGGTCAAAATGAGTCTTTTTTTACTGGTAAAAGCATTGTCTTGTATTGTTCAGGGTGGTCAAAATGACAGTAAAAAACAGTCAAAAATGCCCCTGGGTGGACATTTGGGTCAACAGTCAAAACAGGCAGTTGACTGGTTTTGACCTCTGTAGCTACTTGCCACTAAAGTGCAGCTGTAGAAGGAGGGTTAAAAGTCTGTGATGCTAATCACTTACTCTGTTGAATACAGACTTGAGCACAGCTTTCTCGAGTTGAGTAGCAACTTCTGACGTCAGCAACCCTATCAGGGCGTCGTAATTAGCAGACGTAAGTAAATCCTGTACAAAAACATGAACGCCAGGTGTTACGCTTGCCAGCAGTCATATGTAGAATTTTTATATTGATTAATTTCTTATTTATCCATGGTAACCAGAGCCCCATCATTTGATTAATTTGAGTTTGTATTTTACTGGTACTAATCCTTGATGGATTTCTTTTTCATTCAATGTCTCAAATGAAAGCTTATAACTTCCTTCACCCCAGACAAATAGTAATTTAACATTTCAATCTAGTTTTACCTTCAAATCAGCCCAAACACAATGTCTTTTAAAAGGAATTTTCTGTCCATTTTGAACATCACTTTTGAAAAGCTGCCTGTAAGTTATGCAGGATTTAATTATTGTTGGGGAAGATGATTATCCCTTAGCCCTAACCTTTCCAATTCCTCCAAAATCCTCTTTGCCAAAGTGAAGGATTTTGAAGGATTGAGATTACATGCTACATGCTCTTTGCTAAAGTGAAGGATTTTGAAGGATTGAAGTTACATGCTACATGCTCTTTGCTAATAGCCCTGTCACACTCTATTGCGACGGGACGGAGCTCGCTGTGCGCTTAATTTTTTTGCAAAATGCATTACGCTCGCGGAAAACTGTCCGAAAATTTCTGAAAATGTCAAACAACGGAGATTTTAGTACGCTCCCATCGCGCTCACGGCACTCCTGCTGCGACCCACCACGCTCCCATCTCGTCCAGTGTGGAGTTCGAACGCGCTCCCATGGCGCTCCCACGGCGCTCTACGCGACCAAGTGCGCTCGCGTTACGCCCTTATGGCGCCCACAGTACGTTCTCGAAATGTTCGATGCATCGGCGGCGAGCATAAATAGACCCGCTGCGACCGCCAGTCATCAGTCCGCTTTCCCGGCAGACGAGGGCACATACCATTTGTGTGTGTGGCACAGCACACACACACAAGTGGGATCGTACTGTGAGCCTACTGCAAACGCCGGAAGATCGCCATTGGACGCGCATGGGCGTATAAGGAGTGGCATAGTAGCAGCGGCAGCTCCGTGTGGGCGTTATGCGGCGGGAAGAAGTCAATAACGCTCCGTAGAAGCGCGGTAACAGCGCAACAAGGGCGGGAGAGAGACGTAGTGACATCGCAATGGACGTAGTGAGAACTCAGTACAGACGCAGCGGACAAGATTTATTTCCGCTGCGACCACAAGACGCCGTGTGCGTCCTTGCTGCGCCGCTTTGCGCTCATGCCGCTCGCTTTGCGCTGCCGCTGCGACCGTACTGAGTCCTTACAGCGATCTGATCAGAGCGCCGAGCCTCGGCGACCATTTTGTGCATGCACAAACGGTCGCCGCGGTCAGGCGTCCCAGGGCGACCATGGCGTTCCTCTCCCGACCAAGCGAGTTTCCACTGCGTCATCAATCCGTTCTAGGAGACCTTACTGCGCTCACCTCTGCGCTTTCATGATTTTGTGGTCGCAGCCCGAGCGCAGCCCAATCGCAGCCCTGGTGTGACAGGGGTTTAAAGTAAAGGATTTTGGAGGATTGAGGTTATTAGGCATACTTGCCTTTCCATGGTACATGTACATCCATGTTTGTTGTAGTGATTGCAAGGTCAGTGCTTGGGTCAGTGGACACTGTTTATTGCTCCATGCATGCAGGGAGGGTCCCTGGCCATGTACATGTATCACAGATTAGAAACACATGTGTGTATACATGTACATGTCATGTGCTTGCTTTACTACTGAAGGATTTTGGAGGAATCAGGTTATGTGTAAGCAAGTTGGCCTAGGGAGTTAGGAAGGATTCAGGTTATGTGTAAGCAAATGGGCCTAGGGAGTTAGGAAGGATTCAGGTTATGTGTAAGCAAGTGGGCCTAGGGAGTTAGGAAGGATTCAGGTTATGTGTAAGCAAATGGGCCTAGGGAGTTAGGAAGGATTCAGGTTATGTGTAGGCAAGTGGGCCTAGGGAGTTAGGAATGATTCAGGTTATGTGTAAGCAAGTGGGCCTAGGGAGTTAGGGTTGGTAAAGGGCACTAATATTGTAAGGGCTACTACGGCAAAGACCAAGGATTTCTATAAATATATCTTGATTCTTATAAAGCATTGTGTGTATTGGCTGTTAGGTCTGGTTATGCTCACTTCATTCAGTGATCTTTGATAACTTGTTTTTACTTAATCTGGCATCTGGACGACTACATCCAGAAGGCACGGTCACGAACCTTGAATTCGTTGAGCAGCTGCTCAAGGTTCATCATGAATGCCTGCACAAAGGGATCGTTGGCCTCGTAATTGGAGAACTCTTCCTCGGATATGTTGTGGCTGGTGGAGAGGAACGTATCTACCCACGGCTTGAGCCGTGGCTTGATGGCACTGGTGCTGAGCTGACTAAGCCCATACTGCGAGGAATAAGACAGTTGCACAGTCATTTCCCTAGTTCCTGATTTTGTCCAGTTGCGGATCACCGCAAATTTAAAGTGTCCATTTTTCCACATCGCTCCTGATATAAAATTAACACTTTAATAATAATAATAACTGGATTTATAGAGTGCCAAATTGCCAAAAGATACAAGGCGTTTTTTACATTATTATCCCTGGTCATTGGGCCAATATCAATCCTTAAACTTTCTCAGCTCCCTGGGGAGTATACAGCCCTGAGCCACCGTACCGCATCGGAAGCTTTTTCAACCACAATATCAACCTCTACCCTCACAGGTTACCCATTTATACTCTTGGGTGAAGAGGAGCACTGTACGGTGAAGTGTCTTGCTCATGGACCATGGTCGTGGCCAGGATTCGACACCCACATTCTAACGACTCAGCCGTCAGAACTCGAAGTCTGATGCACTAGACCGCTCGGCCATGGCACCTCGTAATGGTGTGAGGATTACTGCAATTTTAAAATGTCTGTTTATCCACATATAAAATTTACACTTTTACTGGCCCAAAGTACTCCTCTATTACACGTGTAAATTGTCTCCATCAAACTCTTGGTGAGGATATTGCTTATCTACCGACAAACACTACATTGACTGAAAAAACTGGGAAAAAAAATGGCATCTGAAAAACCCGTCACTGCTGTTCACTGGATCAACCAGTAATGATTTTCAACGTTAAAATCTACTAAAAACAGGAAAATGTTAAGTTTCCAAAGCATATTAATAATAATAATAATAATAATAATAATAATAATGTGTGGACTTATATAGCGCACGTATCCACCAACTGAGTGGTGCTCAAGGCGCATATTATTACCCCTGCTCATAAGGCTCATAAATCATTCCTGAAACCATCTCAGCTCCCTGGGGAGTATACAGCTCAATCGCTGCCATTACAGCGCATATAGGGCTAATCAACCAACTCTGCCCTCACAGGTACCCATTTAACCCCTGGGTGGAGAGAAGCAATTATGGTTAAGTGTCTTGCTCAAGGACACAAGTGTCACGGCCGGGATTCGAACCCACATTCTGCTGCTAACACCAGAACTTGAGTCCAGTAAGCTAGACCGCTCGGCCACGACACTCCACAATAATAATATGTGTTTGAGATATATTGCAAATTGCAAAAATACCAGTGGTGCATTTTTTTTCTAGTTCTGGAATGTGTATTGATTTGTGTAATTTGTGTAATTTTTAAAAATAATGAACTTGGCGGTTATACGGCAGTACTGTTCGCTTTACGTTAGAAATTGAAACTGCTTAAACCGATCCAGAAATGAGCAGTTGGGCACATATATATGCCCCACTTGCTGTGTGTGTATACAAGTTGTCTTAGGGGGCGTGGCTAAGTCGCAATAAGTCAGTGAGAGGCCAATTCAACAGTCATGAAAGGTTTACCTCCAGGACATCTTTGAATTTGTGGGTGACGTTCCCGAGATCGGCCAGACAGCTCTTCAGTTTCTCCTGTTCTTTGTCCCCTATTTGTTGATTCCTCGACGCGCACTCGTCCGCTAGACTCTTCCTCAATGACTGGGTGTACTCTATACTTACTTCAATGTTATTTATTGTTGTCTGTAAATAACAACAAAAGATTGATATTAATAATATTTCACACGGAGGCCACTCTGATCCACTAAATTTCCAATATTCTCCTGAGGACGATCAGAGCATACTGATCGAAACGTCGAGTTGTAATCCTCAGTTCTTCGGAACTAATTACTACTCAATTGAGAATTTCACATGGTGTCAAGGATATTAGTCTTACTTAAATTTCCAATATGTTCTTCACAAACCTTTAAAGCATACAAGCCACTGCTGTCCTTTCCAAGTAATCTTACAAAATCAACCCAGTGCCACCCAAGGCCACTATAAATAAGACCATCTCCGATTACATACTTACCAAATACCAACTGTTGCACCTTTTCTATTTCACCGGTATTTGAATTTGACTCACCAGAAATTCTAACTTAGCTGCGTTTGTGTCCGTCGTGGATGTTGCGAACCTTCCCTGTTGAAGCATGCTGTACGCTTGACTCACGTCAAATGAGCCGGACGGATACCCAGCCCGCAGTTTGCCGTACAGGACGTCGCGGTACGACCCTTCCAGGAGAGAGCTGGTGTGGTTGAGCATCGCGCAAGCGCAGTCGGTGCTCCCGCTGGAGATGGCCCTCCTGAGAAACAATGGGTGGGAATATATAAGGCCATGTCAACAAAAAAATATCGGTCATCGTCTTCACTCGACCAACTTGATTGGAAAGTAAAACGTCGGTAATGTTGGCAAAATTTGTTAACTCGGCTTGAATCAAGATAAACATCAAACAAGCAATTTTTGAAAGTTTGAGCTTTTCATGCTGTGATGGGTGTTGAAAATTTCATTCTAATGTGGAATCAAGGAAAGAGTACTCTCTCCTTATTTCCAACAGCAGATTATTTCACTTTTCATGCTGTGATGGGTGTTGAAAATTTCATTCTAATGTGGAATCAAGGAAAGAGTACTCTCTCCTTATTTCCAACAGCAGATTATTTCACTTTTCATGCTGTGATGGGTGTTGAAAATTTCATTCTAATGTGGAATCAAGGAAAGAGTACTCTCTCCTTATTTCCAACAGAAGATTATTTCACTTTTCATGCTGTGATGGGTGTTGAAAATTTCATTCTAATGTGGAATCAAGGAAAGAGTACTCTCTCCTTATTTCCAACAGCAGATTATTTCACTTTTCATGCTGTGATGGGTGTTGAAAATTTCATTCTAATGTGGAATCAAGGAAAGAGTACTCTCTCCTTATTTCCAACAGCAGATTATTTCACTTTTCATGCTGTGATGGGTGTTGAAAATTTCATTCTAATGTGGAATCAAGGAAAGAGTACTCTCTCCTTATTTCCAACAGCAGATTATTTCACTTTTCATGCTGTGATGGGTGTTGAAAATTTCATTCTAATGTGGAATCAAGGAAAGAGTACTCTCTCCTTATTTCCAACAGCAGATTATTTCACTTTTCATGCTGTGATGGGTGTTGAAAATTTCATTCTAATGTGGAATCAAGGAAAGAGTACTCTCTCTTTATTTTCAACAGAAGATTATTTCACTTTTCATGCTGTGATGGGTGTTGAAAATTTCATTCTAATGTGGAATCAAGGAAAGAGTACTCTCTCCTTATTTCCAACAGCAGATTATTTCACTTTTCTTCAAAGTGACAGCAATCTCAGACAAAACTCAGACAAGACAAAAATTAATTTCAACGACCATTGCATGATTCACATACCTTGTGCATTTCTTGACAATGAAGAAGATATCGTCTACCATACTGGACGTGTGCCCACCTGATTCTAAACTATCTAAACTCACCGCCTGCAGGAAAAGAAAAAAATACACCACAAACGGAACCTGAATTCTTACGAGAAACAGTTGTGATATTGTTCAGAGCACATTCCATCTAAAAAAATTACAAACTCTGGTGATGTGTACCAACTAGGGGTGAACGATATCACAATAATATCGTAACGATACCATTGGCGGATCCAGGGGGGGGCTAAGGGGGCTATAGCCCCCCCTAAAATCATTTAAAAAAATTATTTAAAAAAAAATATAAAAAAATAAAAAAGGGAGAGACAGAGAGAGAGGGGGGGAGGGGAGAACGCACTCCCATTCCCTACCTACTTAGTACTGTACTAACCGTTGCACATAGGAAGTGGCGGCACCCTTTGTAGTACTGAAAAATAATTGTTTTTGATTCTCAGCCCCCCCCCCCCTAAAAAATGTTCTGGATCCGTTTATGGACGTCGCGGTGAGTTCTTTTTTTATGAAGTGTTTGTCGCACCGAGCGGCAAAAATCTAAGACCTCGGCTCGCTTTGGAGCGACTGTTTATTACTTAAGCAATGTCCCTGTAGAACTTGCATGTAAAAGTAGTTATTTTCACGTATTTAAAAAATCCGCATATTGAGACAATAATATCGTATATCGCTGATATCATGGACATCGATAATGAACTGTCAAAAAATTCAATATCATCACCCCTAGTACCATCCTTTGATACTGTTCCATGCATAAAAAACACATTATATTAATTAAACAAAATACAGATTTAATTAATTCTTTCATGAAACAGTTCCCGTAAGACACATTACAGAGCACAGTCCATCCAAAACAATACAAACTATGGTGATGTGTGCCAACCTTTGTGACCGTTTCATGCATAAAAACTATTGTAACATTTTAATAATTTACCAAAAACAACAGATTGAATGAATTCTTACATGAAACAGTTACATACATAGCAAACTCCATGTGAATGTGTACCAAACTTTGTAACTGTTTTATGCATACAAAACTCCTCCAACATAATTTTATAATACACCAAAAACAACAGATTGAATGAATTCTTACATGAAACAGTTACATACATAATCCATGGAAAATCCATCCAAAGCAATACAAACTGAGGTGAATGTGTACCAACCTTTGTAACCGTTTCATGCATGAAAAACTCCTCCATCATGATATAGTTGCCTATAAGTTCTTGCATGTGTCTGCTTAGTTGACAGTTCATGAGGAACCTGTCTAGGTCAGCATGTAACGTTTGCTTTGTGGTGGTGTCTTCGTCCAAGACCTCTATGTCACTCTGTGAAAATAACAGAACAATTCTATCTATCTATCTATCTATCTATCTACGTCCTATAGCTTGGAGGCATTTGGGGCGACATCTTGATGGCTCTTTGTGAAGCATCCATCAAAGTCGTTGCTGTGGGTGATACTATTACACTTGGTGGCACCCATCTCCTCTCCAAATGTTGCTTAATTGGCTACCAGAGACACCGGGGTAAACCCCTACTCTTGCACGATAAGTGTCATTATGGGTTCTTTGACGTGCACTGGTGTTTGTAGTACATGGGACCTACGGCTTAATGTCCCATCCGAAGGACGAGGCAATTATGGTTAAGTGTCTTGCTCAAGGACACAAGCGCCGCGACTTGCCAGGCCGGGATTCGAACCCACATTCTGATGGCACTAGAACTTGAATCTGATGCACTAGACCGCTCGGCCACAACACTCCTCGGAAGACAATAAACATTACTTGCATATATGAAGTGTTATGGCCAACCTGTCTAACAGACAAGACTCAAGCTCTGGTGCGTAGGGGGACATGGGGCCACGAAAACCCCCTCCCGCCCCCTCCCACCCCCATCCCAAGGAGGATGGGGCAACCACCCCCCTTGGGCATTTTTTTATAAAAATTATTGAAACCAAGTTTGTCCCATAGGAGTGGGGGGGGGGGGGAGGGGTAGTTGTTCTGTGACTTTAGTCAAAATATTTGTTGAGAAAAATTCTCCGGGGTTTACTTTTTTTCAAAAATGTTTTCACAGCAGCTTCCTTGACCAAATTTCTGGCGACGCACCCGAGGTGTAGAGAGAAATCACTGTGCACACTTACCATGACTCTTCTCCTGACAAACCTCAGGTACAGTTCTGTTCTGGTGTTTAGTAGCGTACACTCTGCCAACATAACGTCCAGGTCTCTCGGGTCCAACCTGTCAAGTTTGAAAGCAGAGTACAAACGCTGTGCTTACTTCGGACGCGAAATAACAGTCAAGCATTTATAATAATCATGGGCTGATATCATCCATCTTGGCTTTCTAATACATATGTCTATGGGAATCAAAATGAGGCTATGTATACACAAAATAAATAAAAACGTTTACTTTTAGAAGTTGCTCTAGCTAAAATCATCTGATTTTAACTCTAACCCCCCTGATGGTTTTGGCTAAGTACCTCCCCGATTCCACCAAAATCCAAAACCATGCAGTAACACTACCGTCCAACTGTTGGACTTGGATGGAATTGGGACACCCGGCCCCCATGTAAAGTATCCCTGCCTGGGCTATACAGTACTGAGTCCATCAAAATCCAACACCATGCAGTAACACTACCACCCAACTGTTGGACTTGATGGAACTGGGACACCCGGCCCCATGTAAAGTATCCCTGCCTGGGCTATACAGTACTGAGTCCATCAAAATCCAACACAACCAGCTATTGGAGTTTGCATATAGTTGGCGGTCTTCCAAATCGTTGTTCTGGTGGCGCCAATCAGAAGCCTTAATACCCTGATATAATACATGCCAGGGACCATGGCCCAGGTTACAGTTCTTAACCTGGCCACTGACAGTCGCTCAGTTTCCCTTCTTGGTTATTTGATGATTTTTCGTTGCATCGGTGCAAAAACATTGTATCCCAAAATAGCCGAAAAAGGGTATTTCCAACAATTTCCACTTTTGCGTTATCGCTATCGGTTGACACCAAATACGCCGTTTCTTACGCCATCAGATTTGCATATGCATTTATACACATTCCATTCAGATACATGCTTCTTGCTTATCGCAAAAAGTGCCAGTAACTCAAAAAATTATTAGAGCGCAATTATTTTTTTACAAAGACCAGTGCCAACAAGTTTGTATGTTAACATTGTATCTGATCTGACGCAATGATGATGATTTTGATGAGAAGAATCCCAGGACGTACTTTTCGTTGGGATTGGATGACTTGTAGCCTCTCAGGCTCTGCTGCACCTGCTGAGCCCTGGTGTCGAACTCGCGGTTACGAACGAAGCTCTCCACAATCCTCTTGGCTTGAATGTCGCACTCCTCCTGCAGTGACTGCATCAGCGTGAACAGCCTGCCGGGACCTGTCATTATTTTGTTGTGAAAAAGGAATTAAAAAATTTTTTTTTACCTTTAGGCGATTGCAATAAATAAATTGGCAGAAGTCTACTTGAAGTGTGCTACTTGAACAACGTATCAAGGTCTCAAAAAGAAGCTGTGTTAATCTGGGTGACAAACCTGCCATGTGAGAGGACTGTGCGCACACCTTACCTGACTCTCATTGACCTTGGTCACGCCACCTGCATAAAAGCCAAGTGCTTCACCTACATAGTAGCAATAGTAGTCGTCAAAAGGCCTAACCCTTTTGGTTAATCTGTGGCGTTGGGTTAACGGGCTGGCTCAGTGAATTGTCGTTTTATTGTTTAACCCTCCTAATATTGCTGCACTGCACTTTAGTGGGAAGTAGCTATAGAGGTCAAAACCAGTCAACTGCCTGTTTTGACTGTTGTCCCAAATGTGCACCGAGGGGCATTTTTCACTGGTTTTTACCATCATTTTGACCACACGCAACAATACAAGACAATGCTTTTACCAGTCAAAAAACGGTTGACTCATTTTAACCTGTAAATGTACTTACTACACGTGAGGTTTGACAGTGTTTGAATTTTAAGTGCATTGGATTTACCTTGGCAAGCATATCAACATTTTGACTGATTTTGACCCGTGCATTCACAGAAGGGTTAAAGATTGAGTAATCAATTTCTTAGCAAATTAAGAATGGTTAAATTTGGGTCAACTGTAAGAGCTACTTTGTTCCCTCACTCACCATAGTAAGTCTCTACCAGGGGCTGATGGATCTCCACACTCTTGCCGATGTCTTCAAAGAGCATCGTCAGGGTGTCGGCATAGACCACGCTGGCCCGTCTGTCTGTGCTGTCCTTGCCCAAGGCTAGGGCCAGGTTCTCCTTGGCCTTGTTGGAGATCTGACAGACGAGGAGATGCAAAAAAGCCAAGACATCATAATTACGTTATCATAAAAACATAATTACGTTACTTATATTTCCCTCGTCTTCCCAACTGACCCCACTGGGGTAACAAACGGACCCCACTGGGGTAACAAACGGACCCCACTGGGGTCACCAACTGACCCCACTGGGGTCACCAACTGACTCCACTGGGGTAACCAACTGACCACACTGAGGTCACCAACTGACCCCACTGAGGTCACCAACTGACCCTAATGGGGTCACTGCATATAATTTTGTGTATCATCCCACTCACCTGTGTCCTGAGATACGTTGAGAATTTCTCCAGGCCCTCGTCGTGGAGACCAAGAAGCGGAAAGATCTTGAAGAATCGCTCGACTGACCCCCTGTCCGCGGTCTGTATTGCTGTATCAAACTTCTTGCGGACCAACGCCTTGAGGTTCTGCTCTGCTTCGTGTAGGAGGCCGATGGAGAGGTCAATTCCGCCTCCTCCTGTTGGACAATGAACAGACCAGGGGCCAATTTAATCAATCTGCTAAGCAGAAAACATTGCTAAGCAAATTTATCTGCTAAGAAAAAAATCAGGCTAAGAACCAGCTAGAAGCAATATATACTACTCAAAACAATTTAGGGAACACTGGAATAATCTCAGTTAAAGCAAGATCATTTATTTCAGATAAACACAATGTTTCACAGAATTGATGAGAAACAACTGCACAATGAAACAGATGATAAAGGATGCATGTAGTGATTACACATTTCATGACATGACTACTAAAAGAGAGAGCGGGGTTGCAAATGAAAATCCCGGTTCATGGAACATTTCAAACCTATTTGATATTAAAAATCCGGTGTTCCCTCAATTGTTTTGAGTAGTATACATAACATGACAATTTGGCTGGTAACCTTTCTTTGCTAAGGGAGGAGGGCCAAAGTTGTGGTACAGCCAAGCCTTTGAGAAGCCAGGCCGGGCCTGGGCTACCCGGCCTCCTAATCTGTCTTTTGTGAGTCCTAATCCTGTAGCGACGCAGTACCTGCCAATCAACACAACCCGGGCTTCTGGAGGGCCTAGCCCAGCCAAGTAGAGCTCGTTATAATGGCCGCTGTTGGGAACAAAAGACAGCTGAGGTGTCACTCAAGTCTGTGTTAACAATAAGAGCTGTTTGAGATCTATTCATTAGTAAAGGGTCTTTTGTGCTCAGTTTTGATAGGCCTGGGCAAAGCCTGGGCAAAGCCTGGGCAAAGCCTGGGCAAAGCCTGGGCAAAGCCCGGGCAAAGCCCGGGCAAAGCCCGGGCAAAGCCCGGGCAAAGCCTGGGCAAAGCCTGGGCAAAGCCCGGGCAAAGCCTGGGCAAAACCTGGGCAAAGCCTGGGCAAAGCCTGGGCAAAGCCTGGGCAAAGCCTGGGCAAAGCCTGGGCAAAGCCTGGGCAAAGTCTGGGCAAAGCCTGGGCCTGGCTGGGCTTCTCAAAGGCTTGGTTTGTACCACAACTTTGGACCTCCTCCCTAAGCACAAATATTCTGTGCTTAGCAGCTCTATGAAATAAGCCCCAGGAGAAGATCAACCTTGACAGCAATTACCTTCATTATCAGCTATGACTTGTTTCAGCACTTTCTCATCTAGACTCAGGTACCTGTGTATATGACCGGCTGCCTTCTCATAATTCTCTGACTGAAGGGCAGTTTGTACTCCGTCTGTGCAAAACTGTATCAAGACACAATTTCAATTTTTTATTCTTTGGTTTAGGGAGGCGGGCCAAAGTCATGGTACAGCCAAGCCTTTGAGAAGCCTGGCCAGGCCTAGGCTACCTGGCCTCCTAATTGTCTTTTGTGAGTCATAATCCTGTAACAATACAGTACCTGCCAATCAACATAACCTGGGCTTCTGGAGGGCCTAGCCCAGGCAAGCAGAGCTCATTATATAGGCCAGTAGGCAGGGGAAAAGCCTGGGCCTGGCCGGGCTTCTCAAAGGCTTGGCTGTCCCATGACTTTGGCCCTTGTCCCTTATATGTACAGTTATTACATGTTTCCCACACGATCAACAGGGCATGGAATTGGAGTGCTAGATTTTCAGTGACTGAAAATAATACCCCACATGATAAGATCATATTACCGTTGCTGCTGCATAAATGAGCCAGTAATTTTTCAGTCACTGTGTTCGTCTTAAACTAGGACAACGATTCCATGCTCCGTTGAAAATCTGCTCTGACCTTGATGATGTTGTCCCTTTAACATCTGGCCCCCGATTTCATAGAGCTGCGAAGCAGGAAACTTTGCTAAGCAAGTATTTTCCGGTAAGCATTGTAAAACAGATTAGCAGCCGAAACACACACATTTTGTGTGAAGGTTTGGCTGGTAACCAAACAAATCTGCTGAGCAAATACTTCTGGTAAGCAATTTTTTTTTCATGCTTATATGAAATTGGCCCCAAATGTTGTAGTAAGTGACAATGAACGGGATACAATGACTTGACATAACATCACATATTAACCCTCCTACTTCTGGTACATTTTTCATACAAGTTGATCCACCATTTGAAACCATTCGCTTTTGTGGTTTTGAATGGGGAAATAACTGTGTACAGTATTGATTCCCCAAATGGTTTTGAATGGTAGGTCAGCTAATACAAAACCTTGTTTGGATCTTTCCAAATGGTAGTACAGCTAATACAAAACCTTGTTTGGATACTTCTAAGTGGTGAATCAATGGATCCTCTATGCATTTGAATGGATTTGAATGGTAGTAAAGCTTGCTACCAACACTGTTCAAATGGTATCACCATGTGTGTACAAAACCAATGGGCATTTTGGTAAGTGGAAATTTTGAATGGTTTCAAATGGTCAAACAGTAGGAGGGTTAACTAAACACTGTTTCAGCTGACATTTCATCAAAACAGACAACTCTATTCCCATTGCCTGCCACAGTTCACTAGAGGGCGCTGTTCAAGTGAACACGTGGTTTCGTGAGACACACCAAAAGTGTATTTAACCCTCCTACTATTGCTGCACTGCACTTTAGTGAGAAGTTGCTATCGAGGTCAAAACCAGTCAACTGCCTGTTTTGACTGTTGACCCAAATTATGCACACAGGGGCATTTGTGACTGGTTTTTACTGTCATTTTGACCACACTGAACAATACCAGACAATGCTTTTTACCAGTCAAAAACAGTTGACTCATTTTAACCTGTAAGTGTACTTACTACACGCAAGGTTTGACAGTGTTTGACTTTTTAAGTGCGCTAGATATACCTTGGAAAGTATTTCAACATTTTGACTGATTTTGACCCTTGTAGTAGTAGGAAGGTTAAGCAATACAAAGGTGGACTTACTTTAAGGTCGAGTATATCATTCACTCTCTGGATTGCTATTTGTACTCTATTCTGTGTGAAAATCGAACATCATGAAAGAAAATTTACAAATGATGGTGAAGAAAACTACAAATACAACCCTTGGAGGGAAGAGGTCATGGAGATTATTTCAGCAAAGCCACCACACCGAAAGTTTTTGAAGTAATCCAAGAAATGGATATGCCTGATTTGCATAAATTGGCATACACTCTGAAATAAATTGTTTGCTTCAGTTTAAATATACTACTCAAAACAATTTAGGGAACACCGGAATAATCTCAGTTAAATCAAGATCATTTATTTCAGATAAACACAATGTTTCACAGAATTGATGAGAAACAACTGCACAATGAAACAGATGATAAAGGATGCATGTAGTGATTACACATTTCATGACATGACTACTGAAAGAGAGAGGGGGTTGCAAATGAAAATCCCGGTTCATGGAACATTTCAAACCTATTTGATGTTAAAAATCCGGTGTTCCCTAAATTGTTTTGAGTAGTATACATACAGAATATTTCCAATTTCATAGGGCTGCTATAGAGAAAAGTTATGCTAAGCAAAAATAGAATACCAGCCAAATTGTCAAATAATGCATGTGTTCTTTGACAGGTTCTCAGCCAAATTTACCTTAGCAGATCAATTTGCTTAGCAGTATTTTCTGCTAAGTAGCCCTATGAAATTGGGGCACTGGTCTGGCTGGCTAGTAAAAAAAAAAAAAGGTAAAGCGCAAACCCTGCAAGACCAACTTCGAGAACTGTTATTTAAAAAAAAAAAAAAAGTTCTTACTTTTGCGACGTCAAGCTCCCTGACCTTACTGCTGACATTTTCAGCCAGGTCAGAAGTGAAACTGATCATACTTCCAAGCTGTTTAGAGTCACTGTGGACAAGCTGAAGACTTTGTCTACAATGATGAAATGCAGAAATATTAATATTTCTAGAACAAAGCAGTGACTGCCTATTTACTGAACAATTTTTATGTGTAAGTAGAATACTGCCTGGTTGAAGTAGAATATTAATTGCTGTGTGCCCGGAAGAAGAACGTAACGAAAGTGCGACTGGCAAAAGGTCGTAAGCAATTAACCCTAACCTTCACAAATCCTCCAAAATCCTCTTTGCCAAAGTGAAGGATTTTGAAGGACTGAGGTTACATGCTACATGCTCTTTGCTAAAGCGATAGATTTTGGAGGATTGAGGTTATTAGGCATACTTGCCTTTCCATGGTACATGTATGTCCATGTTTGTTGTAGTGATTGCAAGGTCAGTGCTTGGGTCAGTGGACACTGTTTATTGCTCCATGCATGCAGGGAGGGTCCCTGACCATGTACATGTATCACAGATTAGAAACACAGCTGTGCATACATGTCTTGTGCTTGCTGAAGGATTTTGAAGGATTCAGGTTATGTGTAAGCAAATGGGCCTAGGGAGTTAGGAAGGATTCAGGTTATGTGTAAGCAAATGGGCCTAGCGAGTTAGGAAGGATTCAGGTTATGTGTAAGCAAATGGGCCTAGGGAGTTAGGAAGGATTCAGGTTATGTGTCAGCAAATGGGCCTAGGGAGTTAGGAAGGATTCAGGTTACGTGTCAGCAAATGGGCCTAGGGAGTTAGGAAGGATTCAGGTTACGTGTCAGCAAATGGGCCTAGGGAGTTAGGGAGGATTCAGGTTATGTGTAAGCAAATGGGCCTAGGGAGTTAGGAAGGATTCAGGTTATGTGTCAGCAAATGGGCCTAGGGAGTTAGGGAGGATTCAGGTTATGTGTCAGCAAATGGGCCTAGGGAGTTAGGAAGGATTCAGGTTATGTGTCAGCAAATGGGCCTAGGGAGTTAGGAAGGATTCAGGTTATGTGTAAGCAAATGGGCCTAGGGAGTTAGGAAGGATTCAGGTTATGTGTAAGCAAATGGGCCTAGGGAGTTAGGAAGGATTCAGGTTATGTAAGCAAATGGGCCTAGGGAGTTAGGAAGGATTCAGGGTTATGTCAGCAAATGGGCCTGGGGAGTTAGGAAGGATTCGGGTTATGTGTAAGCAAATGGGCCTAGGGAGTTAGGAAGGATTCAGGTTATGTGTCAGCAAATGGGCCTAGGGAGTTAGGAAGGATTCAGGTTATGTGTCAGCAAATGGGCCTAGGGAGTTAGGAAGGATTCAGGTTATGTGTAAGCAAATGGGCCTAGGGAGTTAGGAAGGATTCAGGTTATGTGTAAGCAAATGGGCCTAGGGAGTTAGGGAAGGATTCAGGTTATGTAAGCAAATGGGCCTAGGGAGTTAGGAAGGATTCAGGTTATGTGTCAGCAAATGGGCCTAGGGAGTTAGGAAGGATTCAGGTTATGTGTAAGCAAATAGGCCTAGGGAGTTAGGAAGGATTCAGGTTATGTGTAAGCAAATGGGCCTAGGGAGTTAGGAAGGATTCAGGTTATGTGTCAGCAAATGGGCCTAGGGAGTTAGGAAGGAGTCAGGTTATGTGTCAGCAAATGGGCCTAGGGAGTTAGGAAGGAGTCAGGTTATGTGTCAGCAAATGGGCCTAGGGAGTTAGGAAGGAGTCAGGTTATGTGTCAGCAAATGGGCCTAGGGAGTTAGGAAGGAGTCAGGTTATGTGTCAGCAAATGGGCCTAGGGAGTTAGGAAGGATTCAGGTTATGTGTCAGCAAATGGGCCTAGGGAGTTAGGAAGGAGTCAGGTTATGTGTCAGCAAATGGGCCTAGGGAGTTAGGAAGGAGTCAGGTTATGTGTCAGCAAATGGGCCTAGGGAGTTAGGAAGGATTCAGGTTATGTGTCAGCAAATGGGCCTAGGGAGTTAGGAAGGAGTCAGGTTATGTGTCAGCAATGGGCCTAGGGAGTTAGGAAGGATTCAGGTTATGTGTCAGCAAATGGGCCTAGGGAGTTAGGAAGGAGTCAGGTTATGTGTCACAAATGGGCCTAGGAGTTAGGGAAGGATTCAGGTTATGTGTCAGCAAATGGGCCTAGGGGAGTTAGGAAGGAGTCAGGTTATGTGTCAGCAAATGGGCCTAGGGAGTTAGGAAGGATTCAGGTTATGTGTCAGCAAATGGGCCTAGGGAGTTAGGAAGGAGTCAGGTTATGTGTCAGCAAATGGGCCTAGGGAGTTAGGAAGGATTCAGGTTATGTGTCAGCAAATGGGCCTAGGGAGTTAGGAAGGATTCAGGTTATGTGTCAGCAAATGGGCCTAGGGAGTTAGGAAGGAGTCAGGTTATGTGTCAGCAAATGGGCCTAGGAGTTAGGAAGGAGTCAGGTTATGTGTCAGCAAATGGGCCTAGGGAGTTCGGAAGGATTCAGGTTATGTGTCAGCAAATGGGCCTAGGGAGTTAGGAAGGAGTCAGGTTATGTGTCAGCAAATGGGCCTAGGGAGTTAGGAAGGATTCAGGTTATGTGTCAGCAAATGGGCCTAGGGAGTTAGGAAGGGTCAGGTTATGTCAGCAAATGGGCCTAGGGAGTTAGGAAGGATTCAGGTTATGTGTCAGCAAATGGGCCTAGGGAGTTAGGAAGGATTCAGGTTATGTGTCAGCAAATGGGCCTAGGGAGTTAGGAAGGATTCAGGTTATGTGTCACCAAATGGGCCTAGGGAGTTAGGAAGGATTCAGGTTATGTGTAAGCAAATGGGCCTAGGGAGTTAGGAAGGATTCAGGTTATGTGTCAGCAAATGGGCCTAGGGAGTTAGGAAGGAGTCAGGTTATGTGTCAGCAAATGGGCCTAGGGAGTTAGGAAGGATTCAGGTTATGTGTCAGCAAATGGGCCTAGGGAGTTAGGAAGGATTCAGGTTATGTGTCAGCAAATGGGCCTAGGGAGTTAGGAAGGATTCAGGTTATGTGTCAGCAAATGGGCCTAGGGAGTTAGGAAGGATTCAGGTTATGTAAGCAAATGGGCCTAGGGAGTTAGGAAGGATTCAGGTTATGTGTAAGCAAATGGGCCTAGGAGTTAGGGAAGGATTCAGGTTATGTAAGCAAATGGGCCTAGGAGTTAGGAAGGATTCAGGTTATGTGTAAGCAAATGGGCCCTAGGGAGTTAGGAAGATTCAGGTTATGTGTAAGCAAATGGGCCTAGGAGTTAGGAAGGATTCAGGTTATGTGTAAGCAAATGGGCCTAGGGAGTTAGGAAGGATTCAGGTTATGTGTCAGCAAATGGGCCTAGGAGTTAGGAAGGATTCAGGTTATGTGTCAAAGCAAATGCCTAGGGAGTTAGGAAGGATTCAGGTTATGTGTCAGCAAATGGGCCTAAAGGGAGTTAGGAAGGATTCAGGTTATGTGTCAGCAAATGGGCCTAGGGATAGGAAGGATTCAGGTTATGTGTAAGCAAATGGGCCTAGGGAGTTAGGAAGGATTCAGGTTATGTGTAACAAATGGCCTAGGAGTTAGGAAGGATTCAGGTTATGTGTAAGCAAATGGGCCTAGGGAGTTAGGAAGGATTCAGGTTATGTGTAAGCAAATGGGCCTAGGGAGTTAGGAAGGATTCAGGTTATGTGTAAGCAAATGGGCCTAGGGAGTTAGGAAGGATTCAGGTTATGTGTAAGCAAATGGGCCTAGGGAATTAGGGTTAATCATGGGGCAGAATTGTGTTTCGAGAAAACTGAGTGTGAAAGTTTGGTCTGCCATTTATAAGTCATTGTAATAAAGTTAAATTCCACATGGGAATGGAAAAACATGTCTTGGGAGTAATTCTAGCAACAAATATATAACAGTTATGCCCTACTTTTTTTTTTCAAAGGAGCCATTTTAAGAGCCTTACGACCTTCTTCCGGTCACACAACAAAAGAAAATATTAAATTCTTATAAAGCGCATTTCACAAAATGTCCCAATGCTATTTACATATTGACCCTTGTCAATGGGCCAATATCATTCCTGTAATCGTTCTCAACTCTCTGGGGAGTACACAGCTCTGAGCAACCATAGTGCTATGGAGGCTCTTTCAAGCACAATATCAAATTGTACCCCCACAGGTACCCAGGCATCCCACTACTGTTTTTCGGTTTTAATTTTGGGAGAAATAACCTTCCAAGGTATGGCAGCGTGCAAATTGTTCAATGCTGATGCAAGAGCTGTGGAGTGCCATGGTCGAGCGGTTTAGTGCATTGGATTTGTGTTCCGATGGCTGAGTTCTGACAGTGCTTGTGTCTTTTGAGCAAGACACTTTACCATAATTGCTTCTCTCCACCCAGGGGTAAATGGGTACCTGTGAGGGCAGAGTTGGTTATTGTGTTTGATTAGCCCTATATGCGCTGTAATGGCAGCAATTGACCTGTATACTCCCCAGGGATCTGAGATGGTTTCAGGAATGATTTATGAGCCTGATGAGCAGGGGTAATAATATAATGCCATTCACTCAAGTCACCAGCATAGAGGGTCCATTGATTCACCACTTAGAAGTATCCAAACAAGGTTTTGTATTAGCTATACTACCATTTGGAAAGATCCAAACAAGGTTTTGTATTAGCTGACCTACCATTCAAAACCATTTGGGGAATCAATACTGTACACAGTTATTTCACCATTCAAAACCACAAAAGCGAATGGTTTCAAATGGTGCATCAACTTGTATGAAAAAGGTACCAAAAGTAGTAGGGTTAATATATTTTTAAGATTTTGGAAAGTTCAGCAAAGGAAAAATAGTAAAACACTCACCCTGATCGTTGTAATGTGTTCATCTTGGCTACCAAATTTGTCTGTCTGTCCAACAAGCCATCAATGTTTTCAGTTATACAGTTCTGTTAATAAAAAAGGAAAGGAAAGAAAAGGAACAACACTGTCAATTACCATAATAATAACTCTCCTACTATTAGGGTTTTCAGGTGAAAAATTATTCCTAAACCAATATGCTCAATATTTATATCAAATTAAAGGTCTTGATGAAAAAAATACAATGGTTTTTAAATCAAGAAAATCGGACCAGTAGTTTTTGAGGAATCCTATTTTATTTAATCAAATATACAGCATTCGATGAAGCGCGACTGTCCATACACTGTGTACATCCCTAATAACACCAAAACCGTTGAATCAGCCTACACACACCGTGATACACACGCACAGTGTTCGTGCTCGTTTGCCTCATAAGAGCTTTTGAAAGGGTGTAAAAAATACACTCTCCGGTCAAAACTAAACAAAATTACTGCTCAAAACTTTCACATATGATAGAAAAGAGGTGTAAAATTCATTTAGACACCGCTCTTACCTTTCAACTTGAAGATTTCACCTCGAAAAAATGGTGTTTATTTTTTATCTCTTCGTAACTTCGGTTGTAGAGTAGTTATGGAGATTGAGCAAGCATGGGTATGTAAAGGAGCCCTTTGACTCACTAGGGAAACCTGTTTTCATGTCAATCACAAAGTATTCGGGTGCAGAGGCAGCTCCGAAGTGGATGCCCTCAGCAGAGCGCGGCAAATTTTACGGGCTGAATGCACCCGATCTCGGAACACTTCGCGAATGGCTGGGCGGGACGAGAGTGGTTCATTCATAAAAACCTAGGCTTTCGCACGTACTTCCGATTGCTATTTTATGTACATTGATGGATAGCTGAAACTATAAGCTTTCCAATGAGCTATTACATGTAAGATTTTGACAGGTAAAAGTAGTAAAAAAATTTGATTTAAAAGTTTGATGTTTTTTGTTGCGGGCGATGCGCTGTACGTGTGGCGGGCTTCGGTCAAGCACGTCCAAACTGAAAACCCTACTACTATTGCTGAACTTTTGTGGCAAGTAGCTATAGTGGTCATAATCAGTGAACTCACTGCTTTGACTGTTGACCCAAATGTGCACACAGGGGCATTTTTGACTGGTTTTTACTGTCATTTCGACCACCCTGAACAATACCAGACAATGCTTTTACCAGTCAAAAACCGGTTGACTCATTTTGACCTGTAATTACTGCACGTAAGGTTTGACGGTGTTCGACTTTAAAGTGCATTAGATATACCTTGGCAAGTATATCAACATTTTGACTGATTTTGACCCTTGCAGTCTTGGAAAAGGTAAACAAATTAACAAATTATTATCTAAAAACACACTTGGTGTGAATAATAATAATCAATAATCCTGAGAAAAATGAATTAATCTTAAGTGTTTTCATCTTAGAGAAAAAAAGACTAGTCATGTTGAATTTACAAAAGTTGCCATCCAGCAACATTTTGTAAAACATGGGGGGAAAAAACCAATACCGAAGCATGTAACAGTTCTGAATCGTTTTCTCAAAAATGTGAGCACCTATTTTTGTAAAGCTTTTTAAAATATTATTATTTATATTATCTTTTAGTAAAACTATAAGGCCTATTAGTAATTGCTATTTATAAGTATTACAATTATTACATAAATGCCCACAATGACTACAATTAACATTAATTATTCAAATTAAGTTATTAACGTTAATTATTCAAATTAAGTTATTAACATTTATATTAAAAAATGTTTACAAGAGACTTTTTTCAAGAGAAGTTTTCACAATCACTAATGTTTGGCTAGCCCCATTCTAGGGCCAATACACTGGACTCCCTCTGTATCCTTGGCCCTAAACCCCCACATGTACAAAAATGGAGCGATTTTGTTATATTTTTTTTTTTTCAACTTTTCATAGATCTGCTAATTATTACAACCGAAAACTTAGTGATTAGGTAACCTTGCCCAAGAAGACACTTTTGGGATAAAATCTGTTATTCTGGGATATCTCATTTTCATGAAATTTTCGCAAACATTTTTGAAATTAAAAAAAATAATAACAAAACATTAAAATTTCAACAAAATTACTGATCGCACAAAGTCAATAGCAAACTTCATGCTAATCATGCCAAAACAAAAAGGCAAAAGTGTCTGCTTGGGCAAGGTTACCTAATATTTTAACAAAATTTTAGATTGTAACAATTAGTAGATCAAAAGTTGAAAAAAATCGCTCCTTTTTTGTACATGTGGCGCTAGGGTATTGGCCCTAGAATGGGGCTAGTCCTTGTGTTAGGCCTAATGACTGTTAGATAAATTGTAGGCCTATGTATTGTTGTAATGCTAAGTCAATGTCACAATGAAAATTGTTGTCACTCAACAACAAGTTATTTTGCCATAACCATAATGTAATAATAATGACACATAAAACAATGTCCCATTATTGGTCTAAATAAAGGTGTTTTACCTCCTCTTCGCAAAGTTTTTCAAATGCCTCTTGTATATCGGAAATATCAGTTAGATTTTCCACGCCCATTCCATCAAACAGCGAAGACGTGGCGGACGCCATATTTATTGCGAATATTTTATCGGATAGGATTTATGTTGAAATACTAAGCGACCTCGTTTCCAAAGTAACCGACCCACACAATTGTGAACAATATAAGGTAGACCCTGAGGACGAGGTTTGAATACTTTTTTATCTCACCGCCCCAACACCGCACCCCCCAACACCGCATCCCCCCCCCCCCCCCCCCCACGTAAGAAGAACGATATGGTTGAGCAAATTAATATTAATAATAATAATAATAAAGATTTGTAGTGCGCACATATCCACCCTAAACCGCTCGACCATGGCACTCCATATAATATATGTATGTGCTGAAGACGAGATATTTGATTCTACGGGAGACCGTAAGGAGAGCATATTCCCGTTGTCGAGCCGTGTGTGACAAATGCATGTATAATTTGTTCAGCGGCACAAGTATTTCCTTATTCGGCCAATATTTCCGATGTTGGAGATATGAGGTTTTAAAGTCATTGTCGAATCAAATTTGTTCAGCAGCACTTTGACTCAAGTATTTCCTTATTTGGCCAATATTTCTGATATGAAATGATGATACGCGAACGATGTTGGATATATGAGGTTTAAACGTCATTGTCCAGTGAGTCAAATCATGGAGGTAGAATAAACACCCAAATACGTGCTTGTGATGAGGGGGTTATCTCAGTGCAAGTCACCAATTGTAATAAATTGAAGAGAAACTTTTGATAATTGCTGACGCGATCCAAATGGAAGAAACTCTGTTTTTTCGTCATTCAATTTCACAAGAAGTTTTGTCTCATCCAACTACGAATCTCTCATACACTTTCTCCAGCGTTGTACACGAATCGGCAGCTAGGTTCTTGAGAACTAAAGTAATGTATCATCAGCGTATATAGACATGGTAATTTAAATTATACTTCAAAATGATATCACTGACCGGAAAGCCTAAATAGTAAACCACTGTGGGCCGAAGCATGAAGCCTTGGGGTACAGAATAGTGGCTCGGAGGTAGCGGAATACCAATACAAAACATGCGGAGGCCTATTTAAAAGGTAGGACTTTTAAAAGGTAACACTGGTCAATCCAGGGCTAGCTGCCTTTGTGTCATATATTCCAAGATGATATTCGAAGGCGGGAGAGAAGGATTTTGTGATCGGGCCGTGTCAAACAAAACTAATGCAGTGATTTTTCCATCATCCATGGCAGATAAAGTCATTGTTGACGCGGAGACTAAGAGCAGTTTCCGTTCCATGAAACTGGTTTATATAGGCTGACTGAAATGTGTCTAACAGGTTATTAGCACGATGGTCAGAAATCCGTGATGAAACAACTCGCTCGATTGTTTTTCCAATTAGGTACTTTACTAAATTCGCTACCGGTCGCCGGTAGTTCTTGAAAACTTCCTTGCCCAAAGTTGGGTTTCTTCAGGAGTGGTTTAACATGAGCAACCTTCTGGCTATCAGGGAAACAACCGGAAGAAAGAGATCTGTTTACAATAATTGTGATATACTTAGCAAACATATCAATATTTTATTTTTGTTTTATTATTGCTGAACAGGACGCAGTCATGGCATTCATGGACTAATTAAGACAAATAGTTAACGGTGCAATTTCGGCCCCTTTATTGTTTTTCACAAAATAATTACTATAACGTGTTAAAACAGTTCCTTGGTATTAGCGCAAGACAGCAAATGGTCAATGTACCATTTTGTTGAAGAATAGCTGGATATACAGTATAGTTACATCTGTAGGCCTATGTCATCTATAATTATTTTCAAATTTCGATCTTCCCCTGACATCAATCAGTCCTTCCTAACCAACAGATTGATTCAGGGAAGAAAACAATCTGGCTCCCTTATATTGTTTGCAACATCACAAATTGGAAATAAACAAATTAATTATTTGGTATTGATGGATTAATAATTTCGGTGGGACCGTCTTACATAAAAAACAATATGTACTATAGTGGTTTGTAAATCATGGTCTTCTGGAAAATAATCAACACATATCATATCCGAATTTATTAACGCACTATCGAATGGTACCCTTCACATTTCTCATTTCTTTGCGTGTCAAAGAAGTCTGTGTTTCAGACATTAGTCTGGTTTCTTTTAACACGCTTAAAAAATACACATACAAATGTATTGTTGATGACGACAGGTACCACTCTAATGCTCATCAGCACAACGTTAACGGCGGTAATGGCAGCATTGGAAGTACGAAATTGAGGTACAAAAATCCACTGACATCCGTATAAATTGATATAATTTCCGAAAAATGTTTATTGCAATAGCAAACTTATCTTTCAATTATTGTTTTATATTATTTTATGTAAGATTTGTTTATTAGTTTTAGGAACAGTGACAATTTGTAAGAACGCTATTAATGGCATAAATGCAATCAACAACAGAGCGATAGCGTCGTTGACAATAAATAATAATAATAATAATAATGTGTGGATTTATATAGCGCACGTATCCACCAACTAAGTGGTGCTGAAGGCGCATTATATTATTATCCCTGCTCATAAGGCTCATAAGGCTCATAAATCATTCCTGAAACCATCTCAGCTCCCTGGGGAGTATACAGCTCAATTGCTGCCATTTCTAGCGCATATAGAGCAAACCAACTCTGCCTTCACAGGTATCCATTTAACCCCTGGGTGGAGAGAAGCAATTATGATTAAGTGTCTTGCTCAAGGACACAAGTGTCACGGCCGTGATTCGAACTCACATTATGTTGCTAACACCAGAACTTGAATCCGGTAAGCTAGACCGCTCGACCACGACGTATTCAAAGGAAAAAACACTCTAAAGCTAAGGATTTTTATAATTTTCTTTGTTTCTTCCCCCAGCCCCATCTCTAACGTTAGCTCTCTTTCCTAGTATTAAGTAATGGACTGCAACATCATTCCTGTTTTTTCAAAATCTTCCATGCCATTATTCAATGATTTTTTTCTCTATGACTATATGAGCTGGCTGTGGGCTTAGTATAATACTAGAAAATCATCAAAATGCATACTGTTGCAAAAGAGAAATGCAACAATATATTAAAGTACTGATCTAAATTGATTAGCCCCCCCCCCCCCCGACCCATCTCTCTCCCACAATGGATGCCATGACATCAGTAACATTGAGAAGCATTGAATATTTTGTATACTATAGGGAGGACGAAAGCAACAGCGCCCTCACATCAAAAGTGCTAAAAAAACTCTGTTATGAGTGATAATTTCTAACTTCAAAAAATTATTTCTCACTAGAAAACAAAGCTACAACTCATAACACATGCACCATTTTCACTGTTTCACACTTTAAAAAGGTTTTGAACGAATTTTACCGTCGAGTTGAAGATGAAAACGAAGCCCGAAAATGGCCCAAAGCGGAAAATCAACTGTCAAATTCGCCGCTCAAAAATGGTCCCAAAAAATTAGCGGTAAGACCCATTTTTATACGGCGGGGACTTTGCGTTCCAATCATCAATCCTGACGATCTTGGTATCAAAATAAAGCTTAAAATTAGATCTGTAGCCAGAAAACTGTTTCAAATGTACTTAAAAAAATTAATTAGGTCTTAAAACAAAAGAAAGACTTTGAGACCGAATAATTTTGGATCTAACACTGGTACGGCCTTCACCCGTACCGCAATGGAATGCCCGTTTCGTGCTCTTTCCGACAGTATGTGGGTTGTACCTTGACATCGAGGTCCCATTAAGTTATAGCAATATTCATTTGACCTGTTCTGCGAAAAAAGTTGGTGAGCCATCCATGGTGAGTCATCAGTCTGGGATTCGCCTCACTTATACGCACAGTAAATGGAGCCGGGATCAGACTGGTGAGGTTTTGTTTACGCGTTGTCAGCCAGCGATGCATGAGTCATCGGTCTGGGATTCGCCTCACTTGTACGCACAGTAAACGGAGCCGCGATCAGACTGGCGAGGTTTTGTTTGCGCGTTGTCAGTCAGCGATGCATGAGTCATCGGTCTGGGATTCGCCTCACTTGTACGCACAGTAAACGGAGCCGGGATCAGACTGGTGAGGTTTTGTTTACGCATTGTCAGCCGGCTAGCCAGCGATGCATGAGTCATCGGTCTGGGATTTATCTCACTTTTACGCGCATTAAACTGGGCCGGGATCAGACTAACCAGGCTTTTTTACGAGCGTGGCCACGCACTTGTCACAACCACAACAAGTTCGTTAAGTTTGAAGGCATATTTTTAAAAATCTTAATTAATTTGGCATCAGTGGCAACTAGTTTTCAGATTGATTGGGTGAAAGGGTAGGCTGGTTTCTACAGATGTTCCAAAAATGAAAAAAAATTGGCCAAATACTTTTCAAGATTCACTTCCTTGAAAATGGACAGTTTTTGTATAATGTTATTGAACTCCCAAAGGGACCACAGGACACCTTGGAGGTTATGTACGTAACGGAATACTAGCTTGGACCAAGGCCATACCCTTTCATGACCTCTAACTCTGGAATGCCTGGGCCGATTTTCTTCTAACCAAAAGCAAATGGCTTCTGGGATAAGATATCTGGGTTCAACACAGTGCAGGCCTGTTAAATTGTGGTTGATTTTTTTTTGGATTGTCATCCCTAATAGAGACTCCACACAATCACCACTGTCAGCCAGCATGTTTCTGTACTCGCTGACCCTCCAGAGGGCCACGGGAATCGTGCAGGCCATCCATGGCAACTTTGCCGGCACCAAGCAGCAGGAGATCGTCGTGGCCCGGGGGAAGGCTCTGGAGCTTCTCAAGTTGGATCCCAACACGGGCAAGCTCCACGTGGTGCTGACGTATGAGATCTTCGGGATCATCCGTTCCCTGATGGCCTTCAAGCTTACTGGAGGGAGTAAAGGTAAATTCGATTATAGGGTTGCAAACGTAGATTTCGTTGAGTGCAGTTGGTTTGTTTATAGGGCTGTGCCGGGTATCCGGATACCCGACCGAAACGGTCATTACCTGGTTCCATTTTTCGGTTCCAATTACCCGTAAACGACTTTTTAAAATTCGGACTTAACATTTGAGCGGTGCGAACAGAAATCTGTGACTCTTAAACAATAATGTTTACACTTTTACAGATGATTACCTTTAAATTTAAGAGATTGCACTCCAATAAAGAAAAGATCGATTTAAGTATGGTATCCTCTGTATTATAAAGATCAATTTGTTACCATTTACAGTACATGTATTTGTACACCACCGGAGGCATGTTTTCAACAAAATGAAAACAGGTATCCGGGTATCTGAAGTTTCCTGATTTCGGGTATCCGGTTCCAAAAATATCCGAAAATGCACAGCTTTATTTGTTTAACCCTTCTGTAACTGCAACAACTTTTTACAGTTGTTGCATGTTGTTGCATATTGTTGCATATTGTTGCATTGAGCATGGTGAGGATTAAAAGCCATACAGACAATGTCGAATACAACTTTCATTCAGCAACGACCTGTCCATAATCTTAAGTGCAGTCAATCTTTTGGAAATGATGACACACTATTCGCGCTTCATATGATAAGCCCAGTGATTATAACCAAATATTTTTCTTCACATAATGTTCTGATCCTGGGTTGAACCGCACAACAATTTCGGAGAAGAAAGAAAAGGTGGTTGATTTTGCATGGTACGACATCAAGTGAAAACCAGTGCCAGTGCATTCTAAAGAACAAATATTACTCATTGCTTTTCTCTTCTAATCATGACTCTCACAGATTACATCGTAGTTGGCACTGACTCTGGACGCATCGTCATTCTAGAGTACAACCCGTCCAAAAACACCTTTGACAGGGTAAGTAAATTTTTTCTAGATTTTTATTTTGTATCAGATATGGATTCATATTTCAAAGATTTTTTTGAAAGAAGAATAGAAGCCATCAAGGAAAGAAAGAAGAAGCCTGTATTGTGTCCAAACCTCTAGTTTCTTGTTTGTGGGGATGTGGAGAGTCTGTAAATCATCCAAAATTAAACATCCAGGAGGTAAGCTTACCAGGAGGTAAGCTTACCAGGAGGTTCAGGGGGCTTTGTCCTCTAGACCAAAGGGAGACCCAGGCCCACTATCCAAGATTTTTAATTTTTGTCAAATCACACCCCTGTATTTAATACCAGTGAATTTTGTGGTTGCATGTTTGTGTAAATGCTCAAAGCTTTTAGACAGCTTTATCACCGGCTTCCTTACGTGCTTGCCATGTACAGAATAGATTGTAAGGTGATCACTAATCTACTACTGTAAGTCCTGACACAACGTATTTGTACAAACAAAATATAGGCCAGTGATTTCTCTGGAATTTTTTGATTTCAGGATTCCTTTTTACAAATTTCAATTTACTTGAGAGTTGTGAAGTTGCCTAAAAAATATCCAATAAGAATCCTTATTTCTGTCAACAACCTTACAGCGTATCATTTGTAGCTCTGTTCAGAGCCAATAAATCTTCCCAAATATTATCTAAATTGAGTATAAAATGTCTAAAAATACTTCACACCTAGGAGCTTCCAGGCGCTCCCAGACCCTCTACCCAAATTGTTGGGATTCTTTACTTTTGTCAAATCACAACCCTGAAAGAATTGTTATTCTTTCAAACTTTTAAAGGTGCATCAGGAGACTTTCGGCAAGAGTGGTTGCCGACGCATCGTCCCCGGCCAGCTCCTCGCTGTCGACCCCAAGGGTCGCGCCGTCATGATAGCGGCTATCGAGAAACAGAAGCTGGTCTACATTCTGAACAGGGACTCGCAGGCCAGGCTGACCATCTCCTCGCCCCTGGAGGCGCACAAGTCCAGCACGTTCTGCTACCACATCGTGGGCGTGGATGTCGGCTTTGAGAATCCCATGTTTGCCTGTCTGGAGATTGACTATGAGGTGATTATTCACGGAAGATGTTTTTTTCCTTCACATTTTCGTTTGGAAATAATTGAAAATGTTAAGAATATTTTGCTAGTTTTATTTATTTATTTTTGTTTGTGGATTCATTTGTATGTGACTTTTCAAATACAGTGCAGCAAACCCTTTGGAAATGATGATAAACTATTCGCGCTTCGTATGATAAGCCAGTGATTATAACCAAATCATTTTCTTCACATAATATTCTGATCCAAAGTTGAACTGCACTTTCGAATCTGACCTTGCCAGGGATCACGCCTCATGTAACGATACGACCTGGGAAGTGGTGATCACCAGGAGAGGTTTTTTAAAAGTAATCTTGCAACAAAGTGTGACTAATTTCAACTAATTCAATCACAAGCCAAAACATGTTTCCAGTCTCCTGACGCCAAAACGCATTCTACATACAAATGGTTGATTTTCCATTGTTTTTCGTTGACATTCAGGACGGAGATTCGGATCCCACCGGTGAAGCAGCCACAGCCACCCAGCAGATGTTGACCTACTATGAGCTGGACCTCGGTCTGAACCACGTCGTGAGGAAGTACAGCGAAGCCCTAGAGGAACACGGCAACTTCCTCATTGCCGGTGAGTGTGGATAGCGGCCATCTTTGGTTTGTTAGTTAAAAACTACAAACATTTTCCTTGATTTTATTTTGCCAGAAACACGATGTCTAAAAGTATGGAAAAAGGCAAGGTATCTTGCAGGCTGTTATTCTTAGCGAAAGACTAATGCAACAATATCAAACCATGCAGAGTTCTATTTGCAGAGTTCTATTTACTTTTGAAAAAATAAGCGGACAAATTTGCTTATCGGTTAGCAGCGTTATGACAATGGCCCCGTATGACAGTGGCTCGTATGAAAGGTGACAGTTTGGAAATGATGAGTTTACTTTATCCGTGTTTCAGCTGATTATATGATTAGTCTCCTTAAAGTACTGATCTGGACTGAAGTCACCCCTTGCAAACATCCAGAAACTAAGAAATATACATGCGCCTTGAGCACCACTCAGTTGGTGGATACGTGCGCTATATAAGTCCACACATTATTATTATTATTATTATTATGGAGTGCCATGGTCGAGCAGTTTAGTGCGTCGGATTTGTGTTCTGATGGCCGAGTTGTCAGAATGTGGGTTCGAATCCCAGCCGCGACCGGGGTGCTTGTGTCCTCGAGCAAGACACTTTACCATAATTGCTTCTCTCCACCCAGGGGTAACTGGGTACCTTTGAGGGCAGAGTTGGTTGTTGTGTTTGATTAGCCCATATGCACTGAAATGGCAGCAATTGAGCTGTATACTCCCCAGGGATCTGAGATGGTTTCAGGAATGATTTATGAGCCTGATGAGCAAGGGTAATAATATAATGCGCCTTGAGCACCAGTTTGGTGGATACGTGCGCTATATAAGTCCACATTATTATTATCGTTCTTGCTCTAACAGCCACCATCTTTGTTACACTGGTAAAACTTTTTTTTTCTGTAGTAATTTTTTGCACTTATTGTCACTCTCTCTCCCCCTCTTATCCATTTCATCACTTAGTGCCTGGAGGAAGCGACGGCCCCAGCGGTGTGCTGATCTGCTCAGAGAACTACATTACCTATAAGAATCTTGGTGACCAGCCAGATATCAGAATGCCTATCCCAAGAAGGAGGGTGAGTTGGATCATCTTGGCGGGTTGGGGGGTGAACACGAAGGCCTAGCTGTGGGTGATGATGTACTCATGATTGGTGAATGAGATCTTGAACGCTCCTACTATAGGTGCACTTTAGTGGCAAGCAGCTATAGAGGTCAAAATCAGTCAACTGACCGTTTTGACTGTGGATCCAAATGCGCACACAGGGGCTTATTTGACTGGACCACCCTGAACAATAATAATAATAATAATAATAATAATAATAATAATAATGTGGACTTATATAGCGCACGTATCCACCAAACTGGTGCTCACGGCGTATTATATTATTACCCCTGCTCATCAGGCTCATAAATCATTCCTGAAACCATCTCAGCTCCCTGGGGAGTATACAGCTCAATTGCTGCCATTACAGCGCATATAGGGCTAATCAAACACAACAACCAACTCTTGCCCTCACAGGTACCCATTTACCCCCTGGGTGGAGAGAAGCAATTATGGCAAAGTGTCTTGCTCAAGGACACAAGCACCATGGTTGTGGTTGGGATTCGAACCCACATTCTGACGACTCGGCCATCAGAACACAAATCCGATGCACTAAACCGCTCGACCATGGCACTCCAATACCAGACAATGCTTTTACCAGTCAAAAATGGTTGACTCATTTTGACCTGTAAATGTACTTACTACACGTAAGGTTTGACAGTGTTCGACTTATTAAGTGCACTAGATATGCCTTAGCAAGTATATTAACATTTTGACTGATTTTGGCTCTTGTAGTAATAGGAGGGTTAATGGTGCTATTTATGGTGCTTTATTATTTATTTTCTAATATTTTTCTCCATTCAACAGAATGATCTTGATGATCCAGAGAGAGGAATGATCTTTGTATGCAGTGCTACTCATAAAACAAAGGTACAACAAATTATCCAAACATATTCCCCTCTCCCCTTGGTCCACCCCAAAAAGTAAAACAAAATCAACAGGGTAACAAATTTTTTTTGGAAATAATTTGAAGCATTGGAGATCAGCTTCTTTTAGTACGTAATTGCCGTGGTCTTGGTCTTGGTGCCCCTTAAAAATGTTCACATAGACATTCTGATATTCTAATGGAAGTGCCTTTTACTCAGGAAAAGTGGCGTTTCCCCAGTTGGAATGAAGTTGCATGCCTGTAAACATGCCATTGATAATGTCAGATGCAGTCAGTCTTTGGAAGTGATGATACAATATTCGCGCTTCGTATGATAAGCCCGTGATTATAACCAAATATTTTTTCTTCACATCATGTTCTGATCCAAAGGTTGAACTGCAAAGATGAAAGTCTGAAACACCAAAATATATTTTTTTTTTTTTTTTTTTTTTTTTTGGGGGGTATGTTTAAATTTGTTAAATTTCTCTAATAATAATGAGTTACAATATAGTACAGCTCCCGTTGTCCTATCATAGTCTTTACAATACCAACTTACTACTGATCTGAGTAAAAACTTATCCACAAACAGCAAATTCCTGACCATATCTATATTAATTGATTTAATTTTGCCCGGCACCGACGTGTGTATAGCACTGTATACACGGTGCTTTCCGAGTGTCTGTGGAAAAAACTTCACAGGCGACTCGGGCGGGATTCGAACCCACAACCTCAATTGTTTATCACCCGACGCAAGAATTTCATCAACCCATACGTATCACGGAACCCGAATTCAGGAATGTTCTTAGCCAAAATAGCTAGGGGGTTACAGTTAATGAACTTTCACATTTTCTTCATGTTTTCTTATCTCTTTTTCTCTCTCTCTGTCTCTCCCCGTAGTCCATGTTCTTCTTTTTGGCACAAACGGAGCAAGGGGACATCTTCAAAATCACCCTGGAGACAGACGAGGACATGGTTACAGAGGTCCGCATGAAGTATTTTGATACGGTCCCCGTCGCCACGAGCATGAACGTTCTCAAGACAGGGTTTCTCTTTTTGTCCGCAGAGTTTGGGAACCAGTAAGTAGATATTTTTTTTTTTTTAACCAATTTTTTAAAATGTTGTGGTCCAGAATCGCATGTTTATTTGAAAGGCATGACTCTGGTTTAGAATTTATATTTTTATTTCAGCAACAAGCTATCCAAAACAAAAAGGAAATTTTCTTAAAAGTGCAGTCAATATTGGGAAATGATGATACCATATTCGCGCTTCGTATGAAATGCCTGTGATTATAAAAACTATTTTTCTTCACACAAAAATTTCTGATCCAAGATTGATTTGCACTTCAGCATTACAAGGAACCTTATAGACTTTTATCGCACTGCGGCCATCTTTGTAATATTCCCTGCCTACACAATGACAATGACGGTTCTAATTCTCATTTCATAGAAAGGTGCCAGACTATTTGTTCCTTCCAGCCTTGGTTTGGTTACATTGATTTGAATGGGAGAAAAACAGGATGCCTGCACCATGATTAACCCTAACTCCCTAGGCCCATTTGCTTACAAATAACCTGAATCCTCCAAAACCCTTCAGTAGTAAAGCAAGCACATGACATGTATGCACACATGTGTTTCTAATCTGTGATACATGTACATGGCCAGGGACCCTCCCTGCATGCATGGAGCAATAAACAGTGTTGGCTGTACATGGAGGAAGGAAGGCAAGTATGCCTAATAACCTCAATCCTCCAAAATCATTTTTTTGGACAGACCAACATGTACCATGTAACCTCAATCCTCCATTTTCATCCAGTGTCAAATATAGCCTGATAACCTCAATCC
Source organism: Zoroaster sp. YZ-2022 (assembly GCA_029582265.1). Classification (NCBI taxonomy): domain Eukaryota; kingdom Metazoa; phylum Echinodermata; class Asteroidea; order Forcipulatida; family Zoroasteridae; genus Zoroaster; species Zoroaster sp. YZ-2022. Next base: position 20,163,922 of record CM055822.1, on the reverse strand, counting down.
TCCATAATCCACCAAGCAAATAATCACATATGCCCTCAATCCTTCAAAATCCTTCACAACTGCAATTTCCACATAACCTCATTCCTTCAAAATCATTCACTTTGGCAAAGAGGATTTTGGAGGATTTGGGAAAGTTAGGGTTAATCATTCACATGGACAAAATCATGTACCAGGACACATAATTCACTGTTAAAAGAAACTTTTTTGGTTGAGCATATGTCCTGTTGACATTTCCCTTGGATAAAATGCCGTTCAGGGACCTTGTATGAATATCTGTGAGATTCTTCTTGTCGTCTTTCAGCTACCTTTACCAGATTGCACACCTCGGCGATGACGACGATGAGCCAGAGTTCAGCAGCGCCATGCCTCTGGAGGAAGGGGACACCTTCTTCTTCGCCCCTCGCTCACTCAAGAACCTCGTGGAGATTGATCAGATGGAGAGCCTGTCCCCCATCATGAACTGCCAGGTACAAAATCTCCGGATTTTAAAGATTTAAGCAATAAAGGAAAGCAAAGCAAACGCTCAGAACTAGAGATTTCACCCCAGCGCTGTTTAAATTTGGGCGATAACATGATAATATTGAATATCGCGATACCTTTTTTATTTGATTACGATATCGAGAACCTTTTCAAGTTATCGAGATATCGGCAAATCGCGATTAAAAAAAAAATCACCATTGTGAGTCAAGTCGGAAATTCCATGGAAACAAAAATTAGGACGGTCTTTTCAGCTTTTGGAAGTGAGAAACAAAAGCGAACTACTTCAGAAGCACATACACGCTCTGCAAACGAATTTGCAATTTATTGTGACGCTTGTGGAGGGGTACATAACTGTGGCTCTAAAGTAATCATGCATGAATGAAAAAAATAATCGCAGCATATGTTTGCTGATATATTTCGTGGATGAAAAAGATCAATATCGTCCAAGCTTTAGCGTTGTTCACAACGGCGGCCCCAATACCCCTAGCAAAATTTACGTGGATTTTTCAAAACTGCCCAATCACACCCCAGCCATCATCGTGTCTTTTGGACAACCATTTGGTAAATGGACAACCTGTTTTCAAGGGATGGTGCAACATTATCAAATCAACGAACTGTTGCAAACGTTTTGAACGAAATCATTCCCTGCAAGTTTATACAAAATTATTTATATACTTTTTTTTACCCATCCACACCCCTGTTCCTTCTGCTATCCAGATTGCAGATTTAGCCAATGAAGACACACCACAGCTGTACGTGGCATCAGGTAGAGGGCCTAGGTCGTCCCTAAGAGTTCTTCGTCATGGTCTGGAGGTGAGAGATCATAGAAAGTTATTCAGTGGCGTAATTTGACAAAAGTTAAAATAAAATCCTGAAAAATGGGTAGCGGGCCTGGGTCTCCTCTTTGGTCTAGAGGACGAAGCCCCCTGAACCTCCTGGATGTTTAATTTTGGAGGATTTATAGACTCTCCACATCCCCTCAAACAAGAAACTAGAGGTTTGGACACAATACAGGCGACTTCTTTCTTTCCTTCCTTGGTGGCTACTTGTCTTTTTTCAAGGAAACTTTGAGGGCAAAGGGAAATCCTGAATTCAGGTAAAATCCTGAGAAATCACATACATGGTAATATATTGTTCCTTGGTCCTTTCTGCCTTACGCTGTACATATGTAAAATATATACCATTCTTATAAAGTGTATTTCATAACTGAAGAGAATCTTAATGCGCTTTACAATAGACAATTTCATACATGATTTTTTTTCTGAAACTTGCCGTGGACACAACTGACATTGTTAGTAGTCACTGTACGATTTGTTCCTTGGTTCTCTCTGCATTCCGCTGTACCTATGTACAATATATATCATTCTTATATAGCGTATTTCATAATTGAAGGCAATCTCAATGCACGTAACATCTTTCCTGAAACTTGCTGTGGAGACATCCGACATTGTTGAATTTGAAGTTGAATTTTGCAACCGGAAATCAGCAAAATCTTGTCGATTCTAGTATGATTATTTTCACGAACACCAATAATGTAAAGGATATAAAAGAAATGGGCTGAACTCAAGAAACTAAGAGGACGAAAGCATAACTGCTCCCACCAAGCGACCTCTCCCCGTGACGGCAAGTGCAGGAATGGCTCAATCTTAGCTCGATCTTAGCCAAAAAAGCACGCCCTCACGCTTGACTGGCCACAAGTATTTCGCCCAGTTGTATTCAAATGTTGCCGCCTGTTGGACAACAAAGCCCAAGAAGTTACGCTACCAAAAGGAATGTTCTTCCTCATAGGTATCATTAACTCAGTATTTTACAAAGAATAAATTAACATAAATTATCGTTACGTAAGTAAATGACTGAGTCGCGAGGTCAGTTGGTTACAGTAGTCACTTACAGTACAGTTTGTTCCTTGGTCCTTTCTGCATCTGCTTTACCGATGTACAGCATATCATTCTTATATAGCATTTTTCATAACTGAATGAAATATCAATTTGTGAGAGATTCTGTTCTTGTTTGTATCCAAGGTTTCAGAAATGGCTGTTTCCGAGCTTCCTGGTAACCCCAATGCTGTCTGGACCGTCAAGAAGATCAGTGATGGTAAGATCTCTTTTATTTTGGAGTTTATTCAAAAGGTGTCTTTCCTTTTGCAACATTTTTTTTCTCCATTTGAAGAGAAATGAAATTATTTTGTAAATATTATGGTAAATATTTTTTATTGTGAAGTCAAAAATAGTAAGCGACGGCCTTGAAATAAACAAATTCCGTTTATCTCAACCAGGAGAAGGACCTTGGTCTGTAACTTTTGTTTATTTGTTTGTTATTATTCGAGTAATGTCTGTATTCATTTGAATATGACTCTTGTATAGTGTGTGTACATTTGTTATGTTTATAATTAGGCCGTGTAAAATAGATTGATTGATAATCGTCCCCGCTAGAATTCCTTTTTTCCCCTCGCAATTTCCCTCAATTTTTGTTCCTATTGTGTCCCTTTCCCATACTTTACACAGATTTTGTTGTTGTTGAAAGGACGATCACCAAAGTTTCTGGTTTTTTTACATGGCTTTATTGTAACGTAAATTTCTTACATATTCTTTTATTTATTAATTGTAACGTATTACAAATAACATTTTTTAAAGAGTTATTATATTTGAAATTAATTCAGGGCAAACTATGAAAATTTAAATCCCTTGAAAAGAAATACTGCTCACCTTTGTACCAGTTATGGTTTTTAATTAAGTCAAACAAAATCAAGTGATATCAATAAAAAATAAATAACTTTTGTCCACATTTTGTTTTACTTTATTCTAGTAATGAGGGAAAATAAAGGGTCCTTTTTGTAAAACAAGACTTTTTAAAGAATAGGTGTTTAGTTCTTGGAATATATCATCAGTGATTGTATTGCTATTAATCTTAGTATAAATCGAACTGTACCAGTTTAATTGTTGATGCAGTTCATGTTAATTATTCAGGCATGATATTCTTCCTACTTTTGCAGGAAATCCTACCTATTGATTTTGAAAATCCTACCATGAAACCGGGTTCCGACTAACTTCAGACCATGGAAACTTTCCTTGTGTATCATTTTATTGTAAATACCGAGAAAAAAAACACAGTTTCCCTGCTATACATGGCTATAGAGGTAAACCGCTATAGGCTAGCATATGCCTAATGATAATGGCAAACATTTTTCCTACCTTTTCATTTACTCACAATATATCATCCCTGTTATTTTTTAAATGAAATAACTTCACCAGCTTTGCTTTAACTATAGGTTCACCGCATAAAATTGAAAAACAAAAGGGGAATGGCGAAAAAGAAGTTGAAGTTTGATAATTAACATGAATTGGTACTACACCAATACTGGTACCCACCATCATAGACATAAAGGCACAGAGAATGCCCAACCATGGCTAAATGCGACATTGTTGGGTTGCCGGTCAAACTGCCAGTGAAAATATGCTTTCAGATGGTTCATATTCATTGCCATGTGGAGTTTGTATCTTTGGAAGAAAGAAATTAATTTTGGAAATTATTTTATTAACCCTCCTACTACTACAAGGGTCAAAATGTTGATACACTTGCCGAGGTATATCTGGAGCGCTTAAAAGTCAAACACTGTCAAACCTTACCTGTAGTAAGTACATTTACAGGTCAAAATGAGTCGATCATTTTTGACTGGTAAAAGCATTGTCTGGTATTGTTCAGGGTGGTCAAAATGACAGTAAAAACCAGTCAAGAATGCCCCTGTGTGCACATTTGGGTCAACAGTCAAAACAGGCAGTTGACTGATTTTGACCTCTATAGCTACTTGCCCCTAAAGTGCAGCTATAGTGGGAGGGCTAATTGGACTAAAACAAGTGTACCTAAGATATTAATATTTCAAGGGATGTTTGATATTATTATCAACTTGGTAAATCTGTGATTATTTTTGTTTTCATGATAACCAATAATGTATTGAGCTTTAAATTGTGCCTCGTGTGACTACCGTGTGCCGAGTAGCATTTTGGATAAAAAGCAACGGCTAAAAACATAAGATAAATTTAGTAAAATAAAGCCTCAACTTGTCAACAGCTGGCCAAATGCATTCTCTGTGCCTTCATTTCTATGTGCATGCCGTTTACAAAAACATGAGTAGAAAAGTTGAAGAAATTTTCAAAGTACTTAACAAGCCGGTGTCTGGTCACCATACCAACACCAGGCCCTCTCTCTTCTTTTACAGGCAAACTCTAAGTGTCCTTGACTGACAAAGGCAACCTCTGAATGGTTTGTATTCTACACCAGTGGTTTAGATTGTTTAGTGACTGTACCGCACGGTTGTGTTTAACGACTTTAAAGAACCTCAGGTCGTAGTTCAAGTTATAAAGAAGTGAAAATTAGAATCACAAGTGCAGGGCCACTTTCGGAGATGTTTAATAAGTTTTGTCTTGTGCGTACAACATATAAAAAAACATCAATCCAGTGCTTGTTAATACGTGAATCGAACCGCGAAATCTTGTGTTGGTAGCCCACTTGCGCAAGATTTCTGTTGAACAATTTTGACAGTTACTTAAAGATACAGTCAAACCTGCTAACTGTGGCCAACCTGCACAATGTGGCCAGCTTAACGTTTGTATTAAGCCATGGCGTATGCATACTCTTATGAAATGATTGATGTATGAACGGGGACTTTTGGTAGTTATTGCCTAGGACAGACACATTTTGTTGATCATTGTACTGTCCACTGGTGCTTGAAAATTAGCAAAGTTACCCAAAAGTAAAAACGGCCGATCAAAATACTGCCACCATTTTGTTGCTGTGTCCAGTACACACAGGTTTAACTGTATGCAGTAGTTTTTTTTTGTAATGTGCTGTATGTATTTATTATAAAAACCCACTAATAACCATTTCTAGAATATCTTCTCTTCCCAGATAGGTTTTAGACCAGTCAATGCTCAACGGAAACATCGCCACTTTATTTGTTTCGCTTAGAATGACCCGTTGTCGTCACTATTTGGGATAGATTTGTTGTCCGATGTGGACTTAATGACTACTATTTGGCAGCTCGTAGTGCTGATGTTGATTTATCATCTGTGAAGCCTGTGTGTCAAGTAAAGGTCAAAGGTTACATTCCTGTGGGAAAAGAGAAGAATTTATGTTTGGGAAGACATCCAATTTTGACAGTTGAATGCTATAGAAGGGAGATTACAATCTTTGCAATACGAGGATGTTACAAAGCTCCACAATAGCTCATTGTTCAGATGTCAAGATGTTCAATCAACCAAGACCTCTGTTGTCCATTTTTGGCATGGTATTGCTCTCTTCAAGAAAAACTATATAATCAAGGATGACTTGATATCTTGTTTACGCTTGCTCAAAGTAATTGCAGCCTCCCAGTGTGGTTTCCAAGCCACACAGAAGATTAGAATCAACTAGAGTTAGGGATTTTCTCAAAGAGGTTTCTGCAGCTGTGTGTGACGATGTTGGTTCAACTCTAAGCTTCTACATTCACCAGTAGACCGGAGTATAATGTTCTGTCTTCCAACTTGCATCTGTGAGGTTATAAAGGACTGAAGAGTTTGTATCAGTCGGGCCCGGATACACTGTCTAAGACAGTTTCTTATGTTCAAGTCGTCTTCAGAAACACGGAGTGGAATTTGAGGAGGCTTCTGGTCTTGCAAAAGGCAACACCATGCGATGGAGAGAAATCACTTGTAAACCTGAAATGTAACGTCTACGGAAGGCACGTAGGACAACGATGACAGTTGATGATACCAATCTAAATATTTGTTCACAAGATTTATTATATTCTCCTATGCTGCAGTAATTAACATTCTCTTGTTATTTCCGATTGATTGTGTGCTGAATTCCTTTAAAAAAAAAAGATTAATAGCACGTACTGAAACTAATTAATCTCAATGTTAGAAATGAAGTTAAATATTTTTGTAATTTCTTTTCTCCAAAAAGCTCAAACACAATGTAGGAAAAATTAGAGAATGTTAGTGTGCAGCTTTTAAACAATAAATTATATTTGATTCATATATTAAAATCTTTCTTTGTTGTTTTTTTGCATTTTACTTTGTTATTTTGTTGCCATGTAGACGAGTTTGATGCGTATATCATCGTGTCCTTCGTGAACGCTACCCTCGTCTTGTCCATCGGTGAGACCGTGGAGGAGGTGACGGACTCTGGGTTTTTGGGTACTACGCCCACGCTGTCATCCTCCCTGATCGGAGATGATTCGCTCTTACAGGTATTGTTTTATTTACATCAACCTTAAAGTCCACCAAAAATTCCAAGTATTTCTTTAACCCTAACCCCTTAGGTATTCTGGCTAGGAACCTTCCTGAATCCTCCAAAAATCCATCAATGCACTTTTGGAAACAAGCCCTTATCTTCAAAATGCAACATGCACTTCCGTTGATCTTTCATATTCAGCACTTATGGCCTGTACTTCTTGCCAGGTAGTAATTTTGTTCCATTTGAAGAGGTGAAAGTACCAGTTTCCAACACTGCTGAATTTTCCCCAAAAAGTGCCCCTTGGAGGATTTTGCAGGATTTGGGGTGGTTAGTGTTTGAAGGGAAGGTACAACAAACTGGCTTCTATGGGTGTACTTATTATCTTTGAATCAAGATACACATTAAACAACCAACCTGTGCAATTTTCAGCTCAATGTTGAGTCATAAGTCATGAGAAAAAGTGTGAAAGAGCATTTTGCAATCTTTACAGAAAACATTTACAGCAAGAAGTTGCTGTTGGCAACTTTGTGTAAATGTGCATTATTCCTGTTTTCTCTAACCTAATCCTTTAAATTGGAGCGGCATGATTTTTTTTTAAGGACACAATTTGGTCCATCTTCACAGAAATATATTTGTTGATTTGGTTTCTCTGCCTAGATTTATCCGGAGGGAATTCGTCATATCCGAGCAGACAAGCGTGTGAACGAATGGAAGACACCAGGAAAGAAGAGCATCATTAAGTGTGCCGTCAATCAGAGACAGGTAAGATCAAATCATCAGATTTTTTTTTTTTTTAATTTATTTATTTAAAAACAATTTTTTTAAATTTTATTTTTATTTATGTATTTATTTTTCCCCCTGCTTAGCAGATCTATGAAATTAACCCCAGAGATCTGTGTTATTGTTATCTTAACTGTCGCTAGGTGAGATTGTGTCTCCGATAAGAACCATTATTGGTACAATTTTATTGGTCAAATCTTTCATTTGTTAACGTTTTATCATCTGTACCTCTGTATTGATTCATCGTACAGGTTGTCATTGCCCTAACAGGAGGGGAGCTGGTGTATTTTGAAATGGACCCGGTAAGTCTTTATTTATATCGTTTCGGTTTGCGGTAACACCATGTGTTTATCTCAACTAACGTGAAGCTGAGATACAGGTTCTGAAAAGAACCGTATCGCACAACTCGTATCTCAACCTTCGTTAAGTGAGAAAGGTTCAAGGGAGAACCAATTTCGGGCAACTCGTTTTTCTCTACTGTCGCTAAGTGAGAAATATGGTTCAGGGAGAACCATGGGGACTTCACGGGTTAATATGGTTCAGGGAGAACCATAGGGACTTCACGGGTTATTCTCTACGTTTCGATTAGCCTGCTCTAATCTTCTTCAGGAGAATGAAGAGGTTTGCCGATGCAACTCCTTAAGTAGTATTTGCTGGGATTATGTGTAGAATGGGAAGTGTTCGATTGGTGCTACTGTTGTGTGATGTGTTGTGATTGGTTGCCACCGTGGCATTGTTCTTGTTGTGTGTGTTTCCGCCTGCTGTGTGTGAGTTGCCTGCTCGCTGAGGCGTATCAGTTGACAGTGGGGTGGGTGTTGGTGGATGGTAGGATTGAATGCCAAATGTTGCTGATGAAATAGCCGATGTCCTGGGGGACAGTGTCATGTTTATGAATCTCAATAGCCTCTCTGATCGACGGGTGTACCAGTGCTTTTCCGGGCTATGATCTTTGCATTCTGCCAGTCAATGATATGGTCCAAATCGGTGGAGTGTTTGATGATCGCAGATTTGTCACATTCCCTCTCGCGTGGGCCTTGTGTTCCTTGAGCCTGGTCGTAGGTCTCTGCCGGTCTCGCCAATGTGCACTTTCCCACAAGTACAAGGACGGTAGACCCCAGCTTGACGGCTGGGATCATGTCTGTCCTTGTGGGTGTGTAACTTCGTTTCCAACTTGTTTCGAGTCCGGTAGTAGACCTTAATGTCAGCTTCCTCAGGATACGCTGAATCTTGTGTGAAGTGTGGCCGATGTACGGTAGCACGGCAATGGGTTTTTCAGTTGCGTCAGAGGATCGTGGAGCGTTCCTATTCGGGAGGACCTTCAGCTTATCAGGTCTGTACCCATTGTCTCTTAACACGGCATTAAGATGTTTCAACTCGGATGGCAAGTGCTCTTTATCACTGATAGTGTGTGCCCTTCGAAGTAGGGTGCGATTCACGGAGGATTTCACGGATGGTGGGTGGAACGACCGGGCATTTAGGTAGCGGTCTGTGTGTGTGGGTTTTCTGTAAACCGAATGCCCAAGTGAGCCATCAACCCGTTTGGAAATGAGTACATCAAGGAAAGGCAATGAGTCGGATGTCTCAGTTTCCATGGTGAATTGAATGCTCGGATGTTGCTGGTTGAGGTGACCAAGGAAGTCACTCAGTTTGTCGGAACCGTGCTGCCAAATGATGAAAGTATCATCTACGTATCGAAGCCATAGTTTGGGTTTGTATCGTGCCGTCTCGAGTGCTTTCTGTTCGAAATCTTCCATGAAGATGTTTGCTAGGACCGGGGATATCGGGGATCCCATCAGAACCTGTATCTCAGCTTCACGTTAGTTGAGATAAACACATGGTGTTACCGCAAACCGAAACGATATCGATATTCCACCATGCAAAGCCTCAAGTCTTTATTTAGTTTCTGAAATATTTTGTAATATTTTCTCTTTTTTGGGTGTATTTTTAGTGTTACTGTTACTTTTTTTTAAAAAGACATTTTTCATTGTACAGTCATCTGTACAAAGATGCCTTACAATGCATCAAGAAGACTTTGCTTGTTGGAAGACGAAGAAGGCCGATGCATGTCATAGGCGTATGTCATAAACGTATGTCGTCAATTATTTCACTTCCATCAGACGGGACAGTTGAACGAGTACACAGAGCGGAAGGAGATGTCGGCTGACGTCAAATGCATGAGTCTGGCCAGCGTTCCCGTGGGGGAGCAGAGAGCGAGATTCTTGGCCGTGGGCCTGGACGACGACACTGTCAGGATCATCTCACTCGATCAATCAGTGAGTCATAATAACAAGCTAATTTTTTTTAATTTTTATTTATTTTTTTTTTTTGAGGGGGGTGGGGTGCTAGTCGGAATCTGTAATGCAGAAATTCCTTGTTCTGCATCATATATCTATCTCTGCCTCATCATAATCCTTCATCTCATGTGGTAGAGATGTTCAGCTCCAAGATTTACATTCTCCTAAATCCTCGGTATCTTTGAGGTGCTAGTCATAAGCCGTTATGCGGACATTCCTTGCTCTCTATATCACATTTTTAACCCTAACCCTCCCAAATCCTCCAAAATCCTCTTTGCTAAAGTGAAAGATTGAGGTTACATGCTGCATGCTCTTTGCTAAAGTGAAGGATTTTGGAGGATTGAGGTTATTAGGCATACTTGCCTTTCCATGGCACACGTACATCCATGTTTGTTGTAGTGATCGCAAGATCAGTGCCTGGGTCAGTGGATACTGTTTATTGCTCCATGTATGCAGGGAGGGTCCCTGGCCATGTACATGTATCACAGGTTAGAAACACATGTGTGCATACATGTCATGTGCTTGCTTTACTACTGAAGGATTTTGGAGGATTCAGGTTATGTGTAAGCAAGTGGGCCTAGGAAGTTAGGGTTAATCTCCACCAAATCACAATCCCCAATCTCTTGTGATAGGATTGCCTGCAGCCACTGAGTATGCAGGCGCTGCCAGCACCGTCGGAGTCTCTCTGCATCGTCGAGATGGGCGGCACCGAGGCCACGGAGACGGGAGAGAGAGGAATGACCGGAGGACTCTTCTTAAACATCGGACTGCATGTAAGTTGATCCGGTGGCTTGTCACAGATAACAAATTTCAAGTTCTGTTCTTGTACACTTCTAGTGCTGCTGGTTTTGTTTTTTGTACACTTAGAATGGTGTTGTGAGACTCGTGTTTTATTGTGATCACAGGGAATGATTTTATTGAAATGTTTTGCATAGCAAAATTTACAGGCAGAATTATGTGTTTGTGTGTGTGTGTGTATGTAATGCTAATTCCGAATAGCAAACTTGAATTGTGATAAGAAAATGGTAAATTTCGTGTAGCATTTTGCTGTGCATTACATCCGAAATCATTCACTGTGATCGCACAAAACAGCGCCCTCATTTGTCACAGTACACTCGGTCTTCAATGTGTGTTAAAAATGAACTTCCCTTTTTGTTAGAAGTGTCCATAACCATGGATATCTGCAAAGATATTTATCTACATACGATATCCTTTCAACGACCTACCTCAACTACATGAATATCACTTTGATAAGAAGAAAAAAGAAAAAAAATCTCTAAATATGTGTATTTGACTTTCCTTTTGTCATCTACAGAACGGTGTTTTGTTGAGGATGGTGCTGGACTCGGTAACGGGTGATCTATCCGATACGAGAACGAGGTATCTGGGTTCCAGACCGGTCAAGCTGTTCCGAATCAAGATGCAGGGCTCTGAATCTGTGAGTAGTGCAGAGTTCAGATTGATCATATTTACAGCATTAGTATGTCCAGTTTACAAATGAATTCACTTTTAAAAGCATAACGTTCCGATTTTAATCCTTTTAACCAGACAAGCAACTTTTCAGCTGATCAGCTGATTTAATAATAGTGCTATAGAAAATTGAAAAACACTGTACAAAGTTTTGTGTGCTCGGCCATTTCCTCTTATTTTGCAATTACAAACTTGCATGTCTGTTTAACTGTTGAGTTGTGTTGTTTGCGTGATTTCTGCACAGGTACTTGCCATGTCCAGTCGTTCATGGCTGAGTTACTGGTACCAGTCACGATTCCATCTCACCCCGCTGTCTTACGAGACGCTTGAGTTTGCCTCCGGTTTTGCCTCGGAGCAGTGCCCCGAGGGGATCGTAGCCATCTCCACCAATACACTCAGGTAAAGCTGTAAGATAGGACAGGTATTTTTCACCCGTCTCAATGTGTGGATGTTAACGCTGATTTTGAATAGTAAATCGTGAATTTTGTTCAGCAAATCATGAATTTATGTTCAGCAAATTGTGAATTTTGCTTTGGGATAAAAGCATTTTTGTTCACTGACAATCTGTACAAATCTGTTGTATTGATAGAATACACTCAAATATATTCATTTTTTAGCTTTTGGTTTTTTGTGGGGGTTTTGTTGTATAAGTATGTAGTAATTTATATAATCATTTCAAATATAACAATTGCCCTGCCCAAATTTTTTTTTTAAATTTATAATGTTAAGTGTGTCGAGATAGAAAAAGTCTATGTAGAGTGTGATATATAAGAACCAAATATTATTGAGTGGCCTTTTTTAGTGCCTTGTAATGGGCGGGGGGAAAAAAATTATAACAAACATTTTGAACATAACAATTGCTCCATAACAATTACCCTGCAAAATTGAAAAAAAGAAATCAAATTTGTCAAAGCTTTTCATGCTGATAAAAGAATGCCTTTTTACAGTTTCTGGAAACAACTTTTTTTTTCTACAAGAGAAACTTGATCATCTGTCCAAGATGACAATCTTTTTTTGCTTGTTTAGAATCTTGGCGCTGGAAAAATTGGGAGCCGTGTTCAACCAGGTGTCCACGCCGCTGACGTACACGCCGCGGAAGTTTGGCATTCACCCAGAGAGTAATAACATAGTGATCATAGAGAGCGACCACAACGCATACACTGAAACCACCAAAGCAATGCGCAAACAACAGATGGCAGAGGTACGGTACAGTTGTTATATCGCCAGTGCCGAGTCCCGAGTACGGATTCACGAAGGTCAAGTCCGAATCACGAGTCCTTTGCAGAATAAATGCTAGTTGACCGAGAGGATCAATATTTTAAAATTGTTACAACATTTTTATGCATATACGGTTTCGTTCACTAATTTTACAAAATTATTGTGTGTATGTAATGCTAATTTGAATAGCAATTCTATAATTTTGTGTAGCTAATTTGCAATTTTGTGCAGCCAATTTGCAATTTTGTGTGGCCAATTTGCAATTTTGTGTAGCCAATTTTTGAATTTTGTGTGGCCAATTTGGAATTTTGTGTAGCCAATTTGGAATTTTGTGTAGCCAATTTGGAATTTTGTGTAGCCAATTTGGAATTTTGTGTAGCCAATTTTTGAATTTTGTGTGCCCAATTTGGAATTTTGTGTGGCCAATTTGGAATTTTGTGTGGCCAATCTGGCTATGCAATACAACTGAAATCATTCACTGATATGGATATATTTAGTAACTATTATATTATGGTGTATTATTTCTGCATCTGAAGCAAATACTGTGAGGTACCCTTCCAGTTTCTTCCATCTTTTTGGAATTCCTTATCTGCTACCAGCTTTCTCCAATCTCCCCCCCGCCCCATCTATAATCTTCCTCTGTTCAAAAGAATTGTCAATAGATATGGGTCTTGGCTCACATTTGAAGTCACAAGTCATACAAGTGTAAACAAAATTGCAGTCTGTTAAATACCACAAATGTCAGTTTTCAAACTTGTTCACATCCTACTGCCCATTCCTCATGCTTGAATCGTTGATACCACCTACATACTTTTCGTGGTCCCACCCAAAACAGGAAATGGTAGAAGCTGCTGGGGAGGAGGAGAGGGAACTAGCCGCTGAGATGGCAGAGGCCTTCCTGCAGGAGGACCTCCCAGAGAGCTTGTTTGGCGCCCCCAAGGCAGGCCCTGGCATGTGGGCGTCGCTCATCAGAGTGCTTAACCCTGTGAATGGGACGACGCTGGACACGGTAGCACTGGAACAGAACGAGGCTGCATTCAGGTCAGATATCATTTCCCTATTCGCACCATGCGTGAGCTGTTGAGGGCACATGTTGTTAGACCACTGTGGGCGAAAGGGCAGCGATAGTGCGTCGCGTTTGGCGTATTTTGCAGTTGATGTGTGTACATGCGGAATATCTCCAGCGATCATTGGCTGGTAGAAGTACCTGTGCGCTTAGTACCATAATATACGCACATAAAGTGTACGCACAACACTCACACGATGCAAAAGTGGCTTTCATCAAGACACTGGGCGCAAATTCACCGATAGAGGGCTACGATGTGCACTGAGCGGATACACACCCTTTCATCCGTGGAGTGTCGAGTGTCGTGGCCGAGCGGTCTAGCGCACCAAACTCAAGTTCTGGTGTTGCCAGCAGCAGGGTGTGGGTTCGAGCCCCGGTCGTGACACTTGTGTCCTTGAGCAAGGTACTTAACCATAATTGCTTCATCCTTCGGATGGGACGTAAAGCCGTAGGTCCTGTGTGTTGTGTAATGCACGTAAAAAAGAATGCGCTTTGAGCACCACTTAGTTGGTGGATACGTGCGCTATATAAGTCCACATATTATTATTATTATTATTATCCATATTTTTGTTGTTGGGGGTAGGGTTCCTTGACTGCCATTTAATAAGCTCCATGATATAAAGGTTCAGTTTGTAAGGCACCGCTCTATTTTAGACATGAGCATCATTTTCATTCTCATAGACTTGTGCATAAGAAAACCCAAGATGGCCGCTCCTTGAAAAGGAGCAGGTCACATTTTTAACCCTAACTCCCTAGGCCCACTTGCTTACACATAACCTGAATCCTCCAAAATCCTTCAGTAGTAAAGCAAGCACATGACATGTATGCACACATGTGTTTCTAATCTGTGATACATGTACATGGCCAGGGACCCTCCCTGCATGCATGGAGCAATAAACAGTGTCCACTGACCCAAGCACTGACCTTGCAATCACTACAACAAACATGGATGTACATGTACCATGGAAAGGCAAGTATGCCTAATAACCTCAATCCTCTAAAATCCTTCACTTTAGCGAAGAGCATGTAGCATGTAATCTCAATCCTTCAAAATCCTTCACTTTAGCAGAGAGGATTTTGGAAGATTTGGGAAGGTTAGGGATAAAGATTTTTTATACTTATCGACTGAACATTGCATTCTTCCACAGTCTGTGCGTGTGTAAGTTTGCCTGTCGGGGAGATGATACCTTTGTATTAGTAGGTACAGCCAAGGATGTGACCCTCAGTCCACGGACATGCTCCGGAGGCTTCATACATGCTTATCAGCTGGTTGATGATGGCAAGAAATTAGAATTACTTCACAAGGTATGTATAACATGTTTGGAATATAACATTGGGATCGATTCATAGATTGAGTTATTGGCAAAGTAGACGTTTGTGACTGGCTCTGGCAAAACCCTAAACTTGGACCCGACTTTTCGGAGTGACCTCCCAAATTTATCGTGAAAATGAACAATGTTCCCAACAACGTTTCAGGATTTTTCTTTTTCCATCAAAACCTAGAGAAAATGCTCTAACTCTATATGGTGACATGAAAACCTCAAACTGGTCCTGGGGGTCAATTGTTTTTTTACCTTTTCGTGGCTGTTGCGCATTATGGTAAATGCCAAGAAGTTTTGTGTTTTGCCAGAGTGGGTCACATTTTTAAATATTTGATCTAAGGTGGTGGCAACATGTTTTTGTTATGACTATTTTAGGTTGTTGATTTAAACTAGAAAACTTTATCCATGGGGTGATCCTACAACGGCGTTCAACATTCTGTTAAACCGTTAGGACCCTGACCGTGTAAGCACTGTGGCTAAGAACCTTCCTGATTCCACAATAATCAATCAACACGTAGAGAAACAGGCACCCAGTTGATGGAATTGGTACAGTGACTCAAGCAAAGCAGTCCTGAATCCAATAAAAAGCAGCCGGTGGAGTTTGATGGATTTGGTACACATGGCTACATGCTCTATTCACTGGGCTATACTGTGGAGTACTGAATCCATCCAAATCAGGCAAAAGCAGCCGGTGGAGTTTGATGGATTTGGTTACACATGGCTATATGCTATATTCACCGGGTTTTACATGTACATTTCTGAATCCACCGAAATCAAGAAAAACCAGATTGCAGATTCTGGTGGACTTGGGTTAGTAAGGGTTAAGGCTTTGCCTGGATTGAATTTCTGTTTCTTTCTCACTTGGAAACCTGTTATACCTCTGTGCTTATCATTTCTTTCCTCTGTGATTATCTATTTCATTTTGTAGACCCCAGTGGATGATGTTCCGTCAGCGATCTGCACATTCCAGGGTCGTGTCCTGATCGGTATCGGTAGATTACTGAGGATCTACGACTTGGGAAAGAAAAAAATGCTCCGCAAATGTGAAAACAAGGTAGGCTGCAATGAGCCCTCCCCTCAGCTTGGATGCCAATTTATTTTTTAGAAATCCTACAAACATTTTGGGTTTTTCAAAAAAACCTAGCATTTGAGGCTTTGCATGGTGGACATAGATATAATCGAGTTCTTTCGGGTACACCATGTAATGATCTCTTCTTGGAAGAAGTGATGGCTCTGAGAAGAGCCAGTTGGTTTGTTCTCAACGTTTCGACTTGTCTACTCAACATTCTCCTGACGACGGCCAGAGCATACTTGCCGAAACGTTGAGAACAAAACCGGCTCTTCTCAGAGCCAACACCTCTACTTTAGAGATTTGTTTCATGGTGCTTCCGAAAAAACTTTCCTAATTACCATTTCCCACCATGCAAAGCCTTAAATCCTATAGTCTACTCAAGCCGTCATCAGGAGATGACTAGAGTAGACTAGTCGAAATGTTGAGAACAAACCAACCGGCTCTTCTCAGAGCCATCACTTCTTCCAAGAAGAGGTCATTACATGGTGTCACCCGAAAGAACTCAATTAAATCAAAATCATTTATTTTTGATGCCAGCTTATTGTGTGCATTTTGTTAGATGAATTTTTTATTTATTTTTGTATTGATTAAAAGCATTGTTGCTGTAATCTAAAAAATTAAAACAAAAAACAAAAAAAACAAACATTTTTTGGCACTTGAGATATTGTCTTTCTAGAATTAACAAGTAAACAATTTTTTGTGTTTCTTTTACACCTGACTAACTTCTGCTCACTCTTGTTTTTATGTATGTGTACTTGTATGTTTATCGTCCATTTTGCCTTTGAGAAAGAACCTGCTAGGTTCGAAACGTAAGGCCACTAACTACTGTTATGCATTTATACTACAGGTCCTTTAGGTTGATAAGCAGCTAATTCTCTATTTATGTAAACGATTTATTCTCAAATACCAGTAAGAATTATCACATATTTTCTCCAATATTCCCTCCCTCCTCAGCACATCCCCAACTTCATAGTCAACATCCAGACGACGGGCCAACGCATCATCGTCAGCGACGTCCAAGAAAGTCTTCACTTTGTACGCTACAAACGGCAAGAGAACCAGATGGTGATCTTTGCCGACGACACCCACCCTCGCTGGGTCACGGCCATGGCCTGCATGGACTACGATACCGTCGCAGTGGCTGATAAGTTTGGAAACCTCTCCGTTGTAAGTACAAGATGGTTTACAACTTTGCACACCACCATTTTAATTCAAGTTTTAATAAAAATGTTACTTTTATTCAGAAATTGGAATCATGCTGCATAAGAAAATGTATTGATCCTTGTATTGACGGAAGCCAGAGGCCAAATTCATATCTGCCAACCATTCCGCATTTTGCAGAATCAAATATATACATAAAATCTCTTTTCAGAAGTAAGATTTGACCTCAAATGATCGAGTTTCCTTAAACTATACATATCTTTTTTTAAAGCGAACACCATAAAAATTCTGAAAAATAATTTGTTTGCCGTGTGATAAAATCTCACATGCGCAACCCTGCACAAAGCAATTGATTTGTTATCTTTTTTAAGTGACAGAAAATTGGACAACAATAAACAAATAAAATAAAATAAAAAGTAAAAATGTTTTGTTGAATCTAGTTGACTTTGGCTTAATTACAGGTTTTAAAAGCCACTCAACTATACTTTATCCCTCCTACAATCAGTGAAATTTTTGAAACAACCCATTCAGGCCACTCCAAGCCATTGCTATGGTAGGCAGTGGATCCTCATAGCTATACTGCATAGTAACATAATGCCTCATATGTCTGTTGGTTTTAGTGGTTTGTGATTGACATATTGCAGGGCATATTACTTTGTTCCAGACTCAGTGGCTGGTGGTAGGTTACTCTGGAGAGTCTGTGTTTACAAAGTAACTGCTGAAAATCCCAATGGATGATGGAGGCTTGGTATGGTTTATTGGTCTCAGTGGCTGATGGTGATTTATTATTGGGAGTTTGTTTACAGTATAACCTGCTGAAAATAAGGTCAACTGTGGTATACATGTGTCTTTGTATGCATGTATGTACATTGGAGATTACTTCAAAGGGTCAGTGTGGCTTATATGCACAAACAATGTGTGTACAACACATTGGACATTTAGTGGTTTACAGTGGCCTCTATGTGTAGGAGGGTTAAGGATGTGTACAACACATTGGACATTTAGTGGTTTACAGTGGCCTCTATGTGTAGGAGGGTTAAGGATGTGTACAACACATTGGACATTTAGTGGTTTACAGTGGCCTCTATGTGTAGGAGGGTTAAGGATGTGTACAACACATTGGACATTTAGTGGTTTACAGTGGCCTCTATGTGTAGGAGGGTTAAGGATGTGTACAACACATTGGACATTTAGTGGTTTACAGTGGCCTCTATGTGTAGGAGGGTTAAGGATGTGTACAACACATTGGACATTTAGTGGTTTACAGTGGCCTCTATGTGTAGGAGGGTTAAGGATGTGTACAACACATTGGACATTTAGTGGTTTACAGTGGCCTCTATGTGTAGGAGGGTTAGGATGTGTACAACACATTGGACATTTAGTGGTTTACAGTGACCTCTATGTGTAGGAGGGTTAAGGATGTGTACAACACATTGGACATTTAGTGGTTTACAGTGGCCTCTATGTGTAGGAGGGTTAAGGATGTGTGTACAGGACATTTAGTGGTTTACAGTGGCCTCTATGTGTAGGAGGGTTAAGGATGTGTACAACACATTGGACATTTAGTGGTTTACAGTGGCCTCTATGTGTAGGAGGGTTAAGGATGTGTACAACACATTGGACATTTAGTGGTTTACAGTGGCCTCTATGTGTAGGAGGGTTAAGGATGTGTACAACACATTGGACATTTAGTGGTTTACAGTGGCCTCTATGTGTAGGAGGGTTAAGGATGTGTACAACACATTGGACATTTAGTGGTTTACAGTGGCCTCTATGTGTAGGAGGGTTAAGGATGTGTACAACACATTGGACATTTAGTGGTTTACAGTGGCCTCTATGTGTAGGAGGGTTAAGGATGTGTACAACACATTGGACATTTAGTGGTTTACAGTGGCCTCTAGGGCGTCGTGTGTTAAGGGTGTGTACACCACATTGGACATTTAGTCGTTTACAGTGGCCCCTACGTGTAGGTGTTAATATGATGTGTACAACACATTGGACATTTAGTGGTTTACAGTGGCCTCTATGTGTAGGAGGGTTAAGGATGTGTACAACACATTGGACATTTAGTGGTTTACAGTGGCCTCTATGTGTAGGAGGGTTAAGGATGTGTACAACACATTGGACATTTAGTGGTTTACAGTGGCCTCTATGTGTAGGAGGGTTAAGGATGTGTACAACACATTGGACATTTAGTGGTTTACAGTGGCCTCTATGTGTAGGATGGTCATCTATGTGTACAACACATTGGACATTTAGTGGTTTACAGTGGCCTCTATGTGTAGGAGGGTTAAGGATGTGTACAACACATTGGACATTTAGTGGTTTACAGTGGCCTCTATGTGTAGGAGGGTTAAGGATGTGTACAACACATTGGACATTTAGTGGTTTACAGTGGCCTCTATGTGTAGGAGGGTTAAGGATGTGTACAACACATTGGACATTTAGTGGTTTACAGTGGCCTCTATGTGTAGGAGGGTTAAGGATGTGTACAACACATTGGACATTTAGTGGTTTACAGTGGCCTCTATGTGTAGGAGGGTTAAGGATGTGTACAACACATTGGACATTTAGTGGTTTACAGTGGCCTCTATGTGTAGGAGGGTTAAGGATGTGTACAACACATTGGACATTTAGTGGTTTACAGTGGCCTCTATGTGTAGGAGGGTTAAGGATGTGTACAACACATTGGACATTTAGTGGTTTACAGTGGCCTCTATGTGTAGGAGGGTTAAGGATGTGTACAACACATTGGACATTTAGTGGTTTACAGTGGCCTCTATGTGTAGGAGGGTTAACAATGAGTGTACAACACATTGGACATTTATTGGTTTACAGTGGCCTCTATGTGTAGGAGGGTTAACCATGTGTGTACAACACATTGGACATTTAGTGGTTTACAGTGGCCTCTATGTGTAGGAGGGTTAAGGATGTGTACAACACATTGGACATTTAGTGGTTTACAGTGGCCTCTAGGTGTAGGAGGGTTAAGGATGTGTACAACACATTGGACATTTAGTGGTTTACAGTGGCCTCTATGTGTAGGAGGGTTAAGGATGTGTACAACACATTGGACATTTAGTGGTTTACAGTGGCCTCTATGTGTAGGAGGGTTAAGGATGTGTACAACACATTGGACATTTAGTGGTTTACAGTGGCCTCTATGTGTAGGAGGGTTAAGGATGTGTACAACACATTGGACATTTAGTGGTTTACAGTGGCCTCTATGTGTAGGAGGGTTAAGGATGTGTACAACACATTGGACATTTAGTGGTTTACAGTGGCCTCTATGTGTAGGAGGGTTAAGGATGTGTACAACACATTGGACATTTAGTGGTTTACAGTGGCCTCTATGTGTAGGAGGGTTAACAATGTGTGTACAACACATTGGACATTTAGTGGTTTACAGTGGCCTCTATGTGTAGGAGGGTTAAGGATGTGTACAACACATTGGACATTTAGTGGTTTACAGTGGCCTCTATGTGTAGGAGGGTTAAGGATGTGTACAACACATTGGACATTTAGTGGTTTACAGTGGCCTCTATGTGTAGGAGGGTTAAGGATGTGTACAACACATTGGACATTCAGTGGTTTACAGTGGCCTCTATGTGTAGGAGGGTTAAGGATGTGTACAACACATTGGACATTTAGTGGTTTACAGTGGCCTCTATGTGTAGGAGGGTTAGGATGTGTACAACACATTGGACATTGAGTGGTTTACATTGGCCTCTATGTGTAGGAGGGTTAAGGATGTGTACAACACATTGGACATTTAGTGGTTTACAGTGGCCTCTATGTGTAGGAGGGTTAAGGATGTGTACAACACATTGGACATTTAGTGGTTTACAGTGGCCTCTATGTGTAGGAGGGTTAACAATGTGTGTACAACACATTGGACATTTAGTGGTTTACAGTGGCCTCTATGTGTAGGAGGGTTAAGGATGTGTACAACACATTGGACATTTAGTGGTTTACAGTGGCCTCTATGTGTAGGAGGGTTAAGGATGTGTACAACACATTGGACATTTAGTGGTTTACAGTGGCCTCTATGTGTAGGAGGGTTAAGGATGTGTACAACACATTGGACATTTAGTGGTTTACAGTGGCCTCTATGTGTTGGTGGTTTTATGATGTGTACAACACATTGGACATTTAGTGGTTTACAGTGGCCTCTATGTGTAGGAGGGTTAAGGATGTGTACAACACATTGGACATTTAGTGGTTTACAGTGGCCTCTATGTGTAGGAGGGTTAAGGATGTGTACAACACATTGGACATTTAGTGGTTTACAGTGGCCTCTATGTGTAGGAGGGTTAAGGATGTGTACAACACATTGGACATTTAGTGGTTTACAGTGGCCTCTATGTGTAGGAGGGTTAAGGATGTGTACAACACATTGGACATTTAGTGGTTTACAGTGGCCTCTATGTGTAGGAGGGTTAACAATGTGTACAACACATTGGACATTTAGTGGTTTACAGTGGCCTCTATGTGTAGGAGGGTTAAGGATGTGTACAACACATTGGACATTTAGTGGTTTACAGTGGCCTCTATGTGTAGGAGGGTTAAGGATGTGTACAACACATTGGACATTTAGTGGTTTACAGTGGCCTCTATGTGTAGGAGGGTTAAGGATGTGTACAACACATTGGACATTTAGTGGTTTACAGTGGCCTCTATGTGTAGGAGGGTTAAGGATGTGTACAACACATTGGACATTTAGTGGTTTACAGTGGCCTCTATGTGTAGGAGGGTTAAGGATGTGTACAACACATTGGACATTTAGTGGTTTACAGTGGCCTCCTATGTGTAGGAGGGTTAAGGATGTGTACAACACATTGGACATTTAGTGGTTTACAGTGGCCTCTATGTGTAGGAGGGTTAAGGATGTGTACAACACATTGGACATTGAGTGGTTTACAGTGGCCTCTATGTGTAGGAGGGTTAAGGATGTGTACAACACATTGGACATTTAGTGGTTTACAGTGGCCTCTATGTGTAGGAGGGTTAAGGATGTGTACAACACATTGGACATTTAGTGGTTTACAGTGGCCTCTATGTGTAGGAGGGTTAAGGATGTGTACAACACATTGGACATTTAGTGGTTTACAGTGGCCTCTATGTGTAGGAGGGTTAAGGATGTGTACAACACATTGGACATTTAGTGGTTTACAGTGGCCTCTATGTGTAGGAGGGTTAAGGATGTGTACAACACATTGGACATTTAGTGGTTTACAGTGGCCTCTATGTGTAGGAGGGTTAAGGATGTGTACAACACATTGGACATTTAGTGGTTTACAGTGGCCTCTATGTGTAGGAGGGTTAAGGATGTGTACAACACATTGGACATTTAGTGGTTTACAGTGGCCTCTATGTGTAGGAGGGTTAAGGATGTGTACAACACATTGGACATTTAGTGGTTTACAGTGGCCTCTATGTGTAGGAGGGTTAAGGATGTGTGTACAACACATTGGACATTTAGTGGTTTACAGTGGCCTCTATGTGTAGGAGGGTTAATCTGAACAGTGTTAATATTTATAATCCTATGGACAATACCCAAATATTCCTAATCATATTGACAAAACCCCCCAAACCAGATTCGCTTGACACAAGGCACCAACGACGACGTGGATGAAGACCCGACCGGCGTCAAAGCCCTCTGGGACCGCGGTCTCCTCAGCGGCGCCTCCCAGAAATCTGAAATCATCATCAATTTCCACATTGGCGACACAATACTCTCACTTCAAAAGGCCACACTCATTCCTGGCGGCTCAGAGTCGCTGGTGTACACCACGCTGTCTGGAGCTGTCGGAATATTGGTTCCTTTCACATCACATGAGGTAGAGAATTTTTTATTAATTTTTTTTTTGCAATGTTTAAATACGATATCGAGAGCCTTTTTATGTCATCGAGATATCGGCAAATCGCGATTAAAAAATATATATCGCGATTTTAAAAAAATCGCCATTGTAAGTCAAGTCAGAAATTCCATGGAAACAAAAATTAGAACAGTCTTTTCAGCTTTTGGAAATGAGAAACAAAAGCGAACTACTTCAGAAGTACATATACGCTCTGCAAATGAATTTGGGATTTATTGTGACGCTTGTAGAGGTGTACACCTGTGGTTATCGGCTCTAAAGCAATCACGCATGAATGAAAATGTAATCGCAATATTATCGAAAATCGCGATATTTGTTTGCCGATATATCGTGGATGAAAAAAAAAATCGATATCGCCCCAAGCTTATTTACAGGTAAGTTAAACAAAGACTGAACCATTTTGTTCAAAGGTAAAAAAACAAATGATTTCAAAATTGATGAGACTGGAATTTTTATTTCTGGAAAGCAGTCGCAGTTACAATCTGGGGCTAATTTCACAGAGCTGCTGAGCGGAGAATTGTGCTAAGCAAATATTTTTGCTGAACGGTTTAAGACAGACTACCAGCCAAAGTGCATACATTTTGTATGAAAGTTTGGCTGGTAACCAAAGAAATCTGCTAAGCATAATTTTTCTGGTAAGCAGTTTTTATCTGCTAAGCAGCTCTGTGAAATTGGCCCCTGCTTTCCCGTCGTTTAACATGTTGATTTTTTTTCTTGTCTTGTTTAGGACCATGACTTCTTTCAGCATCTAGAGATGCACATGCGTTCAGAGTACCCACCTTTGTGTGGACGGGATCACATCTCCTTCAGGTCGTACTTCTTCCCGATCAAGGTGAGCAAGCCCCAGTGGGATTGATTTAGATGTTTGCCGTATACTGATCTATCTTTATGCATTAGTTTGCCGTATACTGATCTATCTTTATGCATTAGATGTTTGCCGTATACTGATCTAACTTCATGCATTAGATGTTTGCCGTATACTGATCTATCTTTATGCATTAGATGTTTGCCGTATACTGATCTATCTTTATGCATTAGATGTTTGCCGTATACTGATCTATCTTTATGCATTAGATGTTTGCCGTATATTGATCTATCTTTATGCATTAGATGTTTGCTGTATACTGATCTATCTTTATGCATTCCGAGGGTCTGCAGGGAAAAACTCTATAAAGGGGACTCGAACGGGATAGGCATTTTATTAATTTTTTTTCAAACTAGTAGAATTTGAATATATTAAGATATGAAATTATTCGAAAAGGTGGAACACCGGGGGGATGTGACACCGGTCAACAACTACAACCCCTTCCAACTCATCACTCTTCCGTTTACTATTTCGTAGAATGTGATTGATGGTGATCTGTGTGAGCAGTTTAACTCCATGGATGCCAGTAAGCAACGCAGCGTGGCTGATGAGCTGGACAGAAACCCAAGCGAGGTGAGCATCTGTTTGTGGTGTCCCAGAACCAATGTAGTACACCTCTCCCCAAGTTTCTCTTTCCATTCACGTTGGTCATTCTGGCTTCGGTGTGAATCCTTATAAATCATCCCTGCAGAAGCTTTCTTACCCGTTTCTGTTCAAGTAATAATTGTTCATTTTTATTTTGTTTTCTGCAGGTTTCCAAGAAGCTTGAAGATATCAGGACCAGATTTGCCTTCTAGACACTTCAACGTCTCATCAGGACCCGATTGGCCTTTCGACGTCTTGCGCATCAAGTACCATTTTGGCAATGGTAGTCCCTCTCCCCCTTCCTTTAAAAGATGAATTTTGTTCAATCCTAACGATCAGTCCCAAAATCAAACATCCGGGAGGTTCAGGGAGCTTTGTCCTCTAGACCAAAGGGAGACCCAGGCCTGCTACCCATTTTTCAGGATTTTTTTACTTTTGTCAAATTGCACTCCTGATTGTTGGGCACCAAAGAGGCCACGCGGTGGGTTCATTAATTTGTTGGGCATGAGTGGGCGACCCTCTATCCAGTCAGTTAAAAAGAGATCATTTTTCCTGCCTACCTGCTAAGAAACTGATCATATCAACAGAAGGTGCATCAAATGTTAAACATGTGGTGTTATACACTCGCTAGTCTGTACGCTAGTCTCTACTCGGATCACTGAACAACAAAGTGAGTGCTCAGAGGTGACCATTTCTTGTGACCATTTGTCTCGTCAAGCCTTAAGTGACCATGATCCCTGATGCTAGCCAGACGTTGAGGAATCTATTAAAACCCTAACCCCCTAGGTATTCTGGCTAGTAATCTTCCTTGAATCCTCTAAAATCCCCCAAAATCCCATCAGTGCACTTTTGGAAACATGTCCTTATCTTCAAAATGCACCATGCATTTTTGTTGATCTTTCATATTCAGCACTTATGGCCTGTACTTCTTGCCAGGTAGTAATTTGAAGAGGTGAAAAGTACCAGTTTCCAACAGTACTGAATTTTTCTAATAAAGTGCCCCTTGGAGGATTTTGATGGATTTGGGGTAGTTAGGGTGAAGAGATGGTAAAGAAATGGCCTCACAAATAACCGCATTTTGAATCATAATTCGTTGTAAAAAGGGTAGTTAGCGTGTTTTTTTTTATCCTATCGGGATCATTATCAAAACCATTGAAGTAGATAACGCTAAGGTCAAAACTAAATATATTTACTTTTTTTTACACAGATATTTTTGTTTGGTAAGCTGTTTTGAACAGCTGTTTTTTCCTCTTCATAATTCATTGTAAATAATGTTTGTGTTTTCCAAGTTTTTTTTTCATCAGTTGTAAAATGTAAATAAATGTCAAATAATTCGAAGTGTAGGTTTTAAGCATCCGTCGTTTCTCTTTGGTGTTGATTTTTTTTGTTTTGTTTTGTTATTTTGTTTTTGGTAGTCTACAAAAAAAAATGTTCACTAGGGCATTATATAAACTTAAAGGGACAGTAACGTCATGATAAGACCAGACTTTTAACAGGGCATGGAATCGGTGTCCTGGTTTAAGATGAACAGGGTGACTGAAAGTTACTGACTCATGGTAATATGACCTTAGGCCAACGGTCATTATAGGGCCCATTGAGAAATCATTAAACTATTGAAAGATGATTCAATGGTCGAAGGATTGAGAGGATATAAGACTTGAGGCTTTGCATGGTGGAATATCAAACCGAAACGAGATTGAGAGGATAGTTTTTTTTACAATGCTTGAATGCGCCCAGCCCAACTGGCCTTCCTGGGTCAGACAAAAGGGATATTAAGGGATTACTGCCTTATTGTGTAGGGAGGATTAGTGAAGAATTAATAGTGGCAGTGCCACTATTGATGTTCCACACTACAGTTGCTGCTTTGTTGGTATTAGGACTGTTAATTATCACTTCTTTGTAAAACTTGTAGCTTTGCATGGTGAGGAGGATAAGTAAGACTAATTGTGGTGACACCATGTGAAATGCTCAATTGAGTAGTAATTAGTTCTGAAAAGAACTGGAGGTATATCTCGACGTTTTCGATCAGTATGCTCTGATTCTCCTGAGGACGATCACAGCATACTGATCGAAAATTTTGAACCCGACCAATGACCAGAAACTGGAGACTTTTTTTTTGCCTTAGAGATGTTTTATGTACATTATAAGGACTTCAAGAATGATCATGGTATTTCTTTTAAAAATAAAATATTTGTATTAAAAAAAGTTGTTGAATGCTTGCTAGTCTCTCTGCTGAGGTAATTTGCCTGTCAATCATCCTCCCCCTCCCCCCCACTCCACACAGTCTGACATCTGACCAGGAGACTGTCACATATTTGGATTCCAAGGTAGGGGATGTGAAAATGTTTTGAACACTTGATTGTCTTATTTTGTGTGCCCCGTATGTGGGAATTGATGTGCATGAAGCCTCCTTGATCCACTAATGGTAAAACAGATTTGTATTGGTTTGACCATGGAGGAAGGAAACTTCCTCCATGGTTTGACCGTACGTACAATGGGATAAGCCATCTACGAGTGCACTTACAGTGCAGCACCCCTTTTGCAGAGTTGTTGACTCGAGTCGGTGACTCGGACTCGAGTCCGACTCGAGTCGCCAATTTTTGTGACTTGCGACTTGACTTGACTTGGACAAAAATGACTTGGGACTTGACTTGACTTGGACAAAAATGACTTGTGACTTGACTTGACTTGAGTAAATTTTACTTGACGACATTGCAAGTCATCATGTATTTTAGGTTGTTTTATTACATGTATTTTTCTGGTCAATCCGGCCACGGCAGCCGAATACTTTTGTGACGGGAAAAAAATGCCGTCGCGAATTTTATATCTATACGTAATACATAATAATAGTGTATACTGTACACGTATGTGCCTTGTACTGTAAAGTGTACGCTACATGTCTAGTCTTCAACACAATCCGTCGTAGTGGAAGAAGTGGGCTATTACTGGTAAAGGTATTGCATTAATATTCAAAATAATTTATACAAACGGCTGGAACGAGGTTATAGCGACATTGTTAATTGTATTAAGAATTTGTCAAGTGTTGAACAAATTATCACAAATTTTTCGTAAAACAAAACCGAATAGCTATTTTGACTCAAATTATGTTTATTATGTTTTTTTTTTTAATGTTTTACTCCGTAAAAAGGGAATTTTAAAATATTTTACGAACGTAATTTTTTAATTCTCCTTACATCACCTATGCAAGCGTTGTCAGAGTTGTCAACACAGTATCAGTAAGGATTTCATGCACAACGTTGTAATACACTGGATCCGGAGTCCGTGATTTTAACAAATGTATTGTTTGTGACAATTAACAGCGACCGAATAACTAAGAACCAGCAATTACTAGTTTTTGGGGCGTATACAAAATTTATCTTCTTCCAAATTACCAAATTCCGAGGCCCATATAAGAGTGTAAATTACCATCCGTCGGTTTCCGTCCTGGGAGAAAAATGAATTGTCCCGCGTGTAACAGCTTCAACCGTCTGCAAATTTTCGTACAAATATTGAAATGAACCACTCTAAATACATGTTACCTACGCTAGATTGATAATTTTCAGATAAAAATTAAAACCTCAATCGCTTCTTTCTATACTTTCCACACAACCCCCATAATTTCTGGACCGAATTGATGAAAAACTACCTGGTTCCCTGTTTTGTAAATAACATTGAATTCAGATGCGGACACCAACAAAAACAATGACGCACTACACAATTTGTGAAGCGTTAACGTCATACTTGGATTTGTTTGTGAGTTTCTGGTCTTCAATAGTCATTTATTTACCTCCCATCATGTTATCACTTGTTTTTCATTTATTTTATTCAATCAGCAACTTATATTAATGAAGTAAAATACGTCTAAACATCTTCAATAAAGTGTCAATCTTTAGGCCTACAGTGTACATTTGAGCCTATACGTTTCACCATACATTTCCCTTCACATGTACTGCACGATACACGGTACACGTGTGTGCGTTTGTGTAGTTTTCTAGAAAATATTGCCCGATGATTACAGCGAGGTTTCGCGGCTCATTCGAGATAAATGTGTCAATTATGTATATCCTATAAACAACAAATGACAAACACTGGATTTATTCTCACTGCCAAGACAGGGAACATGACAAACAGAACATTATTATAGGCACAAAAAAAAAAAAAAAGGCTCCGGTTTCTGGTGATCTCCGTGCGCGTGGCCTCAGCTAGACCTGCACGTCGGCATTTTATTTTATTATTTTTTGCTATGAAACGATGTCCAATCGCAGCCACACTTTTTCACATAGGGGTATAAACGTTTGGCTGATTTGTGAGTCCTCTTAGCCACCATACTTTGTATAATGGGAAATTTGGTCCCCGCCTACACATGTAAAAAAAAATTTAAACAAACAAAAAACAAAATCGCGTCACCGCACCAATTTTGAAACTGGAGACTTTTTTAGCCTTATTCGGGACGATAAATGACTTAATTGTGACTTGACTTGACTTGAGAAAATTTGACTTGTGACTTGACTTGACTTGGGAAAATTTGACTTGTGACTTGACTTGACTTGAGAAAATTTGACTTGAGACTTGACTTGACTTGAGAACATTTGACTTGTGACTTGACTTGACTTGAGAAAAAATGACTTGGTTACAACACTGCCCTTTTGGTAGCCAACGGGGCATGACGGTAAATTATATTTGTTTGCAAGTTTCTGTTATACGCGTATTTAGGTGGTAGTAGGTACTGGGTTAAGGCTGCATAAATAAGTTCCAGAGTACGCCCTCTGTTGATAAACAATCCTATGAGTTTTAACTACTACCCGCACACGGACTTAAACTATTGTTTATTGGTTCGTTTACGCGATTGCCGCACGAAATAAAGGATTCATGTAACCAATCAAAGAACGGCTCCTTGAGTGTTTCGGGCGCCTCGCACTTAACTTGACGTGCTCGTACAAGTTGCGCAGTGCATCTATGTAAACCAATTCATCATAATGTATCCATAAACTAGTAGAGAAGGGATGTTGCTATCATAATCTGTGCGGAGTTGTCATTCTCTTTTGATCAAACTCGGCCGAAGAGCAACCGAAATAAGGTAGGCTGTCTGTTGAAATTCACTCATATCCTCATCACAACAATAATGCAATCTTCTTGAATATATCACTATCAGACTTCGAACATCTTCCAAAATGAGTGGGGCATCGGCGTTCAACTTCAAGTCCAACTACGACGGGAAGATCGCCGGTCTGTATGATCTTGAAGAGACCCTTGGCCGCGGTCACTTCGCCATCGTCAAGCTCGCCCGGCATGTATTCACCGGCCAGAAAGTTGCCGTGAAGGTAATCGACAAGAACAAATTGGACGATATTTCAAGAGCCCATCTCTTCCAGGAAGTACGCTGTATGAAACTAGTCCAGCACCCAAATGTTGTCCGTCTTTACGAAGTCATTGACACACAGACGAAACTGTATCTTATTCTTGAGCTGGGAGATGGAGGGGACATGTATGATTATATTATGCAGCATGAAAATGGCCTCAGTGAAGATCTCGCTCGTGATTACTTCTCCCAGATTGTTGGTGCAATCTCTTACTGCCATAAATTGCATGTAGTTCATCGGGACTTGAAGCCCGAGAATGTGATATTTTTCAAAAAGCAGGGAATTGTTAAGCTAACAGACTTTGGTTTCAGTAATCTGTACCGGCCCGGTGAGAAGTTGGAGACGTCATGCGGGAGCCTAGCGTATTCAGCGCCAGAGATTCTTCTTGGGGATTCATACGATGCCCCAGCAGTAGGTGAGTAATGGGTATATGTATGAATCTAGCCGTGGATAAATATTGACTGGAAACACCGTGGTGCTTGTGTCCTTGAGCAAGGCACTTTACCGTAATTGCTTCTCTTCACCCAGGAGTATAAATGGGTACCTGGCAATAGCTAGGGAAGTAACCTGCGATGGACTGGCATCCCATCCAGGGGGAATGGAAATATTCTCAGTCGTTTCATGCCAACGAAACCGGAGATAAACACCGGCCTGATGAGCCAATATGGTTCGGGACAGACTTTACTTTTAAACACGGTCTAACTTGTTATATCCTTGGTTAACCCTAACCATAGTTGATGCAACAAGATGTAAAAAGTTGTTGCTTCTTGTTGCCCTCAGCAGAGAACAAAAGAACCATTGTTCTAGCTGCTGGATCTTGTTGCATTGAGCAGCCTGCACAATTGTCTGTTGTTGCATTTTGTTGCATTCATCAGGGTGTCTGTGAAATGCCTACTACAGGCATGGGTTAGGGTTATACTATAGGGCAGGCTTTGCCTTTGGTTTAAACAAGTGCCAGATTTTATTGGTTGGAATAAGCACATAGCGCACACACACGCTGTGAATTTGTTATGCTTATCAACATCCAAAGTTGACCCTTATTAACCCTACTACTTTTGGTGCCTTTTTCAGACAAGTTGATGCACCATTTGAAACCATTCGTTTTGTGAAACACACCAAGGTGTAGTGTATCCACCATTCAAAACCATTTGAATGATTTATTTATAAGCCACTGTGTAGTACATTCACCATTTGAAACCTTCGGCTATGGAAACACACCAAGGTGTAGTGTATCCACCATTCAAAAACCATTTGAATGGAGTTGAATGGTAGTAAAGCTTGCTACCAACACTTTTCAAATGGTATCACCATGTGTGTACAAAACCAATGGCCATTTTGGTAAGTGGAAATTTTGAATGGTTTCAAATGGTCAAACAGTAGGAGGGTTAAAAGTTCGGAAAGAATGTCATATCCGACCACTACTTTTTAAGGGTTTTCTTGGAATTTTTTTGCAACCACTAACCAGTTAAAAAATGATTCTATCAATTTTTTGGGGTACAGAAAGTGAAAATTATCTTTAAAATACACTTTTATGATGGATTTCGAACTTTATTTCCCTTCTGAAACAATCTTCCCCTTCAGAAAATAGAATGATCCTATTATAGTTGCCACTGCGTATGTACATGTACAATGACCGTATTGGTCAATAACGGGGGAGTTGACAAGATCAAACTGACATGACTGAGGAAGTCATCGTATACCAAAAATGCCTGATTTTTTTTTCATGAAATAAATATCATGGAATAATTTGAAGTATGGGCAATTCTCCGGTAACGGAATGACGTCCATTCATGACCCAGCCAACATTTGCCCATCACCTAGAAAATATGTTTTATACTAGACAACTAATCTGTGTATGAAATGGGAGCCAAGATCCAACAGATTCATTGGACACAAATGAAAAAAAAAATCACCTGCTGGGTCACTTTAGGGAGGTCATAATTTCGGTAACGGAATTACGGCGAAGGACAAGCAGTTTTCAGGTCTTGCATAAATTAATAAATCTCTGTGAAGTTTAGTAATTTCCAAAAGGGGTGTTATTTGTAGTATATAGACTTTAGTAGGGTTAATAACTACAATGCAAAATAAAATTTGAAATATTATTTCTTTATTGAAAAAAATGACCTTCAATCATGGTAACGGAATTACCTCAGGACGGTAACGGAATTACGTATTGTATTTGTACAGGTCTAAAAATAACGCTAAATGCAAGGCAAGAACAGTAGGCCTAATAAAAACAGTATTTTACTTGAATTTCTACATTTAGGCATATCCATTTTGTGTTTTTTTATGATATGCAACAAAGTTTTCACAAGTACATACCCTGAACATACATAATCCAATTAAATCATGCCAACTTAACAATTTCCAACCAAATTAATGAGTGTTTACTACAAGTACTGCCCATAAACACTATACAAATACATGCATTCAAACTAAACATTGTGTCATATTTTTTAGGAAACAGTGTATTTTAAAGTTTTTTTATTAAAAATATTTATTAATTAACATTAAATAAAAGTTTGTCACAGAAGATGTCAAAAGTCACAGTAAAAGTCATTGTAACAGTAATAAAAACTTGAATATAAGTGCAGGGCAAATTCGTAACCATGGTTACCGTAATTCCGTTACCGTATATTAAAGTACTAAGTAAATGTCCGAAAGTGAAATTAAAAAAAAAAAAAAAACTTGTAGGGAGGTATATTTAGAAAAAAACAATGTTGGGATTTTTATTTTTATTTTCTTTGCCCAAAAAATTACTTTTGTGCATTATTTTGGTAACGGAATTACGTGTGATTTTCTCATGTTTTTTATTTTTATTTTTGGAGAACACAAAAAATATTTAAATTTTTTTACATACAAAAGTAATATTTGGTACAATGGCTATCTAGAAGCACAAACAATTATTTTCCCACAAGGCCTCCACTAATCGCAATGTCCAAGAGAATTAAATTTGAATTTTTAATGAAAATTCCACATTTTCAGACTTACTTCCCAAAAATCCATATTTCTCCCAGAAAACACGGGTTTTTCGAATTTTAACCACTTGGATTGGATTCCCTATGAAATTCTGGTCTAGGATCAATATGAAATATTCCTTTATTGCTAATGTAAAATTTTGAAAATTTGTTTCTCTCCCATGGAGAATTGTCCGTACATGTATATGAGAAAAAGTGGCAGTCGGATACGACATTCTACCCATTTGGATCCCTAAGAAAAACATAATGGCATGTAAAAAGTGCCCCCTGAAAATCCTGGTTTCTCCCACCCTAAGGGCCCCCACCCCAAGTTCCCCCACCCCAAGTGCCCCGCCCCCACTTTGCCAAGATTTGTAATGTCCAGATGTATTCATTGAATAAGATGTTGTCCAACTGTTTACCGTGTACATGCATTGCAAATAAAACAAGATACCCTCCTACTCTAGCTGCACTTTAGGGGCAAGTAGCTAGGTCAAAACCAGTCAACTGCCTGTTTTGACTGTTGACCCAAATGCGCACACACAGGGCATTTTTGACTGGTTTTTCCTGTCATTTTGACGACCCTGAACAATACCAGACAATGCTTTTACCAGTCAAAAATGGTTGATTAATTTTGACCTGTAAATGTACTTACTACACGTAAGGTTTGACAGTGTTTGACTTTTAAGTGCACTAGATATACCATGGCAAGTATATCAACATTTTGACTGATTTTGACCCTTGAAGTAGCAGGAGGGTTAACAAAATGTATTTCCCCAAAGGCTTTTCTGAGATGAAACGCAAGGACGCTGGCTAGTAATATATGCTCACTTTGTTGAAGGCCGATATTCAATAAATTAAAAGCGGCTATGTACAACATGGGAATTGCAGACGTATCAATGGTTATTCTGTCCCACAGGAATGATGTAAAGGAAGTGAATTGAATTCTCCAGCAGTAATAATAGCCATTACCAATATATTAACGAAATAAATACTGCATCACTATGCAATTAGGTTTTTGTTTAAATATTGGTACCACAGTGTGACACTGTCGTATCTATCTTTGGATACCAAATACATGTATTTGTTTTACCATTACACTGGTTGCAGTTTAGAGTGGTAGGAATGGTTGGTCTTTGTTACTGGAAAGTTGAAACATTAATATTGCATTTTTCAACTTGACATGCTTGAGTATGAAAAAACAGAGGGTCATGTTGGTAAATTGGAGAAAACAATTTTCTGTTTTCTCTGAGATGAAAGCACTTCAGATGGAATCATTTGTATGGATGATTGATACTTGTACAGTTTACTTATAACTCCAAGGTAACACTTTGTCAATTTGATATATGGTAATTACCAGTGTTGTACAGTCCTTTAGTTCATTGGCCAAGTTAGCATTGACTCCGTGTCTCTAGAGATTGTCCCAATCTTATCGCTGAATAACTGAAGGAGTGTGTTTGCAGTTTAAAAGAAAGAAAAAATTATTTCATTTTCAACAGTCTGTATCTTACGCATCCTAATGACTTCTGATGGGAAAAGGTTGGAGACCTTGAAAAGACTTAAGATACAGTAGACAGATCAGTCTGGTCAATCAGTATAAATGAATTCATTAAGTGTATTATTAACCCTAACTCCCTAGGCCCATTTACTTACACATAACCTGAATCCTCCAAAATCCTTCAGTAGTAAAGCAGTTTCAGTTTCAGTTTATTTTCCACTCAATCAGAACACAACAAATTAAGATATAAGGCCAATAAAAAAAACAAAATCAGTTAAACAATATTACATGTAATTATAAACGAAGGGCCAATGTGACAAAGGTGATTAAGTGGTGGAGGTCTCCAAAAAGCAAGCTTGTCGAGTAGAGACCCCCAAAAATAATGTGTGTAGAAATTTAACTGAGCTAATACAACTGTAATACAACTAGATGCATAAATTACACACACAGAGAAATATATTAATGTTACCTACACATAAACAAGACAGGACAAACACTAATGAGACAAGGCAGCATGGTGTAACTACACAGCAGTAATATATAATGAAAGATCGGGAGGGCATTATTAATATAAGAGTAAGGAGTAACTTAAACAAATAATTAAAATTAGCTGAAATTAAATGTTACAGTATTTTTCCAACAAGCTATACTTAAGCTTCTTTTTAAATACGGGGCAAGTTTTAAGACTTTTGAGGTTAATGCCTAAAGAATTCCAAAACTTAGGTCCCTGATAACTGACAGTTTTAAGAGCTTGAGAGGTACGCACATATGGAATATGAAAGTCATCAGAATGTCTAGTTTGATGAAAATGAATTTGAGTATTTAAAGTAAACATACTCTGAAACGAGATTGGTAAATCATGTGAAATAAATTGATACATGAAAATACCAAGTTGAAGCAAATAAATATCATTAAGCACGTGACATGTACATGTATGCACACATGTGCACACATGTGTTTCTAATCTGTGATACATGTACATGTACATGGCCAGGGACCCTCCCTGCATGCATGGAGCAATAAACAGTGTCCACTGACCCAAGCACTGACCTTGCAATCACTACAACAAACATGGATGTACATGTACCATGGAAAGGCAAGTATGCCTAATAACCTCAAACCTCAAAAATCCTTCACTTTAGCAAAGAGTATGTAGCATGAAACCTCAATCCTTCAAAATCCTTCACTTTAGCAAAGAGGATTTTGGAGGATTTGGGAAGGTTAGGGTTAATACAGTATTTCACGTAATTTGGTGCTCTTGTGGTTACATTGTGATCAAACTTCCTGTATGTACATGCATACATGTACATGCATGTACATCAATTTTAATAATAATTTTTTTTTAAAGGGAAAAAATTCAACACAAAATCTAGAGAGGTTGGAGGTTTGTTTACTCGACTCATTTATCTGATGCCATCATCATCACCACTGTACTACATTGTATATGATAAACACTGTCCCGTACACATATATGATACACAAATAGTTCATGGGCAGGCCAGGGAAAACAAGGTGATGCATTGATTGTCACGTACATTCTAGCGACATGTGTGCAAGTTCTGAAAAAAAAAGCACAGGACATTACGTGCACATGTATGTAACTGGGTTATGCAAAAACTGTACTTCCTAATACGGAATATTTAGGCTTACTATGCCGGCCTGTGATTTCTCAGGATTTTTCCTGATTTCAGGATTTTTTTTTATACAAATCTCCCTTTGCTTCAAAATTTTCTTGAAAGAAGAGCAGAAGCCACCAAGGAAAGAAAGAAGTAGCCTGTATTGTGTCCAAACCTCTAGTTTCTTGTTTGTGGGGATGTGGAGATGTCTGTAAATCCTCCACAATTAAACATCCAGGAGGCTTCGGGGGGGCTTTGTCCTCTAGACCAAAGGGAGACCCCTGGAGGATATTTTACTTTCAAGAGTCACATCACACCCATGTACAATGTACATGATGTACTATGCTGTACAAGCATCCATGCTGCCTTTCGATGTTGCTTTGATATGCTGATCGATGTACACATGTGACTTTGATGGGTTTTTTTTAGCACGTGAACACCTTGAAATTGTTCGTTTTTTTTTTTTTTTTTTTTTTTTTCCCCCCCTCTTCTTCTTCTTCTTCTTCTTCTTCTTCTTTGTGAAACTTATCGAACAAAAAAACAACATAGTTGCGAAGCTCAGAATGACTTCATATTTTGCACTTGCAATCCGTGGAATTCCTAGATTGCTTTTATGGCAATGACGTAAGAATTTCATCACTGATTGATTTTTATATTTAATTATTAGTAATTAAATACATTCCACCCTCAATGCCGGCCTCAGACTGAATGAACATTATGCATGTACATGCCACACATGTACAACACGTGTACACGAGAGATCAGTAGTGCTATGCACCCATCTCATACATGTACATATCTCATACATGTACATGTACATACAGTGCACGTTTGTATAGTATATGGAGTAATACTTATTCTTTTTATGTGTTATTTTTGATTAGATTTTTTTCCCTTACACTGCATACTCGGTGCTTTCCGAGTGTCTGTGAAAAACACCCACAGGCGACTCGGGTGGGATTTGAACCCACGACCTCCTGCTTACATACATACTGTACATATGTTGCTGTAAGGGCAAAATCGAATCGGTTGTTTATCACCCGATGCAAGAATTCCATCAATCTGTAAATATGTATTGTTTTTTCTTCCCACTTTTTTGTTTGTGTTTTTTTTTCATCTATTTACTTATTTTCTCATCTAGTTTCTCATCTAGATTGTGTCTAGTTCTGGAAATTGCTACGGTAGCTGCCCCGTTTGCCTTATCCGCTTATAAATCCCATGATTTCGTATGTTCTGTAAGGCTGGGTTAGAGCAGGCAGGAACATTTTTTTTGGTGGGTTCAGTCATGCACTTCTTACTGTCAGTATGCTGTATAGATACCTACGTATACGTGTATTATCAGTTTAGGCAAGCCGGTTTCATGTCAGACTAACAAGGTGTGTGCACAAATGTACCGTGTACACAGTGTAGGTACCGAACTCTGTACCCTATCATAAAGGCCGGGTGCCGTTCATTATGATCTGAATGTGTCGTCTTACATACATGTACACGTGCGCATGTGGGTGTACATACTTACATAATGCACATGTCACGTACAGCACAAGTCCATCCATACCATGGAGACATGCCGTATTCTCAGAGCTTACGGTAACGTGGGTATGATTAAGCCAAGTGGCACATCCTGTACATAGTTCCTTCAGGAGAAGGTTGACGTCATCACTTGCATCTTCTTGACAGTGATCTGGGGCCAATTTCATAGAGCTGCCAAGCAGAGAATTTTGATTTAATTTTGCCCTACACCGACGTGTGTATAGCACTGTATACTCGGTGCTTTCCGAGTGTCTGTGAAAAAACTACACAGGCGACTCGGGCGGAATTCGAACCCACGACCTCCTGCTCACTAGTGCAGACGTCTTAACCTCTCGCAGAGAATTTTGCTAAGCAGAGAATTTTGCTAAGCAATATAAAACTGACTACCAGCCAAAATGCGTACATTTTGTATGAAAGTTTGGCTGGTAACCAAAGAAATTTGCTAAGCAATTTTTTGTGCATAGCAGCTGTATGAAATTGGGCCCACAATCCTCTGTTGGTTGGCTTATAATCCTCACCAAAAGCTGAATCAAGCCATTAACAACTAACAACCAACCTGTATAAGTTCGAGAGAATAGTGGAAACTAGCCTGAAGATCTAACGTCACACTTTGAGCTAGAGGCGCGTGAATTACGCCAGATACTAGCCGTGCGGCCGCCATATTTTCCCCCAATGTTAAATTTTGACCTTGGTTGGTAGCAACATGTACATGTAGCGCGCGAGAGTCTCGAAGCGTGACGTCAGATCAACATATCCAACGTATCCAATGAAACCCCTTGAATGATGCGTCTTGAGCCTGTCTATATCCTTGATATAGGATGAAGACAGGGAACAAAAAAATAATCCTGTTTTAATCTAGGGTTTTAACTTTTAACACCATTTTAGGAAAATTTACTGTTTTCACATGGGAAAGAGAAAAAAATGGTAATTTCTCCTATCCTAGGATTACTGAATGCATGTTCAAATGAAATTAATTAATTAAATCAATCGAATCCAGATAAATCCCCATTACGGGTGACGATAGTTACCATGGTAACTGCACGTAGCCTAAAACACACACGTCACACAGGTGCTCCTTGGCATTTCTATTCATACATACACGTACATGCTGTTGAGAATTTCAAATGGGAAAAAAAGTGTGTTTAATGGCAGAAGTACATGTAAACATTTACCTTCAGCAATCTCAATTTTAAGCAATATGTAAATATTTTATGAGTGTCAACAGTTCATATTATACTTTGCTTGGTGTGACATTGATGAAGTATCAAGGTTACATACCTTGTTACAAAAAAAAGGTCAAATTGATTTTCCCCAAATGCACGTCTGAATTTCGGTAACAGGCTGTGCCAAGAATTCCACGTTACAAGAATGCAAAATTAGTGTGTGCTGATTGAAACTTCTGAATGCCTTTAACCTTCTATGACTGCAAGGGTCAAAATCATTTTAAAAAAATTGTGCATGCCAACGTATGTCTAGTGCACTTAAAAGTCGAACACTGTCAAACCTTACGTGTACTGGTAAGTACATTTACAGGTCAAAATGAGCTGACCAGTTTTGACTGGTAAAACCATTATCTTGTATTGTTGCGGGTGGTCAAAATGACAGTCAAAAACCCGTCAAAAATGCCCCCGTGTCATCAGTCAAAAGCAATCGGTTGACTGATTTTGACCACTGTAGCTACACTGTACTCGCCCACAAAGGTTCAGCAATAGTACGAGGGGGAAATACAGACATTGTACATTATTTTCGAAACCATCCTTGAAGGCTTTTTCGTTTTATATTTACGTTGAAAATTGGATGACCTGCCATATGGATACATCACAAAGTGAAGGGTGCTCTCGTTGAGAGGCAAAAAAAAAAAAAGGTCACTCATTGGTTCATGTATAATGTGCACTGCACGCGATTGTGCCTTTGAGTGTGTGTATGCACAGCATGCATTCGCACGAACCATTAAGTGTCCTTCTTTTGCTTTTGAACGAGGCCGCCCTTCGACTTCGAGACGTCAATGCATTAACCCTAACCCCTTAGGTATTCTGGCTAGGAACCTTCCTGAATCCTCCAAAATCCATCAGTGCACTTTTGGAAACATGCCCTCATCTTCAAAATGCGGCATGCATTTTTCTTTGATCTTTCATATTCAGCGTGTATGGCCTGTATGGTAGTAATTTTGCCCCATTTGAAGAGGTGAAAAGTACCAGTTTCTGAAAGTGCCCCTTGGAGGATTTTGATGGATTTGGGGGTGATTAGGGTTAAGGTCTGTACATGTACGAATGACTCAGAAAAAATTTGTTCAGATTCGACAGCTTGACTTGTGATTCAAAACCTGACAGTATTCATTGAAAGCTTTACGTGGAAATAAAACAGTCAGAATGTGTACTTATGTTTTTGATTATTAAAGGAAGTTCACACACGTGAATACCTCAAGTTCAAAGCAGCACTAACACTACAGTGTTACACAAAAGAAAGCCCAAAACCTTGTCCAAGAAAGCAGTGGTTAGCTCAACAGTTGACTGACTGAGCATTGAACACTATTAACAAGGAAAGAGAACAAGTTTTAAGAACAGACTTGAAATGACGATAACCAGAATCAATCAATCAATACACTGACCGCTTTCCTGTCTCCTAGATACATGTATATCAAATACCACATGTGGTACATGTATAATTGCTGTTCACTTATTTGGAAAATCAAAGAACTGTAATATTCAATATAATAATGACGTCAAGCTTTTTCGTGGAAGCCGGGTACATTACAGCTGATGCTTATAGGATATATTTCATGTCGTGTGGTGTACACCTGTGTAATGTATTTGTGTACATATGTTAAAAATAAATATCAGGCTGGGCTATTTTTGTATGGACTGGTCTTGCTGGAATGTGGCTGGCAGGGATAGGACATCTAACGGTCCCGCTGGAAAGTTTAAGCTCCCCATTAAAATAATTTATGATTTTTTTTTTTCTCAATGTTTTTTTTTTTCTCAATGAATCAATTCAGTATCAGTGTAAATGTACATTGATAGGGAATGTTTTCATTCAGATGAGTTCATCCCGATAAATGAAGATTTATCGTCTGTCTTTTAGTATCAATAATTTTGTGTTAATGGGACAATATCGTCATGATCAGTGTAGACTTTTAACAGGGCATCGGTGTCCTAGTTTAAGATGATGAAGACGATCAGAGCATACTGATCGAAACGTCGAGTTGTAACCTCCAGTTCTATTCAGAACTAATTACTAATTTTCAGGAGAATGAAGACAATCAGAGCATACTGATCGAAACGTCGAGTTGTAGCCTCCAGTTCTTTTCATAACTAATTACTACTCAATAGAGAATTTCACATGGTGTCACCGCAATTAGTCTTACTTATAATCCTCTTCGCCATGCAAAGCTACAAGTTTTACCAGAAACAAATTGCTTAACATACGAATTTGCTTAGGAGATTTGTTTGGGTTACCAGCCAAACCTTAATAATAAAAAAATGTGTGTACTTTGGCTGGTAGTCTGTTATTTTCAAAATTATCTGCTTATCCAGCGGCCAATTTCATGGAGCTGCTTAGCAGATAAAATTGTTTACCAGAACAATTTCCTTAGCAGATTTCTTTGGTTACCAGCCAAACGTTCATACAAAATTTATATGACATAAAACACAATAAAGGGGGCCACTTTCCTACCGTCACGTTAGCAGTTTTTCTAATGGTTGTAATTTTTTTTTTAATACCTGAAACCACCCAAAAAGAATTTCAACATTTGAATAGACATGCATGCTTTTCCTGAAGATAATTTGAGTTGATTATTACAATTATTTTTTTAATTACCCTAAAATTTCCATCAACAAATCGACGGAAAAGTGAGGTAACTTTTTCCGTCCAATTTTTATGGAAATTTGAGGGTAAAAAAATAAATAAAAAAATAAAATAAATCAACTCAAATTAGTTCTAGTATAAGCCTGCATGTCCATTCACATGTTGAAACACTTTTTGGTCGATTTCAGGTACTTAAAAATAAATAACAACCATTGGAAAAACTGCTAACGTGATGCAAAGTGGCCCCCTTTATTGTGTTTTATGTCACATGCATTTGGGCTGGTAGTGTGTTTTATATTGCTTAGCAAAAATATTTGCTTTGCAAAATTCTCTGCTTAGCAAAATTCTCTGCTTAGCTGATCTATAACACTGGCCCTAGTTCTATGATACTGGCCCTAGTTCTATGATACTGGCCCCAGTTCTATGATACTGGCCCCTGGTCTATGATACTGCCCCCAGATCTATGATACTGGCCCCAGATCTATGATATTGGCCCCTGGTCTATGATATTGGCCCCTGATTTAATACAGGGCCATGGCTGATTTACATGTATTAATTTACACAGTCGATAATTGTATATCAGCTGTGTACCTAGCACTGTACGTGTCACTGAAACGGCCAAATTCTTTGGACGTGCGCTGCGTTGAGAGTATCTTTATCTTGTACAAGGGTTGCACACAGTGAAATGTCCTTGATTAGTGTTCAGTGGGGCTCACGTAATTCATTGAAGCCTACGTCATACTAAACCAGTGAGCTGATCCCACGTATGTACATGTAGGCCTACATGTACATGTACATACATGTACGTGTCATACTTTGTGATGGGTGAAAAGGTGTTTTCTGGTGCATATGAACTGTACTTAATGAAGATTTTTTTTTTTTTTGGTGTGGGGGAGAGATTAAGTTTAAATTAATCCGGTTTAAACGGAATTTTGTTTTTCTCTTGTTGAATTGCAGTTGTACACATAGTTGTCATATATTTTAACATAACACCACCACTATGTGATTAAGAATAGAGGTTTGCATCGTTGCTACTTTTAAATGCACACAGGGAATGATTTTGAGCACAAAATTTGTGTAGCTAATTTTTTGGCATGTTAATTTGCCATATGACATGTATGGGCTTTTTGTGAGCTCTCCTTTATTGCTACGTACATGTACCTCTCCAGCCCTCCTCCCCTTGAGAGCCTGGAACCGTCCCTAGTGGTTTTTATCCTTATTTACTGATTCCGAATTCCTTTTCATATCTAGTGTGC
This sequence comes from Zoroaster sp. YZ-2022, assembly GCA_029582265.1. Lineage (NCBI taxonomy): Eukaryota > Metazoa > Echinodermata > Asteroidea > Forcipulatida > Zoroasteridae > Zoroaster > Zoroaster sp. YZ-2022. Next base: position 20,121,496 of record CM055822.1, on the reverse strand, counting down.
TATGTACATGTAGATTGCAGGTATTGACACAATGCTGTATTAATACAACGTTATTAATGCAGGCCAGAGTGCCTTCCATGTATTGAGAATCTCTTGTGAGTGCAGAGCGCTTGTCATCTGAAATGTCACACTGCCTGAAGTCATTGGCGACAGACGGCGCTTAGAGACCCTCCGCTGGGCTATTCACACAACACAGATACTAGGCTTCACATGAAGGTGTCGCATTACAATGCATTCTTAAAGAAAACTATCAATGTTTACTGAATATTCTCACTAAGGTCATGTTACATCGTGTTCATTTCAAATCTTAAAATAGTGTGTTTCTGTCATGCCTGTGTCTTGATAGTCCGCTATAATATGGCTATTTAATATATCACGGAATTTAAAAACGCATCATCCCAATATTTCACATTTTTTTCAACAGCAGATATTTATGATATTTTAATCAATACTTTCTCAGTCAAGCATGAGCGCAAATTTTCACATCATACTGACACAATAAAAGTGCTATGTACAATTATGGCTTCATTTTATCACTGCATATAAGTTATACATATTTATTGAGAAATATTAAGTTGATGCATTTTTAAATTCCGTGAGTGTATATGTGGATACTAGTTTGCCATAATGTTCAGTATATTAAACTATTTTTAAAGAGAATATTGTGTACAACATCTTGGTAGTTTTGGCAAAACTGCTTATGTGAGAATGCTTACTTGTCTTTGAATCGAGACATACATTGAAGGGAAGGTACATGTACAACATTGGTAATGTTGGCAAAACTGCATCTATGTGAATGCTTACTTCTCTTTCACCTGTGTGAAAAAGTCATTTAAAACACAGCAGGGCAGAATTCCAATTATCCAGCAATTTTGGCTGCAATTGGACATCGTTTCATAGCAAAAAAAATAAATAAAAAGTAAAAATCCTTACGTGCGGGTCTGAGGCAATGCACGAGGCGACTAGAGACCGGAGTCACTCATTTTTCTTCATTTCTTTTGTGTTTAACCGTTTTAAGCTTAACCAGTTCGCGTCGGAGGCCGTGTATACACGCAATTTTTTTTTGCACCACGGATCGGAGAGCGTCTAAACACGCCATAGGAAACTCCGATATATTTGTATGCATGCTCGGTTGAGCCACGCGTGTACGGTGACATGCTCGGAAGACGTGGCCACGCGCTGTGGAAGCTTCCATTAACGTGTGTGTGGGAAAAAGAAACCCGCACAGGGGCCCAGAAAAACATTTTTGTTCCCGACGCGAACTGGTTAATACATTAAGGCATGTACAGACATGTACATCACTGTACTTTCACCCTCAATGGTTTTCACATTAATAATGGGGTATATATCCTAGGGGGTTAGCTTGTATCCCATCGCCAGTCCGTTGTTGTGTTAAGTTTCCATGCGACTGCATCTAAACAGAGGTATGCTAGTCTGCCTGATGACTTTATTTGCACAATAAATATGACCTACAGTACACGTACATGTCCCAAGCGTATTTTATTATTTTATTTTTTTATTTAAAAAAAAATTTTTTTTTGGGGGGGGGACGACCATCTCGGCATCAACAAGGATAGAATGTGTACTCGTAATGTTGTGCTTGATGCAAAGACAGCTTGGGTTAATTATGAACATTCAAGGGGCCGCGGTCGTATAATTTACACGTTTTATTTTATTTTAATTTTTATTTTCCGCATCCAACAGCAATAAACTACCCAGTAACAAGATAGGATAAAAATTTATATCTAAAATCTTTAAAATTACAAAAAAATAGTATGTAATTTCAATTAGTTTTCAGTTGTTTCAATTTGTTTTCTTAATGATATTAACTACAAGAAAATGTACATCTGGTTGATTAATAGATACAATTTATTTTCATGCCGACGTAAAATAAATACAGTAGTACAGCAGACTGTACAGCAGTAACAAATACTTTACTATAATTTATTCAACAAGTAATTCATCTTTGTATAAATCCTCAAAAATAATCAAAAGAATTTGATCCCCAAAAGGTTAGATTCCCCTAATTTTATTTAGCCCTAACTCCCTAGGCCCATTTGCTTACACATACAGTGTAACCTGAATCCTCCAAAAACCCTTCAGCAGTAAAGCAAGCACATGGCATGTATGCACACATGTGTTTCTAATCTGTGATACATGTACATGGCCAGGGACCCTCCCTGCATGCATGGAGCAATAAACAGTGTCCATTGACCCAAGCACTGACCTTGCAATCACTACAACAAACATGGATGTACATGTACCATGGAAAGGCAAGTATGCCTAATAACCTCAATCCTCCAAAATCCTTCACTTTAGCAAAGAGCATGTAGCATGTAACCTCAATCCTTCAAAATCCTTCACTTTAGCAAAGAGGATTTTGGAGGATTTGGGAAGGTTAGGGTTAATTTTGTTGTTGTATACAGTGGGATAAATTTTAGGATTAAAATTGTATTTAAATGAACAAACGTCATAAAATAAAAATTAATACACCCATAGTGTTGCATTTACATGTACCTAAATTGACATTGAATTTGCCAAAGGGTAACCACATTAATAATCTGTAGATAATGGTCATTTTCAATATATACTTCTTCACCCCGTTCTGTTTGCTGAGACAATTCCCGCTGTGATAAACCCCATTTGCCCTTTATCGCGTCAGCCCTGAGTAAATAAATCAATGGTTTAGATAAAAAATAAAAAAAATTAAGTCAACACGAGAAAGGCTATGTTGCAAGCGTGCATACATCATGTTTTCTTTTAATGTTTTTTTTTTTTTTTTTTGGTCGGCTTATTCATTATAACATTCTGATGTCTTTGTACGCGAAGCTGTTATTAATTTTCCGGCATGACTGTCTGTCTATCGATGAGTGGAGACTGCCGTGCCGTTAGCACAGCGATAAGAATGCAGCACAGGATAATCATGCAGCGACGGCATGTTTATGTTTAGAAACCCTTCTAGTACCCTACTACAAAGAATTCCCCATGGCAGTTAATACAATTCCCCATCAGTGGCATTTCTATATCAACTCCAGACACTTATGATTTTATAATGTACAATGCGGCAGACAGAAGACAAACCGGAGAAAGTTTGAAGTCCCCATCCCCCGAAACAAAATGTAACGTGCCTAGATTTTTAAATTGATTAATTTTCTCATGCCGTATACCGTCGGGACTTGTTCTTATTTATTCCGTCTTCAGTTCTGTGGCCCACAAAAGGCTAGGTTTGACGTCATATGGCCGGGCTGCTCCAAGCCCATGTGTTTTGCAGACGGTATTATGCAAGATGGTAGGACAGTGTGCAGATTCGACACGAAGTGCATCTAGGGAAACGGGCCCCAGGCTGGGTTTGCGAGGCTCCCTCATCATCTCTGGCCAAAACAAGCGGGTCGACTTGTTGTTTGTTCGAAAAAAACAACATGGGGCATTGTAACATCTGTCCTATGAATATCTGTGGATATGATTCATGGCCTAAATCAAGGACGTAAATAAAGTACTCTAGCTACATACAGGCCTCCCAGCAAAACCTATATTTCAAAATGGGAACCTTTATTTCCCCATAAAAACCTAGATATTAACCTATAAAAACCTATATTTTTTAATCTCCTGCAACACATTTTCAACTATCTCATAAAATCCTAATTGCTTTGAAGAAAAATTACTTCCTAAGTATAAAGAGATGAAATAACCTATAAAAGCCTAGATATTTTGGCACTTGGTAAACCTATAACCTATATTTTGCTTAAAAAACCTATTTAAAAAACCTATATTTGGTAGATTAGGCACTGGGAGGCCTGTACATAGAATGATTAAATATGGAATATTGCATACAGAACATGTTCCTCTTTAAATCCATTATATATTTTTATAACACATTTCTGTAAATGTATCCATACTTTTTGAGACTCAATTATCAATTTATACATGTGCACATATAAACGATCTATAAAAACCATTTTATTGTGTCTTTAACATGAAAATATTGATCATGTATTCAGATTGTTTGTATTGATTCCGATGTCTTCCGATGCCAGAATTTCATTTTGGAATTTTATATCTTCCTCGTTTTACTTTAATGATAACACTCAAGAAGTGGAGTGTCGTGGCCGAGCGGTCTAGCTTGCTGGACTCAAGTTCTGGCGTTAGCAGCAGAATGTGGGTTCGAATCCCGGCCGTGACACTTGTGTCCTTGAGCAAGAACACTTAACCATAATTGCTTCTCTCCACCCAGGGGTTAAATGGGTACCTGTGAGGGCAGAGTTGGTTGATTAGCCCTATATGCGCTGTAATGGCAGCAATTGAGCTGTATACTCCCCAGGGAGCTGAAATGGTTTCAGGAATGATTTATGAGCCTTATGAGCAGGGTTAATAATATAATGCGCCTTGAGCACCACTCGGTTGGTGGATACGTGCGCTATATAAGTCCACACATTATTATTATTATTATTAAGAAAGAAATATTTCAAGGGATGTTTTACACCAAGTAAGTTTCAAGTAAAACTAGGCTCAATCTTTTTGAAGATTACCAAAAGTTTTTTTTTTGTAAATTGTTTTAATTCCTTTATCTCAATTAGTTTCATTTAGCTGCTTAGCAGAATGCTTAGCAAAAACAAAAATGCTAAGTAAGTTTTATTGGTTACCAGCCAAACAATGATGCAAACTGTGTACACTTTAGCTGGTTGTCCTTTTAGATTTGCTGAACAGATTTATTCGCTTAGCAAAATTTTCACATTATGCAAGAACCGAGTCTTGAAACCAACCTGTGAAAGTTTCAGCTTATTTCATTGTCACTAACCCTAACCCTCCCAAATCCTCCCAAATCTCCAAAATCCTCCAAAATCCTCTTTGCTAAAGTGAAGGATTTTGGAGGATTGAGGTTACATGCTACATGCTCTTTGCTAAAGTGAAGGATTTTGGAGGATTGAGGTTATTAGGCATACGTGCATTTCCATGGTACATGTACATCCATGTCTGTTGTAGTGATTGCAAGGTCAGTGCTTGGGGTCAGTGGACACTGTTTATTGCTCCATGCATGCAGGGAGGGTCTTTGACCATGTACACGTATCACATATTAGAAACACATGTGTGCATACATGTCATGTGCTTGCTTTACTAATGAAGGATTTTGGAGGGTTCAGGTTATCAGAGCTGCCAACTCTTCCGGATTCTGCAGAAGACTTCGCGTATTTGATGGTAATTTACTTACTTAAAATATATGCAAGGAGGCCTCTCCTTTTGGCACCAAAAGGAGAGGCATCCTTGCATATATTTTAAGTAAGTAAATTACCGTCAAATACGCGAAGTCTTCTGCAGAATCCGGAAGAGTTGGCAGCTCTGGGTTATGTGTAAGCAAATGGGCCTAGGGAGTTAGGGTTAAAAACTGATGATTTTTCGTTCGTTTTTGATGAACTTGTGTAATTATGTACACTTTTACCTCTATTGCATTTTATAGTGCTTCATGGATATACAGTTAGTACATTATGCATACATTGTGTGTGCATGAGCTGTGCATGTTGACATGCACCATAAGTAGGACATGACACGACGTGTGTTGCGTCTGATTTTTCTGCCCGTGGTCTAGTCTACATATAAATTCACAGTTGCTCAAGGCAGATTGGATACAATGTAATTTTGCACGGAATATGTGTGAAGTGACAGTCTGTACGATGTACATGTATGCGTATACACGCATTGTTACATATGTGTATTTATATGTATATCAGGCCTATGATTCCTCAGGGTTTTTTTTTTTTTTTTTTTACAAATCTACCTTTGTCTAGACATTTTCTTGAAAGAAGAGAAGCAAGTAACCACCAAGGAAAGAAAGAAGTAGCCTGTATTGTGTCCAAACCTCTAGTTTTTCGTTTGTTGGGGATGTGGAGACTCTGTAAATCCTGCAAAATTAAACATCCAGGAGGTTCAGGGGGCTTTGTCCTCTAGACCAAAGGGAGACGCAGGTCTGCTGCTCATTTTTTTTCAGGATATTTTTACTTGTCAAATTGTCAAATGGAGCCCACACTGTGGGCGACGAAGTTTTCAGTAAAACAACCTTTCACATTTCTCATACGGATGCGTGCAATCACATCCGCCCACTCTCTCATAATGTTATACACTTGCATTTTGTGGTTAGCTCAAAAGAAAAATTAAGAGGCTTTTTTTTCCCCCTTCTTTTTCTGTACATATGCGCAACCTTTGCTTTGTAATTTTTGTGTGTGTTTTTTCTTTTCTGAAGGGTGCATATTTTGGCTTGTAAAAAAAACCCAGGTTTTTTCTTTTCTTGCGGCTCAATTACACATTGCAGAGAATATATAATACAGTTCATGCACATGTATGATAAATACAATTTCTTTTGTCAGTTACTGTACATGTACATGTGCATTCAGTCTCCAAGAGGTGGATTGGTTATTCAGAAAAATCCAAATGGTCATATTTGGTCTGAGATGCAGTAATTTTTTAAGGAAAAAAAAAATCCAGTTTGAATTAAGGAAGGAGGACTATTTCCTAAATTCCACTAAATTAGAATGAATGCAAAAACTAAAGACATAATTCACTATTTGCTATATACATTTGTGCAGGTCATTTCTTGCCACTTCCCGTAGGCACGCACCTCGTCGGAAGCTTCAAAATACATATATATTTTTGGGGGCTGAGGATTAATGAGAAGCAGAGACCATCAATCCAATCTCATTCCTGGTGATGCCGACAGTGACGAGTGAAGTAGCCTTGCCGTGACCTCATCTGGGGAGGACAAGGTGTGATGATAGACAACCTTGATCTCATTCGTCTTGTTCATTCATTAAAGGTGTACAGCCTGTGTGTTTCTTTTTAAATGATTTCCTTGTTGATTCTTGGCAATTTTATTTTTTAAAGATTAAAGCTGTTGCCGGGTATCGGCATACCTGTCCGAAACTATCATTACCCGGTTCCATTTTTCAGTTTCAAAAATTTTGACGGATCATTTAAACCACACAAATGGAAGTGTCTGATTTTTTTGTTAATATTTTTGTGTGGGGAATGGGGATGCTACTAGTCGTTTTTAATAGAGGCAGGAAATTATTACAGTAAGTCCACATTTATTATGACTCGAATTAACCCTAACCACCCCAAATCCTGCAAAATCCTCCAAGGGACACTTTTGTGAAAAAAATCAGCACTGTTGGAAACTGGTACTTTCACCTCTTCAAATGGGACAAAATTACTACCTGGCAAGAAGTACAGGCCATAAGTACAGGCCAATTGTTTATGGATATGCGGATATCCGGCGATTTCCAATTTCAGTTCCCGAAATAACCGAAAACACAGTCTTATTAAAGATGTAATATATCATGTGTTTTTCACTTTTTGAAGAAAAACAAATTTCCTTTGAAACATTGCTGATTTTACCCGAGGAAAGGATAACGATTACTTGACACGTTTCACACATGACACATTTCTCAAATGACACATTTCTCAAAGCAATCGTGAGAAGCACGGTTTGACAGTCAAAGTGTACAGAAATGAATTTGCGGTGGATCCCGTCGTAAATTCATTTGGGCACTTTTCATTTCAAAAAGGAATTGATCAATGTTCCAATGAAAATAAAAACCATTCTGGAAATTGCCAGTGAAACACGGGCGAGACATCTTTGAAGACGCATTGCCTGTTTGTTTTTTTGTTTTTTTTGTTTAACCCTCCTACTGATAGACTATTTGAAACCATTCAAAATTTCCACTTTCAAAAATGCCCATTGGTTTTGTACACACATGGTGATACCATTTGAACAGTGTTGGTAGCAAGCTTTACTACCATTCAAATCCATTCAAATGCATAGAGGGTCCATTGATTCACCACTTACATACTGTAGAAGTATCCAAACAAGGTTTTGTATTAGCTGTACTACCATTTGGAAAGAACCAAACAAGGTTTTGTATTAGCTGACCTACCATTCCAAACCATTTGGGGAATCAATACTGTACACAGTTATTTCACCATTCAAAACCACAAAAGCGAATGGTTTCAAATGGTGCATCAACTTGTATGAAAAAGGTACCAAAAGTAGGAGGGCTAATCAGAGTATATTGATCGAAACGTTGAGTTGTCGAATCGCCGGTTCTTCTCAGAACCACAGAATACAATTCTTTAGAGTTATTAAATGGTGCTGCTGCAATCTTTGTTTTTAATAGATAAGAAATTTATATTTTCCTGACAGAAAGGGAAAATGAGGGGTTTAAAATGAAATCTTTGACAGAATAATTGTTGCCCACTCTTGTGATTAGGTATGTGTGCATGTCTGTATGTCGGACCTGCTAGGTTCGAAACGTATGTAAGGCCATTCACTACTACTTTGCAGGTCCTTAAGGTTGGTAACTTGGTAAACAGTTTGCAACAGCTATTCTCTATCAAAAAAGTATGGTAACCAATAACTTAATGAATTTAGGGGTGCATTCGAGTAGCTACCCCCGAGGTAACCCGTGTAAGTCACACAGCTGAGTCCCGAACATGAGCTAATCGAACGAGCGTCCCCCATTTGAACGTTCGCCAGCATGTGGCTGTTAAGCGATGTGAGGAATGGCAAAGGTCACACAGACTTTGTAAACAAAGTATTGCACAACGAAATGATCGAATAATAATTATTTCCCCGCGTAAAAAAGGAACTAATGATCGTATTACTTCTCAGGCTCGTATGAAACAACACGTCTTCCAGTGCAGGAACTGTGTCTTCTCACGAGTTTATTGTTTAAAGGATGAAAATGTACATGAACATTGTCAAACTGTGCCACACTGAAAACCAAAATGGCGGCCATTCAGAATATTCTCAAAGTGACGTCACATCACGTCACTTACCCGGGTCCGCCTCAAGCGACCTACTTCGTGAGCAGGTCACTTGAGGTAAGCCCTGGCAGTGACGTCAGACCTTACGAACTGGAGTCAGACCTGGGTCGACTCGGGGAAGCTACTGAAATACACCCTTGGACTGGTCCTATCATACATGTAAATTTAGGAATGTGAAAACTGTCTTTGAAGAAAAAAAAATTCTGAAAGTCTTTGAAAGAAAAAAAAAGTAATTTTTCAGATTAAAAAGAAAATTACCAGGAGTCACCAGTGATCATCAGTGAGACACCAGGGAACATGTGACCTTTGGGTGATGTACATGTTTGAAAGAACTTGTGCATAGGGACATGTTTTATAACTATGTGTTATGCGCTATATAAAAATCGCTAATTATTATTATTATTATGAATAAAAATAAAAAGGCTATTCCATTCACACTTCACATGAAAAAGGACCCATTTTTTTTTCCTTTTTTTTTTTGTGGGTGGTCAATTTACAGATTGACTGATTCATGATACAAGTTGAAGTGTATTCAACTTGAGCAATTCATTTGCGGTGAGTCTCGGCATTTATGTATAGGTAGATGTACTATTCATTGTTCTCATTATGAGTGCATATTCTCAGTTGTTATTCAAATTAGAATGAAATCAACCTCTGTGCCTTGAATAGGAAGTTACAATCATCTTAATTAGGAATCATAATAAATGGTACATTTACCTGCATGTACATTTACCTGCATGTACATGTACGTAACAAGGGACACCTATGACAAAGCTTGGCCCAACCTGGTGGAATGACCCATTGCTTTGAATATTTACATAGTACAATAATTTGGATCAATATTTACAGTTGGTTTCTGTTGGTTTCAGTGAGTCTTCCCATGGTTTTGATGATGGCAATAATCAAAATGTTAAAGGGAAGGTACAAGATTGGTCAGATTATCAAATGAAGAAATTATTATCCAAAAAAATTAGCTGGTGTTAAGTTGGCTCACGTATCGATCCTCCTGATAAATAACTTGGTCTGAAGTGTGGTATCTCAGTGAAAACATTAACCCTAACTCCCTAGCCCCATTTGCTTACATGTAACCTGAATCCTCCAAAATCCTTCAGTAGTAAAGCAAGCACATGACATGTATGCACACATGTGTTTCTAATATGTGATACATGTACATGTACATGGCCAGGGACCCTCCCTGCATGCATGGAGCAATAAACAGTGTCCACCGACCCAAGCACTGACCTTGCAATCACGACAACAAACATGTACCATGGAAAGGCAAGTATGCCTAATAACCTCAATCCTCCGAAATCCTTCACTTTAGCAAAGAGCATGTAGCATGTAACCTCAATCCTTCAAAATCCTTCACTTTTATAGCAAAGATGATTTTGGAGGATTTGGGAAGGTTAATGTATACCACTATGTACACTTGTATTTTTTGCCAAAAGTTCACAAGTAAAGAAAATTCCAAATAGTACACACTATGTTAAAACTTGCATTTCAAAAACATAAAGTTTGCAGTACAAACTGTCCTGACCATGATACACTGATGTATGTATGAATCCAGCAATGCAATTGGGCAAATTCTGTACATATGCAAATGATTTAACCCTCCTACACATGGAGGCCACTCTGATCCACTAAATTCTGTTCTTTAGCAACCTTCAGTATACATGTACAAGCCTGCTGTCCTTTCCAAGTAATCTTACAAAATCAACTGTGTGCCACCCAAGGCCACTGTAAATGTTTGAACATATTAGTATGGCCTGCAATGTATCGATGGGAGACCACTTTACCCTGCAATCTCAGTGGTGTGACAGTGCACAGAAGGGTAACCATAGGCGGCCACTGGCAACAGCTAATGGCTTGGAGTGGCCTGAATGGGTTGTTTCAAAAATTGCAGTGATTGTAAAAAAAATATAAAAAAATATAAAAAATTTAATTACAAGGATGTTGGCACTTGATTAAAAAAAAAAGATTGCATGGGTAAACCTGGCCATGTGTATAATAACAGATTACACCTCTAAAACAATAATTTATCTGCTTCACCAGAGCGTGCCCCTGGTACATCTGTACATCTTAATACATCCCTTCCTGTTGGTTGCTCAGCAATGCTTAATAATTCATCGGGTCTATTACTTGTCAGCTTCTCAAATTATCCCTCACCCAGATGTTGACAAGACTGAGAGCCTCCGACCGACAGACATGGAATTCTCTGAAAGATGAACATTCTCTGTGTCGTTTCCGGAGTTAACGGGCCAATTTAGTTGTAATATGAATCAGATGTTGTTATAGCCATAGCAATGGAAAAGCAACGAAAACAAATTTCCAAGCTATTTATAAAATAGACAAAAATGAATACAAGGCACTTAGTCTGAAATATCGGTTTACTTGTGATGCCAATCAATGTACATGTATACACAGTATAGTGAAATCATATATGTATACATCATGTAGTACTTACATCACGTACATTTGTCATAATAATAATAATAATAATAATAATAATAATAATAATAATAATAATAATAATAATAATTGTTATAGAACATAGACGGCCGGATGTTGTTGTCTTGGATAAGCATGAGAAGATGTGTCATCTTATTGATATAGCTGTTCCGGGTGATAGTAGAGTAGCTTAGAAGGAGAAGGTACAGAAATATCAGGATTTAGCGAGAGAGCTCCGCAAGCTGTGGCGAGTCAAGGTGAAGGTTATTCCTGTGGTAGTGGGAGCACTGGGTACAATCCCGAAGGCGTTGGAGAAACATCTCAAGGAGATAGGAACATCTGTTAGAGTAGAATTACTACAGAAGGCGGCACTCTTAGGGACAGCAAGGATTCTGCGAAAGACACTCGAGATCTAAGGCTACGGGACGTAGCTTGACTCGAAGTGTAACCGGCAGAAAGGAAAACAAGATCTTTCTTTTTATGCTGTGCTAACGCGAAATAATAATAATAATAATAATAATAATAATGTGGACTTATATAGCGCACGTATCCACCAAACTGGTGCTCAAGGCGCATTATATTATTACCCCTGCTCATCAGGCGTATAAATCATTCCTGAAACCATCTCAGCTCCCTGGGGGAGTATACAGCTCAATTGCTGCCATTTCGGCGCATATAGGGCTAATCAAACACAACAACCAACTCTGCCCTCACAGGTACCCATTTACCCCTGGGTGGAGAGAAGGTAAAGTGTCTTGCTCAAGGACACAAGCACCATGGTCGCGGTTAGGATTCGAACCCACATTCTGACGACTCAGCCATCGGAACACAAATCAGAACACTAAACCGCTCGACCATGGCACTCCATGAACTGTAACTGTATCATATGTACTTTTATTTTATGTACATGTAGTTTATTTGAAAGTATTAGTCAGGAAATATATTTTAATCACAAGTGCACCAGGCCATTTAAAAATTAAAAAAAAATTAAATTAATTATTACAACATAAAAGCAACACAGGTAAGTGATTGAAGGTGAACTCTTAATAGGAGAGCACCCTGAATCGGTGTTTTTTTGTTTGTTTTTTTTTCCCTCCCGTTACCAGCCAAACTTCGGGAAAAAATAATCTTTCACCCTAACCTTCCCAAATCCTCCAAAATCCTCTTTGCTAAAGGATTTTGAAGGATTGAAGTTACATGCTACATGCTCTTTGCTAAAGTGAAGGATTTTGGAGGAATGAGGTTATTAGGCATACTTGCCTTTCCATGGTACATGTACATCCATGTTTGTTGTAGTGATTGCAAGGTCAGTGCTTGGGTCAGTGGACACTGTTTATTGCTCCATGCATGCAGGGAGGGTCCCTGGCCATATACATGTATCACATATTAGAAACACATGTGTGCATACATGTCATGTGCTTGCTTTACTACTGAAGGATTTTGGAGGATTCGGGTTATGCGTAAGCAAATGGGCCTAGGGAGTTAGGGTTAATCCAAGTAAAAAAAAATGGCCTTAATTGACCCATTGTTGCCAAGACTCGGTATTTGCCGGAGATAATTCCATACTTATCACCAGGGGAGGTTTAGGGGTGTAAACGAAAGCCCCCCAAAAATTGCTACAAACACTTCACCCCCCTAGACTCCAATAAGATGTAGGTGACCCCCATTCCACAACTCGCACAAACATTTTACATGTAATGATATAACATGGTTACTTAACTCAAGAAATTTATTTATTTAAAAAAATAACCCACTGGAAAAGAAATGCTGGTGACATGCTTGAATTTTATCAAGTGTAACACTGCACAGTGGCTTTAACCAGTTCGCACCGGGAATAAAAAAGTTTTTCCGAATCCCCGTGGCGGGTTTATATTTACCGCACAAACACGAACAATTGTGCTCACCAGAGCGTGACCGGGGAGACCGCATCTTCCACCGTATGCTTATGGCTCGTTGCCACGTCGACTGGGAATCTATACAAATATTCCCGAGAATCCTGTGGCGTGTTTAGACGCTCTCCGATCCGCTGTCCAAAAAAAAATGTGCGTGTATACACGGCCTCCGACGCAAACTGGTTAAAATGATTAACCCTCCTACTATATGTATGGCTGCACTTTAGTGGCAAGCACCTACAGAGGTCAAAACCAGTCAACTGCCTGTTTTGACAGTTGACCCAAATGTGCACACCAGGGGCATTTGTGACTGGTTTTTACTGTCATTTTGACAACCGCCAGACAATGCTTTTACCGGTCAAAAAACGGTCGACTCATTTTGACACGTACACGTAAATGTACTCGCTACACGTAAGGTTTGAACAGTGTTCGACTTTTAAACGCACTAGATATACCTTGGCAAGTATATCAACATTTTGACTGATTTTTGACCCTTGTAGTAGTAGGAGGGTTAATTAGAAATGTTGTATCCTATGTACGCGACATGGATACAATTTCTGATATTCTTTGAACCAATTACGGACTAAGGGATACAGTATTACTTGTGTACTTGTATACACATTGTACCTGTTTTTGCAGTATATTGCATGGTACATGTACATGTATATAAATGTATGTAAAAATAGCCAATGTACACACTATTGTGGGTGTTATGTACAGGTCGTATTACATATATAGGTCATATTGGTTGCATAGAATTCCCTGGAAATGTTGACGTATGGATTTACTGGGAATTATATTAAAGGTGTATCGCCCCATGTTTTTTTCACTAATTCACCGGTGATTCCCAGCAGTTTTCCAAGTTGTAATCATATAAAAATAATTTTCCCAACAGAAAGGAAAATAAATAAGAGAATTAGCTGATATTGCAAACTGTTTACCAACCTAAAGGTTGTGTAAAATACACATGTATGGAAGGTTTACATTGAAATATTCACAAAGTAAATGTCAGCGCATGGTTTAACGGCATTTAATTAAGTGTCTCAAAACAGTCTTGTCTTTGTACGTAAATGTATATATTTGTAGTGCTTAACATGTACATGTAGGTTGCAGTGGCCACTATCTGAGGCGCTAAAGGCAAGGTAATTTCAGGTAATTTTAGGTAACATTTGGAGGGAAATTCTATCACAATTGGCACAAAGTTGACAGTGTTTACTGTACTGTGTACAAACCAGAATATGCAGATCATTTTTTTTTTTTTTTTTTTTTTTTTAAACACAATTGACAACGTGCTTCGAATTTTCTACAAACTTTCAGTTTCTTCGTAATAGTCTCATATTTTTAGACATGCACCCATTTTGTTCTGGACAATGTAGGCCTACATACATGTATATAATAGATAATTTGTTTTACTACATTGTACATGGAGATGTGTATGTATATGTACATGTGACATTTTAAATACAATTTGAGTTTTGCTAGCACTAATTTACCTGACCCTGTACCATGCATTAATTACATTGTGATGCCGGATAGATCAATTATATTGGCTGGGTTCTGGTTTTGACAAAGGCCAACCACATTAACACCTGTTAATTTACCACAAGAGAGCCTGTATGTGCCCTGAATCTATAGCATTGTAGGGCATGACTACATATGTACATGTAGAGCAATGTGGTGAGATGAAGAAGAAAAAAACCGGTAACCATTTGTATACCGTCTTGAAAGGTCTGCTTCAAAATCGGTATGGTGGTGCATTTTTATTTTTTTTTATTTTTTGTAATTTCTTTTTAAGTGATACACATGTATATGACATAAAACACAATAAAGGGGGCCACTTTGCATCCGTCATGTTAGCAGTTTTTCCAATGGTTGTTATTTATTTTTAAGTACCTGAAACCGACCAAAAAGTGTTTCAACATGTGAATGGACATGCAGGCTTATACTAGAACTAATTTGAGTTGGTTTATTTTATTTTTTTACCCTCAAATTTCCATAAAAATTGGACGGAAAAAGTTACCTCACTTTTCCATCCATTTGTTGATGGAAATTTTAGGGTAATTAAAAAAATAATAGTAATAATCAACTCAAATTATCTTTAGGATAAGCATGCATGTCTATTCAAATGTTGAAATTCTTTTTGGGTGGTTTCAGATATTAAAAAAAAAATTACAACCATTAGAAAAACTGCTAACGTGACGGTAGGAAAGTGGCCCCCTTTATTGTGTTTTATGTCATATGCGGTTACCAAAGACTTTTTTAGGACTTAACCCTCCTACTATACGTAGCTGCACTTTAGTGGCAAGTAGCTACATGTACGCGTATAGATGTCAAAACCAGTCAACTGCCTGTTTTTGACTGTTGACCCAACTGTGCACACACGGGCATTTTTGACTGGTTTTTACTGTCATTTTGACCACCCTGAACAATACAAGACAATGCTTTTACCAGTCAAAAATGGTCGACTAATTTTGACCTGTAAATGTACTTACTACATGTAAGGTTTGACAGTGTTTGACTTTTACATGTAAGTGCAGTAGTGCACTATATACGTACACACATATATACCTTGGCAAGTATATCAACATTTTGACTGATTTTTGACATTCTGCCTCAAGAATTGCTTTTGAACATTAAATTCAAGTCATTTATGTTAAGTTACACACAACGGTATGCCAGCATTGGAACAGGAAGTAGCGACAAGAGTGCGCATACTACCAATGCAGGATAGACGGTTTACTGCGTTACACTCTCTGTATATGCTACAGATCTTGTACAGGATGACCAATTTTGTTTCTCTTAAACTGGGTGTCCAAATGTTAAACTTTACTATACTATATATTTCTCATAGAACAGGATAATAATAATAATAATAATAATGTAGACTTATAAAGCGCACGTATCCACCAAACTGGTGCTCAAGGCGTATTATATTATTAATACCCCTTCTCATCAGGCGCATAAATCATTCCTGAAACCATCTCAGCTCCCTGGGGAGAAAACAGCTCAATTGCTGCCATTTCGGCGCATATAGGGCTAATCAAACACAACCAACTCTGCCCTCACAGGTACCCATTTACCCCTGGGTGGAGAGAAGCAATTATGGTAAAGTATCTTGCTCAAGGACACAAGCACCATGGTCGCGGTTGGGATTCGAACCCACATTCTGACGACTCGGCCATCAGAACACAAATACGACGCACTAAACCGCTCGACCATTTAGCAAATACAGTAGCATGCCCAGAAAGTTCCCAGATGGACGGCTGACACTATGGTTCCACACTATACCAACCAATTAACTTCCCCCCTGTACGTTTTCCGTTTGACAGATGTTTGGAGTCTAGGGGTGCTTCTGTACATGCTGGTATGCGGCGAGCCACCCTTCAATGAGACGAACGACAGCGAAACATTAACAATGATAATGGACTGTAAATATGGCTTGCCGGACCATATCTCAGAAGACTGCAGGAAGTAAGTGATGAAGACTGTATAACTCATGGTCCTGTTATCAAATATTAACAGCGGCTCTCGGCCCTGCTCCTTCTCTTAGTCAAACATATTAGCAGCATTAGTTGTGTGTTTGTATTTTTTCAATTTTTGTTCAAACAAGTGTCTAGGACCTAAAGTTTTAGGTTGAAACTTAGATATGTTACTACCGATGCACAGTGGCTTTAAAGGGACAGTATTGTCACGATCAACAGGGCATGGAATTGGAGTGCTAGTTTTAGATTAACTCGGTGACTGAAAATAATATCCCATATGAGTACGGAATCAGTGTCTAAATTTAAGATGAATACAGTGACTCAAAAATTAGTCACTGAGTTAATCTAAAACTAGCACTCGGATTCCATGCCCTGTTGATTGTGATGATATGGCCCCTTTCATGATTTGAAAAGGTCATGTGTAACTGTAAACTTCCCAGAAATAAAATTCCCAGAGCTGTTGGAACCACAGTCTGCAGACAGCATAACCAATTAAATTCTGAGTGTGAATGAGATGGTTTTGGTTCTGGATGCATGTACAGTACACATGAAGGATGCTTGCAATCAGTAATTGCCTCTACCCCCGTTCTGCGTTATGCGGAAGTCTCACTTGGAGCACATAAGAGCACTTTCACTGATAAAAAAAAAAAAATGGGAATGCATCTTAAGGATGTTGCGGTCGCCGCCTGAATTTTTAATGTGGAGCCTTCTCACTCTCTCCCCCCAACCCCCCATTCCTTCCCCACTCATGTCATGTAATTTGTAATAGACTTTCAATCTCTGTCTGGGGCTTAAATTGCATCAGTTTCTCTGTAAAAAGAAAAGGGGAGGGGGTAAATGTAATGGTAAGGCCATGTAAAAATAAAATGGTGATCGTACTCTTATGACATTCGTGATTTTTTAATTAATAATTATTATTTTTTTTCAAATTTATATTGTAAATGTTTAAGTATTGGTAATATTTTTTCTGCAAATAATTTGGCCAATTATTTAAAAAATAATAAACATTAAAAAAAAGAGTAATTGCACAGTTATAGCATCTCGTCCCATATTTACCACGGTCGGTTATGAAAAATTATAATGACTGGCAAATTTCCGACCAAATTTCATTCCCGATCGAAACTGTTCAAGTGAAGTGTTTGAGGCTGTCTTGTCATAGAAAGAAAAATGTTAAAAATTAAAAACATGAATCAAAATTTAAAAACCAAAAACCCAACTGACGTGATTTTATTTATTTATTTATTTAATTAATTTTTTTTTTTAAATAATAATGAATATATATCAAATAATTTTTTTTTAAACGCATCTCATTTTAAAACGCGGGGGTGATATCCCTTGGAGCAAATGTGCCTTTTAAAATGATTGCTCTGGTTATAAAAAAATTCAGATTATTCATTTCATGTGTGCATGTTTTGCCTTCTTATTTGTGATGTTCATGCAGTCTCCCCCCCCCCCCCCAGCCATCATGTTTTTTTAATTTATTTAAAAAATGTTTAGAAAAATTAAAGTAATCCCAAGATAAACCCCCCAATTCCTGAAATTCAACCAGAATTTTAAGGAAGCTTCAGAAGCATATTAAAAACCGTATACATGTAGGCACTTCAGAAATCATTATAAGAACGAAAGGATTATAATCTGAGCAGGACTGAAGTTGCAGAGGGATCTTCATCGGATATTACTACCCCCACGCACTTCATGACTTGATAATTAGCAGATTATTATATTAACAAATTATCATTTTGATTCATGCTTTTTTTTAAATGCATATTCGCCCTGCACAAGGCTAAAAGCCACTCAAGGTACAGGTCTACAATAGACGAAAAATATAAAAGTAAATAGACTCAGAGGAGCTGAATGTGGGCATTGAGATTCCTCTTGAAACAGGATAGATCGTGGGATGAAGGGAAACATGCTCCATGCACCAGGCAAGGAGTTTCTAAAAACGTGGGCACCTTGAAAACCAGTGGATTGAAATGAATGTATACTCACGGAATTTAAAAACGCATCATCCCAATATTTCACATATTTTTCAACAGCAGGTTATTGCAGTGAGAACAATTTATGAGCGCAAATTTTCACATCATACTGACACAATAAAAGTGCTATGTACAATTATGGCTTCAATTTATTACTGCATATAAGTTATACATATTTATTCAGAAATATAAGTTGATGCGTTTTTAAATTCCGTGAGTGTACATGTTTCGATACCAAAGTGGTTCCTTCCCTTTTAAATGTGGAAACTATCAAGTCGGCTCAGTCGTAATCCTGCCGAGTTGTTCGGAAATGTATATTGCTTCTGGCAGGTTTTCAGCTCAATTTTGCAAACTTTTCTGAAATGCATGTCTGAGGCGCGGGTCTGAGGCGCGGGTCTGAGGCGCGGGTCTGAGGCGCGGGTCTGAGGCGCGGGTCTGAGGCGCGGGTCTGAGGCGCGGGTCTGAGGCGCGGGTCTGAGGCGCGGGTCTGAGGCGCGGGTCTGAGGCGCGGGTCTGAGGCGCGGGTCTGAGGCACGGGTCTGAGGTGATGCGCTCAGAGACCAGAAACTGGAGACATCATTTGTTGGGGGGCCTAAGATGTGCTATAGCCTTAACATCTTGTTTGTTTGTGGGCTGAGTATCCTCATGGAGTGCCATGGTCGAGCGGTTTGGTGCATCGGATTTGTGTTCTGATGGCTGAGTCGTCAGAATGTGGGTTCGAATCCCAACCGCAACCATGGTGCTTGTGTCCTTGAGCAAGACACTTTACCATAATTACTTCTCTCCACCCAGGGGTAAATGGGTACCTGTGAGGGCAGAGTTGGTTGTTGTGTTTTATTAGCCCTATATGCGCTGTAATGGCAGCAATTGAGCTGTATACTCCCCAAGGAGCTGAGATGGTTTCAGGAATGATTTATGAGCCTGATAAGCAGGGGTAATAATATAATGTGCCTTGAGCACCAGTTTGGTGGATACGTGCGCTATATAAGTCCACATTATTATTATTATTATTATTATTATTATATATATATATGTAATATCTTTGACCGCAGTCTTATAGACAGCATGCTACAGCGAGACCCAGAGAAGAGGCACACCCTGGAGCAGATCTTCAACAGTTCTTGGTTGAAGCAGGGGAAGGCGGCCAAGATCAGTGAGCCGCTCATCACCAGGCACGACATCTCCGAGACGATCCACGAGGGCATTATGGAGAAGTTGGTCATGGGGAATATTGCCGATAGAGCCACCATCATGAAGTGAGTGTCGTCTTCATTTTAGAAGATCTGTTTGTTTATTTTTTTAATTTTTTTAAATTAAAAAAAAATTATAAATTCTTTTTTTTCTTTCTTAGAAATCATTCTAAAAATGTTCCAACTAATTTCTTGTGAAATTTGTGTGGTGGTGGGGGATATATCCACTGATGTTGTTTGTATTGAGTAAAATTATGTGTAATTTGAACGTATCAAGTGCTTGGAGCACGAACATGTTAAGTGCATTTTTGGCGATTTTGAGCATAATATTTAGTAATATTATACTCTCTAGATGATGCACATATCAGATAAGCCCCAGTGTCATGCATTGATAAGGAAAATTGCGTGAAAAATAAGTGCCTATTTCCATTTGCACATGAACAGAAACCTGATTTTTGACAATGGTCCAAAAGGATAAGAGTATTTTTCTCGAAACTCCAAAAAAAAAAATGCACTTGACATGTTTGTGCTCGACTCACTCGATATTTACAATTGCTGGGTGCGGGCAAGAACGCTTCTTCAATCAAGGAAGTCTTTGGCTGCCTACAAACAGCGAATATGAACTGGTCTTATACAAGACAGGCAGTCTTGTATAATCGCGTACACCCCTACCCTGCAATAATTCTACATTAAATCTATACAAGTCCTGGCAGTACCTTAATTTTATCAATGTCTCATCCAATTATTGGATATTTATAGTCAGAATGACAGATGCATGTGCTCATACAAATTACAGAGACACATCAACTTAATTAAGATTTGTGAATAGGAAATCTACAGATGATTTCCTCGCCCGGGTATCCCTCTAGATTATGAAGCACGTTTATGTGTCCCAATCTGGCAAAATGAGATGAGACTGAAGTGGCTGAAACTGCTTTTATGCAACAGGCCCCAAAACTGTGCGATTCAATAGAAAATGTCCATGAATTTCACCCTGGGAAAGTCTAAATTCACAAGGCCTCGAGACCACTTTTTTGTAGGTCTCGATCTCTGGCTCGACACCCTGTGTTCTTGGTCTCTGTCTGGAAACTTATTGAGGATATACATGTACGTGTATATCGAGATATGCCATACTGAAGAACCAAAAATGAAGACATGAAAGTCCAGAGTTCTGACACTTACACTTACACTGACACCAAGTTGGGGGAAAAAACCAAACAATTGATCCTCCTCCAACTCATACCTCACTCTCCAGATGGTCCATATTCCAAGTTAAACATAAGAGGAAAACAAAAACAGAAAAATATTTACATGTAAAGGCAACTAAAATGTATCTTTTGTATAAGTGTAGCAACTGGTGATGCTAACATTTATAAGCATGTACCGTAGCTAGACAATTCGTCCGCGTGTATAAGTTTGTATGGGGGACAAAAAACCAAGTTGGCCCACAGTGTGATAACGGTCCCATTGCAAACACGTCCGTCTCTTTGCAGATCTTTAGAGAGTGACAGCTACGATCACATCACCGCTACCTACTTCCTCCTGGCCGAGAGAAAGCTGAAGAAACAAGTTGGAGACCTTGCGCCGGAGGATAACACCCTGAGGAGACGTTCTGTCGTCCAGCCCCAGCTTGCTTCCTTGGCTCTCTCCCCAAGGTAAAAAAAAAATTGGCTCCTACTCACACTCCCGGTGAATTTCATAAAATTCCACTGATAGAAATACCGTGTGAAAGGGAAGGCACAACAACATTGGTCACGTTGGCAAAACTGCTTCTACAGGTTAACCGACCGTAAAAGATTTGGTTAAACGGTTAGCAAACTAACTGGTAACTAGTAGCATTAGTCGTTATCAAGAAAATAATGAAAATGCATTGAGTTCCCCCCCCCCCCCCACCACTATAACGTAAAATTTTTGCCCTCGGAAAAAGACAACCTCAAATGGTAATTTTAAGTCATAGATGCAGTGTGGAATCGGAGTGCTAGTTTTAGATTAACTCAGTGACTGAAAATAATACCCCACATGATAAGGTCATATTACCGTTGCTGCTGCATTAAAATGAGGCAGTAATTTTCAGTCACTGCGTTCATCTTAAACTAAGACACCAATTCCATGCCCTGTTGAAAGTCTACTCGGATTGAGACGATATTGTCCCTTTAAACTAACCAGTTGATTTTCTACCTTTTTCTTTTTTACCCCAACTCAGAACGACTCACCCCGAACAGCTTTCCATTGATAAACCCATCAATAACAACATTGGCCACCTCTACTCCCCGGTGGCGTCCAAAACCATCACCATACCGCCTGTTGCCATAACCCCAGCCATGGCCAGGTCCAACTCGGAGGAGGAGGTCTCCTACAGCCCCAGGCGACATCGGATGGAGAGAGAGCACCTGACCATCCACCCCCGTCATGGGCGGAGCATAGTCAAGGAGGGACTCCAATCATTAGAAGTACGTTAAGCCACTACACTGTATAGAGTTTACACCCTGTATATGGGAGCAGAGTACTTTTTTCAGTATAAAAAAAATGTACTTGAGTGCAAGTACAAGTTACCACTGAAAATGTCCCTATTTTTTTGTCGTAACATAATTTAAAAGCTACAAAGTATTCTGAAATTTTGGTGCCAGAAATGTGATACCCAATAATTTCCCTAACCCAACCTTCTCTGAAACTTTCATTGGTTTGTGCTCGCTGGTTTAACAACAAAAAAATGCAATTTTATTGGATTTTTTTTAATTGGATTTTTTTTTTTAAATCTCAGTTTGACAATAGTAACACTCGCACATTGTGATTGAATTGGCAAGCTGTGAACGGAATGAGATCCACAGCTAGTGTCCTTTCTTTCAAACTCGGAATGGCGCAAACAGCACTAGCATTTATAGATAACTGCATTTGTTTTTGAAAAGAATAATCAGTACACCAAATCGCATGAGTATTCCACAGAAGACATATACATGTATGACATAAAACACAATAAAGGGGGCCACTTTCCTACTATCACGTTAGCAGTTTTTCTAATGGTTGTAATTTTTTTTTTAATATCTGAAACCACCCAAAAAGAATTGCAACATTTGAATAGACATGCATGCTTATCCTAAAGATAATTTGAGTTGATTATTACTATATTTTTTTTAATTACTCTAAAATTTCCATCAACAAATGGACGGAAAAGTGAGTTAACTTTTTCCGTCCAATTTTTATGGAAATTCGAGGGTAAAAAATAGATTAAAAAATTTAAAAATAAAATAAATAAACTCAAATTAGTTCTAGTATAAGCCTGCATGGCCATTCACATGTTGAAACACTTTTTGGTCGGTTTCAGGTACTTAAAAATAAATAACAACCATTGGAAAAACTGCTAACGTGACGGATGCAAAGTGGCCCCCTTTATTGTGTTTTATGTCATATATGTAACTGGGCATCATTCTCTGGCTACAAATGTAGAGGTTGACTTGTAGTTTTTTTAAATTGTTTTGCTACCTAACAACAAATTGGGTCATTATTTGGAGACTTCCTGTACGTGTTAACCATCTTATCTCCAATGCTGCTTTGTTGCTTGGTTTAGATAAAGCATGCACACTCTCTCCCCGCCCCCCTTCATCTTTGTTTAAGCAGCTTCTGTATATAGAGTAGATAGAGTTCTCGCAATTATTAGCTTCAGGCAGATTTGTTCTCGAGCAAAAAAGAAAATTCCACACTGCCAAAATCTTTTGAGGCCCTTGTGTTTGTCGTTTTTACTTTATCTTTGGAACTTAACGTTAAGGGACAGACAATTTAAATTTGTTTACCTGTGGTGTATACAACGTAGTTTTTACCTTCTAACAAGGTTAGTTTAAAAAGCTTAATCTTTGGAAAAAGAAATATTTCTTTTCCAAACAAGGATCAGTGTTTTTTTTTGTTCTTCCTACGAACACTTTATCATTTCAACGCTTCCATGCCTTGTCTCACCCCCGCTCTCTCCTCCGTGACTTTGACGGAAAACAAACAAACATTTGTCGAAAACCAGGATGAAGAGTGCCAGCACATCGACGACGAGATGGAACCCCTAGAGCCCCTGGTCTCGTCTACCGACGGGTCGTGGGGGAAGAACCGGAGGCCGCAGGTGGCGAACGCACGGCCCAACCCAACCACAAGACTCAACCCAACCGTCCTGAATCAAATCACAGAGGAAGAAGGTGTGTATATGACAACGCGGGGGTGGTCTTAATGTGTGTATATATATGCCGTCGTAGTGTTGACGACGTCACAAGCTGCCAAGGGGGGAACCCACCTCACAGATGAGACGGGAGGAGGCTACAAGTGCAGTTTCTGCTAGTCTTGACCAATCACTCCTGACACGCGTTTCCCTCTCCCTTGATTTTTCTATAATCACTTGCTGATAGATTAAGAGTCCAGCTACAGTGTATGAGAATCAGCTCTACAGCAGATTTTTGCCAAAATGAAACTAGAAAATGCCCACTCTCTCCCCCCCCCCCCCAAAAAAAACCCCACTTCATAAAATAAAATGACTTGAATAAAAAACTAGTGTTTCAAATGCGTGAAATGTGCGCAGTTTGGTTGGTTAATATCGCAATGATTTAAACCACTACGATAGCGTATAGCCAAGGTAAATTACCATTCGAGCTGTGTACCAACTAATTGGTTTTTCACATTCTCAGGAGGAAAAAAACCTTTATTTTTATCATATTCTTTTACGCATTCGTAACCCATTTTCAGCATAAATTGTGGAAATTCATGAGCATTTGTCAAAGAGCACTTCAAGGGAGCGTACACCTTTGGTAATTGCCTGACGACAAAAATGACTGCATTATAACCGAAAAACCTACTTGATGTGAAACTGGTGATGGTTGCCAAACATCCTGAGAAATTATTCCGTCTGAGATGGTGTAATTTCTTGAGAAAACGTGAAATGTAAGATACGGCCGTGATCTATTCTCCACGGTAGTATGAACGCAAAGAAATCTGAATGTGTTCTCTCATTGCAAACATGAGCTGAAACTTTCCCATGTTAGTTTCTCTTCATCTCGCTCGATTCTTGCCCGGGGGGGTGGGGGGGGAGGCAATTTCATGTGCTAATCAGAGAATTATGCTTAGCAAATATTATTGGGTGGCATTTTTCAACAGACAACCAGCCAAAATGTACACATTTTTTATGGAATTTGGCTGGTAACCAACAGAATCAACTTAGCAAATTTTTTTCTGCTAAGCAATTTTTTTCTGCCAAGCAGCTCTATGAAATAAACCCTGTCACAGAAATATGCGCCATGTTTTTGATGGGGCAAGATTGTTTATTTTGAACACTTGTTGCCGTCTGCGACCCGCCGCTCGGACTTCACGCATGCATCTGGAGGGAGCGTGAAGTTCGAGCGCCGGGTCGCAGACGGCAACGGGTGTTGGAAATCAACAATTTTGCCCCGTCAAAAACATGGCGCATATTACCGTGAAAGTGATTATTGGACCCAGTATAGAAGCATGTAGAGACATTTTACCAGTGGTGTACAAACCCTTTTAGAGTTGAGCTCCAGAAGCTCGAGTCAGCACTAAATTCCCTTCCAGAATGGCATGCTTTGATGCTTATTAATTTACAGCCCTGTTTGCGCATCCTCTTTTCCCTTTAAAAAATACCATGTAAAGATGTTCTTTAACAATTACAGCCAAACAACCCTAGCTAATAATACCAACAAAAAAAAACAAAAAAATCACAATCTTTGCATGCACGTTATTAACCACCGCAGGTCAGATAAATGCAGTTATTGGTTTTTGCTGTGCATTATGATTTTTATCATCTTGTTTATAATTTTTGTATAAATAGCCTCATATCGTTTGGTTGCAGCCTTCACTTTGTTATGTTTGTGTGACATTTGTTAGTTTCTGGATAAAAGAAAAGAGTAATCTGGTGTCCACTGCATTCAGCTATTTACTGTGGTGAAACCACACTGGTACTCATTAGTCTCATTCGTACCTACGTTTATGTATGGGGTACGGGGACTTTTCAGACAAAATTGCGTACATTGTACCCTAAGTATTAGTTGAAGAAGCTCTGAACTTCACAGTTGAGTTTGATTTGAGAAGCCATGAATTAAAGGACTTGTGCCCGGAGATCTATCAACTGAAAAAAAATAACCAAAAAAAACAGGGAAATGAGGCGATGCATTAGGGTTACCACTAAGCTTGGGCAATATCGATTTTTTTCATCCACGATATATCGGCAAACATATATCGGCAAACATATATCGCGATTATTTTTTCATCCATGCATGATTGCTTAATAGCCGATAACCACAGGTATGTACATATACTCCTCTACAAGCGTCACAATAAATTGCAAATTCATTTGCAGAGCGTGTATGCACTTCTGAAGTAGTTCGCTTTTATTTCTCACTTCCAAAAGCTGAAAAGACTGTTCTAATTTTGTTTCCATGGAATTTCTGACTTGACTCACAATGGCAAATTTTTTTTTAGTCGCGATATATATTTTTTAATTGCGATTTTCCCGATATCTCAATAACTTAAAAAGGTTCTCGATATCGTAGTCGAATAAATTTTTTTTTTAAAGTATCGCGATATTCGAGATCGTTTTATCGCTCAAGCTTAGTTACCATCGATTAGTGGTGATCAAAAAATACATTTCATCTGATATGCCAGTAGGCTGGTTTGAACTGGGGAGGAGTAGAACTTTTTGCAGAAAGAGGAATTCAGAATTTGCCAAAAAGAAATTGTTATGCAGGGAGCAGATAGGTTGTCTGCGGGTGTTTATCATTTTTTTTTTACACCTTGCATTGGCCATTCATCCATTGTTGAGCTATCAGTCAGCACGATTTTGCCCACACATATACATGTATGCCTGCCATTGTGATGTCATTATCCATGCAATTTCTCCCTGTACATGCTGGCCCTCATGCATTCATCAGTCAGGGAGACATGTTGGACACAAGAGGGCGCTATCACAGTGTCCTTGTCAGGGAAATTTAATGAACAACATTGGTAACGTGCACAAAGCTGCTTCTGTGATTATGCTTACTCACTTTGAACCAAGATATACATTAGAGGGAAGGTACATTATTGGTAATGTTGGCAAAACTCCTTTTATGAGTATGCTTACTCTCTGTATCAAGAAGGGAAGGTACAACATTGGTAATGTTGGCAAAACTGCTTCTACGAGTATGCTTACTCTATTTGAATCAAGATATACATTGAAGGGAAGGTACAACATTGGTAATGTTGGCAAAACTGCTTCTATGAATATGCTTACTCTCTTTGAATCAAGATATACATTGAAGGGAAGGTACAACATTGGTCATATTGGCAAAACTGCTTCTGTGAGTATGCTTACTCTCTTTGAATCAAGATATACATTGAAGGGAAGGTACAACATTGGTATAAATGTTGGTAAAACTGCTCCTATGAGTGTGCTTACTCTCTTTGAATCAAGATATACATTGAAGGGAAGGTACAACATTGGTCATGTTGGCAAAACTGCTTCTGTGAGTATGCTTACTCTCTTTGAATCAAGATATACATTGAAGGGAAGGTACAACATTTGTATAAATGTTGGCAAAATTCAATGCACTCAATGCAAGAGAGACAGCACATTGTTAATCACTGTCCTACGTATTTCTTTAACTGTCTGCAGATGGGCAGGAGTCTGATGACGAAAAGTCAGAGGGGCTCGACCGGGTTCTTGTAACGCGCCAAATTCGCCATCGGAAGACAGTACCGACTAAAGACACGACCCACCAGATTAAGAGCAGCACCAAGGTGTCCTCCCGGGGCGGCTACAGCTCCTCTGATGCGAGCGACGACGACACGGACACGCGACGCCGATCTGAGAAATTTGACATTCCGCACAAAGGCCAGCGACGTGGCAGCAAAGATGGCCCACCGAGTGGGGGAAGCAGCAGCGGGACGGGGAATAACACGAGTGGGGGTGGCGGAGGTAAGTGTGGTGGATCCAACAGCTCCGGAGGGAGTACTGGTGGTGATAATAACAGTGGTAATGTCGGCAACGGCAGCACCTACGAGAGGAAGAAGAGTAATGAACTGCGTGAGAGTCTGAAACAGAGTAATCTAAGTGTGAACTCGTCCAATTCCTCCAGCTCTTATAGTATAGGAAAATATGCCATTGATCCCAATAATACGACTCCCAGTGACTCGGATGACCAGACGTCCGACAATGCCAAGACATGGTACAGGAAGGACAATCTGAGCCACTCGGACAGCAACCTCTACATCATCCCTAAGGAGTCGGATAAAATCAACCTGCAGAACGGCTCGCCACTCAAGAAGCAGCTGAAACGGGACAGCTCCAACCTCGGCGGGAAGCACAACCCGGACCTGAACAGCAACGTCGTGACGTCGAGGCCCAGCAAGGGGCGCCACAAGGAGATCCGGAAGAAACGGAATTGCATTGGGAGCACCGAGATCAGCGAAGCCCCTCTCAAGCCCGGAGGCAAATCGGACAGTAGCTGTTGCCGGCTGATTTGACAATGATGGACAGGTTTAAAGGGACTAGGCACGCTAACCAAGTGATTGCATTGCGGTGGTAGATATCATGATGTTGTTTTAGACATACTTGTCCCCATGTTTAGGTAACGACATTTTAGAATGTAGCAGTGTTCAAATAGTTTGCCTGAACCCTTTAAACTTGGATCTGCATCTGTTGCAAAGAAATAAATAAGGCCAAGTAAAAAAAAATACCAGTTGATCGTCCCCGCCCACATCGTTTTTTGAGGCCGCATCCCTTTTTAAAAATTATTTTTTAGTTTTTATACTTGTCCACAAAAAGAGTACATTTTTCATGTATTTTTATTTGGGTTTAACAAAATACATCAAACATTGTTTAACATGAATATTTTTACTCAACTACTTGTTCGATAGCTATGAAAAAAAGTTGGCGGTGATTTCAAACTGAAAAAATGGTGGCCATTTTGAATTTAAATGCTTGGCGGCCATCTTGGAAAAAAATAAAAAATAAAAAATAAAAAGGCCCTCATCCTCCTCTTTTTGAAAAAACCAGGACGATCAACTGGTATTTTTTATTACTTGGCCTAATCGCTTAGTTTAATAATAATAGCTGCAGTTCAGAAATGAGAAATCTAATCTTCCGCTAGTGTGAACCTTAGAACATTGTCAAAGCTGTGGCCGTGACTTAGGTGCATACAAATACACTTCTATAGTCACCCATTTAAATGGTACCATCCCATTTATACATCCATCCTCCAGGCGACACTTCACGTGGAGGTATCTTAAGACAAATGCATCCGTTTCCCCCCGATGTCAATTTCATAGAGCTGCTTAAATTACAGATTTGCTAAGCAAAGAAAGGTTACGCTTTAATAGCCAAACAAATTGGTTTCCTGACGACGGCTAGAGTAGACTAGTCGAAACGTTGAGAACAAACCAACCGGCTCTTCTCAGAGCCATCACTTCTTTCCAAGAAGAGATTATTACATGGTGTCACCCGAAAGAACTCTGCAATATCTGTCTCCACCATGTAAAGCCACATAAGTGGTTACCAGCCAAATTGTCATCGTGCTTCTGGAAGGTACTCGGCTAAATTTTGTGGAGCAGATAAATTTTCTAAGATATATTTTCTGCTGAGCAGCTCTCTGGTTTTTATGCCTTGGCGCCCCTTGATATGTTCTTGTAGACATTTTGATTTTCTAAAGAAACAAAGGTGTATGTTTTAACCCTCCTACTGATAGACCATTTGAAACCATTCAAAATTTCCACTTTAAATGCCCATTGGTTTTGTACACACATGGTGATACCATTTGAACAGTGTTGGTAGCAAGCTTTACTACTATTCAAATCCATTCAAATGCATAGAGGGATCCATTGATTCACCACTTAGAAGTATCCAAACAAGGTTTTGTATTAGCTGTACTACCATTTGGAAAGATCCAAACAAGGTTTTGTATTAGCTGACCTACCATTCAAAACCATTTGGGGGAATCAATACTGTACACAGTTATTTCACCATTCAAAACCACAAAAGCGAATGGTTTCAAATGGTGCACTAATTTGTATGAAAAAAGTACCAAAAGTAGGAGGGTTAATACGATTAATATCGTCGAACATAAGACCAACAAAAAAGTCTCGGGTTTCTGGTCATAAGTCGATTTCAAAATCGGTGCGGTGACACTTTTTTTTTTTGCCACCCAGTGAAATACGTGATACATGTATATGCGGTTATTGGAATCGGACCAAATTTCCCATACACAAAGTATTGTGGCTGACAGAGGTCACACAAATCGGGCAAACGTTCTTACCCCTGTGTGAAAAAAAGTTGTTTAAAACACAGCGCGGCAGAATTCCAATTGATGCAGCAGTTTTGGCTGCAATTGGACGTGGTCTGCAGAGACTAGAAACCGGAGTCCTTTGTGGCCTAAGCGAGCAAGAGAGGTTATTCCTAAATAACGGCTTCCTTTGTAATCAGCAGTGGTTAGAACTAGATAAATGTGAGTTAGGAACATTTTAGAGGGAAGATTACAGCAAAGCTTTCATGACAAAAGAAATATATTTATTTTGAAATTTAGCGACATTCATCTGAATGAAAATATATATACTATATAATGAATGAAAAAGCATGTACAGTATCATAATTGAGTGCATCCCATGATTGCACAAGTGTGTCAAAAGTGAATGGATTAAGGCCCTGTGAAATAATTTATTTGTTGATTGGCCTAGTCTGACCTCCATGATTGGATCCGACCTGTTTACTTTTATTTATTTTTATTTTTATTTTTTTTAAATTTTGTGTGTGTGTGTGTGTGTGTGTGTGTGAAATAACTGGTCCAATAATTTTTCAAATTGACTGCACAGTTGTCATGTCTTCCTCCCATATTTACTGCAATTCACTGGCAAATTTACAACCACCGTTTTTTTTCTCCGAAAATAAGATGTGTCTTGTCAAGGGAGAACAAATTAAAAAATAAAACAAAATCTCTAGACATGATTTCTGTTTTATAGAAAGGACGATCACCAATTAAATTGTTTACGTGGCCGAAACACAAAACTTTAAGATTAAGTATATTCATTTATATGGGTGAGTAATCTTGAATATTTAATTTTTGAAACAAAGTTATGAGTTGTAAATATACCAAGTATATGGACCCAGACTGCTGGTTCAGATGTTGGGTCTTGTTATGAGGTGTTTTTTTTTCTAGTTTGGTTAAAATGAAGTAAGCAGTTTAGTCGAACTGAATCATCGAGGTTAAACCAGCTGGTTAGGTTATCTGGATAAGTTAAACAATTTGGTCACCGGTAAAGTTAATGCTAACTGGTTAAATGGAAGGTACAACATTGGTAATGTCTGTAAAACGTACTTCTGTGACTAGATGATGCATGATTTAAACAACCAATTTGTGAAAGCTTCAGAGTCTAAGTTCTGAGTAATGTATATAAGAAACACTTTTTGAAAATGTGAATATTTTTACCCATTTTCTCTGAAATCATCGCACTTCAGACTGAAATAATTTTGCAAGATGACAGGTACTTTTTTCCAACTTCAGCCTTCAGATAATAATTTGGTAATTTTATAATTGGGCTATTACCAATGTTGTACTTTCCCTTTAACTAAAAACAACTGGTTAATTTCTTTTTTTAAACCTGACTAATTTAAGACTGGTTTACTGTGTGTTCATACTGGTTATTAAGTAAGACCAACTGGTTAAGTGAAATAAACAGTTAAACGGGTAAACAGACAGGAGTTTTTAATTAAGATTTTAAAAGATTAATAACTTTAAAAAAATTAAATAAAAGTAAACATTTTACACATGAAACGTCCCACATGTTGAGGCGTATTATTTGAATCTTGCCAAGAGGCAGTTTGTCCGTAGAAGGAAGCCTCCCCGTGTCAAGGTCTTGGTCACCTTGGTTTCAGTATCAGGAATATAAGCTAGTTACTTTTAATGGATCTTTTGTACTTAAAAAGTATAGAGCGCATGCATTCGCCACCATGATCAAGGTCAACAATGTGAATGCACAGCCAATGAAAAAAACACTTTCTTTTGACCTCAGCGAGGGCGCCTTTATTAGGCCATGTAAAAAAAGATATCGTTGATTGTCCTTGCCCGACCTCTGTACTTGATAAGGTCCTCCCTACAAATTTGTTTAATTTCTTTCAATATTTATTCAGAAATTTACTTACTAGTAAAAAAAAAATGCATTGTTCGTATCATTTTCATGTCCCATATTTACCACAAGTAGAACGCAAACTTATCTAGAGAATTTTACTCCTTCCCACCCCCCCAAAAAAAAAAATTAATAAATAATTTTTTTTTTAAATATATATATATAAATATAATAGTTACATTTCTAAGACATCTTTGTTGTTGTAATGGGGAAACATTATTAAACATAAGAATATTAATCTCCCTCCTACATTGTACCTTAAGGGGATAAATTCATCATGATCAGAGCAGACTTTCGACAGGGCATTGAATTTCAATATTATGCAGCTACTGGCTCATTACTTATGCAGCAGCCACGGTTATCACGCCCGCGGGGTGCTATTTTCAGTCTGAGTTGATCTAAAACGAGGACACCGATTTCCATGCACTGTCAAAAGTCATCTCTGATCGTGACGATCTGGTCCCTTTAACTGGTTTTTGTTTCTGAAAGGACGATCACCGTTTGTTTTTTACATGGCATCATTTTGTTTTTGTTAATTAATTTTTTTAATTAATATTGTCTTATTTTATATCACCTTTTGGATGAATACATGATACGGCTAAAACATTTACTCAGCCTGCATGTGTGTGTTAAATCAACACTTGTATGCCAAATCAACACTTGTATGCCTGGTTATGTTTTGTTTTTTCCTATGCTGTTTTGTATTAGTAGTTTAAGCAAATTCTGTGTCTGCGTAACAATGTTATTCATGAAGGGGACAGTATCGTCACGATCAGAGCAGACATTTCATCAGGGCATGGATTTGGTGTCCTAGTTTAAGATGAACACAGTGACTGAAAATGACTGGCTCATTTATGCGGCAGCAACGGTAATACGACCTCATCATGTGGGGTATTATTTTCAGTCACTGAGTTAATCTAAAACTAGCGCTCCGATTCCATGCCCTGTTGATCGTGATGATACTGCCCCTTTAAAGATGTATCGCCGGTGTTTCTTCACTGTTTTTCATAAACAAAATCTGTTTTCGTCGGAATACTGTTTATATCCTTTTTACAAAGGAAAAAAATGCTTTGAAGTACGATATTTCACACAATATAGTTCAGGGAAGTTCGGTTTAGCAGTAATTATGTGTCCAACTGAATTGATGGCGCGACCCCAAATAATTTATTTTTGCATCATTTACTGCGAGACCATCCTTCTCATGACTATTTTGAGAAATAGGTCATTTTAAGGCAATTGTTTTCGTTTCCTCATGTTAAATAGTGTTCTGATGAAAAAAAAGAGAATTTCAGAAAATTGACTGTTAAAAAGCAAAAAAAAACAAAAAAACATGGGCAATACAGAGTAACATGACTGTAAAACATGATGCAGGTAAAAGCACATGCATCGCAACAGTATTCAATTCTAAAAATCTAATATTGTTATACCTGTGAAGATTCTAATTCCCAGGTTGAATGAATACCAAAATGATATATTATTGTCTTTTGAGTTCAAAGTGTCTGAAATGGGGGGGGGGGGGAGGATTCTTACACAGAAGCAATTTATTGGTTGATTTGTAAACTTTTTACAGTATTTTCAGAGTTAGCATGGTACATATAACCTCAAGGAACCATTGCACACGTTTTTTTTTTTAATATTGGCTAAGGGATGTGACAGCTGGATGTCTGTATTGATGTATACAAAGTGTTACAGATAATAGAAAAGTTAAGAAGCTAACTGTCTGTATAACCTTGTAAATAGTATATATATGAGTGTAACCACATGGGTTGCTGTTATTTAAACAAAGACTGTCGTAGCAGGCTACACAGCAATTGATTTGAAAAGTTTTAACCCTGTGAAATTGTAACATAACTTCGTTACCAACTACAAACATGTACCATAGATTGTGAGTTTTGTAAATGTATAATTGGTATAAATTAACGTGTGCAAACGTATATGATTAATTATTCAGTAACTTATTCTTAATCACAGCTGTCGAATGTTTTATTGTTTGTAAACCTGAAGGTTTTTAGGTTTTAGAGGTAATATTTGTTATAGAGACAGGTTTTTAAACATTCTAACAACTCGAGTATTTAATTATACAATAGTAATAATTACTAAGAAGACGACACTGTACACCTTTGGTAATTGCCAGAAATTATTTATCAAACTTTGAGATTGATTTATATTTGGTGGAAAAGTTTGGTCGCAAGTCATCCTAGGTACCTAACCCCCTAGACATTTTGGCTAGGAACCATCCCAAATCCTACAAAATCTGTCAACGTGCAGTAAAATGGTACACCAGTTGATGGAATTGGTACAGTAGCAAATGCAAAGCATCCATGGCTT
The DNA here is from genome assembly GCA_029582265.1 of Zoroaster sp. YZ-2022. Classification (NCBI taxonomy): domain Eukaryota; kingdom Metazoa; phylum Echinodermata; class Asteroidea; order Forcipulatida; family Zoroasteridae; genus Zoroaster; species Zoroaster sp. YZ-2022. Next base: position 20,087,234 of record CM055822.1, on the reverse strand, counting down.
GGCTATACACAGTCCTGAATCCAACAAAAGCAGCTGGTGGAGTTTGATGGATTTGGTACACATGGCTACATGCTCCATTCGCTGGGCTATACTGTGGAGCACTGAATCCATCAAAACCCAGGCAAAACCAGAAGGATTTGAGATTTGAGATGCATATTCCGTGTGTTTTGCAGTTTCTGTTATTTATTATTATTTTATATATCTATTTGGTAATAAAACCAAGGATTACTCAAAAGAGCACATACCACTGTAGCTCACAAGCTTGAAAAAACATGTACATTTTTTTTCTTGTAGAAAGGAAATAAATTACTTTCAGATGAAATATTTCACAAACTAATTAACAAAGGCATTATTAACCCTCCTACAATCGGTGTAATTTTTGAAACAACCCATTCAGGCCACTCCAAGCCATTAGCTGTTGCCAGTGGCCTCCTATGGTTACCCTTCTGTGCACTGTCACACCACTGAGATTACAGGGTAAAGTGGTCTCTCATCGATACATTGCAGGCCATACTAACCCTCCTACAATCAGTGTAATTTTTGAAACAACTCATTCAGGCCACTCCAAGCCATTAGCTGTTGCTCGTGGCCTCCTATGGTTACCCTTCTGTGCACTGTCACACCACTGAGATTGCAGGGTAAGGTGGTCTCTCATCGATACATTGCAGGCCATACTAATATGTTCAAACATTTACAGTGGCCTTGGGTGGCACACAGTTGATTTTGTAAGATTACATGTACTTGGAAAGGACAGCAGGCTTGTACATGTATGTACTGAAGGTTGCTTAAGAATAGAATTTTGTGGATCGGAGTGGCCTCCATGTGTAGGAGGGTTAAAAGCCACTGTACCTTATTGGTAATCCCGAAAAACCTAAATGATCACGGTTTTACATAAAACTTCTTTTGGTGTAAAGTTGATAATGGAATATTTTTGTCTCGGGTTATACCATTGTAGTAAAATTACTGAAGTAATTTCCAAAAAGAATTTCTGTCATGAGGAGACTGAACTTCCATGTTATAAGCACAAACAATCTGAGTGTATTTTCACATTTTTCTCGTTAACATCTTAACGAAATAAGCTGAAACTTTCACAGGTTGGTTTTGACATGTCTTCAATATTAGGCCGAGTAAAAAAACAAAACATGTTTAGCGTCTGGGTTTCTGAAAAAAAAGGAAGGAGGAGGGGCTTTTTATTGTTTATTTTATTAATACTGAACAAACTATTTAATAAAACCACAGTAAACATGTTCAATGTCTTGTCCAACATGTTTCTTTCATTATTGTGTGTTTGAACAGTGGAAAAACCAATGGTTGTTCGAAATTTAAAAAAAGAATGGCGGCCATCTTGAAAATAAAAAATAAAAAATAAAATGCCCCTCCTCCTTTCTTTTTTTCAGAAACCCGGACGCTAAACATGTTTTTTTTTACTCGGCCTTATTAAGTATGGATGCAATTACAGACATTTTACCATAAGTGCATACAGGCTTTGACAACGCTTGAATGAATGGATGACATTGTGACATAAATTCATTCAAACATGTAATAACTATTCACTATGCTCCTGTCGATTATTTGTGAAATAACGTTTTTTGAAGTTATCCATTTCCTTTCTACTGAGAGAAGAGCAATATTCAGATTTAAACCAAAAACCGTTTGTTATATTGAAGATTAAAACGGATTATGCATCTTGAATGAGCAGAAAATAAAAATATAAAATGTACCTGGAGTATTATTTTTTGTCAAAATGTTTTAATAAACTTTAAACAAAAAAAATCAGGAACATGTTTAACAAAATTTGCATGCTGGACAAATCCAGTGAGGCAAACGTATATTTATAAATATACTGAACAGCAAAAGAAACGCAAGTCCGAGGTCTTGTCAAGTTTTCAAACAGAAGACAAACCATTTTGATTCTAATCACTCATTTAATGAAAAATGCTTTCAATTTGTGAGCTGAAAGTGACTGTTGAAATTGCATTGCAAGATTTTCACATTCAACAGTCACTTTCAGCTCACAAATTGAAAGCATTTTTCATTAAATGAGTGATTAGAATCAAAATGGTTTGTCTTCTGTTTGAAAACTTGACAAGACCTCGGACTTGCGTTTCTTTTGCTGTTCAGTATATTTATAAGTTCATACTGCATATGACATAAAACACAATAAAGGGGGCCACTTTCCTACCGTCACGTTAGCAGTTTTTCTAATGGTTGTATTTTTTTTTTCAATATCTGAAACCACCCAAAAAGAATTTCAACATTTGAATAGACATGCATGCTTATCCTAAAGATAATTTGAGTTGATTATTACTATTATTTTTTTAATTACCCTAAAATTTTCATCAATAAATGGACGGAAAAGTGAGGTAACTTTTTCCGTCCAATTTTTATGGAAATTTGAGGATAAAAAAAATTTATAAAAAAATTAAAAAATAAAATAAATCAACTCATTGCCAAATTAGTTCTAGTATAAGCCTGCATGTCCATTCACATGTTGAAACACTTTTTGGTCGGTTTCGGGTACTTAAAAATAAGTAACAACCATTGGAAAAACTGCTAACGTGACGGATGCAAAGTGGCCCCCTTTATTGTGTTCTATGTATACACGCAACACGTAAACACGTTTTGCAGTACACGAGTCAGTAATCACACAACAATGTATGGCTTTTGTATGCATTCATTATTGTGTGCTAGGCGTATTGCGTAACACTGAACACTGATAAATACACGTCAACAGAAGATCGTTACTGACAATGTAATTGTGTTCTAACGTCAGAAATGACAGTTTATTTGCCTGTTCGGATTGGTGTACACAACTTCTTTTTTGTTTGAATGCACATGGATACATTTTACCAAATGTGTACTGGTATTTAGAGTAGAAGTTTATTATCCTACACGAAGTGTGTACTCAACGATCTCTATATTACTGACCGGTGAGAGGGTCATGCAGCCGATGAATACCATGTTACCACTGTCATAAACCATGCATTGTAGTACTAAATAGAGGCAGTCAGCCTCTCCTTTGTATGTGCATTCCTTGTGCATTCCCGTTGTAGTAAAATTGTCCAACGGTGACTGCACTAATTTATTGAGCACCAATGGGCCAACAATTCTATCCAGTCAGTTATAGAGGTCAGTAACCTCACAGCCCTCTATCGGTGAAATTACACCCAGTGTCTTGATGATTGTCAAGTGAGCGTTGTGCGTCCATTTCAGCGTGTATGTTACGGTACTATGTGTGTACTTCTGCCAGCCAATGAATCACGGGTACGCCCATCAACTGCAAAAAACACAGCGCACTTTCGTTGCCCTATCCATCAACAGTGACCAAACAACATGTACCCTCTATGGTGTGAATACCGCACCGTGCATGAGCCGTAGGTTATAGATTGCCGTGGCTGTCCTCGTAATAGATGCATCATTCTAGATTATTACACGACCAGCTTTGTTTATGGGATAGACTTCTGGTTATAGTTACTTATAAGTTATAGTGAATCTACAAATAGGCCTGTTATGATAGGTCATTCTTGTTACCCACTGAGATTGAAATCATGTTGTCATTGTGGACAAAAAACATGCAGTCTCCCTTTCAGTGTGCCCCTGTACACCGATATCTATTATTAGGCTATACTGATTGGTTAGAGGTAATAGGCGCCTACGTTGAAGCCACAGAGCTGCCATGTTGCTCCTCTGTCTAACCACACAAATACTAACAAGAACTGCCCTCTCCATTGTAGGTGTGTTCCATTTGTATAGGTAGTAGTAAAATGGCTATGCGGTGGCCATATGGGCTTAACCACCATCACTTCTGGGCGCGTTTTCGCGACCGTAACCAGAAACATGTTTGTGCTTCGGTCATTGGTTAACCGTTTTCGCGAGTTCGGTTGTGCTACGATGACGTCATTGTTCTGACCAAACGTGAACCAAAGATTGTGATCGGTTACGCTTGGTTTCAAGATGGCGGATTGTAAAAAGTAACGAAAGTTTTGTTAATTATTTGTTAAAACATGATGGAATGATTGTTCGTACACAAGCGCATATTCCAAGTTTATTACTAGAACTCACGAGTAAGTTTGACAACATTTTAATTACACCGTATATTTTGAGAAACGTTGATGATTGAACACGTCGCAAACTGAAAACAATTTTCTGGTTACGTTCGTGCTTTCGCGTAGCTATGCCGTCTTGTTTCTGGTCAAGGATATGACGTCAGAAACAAGTTTCTGGTTAGGGTCGCGAAAACGCGCCCCAGTATATAAAGATCAGTAGATTGTATCAGTCTGTTATTAGCCAATAACATCACAGGATGTATTCAGGGGCGAAGCTACGGTGGCTGTAAAGGGGGCGGATACTAATAAACAAAAGGGAAAAAACTTGGATCCGAACAAAGGAGAAGTTTATTGTAGCGTTGTTTATTTGTCATGGGAATTAAATTGTCCTTCACTGATGATGCTTTGCACTATATACTCAACTGTCTATAGAATAACCAGGTTATCAAATTGTAGAAGTATTATCTGAAAAACACACTTAGTGGACAATTATCAATCATTACTTTTATCTTAGAGAAAGCATTTATTATTATGGCAAATATACCGAATGTTGCCGTTCGACAGTTTTTTATAAGATGTAATATTGTCATCTTTTTCTCAAGAGAGTTGTGATGAAATAGGTTACAGGTTATTCTTTAAGATTATTTCTTGAAAACTCGATGGTTGACATCAACGCCCGTTACCAAATACTGATGTTTATATTTGATATATACTACTCAAAACAATTTAGGGAACACCGGATTTTTAACATCAAATAGGTTTGAAATGTTCCATGAACCGGGATTTTCATTTGCAACCCCCTCTCTCTTTCAGTTGTCATGTCATGAAATGTGTAATCACTACATGCATCCTTTATCATTGTGCAGTTGTTTCTCATCAATTCTGTGAAACATTGTGTTTATCTGAAGTAAATGATCTTGCTTTAACTGCGATTATTCCGGTGTTCCCTAAATTGTTTTGAGTAGTATAATTGTTCAAAGCTTCTCGTCATAAAACAAACAAAAAGCAAGCAGGGGACGATTACAAAGAGCTGCTTACCAGAAAAATTTGCTTAGCAGATTTTCTTTGGTTACCAGCCAAACTTTCATACAAAATGTATACATTGTGGCTGGTAGCCTGCTTTATATTGCTTAGCACAAATACTTGCTTAGCAAAATTCTCTGCTTAGAAGCTCTGTGAAATTGGGCCCTTGGTACTTGTTCCCATATCCCCCATGCCCAGGTTGTCCGTAATGTAAGCCACTGGCTACCGAGAATACACCCATCACAACTTCTAAGTTCCCCCTGATATTTTTTTTAGAATATCTCAACAAGTATTGCATTAATTTTAAAAATTCAAAAAGCAAATGACAGAATGACATGTTCTACACAGCTCGTAATGAAATGGTTGAAATTCAATCATGCATGCACAATTGACAGTGATTTGAATGAAAATTCAGCTGAAAAAAAAGTTGCAGTACAAAGCATTGCTTCAATGGCATGTTACACATGTAGTTTTCTGTATAGAACTCATGCATCAATAACAATGGTATTGATGGCTGTTTCATAATAAGAAAAGAATATTCAAAGAGCAACATGCAACATGCATGTCCATTGTTTTAGAAGGGTAGAGCAAGAGTTTACTATGGAATTGGTCCTCCATTATTCTCCATAACTGAGTTCTTACAGAAAACTACATGTGTAATATGTATTGGGGGAACTTAGAAGTTGTGATGGGTGTATTTTAAACACTGCCCTAAAGATTGGTTGATACATTTTCTGTGTAGTTCAAAGTATTTGTGATGTCATTTTGTGATAAGGCTCTTTCCCGACCTAGGACGGAAACGGTCATGATTGCACCTCCCCTTCAAGGCCACTATAAACATGTCAAATGAATAAAATGATCAGATCTACAACTTATATTGGAGTCAAAATGAGTATCATTACAAACATCTCTTTAAATATTTACGTCTGAAATGTTGTAAATTTTAATAAAATAATTCATTTGTTTGTTTTTTCTGAATGAAAATCTGATGGCAGATCAAACTAATTCTACATTGACAAATATGAGAAATGTCAGAAATACCTATATAGTTTCTAAAACTTGTAATTTTAATAAAATAAGTCATTTGTTTTTTTCTGAATGAAAATCTGATGGCAGATCAAACTAATTCTACATTGACAAATATGAGAAATGTCAGAAATACCTATATTGTTTCTAAAAGTTGTAATTTTAATAAAATAAGTCATTTGTTTTTTTCTGAATGAAAATCTGATGGCAGATCAAACTAATTCTACATTGACAAATATGAGAAATGTCAGAAATACCTATATTGTTTCTAAAAGTTGTAATTTTAATAAAATAAGTCATTTGTTTTTTTCTGAATGAAAATCTGATGGCAGATCAAACTAATTCTATATTGACAAATGTGAGAAATACCTATATAGTTTCTAACAATATTAATACTCGATAAGTGTGAACTCACGTAAGTCTACCATCCTTTTACCAAAAGTGGGCTTGACCGCTAAAAATCAGAATCAATCAAACAATGATGCCCGGTATTAAGAAATATTCAAGTATGACTAAAGTATAACGCCACCGAAGTGTTTGTCATGATTCTTTAATTAACCCTATAACTCCCTAGGCCCACTTGCTTACACATATCCTGAATCCTTCCTAACTCCCTAGGCCCATTTGCTTACACATAACCTGAATCCTTCCTAACTCCCTAGGCCCATTTGCTTACACATATCCTGAATCCTTCCTAACTCCCTAGGCCCATTTGCTTACACATAACCTGAATCCTTCCTAACTCCCTAGGCCCACTTGCTTACACATATCCTGAATCCTTCCTAACTCCCTAGGCCCACTTGCTTACACATATCCTGAATCCTTCCTAACTCCCTAGGCCCACTTGCTTACACATATCCTGAATCCTTCCTAACTCCCTAGGCCCACTTGCTTACACATATCCTGAATCCTTCCTAACTCCCTAGGCCCACTTGCTTACACATATCCTGAATCCTTCCTAACTCCCTAGGCCCATTTGCTTACACATATCCTGAATCCTTCCTAACTCCCTAGGCCCACTTGCTTACACATATCCTGAATCCTTCATAACTCCCTAGGCCCACTTGCTTACACATATCCTGAATCCTTCCTAACTCCCTAGGCCCATTTGCTTACACATAACCTGAATCCTTCCTAACTCCCTAGGCCCATTTGCTTACACATAACCTGAATCCTCCCTAACTCCCTAGGCCCACTTGCTTACACATATCCTGAATCCTTCCTAACTCCCTAGGCCCATTTGCTTACACATAACCTGAATCCTTCATAACTCCCTAGGCCCATTTGCTTACACATAACCTGAATCCTTCATAACTCCCTAGGCCCATTTGCTTACACATATCCTGAATCCTTCCTAACTCCCTAGGCCCATTTGCTTACACATATCCTGAATCCTTCCTAACTCCCTAGGCCCATTTGCTTACACATAACCTGAATCCTTCATAACTCCCTAGGCCCACTTGCTTACACATATCCTGAATCCTTCCTAACTCCCTAGGCCCATTTGCTTACACATAACCTGAATCCTTCATAACTCCCTAGGCCCATTTGCTTACACATAACCTGAATCCTTCATAACTCCCTAGGCCCATTTGCTTACACATATCCTGAATCCTTCCTAACTCCCTAGGCCCATTTGCTTACACATATCCTGAATCCTTCCTAACTCCCTAGGCCCACTTGCTTACACATATCCTGAATCCTTCCTAACTCCCTAGGCCTACTTGCTTACACATATCCTGAATCCTTCCTAACTCCCTAGGCCCACTTGCTTACACATATCCTGAATCCTTCCTAACTCCCTAGGCCTGCTTACACATATCCTGAATCCTTCCTAACTCCCTAGGCCCATTTGCTTACACATATCCTGAATCCTTCCTAACTCCCTAGGCCTACTTGCTTACACATATCCTGAATCCTTCCTAACTCCCTAGGCCCATTTGCTTACACATATCCTGAATCCTTCCTAACTCCCTAGGCCTACTTGCTTACACATAACCTGAATCCTTCCTAACTCCCTAGGCCCATTTGCTTACACATATCCTGAATCCTTCCTAACTCCCTAGGCCCATTTGCTTACACATAACCTGAATCCTTCCTAACTCCCTAGGCCCACTTGCTTACACATATCCTGAATCCTTCCTAACTCCCTAGGCCCACTTGCTTACACATATCCTGAATCCTTCCTAACTCCCTAGGCCTACTTGCTTACACATATCCTGAATCCTTCCTAACTCCCTAGGCCCATTTGCTTACACATATCCTGAATCCTTCCTAACTCCCTAGGCCCACTTGCTTACACATATCCTGAATCCTTCCTAACTCCCTAGGCCCATTTGCTTACACATATCCTGAATCATTCCTAACTCCCTAGGCCCACTTGCTTACACATATCCTGAATCCTTCCTAACTCCCTAGGCCCACTTGCTTACACATATCCTGAATCCTTCCTAACTCCCTAGGCCCATTTGCTTACACATATCCTGAATCCTTCCTAACTCCCTAGGCCCATTTGCTTACACATATCCTGAATCCTTCCTAACTCCCTAGGCCCACTTGCTTACACATATCCTGAATCCTTCCTAACTCCCTAGGCCCACTTGCTTACACATATCCTGAATCCTTCATAACTCCCTAGGCCCACTTGCTTACACATATCCTGAATCCTTCCTAACTCCCTAGGCCCATTTGCTTACACATAACCTGAATCCTTCCTAACTCCCTAGGCCCATTTGCTTACACATAACCTGAATCCTCCCTAACTCCCTAGGCCCACTTGCTTACACATATCCTGAATCCTTCCTAACTCCCTAGGCCCATTTGCTTACACATAACCTGAATCCTTCATAACTCCCTAGGCCCATTTGCTTACACATAACCTGAATCCTTCATAACTCCTAGGCCCATTTGCTTACACATATCCTGAATCCTTCCCTAACTCCCTAGGCCCATTTGCTTACACATATCCTGAATCCTTCCTAACTCCCTAGGCCCATTTGCTTACACATAACCTGAATCCTTCATAACTCCCTAGGCCCACTTGCTTACACATATCCTGAATCCTTCCTAACTCCCTAGGCCCATTTGCTTACACATAACCTGAATCCTTCATAACTCCCTAGGCCCATTTGCTTACACATAACCTGAATCCTTCATAACTCCCTAGGCCCATTTGCTTACACATATCCTGAATCCTTCCTAACTCCCTAGGCCCATTTGCTTACACATATCCTGAATCCTTCCTAACTCCCTAGGCCCACTTGCTTACACATATCCTGAATCCTTCCTAACTCCCTAGGCCTACTTGCTTACACATATCCTGAATCCTTCCTAACTCCCTAGGCCCACTTGCTTACACATATCCTGAATCCTTCCTAACTCCCTAGGCCTACTTGCTTACACATATCCTGAATCCTTCCTAACTCCCTAGGCCCATTTGCTTACACATATCCTGAATCCTTCCTAACTCCCTAGGCCTACTTGCTTACACATATCCTGAATCCTTCCTAACTCCCTAGGCCCATTTGCTTACACATATCCTGAATCCTTCCTAACTCCCTAGGCCCACTTGCTTACACATATCCTGAATCCTTCCTAACTCCCTAGGCCCACTTGCTTACACATATCCTGAATCCTTCCTAACTCCCTAGGCCCATTTGCTTACACATATCCTGAATCCTTCCTAACTCCCTAGGCCCATTTGCTTACACATATCCTGAATCCTTCCTAACTCCCTAGGCCCATTTGCTTACACATATCCTGAATCCTTCATAACTCCCTAGGCCCACTTGCTTACACATATCCTGAATCCTTCATAACTCCCTAGGCCCACTTGCTTACACATATCCTGAATCCTTCCTAACTCCCTAGGCCCATTTGCTTACACATAACCTGAATCCTTCCTAACTCCCTAGGCCCATTTGCTTACACATAACCTGAATCCTCCCTAACTCCCTAGGCCCACTTGCTTACACATATCCTGAATCCTTCCTAACTCCCTAGGCCCGTTTGCTTACACATAACCTGAATCCTTCATAACTCCCTAGGCCCATTTGCTTACACATAACCTGAATCCTTCATAACTCCCTAGGCCCATTTGCTTACACATATCCTGAATCCTTCCTAACTCCCTAGGCCCATTTGCTTACACATATCCTGAATCCTTCCTAACTCCCTAGGCCCATTTGCTTACACATAACCTGAATCCTTCATAACTCCCTAGGCCCACTTGCTTACACATATCCTGAATCCTTCCTAACTCCCTAGGCCCATTTGCTTACACATAACCTGAATCCTTCATAACTCCCTAGGCCCATTTGCTTACACATAACCTGAATCCTTCATAACTCCCTAGGCCCATTTGCTTACACATATCCTGAATCCTTCCTAACTCCCTAGGCCCATTTGCTTACACATATCCTGAATCCTTCCTAACTCCCTAGGCCCATTTGCTTACACATAACCTGAATCCTTCCTAACTCCCTAGGCCCATTTGCTTACACATATCCTGAATCCTTCCTAACTCCCTAGGCCCATTTGCTTACACATAACCTGAATTCTTCCTAACTCCCTAGGCCCATTTGCTTACACATAACCTGAATCCTTCCTAACTCCCTAGGCCCATTTGCTTACACATAACCTGAATCCTTCCTAACTCCCTAGGCCCATTTGCTTACACATATCCTGAATCCTTCCTAACTCCCTAGGCCCACTTGCTTACACATAACCTGAATCCTTCCTAACTCCCTAGGCCCACTTGCTTACACATAACCTGAATCCTTCCTAACTCCCTAGGCCCACTTGCTTACACATAACCTGAATCCTTCCTAACTCCCTAGGCCCACTTGCTTACACATATCCTGAATCCTTCCTAACTCCCTAGGCCCATTTGCTTACACATAACCTGAATCCTCTAAAATCCTTCAGTAGTAAAGCAAGCACATGACATGTATGCACACATGTGTTTCTAATCTGTGATACATGTACATGGCCAGGGACCCTCCCTGCATGCATGGAGCAATAAACAGTGTCCACTGACCCAAGCACTGACCTTGTAATCACTACAACAAACATGGATGTACATGTACCATGGAAAGGCAAGTATGCCTAATAACCTCAATCCTCCAAAATCCTTCACTTTAGCCGGCAAAGAGCATGTAACCCTCAATCCTTCAAAATCCTTCACTTTAGCAAAGAGGATTTTGGAGGATTTGGGAAGGTTAGGGTTAACTGATCAATGTTTGGCCCACTTTTGTCTTTCACCTTCCAACCTCCTCCCTCCACCCAGGGGTGGATCCATGGTCTTGAAACAGAGGGTGACACGTCAAAAAAGGGGACACACCCCCAAAAGGGGTGCTACGCAAGACACACAACAGAGGCCGCACCAATCGGGCACTACCCCCTATGTGATAAAGTCGTTTAAAACACAGCATGACAGAATTCCAAACGACCCAGCAATTTTGGCTGCAATTGGACATCGTTTCATATTCAAAGCACAACAACAACAAAATAAGAAAACTAAAAATGCCAACGTGCGGGTCTGAGGCGACAAGCCCGGAGACCAGACACCGGATTTTTTAGTCCTAACCTTATATACCCTAAGAGAGAGAGAGAGAGACTACCTTCACACCGAATACTTTCTTGTCCACTTTCTTCGTTCCTTTCTTTTGTATGTGCGTCCCAGTAGTGTTCATGCGTTTTGCACGTACGTACGACTGTCATTAAGGTCTTGGCCAATGAAAAGCTCTGCTTTGCTGACTCCGCCCCAAGCTCCAACCCCCTCCGACCGTCGATGTCTATAGAATTTCACAATGAGTCCGGTAGCCGATTGTTCAATTTCATTTCACTCGTGGATTTGCAACAATGGAGATTAACAACACACTGCCTAAGTACTTCAATGGTTGTCTGATCTGACACTAAGAACTATTATGTATCAGTGACGGATCCCAGGGGCGTTTTTGAAACAGTTCCCATAAGGTACAAATCTTGTGGTTTCCGTCCCTTCCAAGCCTCCCACATTACTAAGAACCATGAAAGATAAGATAAAATGTACATCTTGGCACTTACAATTTAAACATTTTGTTAATAATATTCATGCATACCCGTACAGAAGGGGGTAGAAAAGTTTGAAATATAGCCTATATTGAAACTGGTGGGATTTTAAGTGGCGGCTTTTTCAATATTTCTTTTTCGATTTTCGTTTTGAAAAAATGAATCTGAACTTCGACTATTGTGGGAATTTGGGGGTGCGTACGCATGCCCGGTACCCCTGCGGGTAGGCCTAAGTTTATTTAAATATATAATAGCACGATTACTTGTTGTCTATTCCGTAGGCCTACGTCTTATTCTATTGCCGGATTCAGGTTCTGGTGTTGGCAACATAATGTGGGTTCGAATCACGGCCGTGACACTTGTGTCCTTGAGCAAGACACTTAATCATAATTGCTTCTCTCCACCCAGGGGTTAAATGGGTACCTGTGAAGGCAGAGTTGGTTTGCTCTATATGCGCTAGAAATGGCAGCAATTGAGCTGTATACTCCCCAGGGAGCTGAGATGGTTTCAGGAACGATTTATGAGCCTTATGAGCCTTATGAGCAGGGATAATAATATAATGCGCCTTGAGCACCACTTAGTTGGTGGATACGTGCGCTATATAAATCCACACATTATTATTATTATTATTATTATTATTATTATTCTATTCTCTTCTTCCAGTCGGCCAGTCCTCATAGTCATAATGAATTTGGTATGATGTATATTTTTATCTGCTATTATTAGACGCAGTTTTGTCTAATTGCTATCAGTGTAATTATTATTACGATGCCATCCCAGAAAGGATCAATTATTTTGTTTGTAATTATTTGTAAATTCCCGTTTACGTGTATCTATGTATGTGGAACCTTGAATTTTTTTCTGAAAATAAAAATAAATTATAATTAAACAGCCTGTAATAAAAAAGTCAGATAACAATCAAAAGCATTTTCGTGGTAGCCTATACCTGCCAATATCCCGATTAATTATTTCTCGTACTCTTCTCCTTAACTTGATCGCGTTTCTTCTGAGATAATGCTGAACGATGTCTTCTTCTGGGTTGGAGTTTTGAATAAAGTAATCCACAGCCAGACCCCATTGGTTCCATGGGCTCTGTATCCCTGACGTCGCTCTGATCATTATTCACAGGTAATCGGACTTGTTTGTGGGCCATGATGAAATGTGTTGGTCTCACAGACGTAGACGTAGACAGGTGTGACACTTCCGCTAATCTAGGATCGGGAGTCTTTTCAAATGGTAAGTCGTCTATACAAAGGTAATATAAAAGACGTACCTAAAGGATCGGGAGTCTTTTCAAATGGTACGTCGTCTATACAAATGTAAAGTAAAGGACTCACAACCTTTAGGTACGTCTTTCAGTTTACATAATCATTATGTAGATGAGTCAATGCAAATTGCTCTCATCTAGGTTAGTGGACGGTGTCACACCTGTCTACGTCTACGAGACCAACACATTTCGCCATGGCCCACAGACAAGTCCGATTACCTGTAAATAATGAAGAGCGACGTCTGATATTAGAGGGATACAGAGCCCATGGAAACCAATGGGGCCTGGTTGTGAATTACGTTATCCAAAACTCCAACCCAGAAGAAGACATTGTGCAGCATTACATTAGAAGAAACGAGGTCCAGTTAAGGAGAAGAGTACGGGAAATGATTAATCGGGATATTGGCAGGTATAGGCTACCACGCAAATGTTTGTGATTTCTATCTGACTTTTTTATTACAGCTGTTTAATTATAATTAATTTTTATTTTCAGGAAAAAAATCAAGGTTCCACACAGATAGATACACATCATCATTGTCATCATTGGTTCCGTCAGTTGCAAACGACTATGGATAACATTTCTTCGGAAAGGCACTTTATACGGTGTGTGATTTACTTATTTAGTGTATTAAACTTTATCAAATCTTTAGTTTATTTAATTATTTGGTTACTATTTTAAATTAATTATTTGCTTAAAATTATAAGTTATGGCTTCCATTTACAAGCCCTCTTGTGACTAATAAGTCCAATTCTAGCAGAACAGGTTCTTCCGCAATATGGGCAAGCGAACATTTGCACTGGATCATTCTTTGTTGTATGATGCTTCCTCTTCCTTCTTTCTCTTCTTTCCTCATTTTCCATCCTGTACTTTTCTTCATACAACGCTAAACCATCATCTACATTTTCTTTCCAAGTCTCTCTGTCACAGGCTATATCTTCCCACGTTTTCAGATCAATCCCAACAGCTGTAAGATATCTTTTGCACGTATCCATAAATCTTAGTTTTGGTCTTCCAGCTGGTCTATTTCCTTGAGCAATTTCACTGTACAGTACAGCTTTTGGAATGCGGGAATCCTCCATCCTACACACGTGTCCAAGCCAGCGAAGCCTACGTTGTTTTATTAGGGTAAACATAGATTGGATACCACTGACTTCCAGGACCTTATTGTTGGTGATCTTATCTTGCCATGTAATATTAAGTATCCTTCGAAGACATCGTAAATGAAATACATAAACAGGAATATACCAATAATTACAAACAAAATTGTTGATCCTTTCTGGGATGGCACAGTAATAATAATTATAGGTAATAATAATAAGGGAATAACATTGTGAGGACCCGGTCTTCACTGTCTGATAATGACCGGCTTGGGGGCTGGCCGCTGTCAACGGACCGAGCCCGCAGCCCCCAAGCCGGTCATTCCCACCACCCCACCACCCCACCACCCCACCACCCCACCACCCCACCACCCCACCACCCCACCACCTCACCACCTCACCACCCCCTGCCCGAGAAAGAATCAATTCAATTAATCCAATCCGATCCAACTCTCCCAAGAAAAAGAAAAAACAACAACAAGACAGGAAAACGTGTGTGGCAAGCAAAAAAAATATGACGCCACCATCACCAGAAAGAGTCCTAACCTCTGAGCCGCAGACAACTCAATGAAGTTGGCATTGTCTTCTTGACGACCTTCGTTGCAAATGAACGGAAGTGAAAGAAATCGAACAATGGCAGACGGGACTCATTGTGAAATTCTATAGACGTCGACGGTCGGAGGGGGTTGGAGCTTGGGGCGGAGTCAGCAAAGCGGAGCTTTTCATTGGCCAAGACCTTAATGACAGTCGTACGTACGTACAAAACGCATGAACACTATTGTCACTTAGAGGACGAAATAGATGAAAATACTAGGATTAGCCGCTTAATTAATGATTAGAATAACAATTCTTCAAGAACCAGGCTTGGGGTCCTATTATGTAATCACACGTGTAGAGTAAAAGCCTTCAAAAATCACATCGCCATCTTCACTGCTTTGGCAAACACAAATTCTTCTGCTGTGATGGTAGTCAAACACAGTAGGCCTACTAGAGTCTATCCGAATCCATGTACAACATAAAACATGAAGAACAAACCCTCAGTCTGGATAAAGTGATTCACCATTGTAGCCCGACCAAGTACACAGGGTTTTAACTATTATATCCCGAGCAGATATTTGAGAATGGGTATGGTACCGTTTACGTTTTATCAGAACCACAATGGAAACGGAAAGAACTTTGAGAAATGTGTTGACCTTTTTTTATTGATAGACCACATTCTTTGGGGGAAAAAATGTAGAATACAACCGCCACTTTTCTATCCAAATATCACAAATATCCCTTTAAAAGCTACGGTGGTACCGGGGGAAAATATGCCGCATTTTAACAAAAGATAATTTGGACAATCCGACATAATGTCGGCTTCCCATCCTCAATTACAAAGAAAGTCGTCACAGTTTATTAGGTTTTGTTTATTGATGAAAAAATGCAATCTACCTAAATGTTGATTTGGCTTTGTCTACAGGAACATAATTTATGGGAATGCTTTTATTATCACATCTGTGTAGTGTCCTCATAAAGCACTCCATAGAAGGTCAAGGGTCAAATAAACCACGTTCAATTGTTACAACAAATGTATAGTCTCACAGTGTCTCTAGTTTGTGCCTCAATTAGACATGGTATAAACATCTAGATTTTACAATCTACACTTGATTAAGAAATTGTTTTTCCAAAGTAGACTAACTAAAATTACATTTTTATAAACTAAAATAGCTCAATGTTCACACAGAGCCTCCTGAGCCCTGGAACTGCACCCCACGCTTTGAGCTCGCTTTGCTCATATAGATTAAGAAATTGTTTTCTAAAATAGACTCAATCAAAATCACATTTTATACGATGAAACTGCTCACAAATGCCCCCACACAGAGCCTCCCGAAAGCACAATTTTCTAGGGGCCCCTAAGAACGAAATGTTTTCTTCATTGTACAATCACCAAGTTGTCTGTATAATACGATAGAAAAGAAGATCAAATCGAAAGAGAAGAAATTGTAGTTATTAAGTGAAGATTGGAAAAAAACAAAAACAAAAACAAAAAACATGTTAACACATTAATTTGTACAATATAATTCCCCTGTGGTCGAGTTTGTTAAAGTCACTGATTTGTGTAAGCGTTTGTTTATGGTGTAGGCCAAAGACTTATATTAACAAAAGGGAACAGTGGGTTGGCGGTTACTGTTTGCAAATGTGCTCTGTTGAAAAATGAGATGTCTACACAAGTCTAACAACAAAAGGGAGCAAAAGAGTGGAACAATAGGAGGTCCTCGGTTTAAACCATAAACATGTTTGGGGTGTGGGGTTGAATTCCGTCCTGTAAGTTTTTAGAGTGTGTTATTAAGTAAATAAAGTTAAGGCATA
This sequence comes from Zoroaster sp. YZ-2022, assembly GCA_029582265.1. Lineage (NCBI taxonomy): Eukaryota > Metazoa > Echinodermata > Asteroidea > Forcipulatida > Zoroasteridae > Zoroaster > Zoroaster sp. YZ-2022. The sequence goes on along the minus strand of CM055822.1, from coordinate 20,070,371 downwards.
CGATCAATAAGTTGTTTGGTTTTTAAAAATATTTATATATATATATATATATATATATATAATTTTTTTTTTTTTTTTTAAACTTGAATTCAGGGACCTGATGAAAACATCAATAAAAGATGAAGAGTGGTCCATAGCAAATAAGTTGCAATAAGACAAAAATAAAAAAATGGATCATAAGTAACAACAACGTAAAAACTTGGTTATCATGTGACTGGTGGTCATGGTGTCCAGGAAACCTATAAAAAAAACTACCCTACCAGAGCCCTACCACCTGACTAGGCGTGCCGTTCACCCACACTTTATGGGCCCGGGCCCCGTAGGCTGTCAATTCGCAGGTCACCATCTCCTAGTCAGGCATTAACCTAGCCTACACTACTCCATAACCACCGGTTGAAACAGTTGAAATGTATTGAAATTCATATCCGAGCAATTGAAACTAGAGAAAATCTGTGAAAGATTTGTCAATCTTAAAACGTTAGAGAGTATTAAAGGCGGCACTCATTTTTAGGTTAGATCTCTTTGGTCTTCTGCATTTTTTGTCCCGACTGTTATTTTCAGTTTGGAACAGAATATTATAATTTTCTCTAAGAAATGTGAGCTCTGAAAGAGACAGTATCGTCACGATCAGAGCAGACTTTCAACAGGGCATGGAATCGGTGTCCTTGTTTAAGATGAACACAGTGACTGAAAATTACTTGCTCATTTATGCAGCAGCAACGGTAATATGACATTATTTTCAGTCACTGAGTTAATCTAAAACTAGCAGTCCGATTCCATGCCCTGTTGATTGTGATGATATTTAATACCAATTTGAAATTGTACAAGGTTGCTTTCTTGACTGTTCCTTGATATACTCATGATTTTAATGTACTTGGTCTACCTCATTGTTATATCCACACATTTCTCACATATTTTTCACAGTGCCAGAATGGGTCTCCACGCAATGCCAGATGCTCCGGCTGCGTGCTATATTTGGAGTGTTGTGCACCTTGGTCGGTTTCTCGATAATTTCAACATTCTCATTTTATTATTTTGTCAGCCATAGTGGCGGTGTCAGTGTAATCAAGAGTGGTAAGTTACCGGTGTTATTGTGAGACACCAGATTGTGCAAGTTTTTTGTTAATTTAGGAGCCAAGATGCAAGATAACATTTTATTTTTATTGGAACCTCGCACACTATGAAACCTCAAAGTGTTTAAATAAATTATCGAATTTTGTAACACATTTTCCGAATTTCCACGTGGTTTATTTATTCTTAACTTTTCAGAACGAATATGTTTTATATGATACACGGGGCATAACGGACTCTCCGTTAAATATCTTGTCCCCCAATATTCTGATAACTGTAATTGTGCGGAAATACAATTCATGTTGTAAAGTTAAAGGTAACTTATTACTTATTACTTTAAAAATAGATCGGTTTGGGCCGATTTGACGGTAAAAATAGATTTAAATCTTGAATTGCTGTTTTTTGGGGTTAAAGAAATTTATAAGCTTTCATATGTGACAATGAACGAAAGAAATCCGTCAAGGATTAGTAGCAGTAAAATGAAAACTCAAATGAAAGAAATGCTGGCCTACTGTTTTAATCCTTGCACGAGGGCGTGTGCAGTCTTCGGATAATCAAGCGCATTTTAAATATCGCTTTTATATAATTTCCGATATCTGAATTTCATTTTTAAAAATGTGCTTGTTTAATAACGATAATTATCTTTCAAAATTCGCTTTTTAAATTCTATTGAGCCAAACACGGGCGATACCGGTATATCTTTAACAAGAATCGGACAGATTATTAAAATAACACGTTTTGATCATCCTGAAAATGATTGTCTAAAGTGCTGCCGTCTAAGAGAAAAAAGTATTTGTATGTCGAATTAAAAAACAAACAAATCTTACTTCAAAACAAGTTAGAAACTTGTAAAACGTTAAACACAAAAACCTGTGTAAATGCATGGTTCTTGGGTTCTTAAAAACCCGAGCACCTTTTGTGATGAAACTTTCAAATGTAATTTTTTTTTTTAATTAAAAAAAAGGAGTGTTAAAATTAACGCACGTTTCCAAGTACCGTGTTGTACCTTTTGGGTTACATTTAGGTATGTTTACATGAAGAGCAACTCGGATTTGCTTCAGAATGATTCACTGATGACGTGGGACTAGATTACAATTTAGACCCTTTCACACAGCAATCAAGCCTAATTAGTATATTGATAATTGATCACGTGGCCAACTTCTCTGAGTTAATTAGCTTAATAACCTTTCCCCTCTGTCATTCCTTTGAACATTTTTATAATTTTAATAAGTTTTATAATTTGTTCTTTCAGACGATTTAAGAACAACTTGCATAAACAGAAATATCTCTCCGCCAATCGTTTGCCCCGAGCTGGAAATTCCTGGATTAAGTATGTGTTAAATATTCAAATTTGAAATGATGAAGACATTATCTGTAGAATTTGAAGGAGGTAGGTGTTCTGTATATGTATCTCTTGGTTGTTTTGAAATGTGGATGCATTTTACTAATACAAATGTATTATAAACTGCTGTGAAGGAGAGTGGGGTTGATTTGATTTGGCCGATAACATGTTCTATCCTCCTCTGTTACGGCTCAGTTGGAAGAGCTCCGCCGGAGGATACAAGGTTACAAGGTTGCAGATTCGTTTCTCACTTTATAAAACAAAATCAAATCATCAAGGGAAACTAACTAGGTACATAACTCAATTCGTTGAGTGAACAAATACAAAATGTCAAAAGTGGAACTCGAACCTGCGACCTCTGGATTATTACCATTGTAAATCATAAGCCTGTGTATTTATAAACGCTTGTAAATATGTTTACTTAGACACCTTCTCAAAACTATTCTGGGATAACTTGCGGGGAGATTTCCCTGAAGTTGATTTTTCAACCTGCAAAGTATCCCCAAGCAGTCCAAATATATTGCAGGTAAGTTATAAACGGATTGCGGGTAAATGTGTGAAAATAATTCAGCCACAACGTTTCCACAATGATATACCCTTTGCGGGAAAACAATGATATCCGCCCGAGTCGTCTGTGAAGTTTTTTTTTTCCACAGACACTCAGAAAGCACTGAGTATACAGTGCTATACACACATGTGGAGTGTCGTGGCCGAGCGGTCTAGCTTACCGGACTCAAGTTCTGGTGTTAGCAGCAGAATGTGGGTTCGAAACCCGGCCGTGACACTTGTGTCCTTGAGCAAGACACTTAACCATAATTGCTTCTCTCCACCCAGGGGTTAAATGGGTACCTATATGCGCTGTAATGGCAGCAATTGAGCTGTATACTCCCCAGGGAGCTGAGATGGTTTCAGGAATGATTTATGAGCCTTATGAGCAGGGGTAATAATATAATGCGCCTTGAGCACCACTCAGTTGGTGGATACGTGCGCTATATAAGTCCACACATTATTATTATTATTATTATTATTACATCGGTGTAGGGCAAAAATAAAATCAATTGTTTATCACCCGACACAAGAATTTCACACTATAACAATGATAATAGATTCTTTAACTTACTTTCCTCTCATCTTAAAGTTGTAAAGAATGTACTCAATCTAGAATACCAGACGATGAATCAGGTAGAAAAGTTTATCTTTGCCAAGCAACACAAACAGATGGAGGACGCCACCAACAAGGGAAATCTTCTTATGCAAGATATTGTCAAGAAGGCGCGAACGTACAATGTGACTGTCCGGGAACCCATCATGGATAGCTTGTCTCAACTAGCGGTAATGGTAGGGAACTACTCCTGGTTGCCAGGCGGATACTGGAAGCCAGCCAATTGCTTGCCGAGATGGAAGGTATGATGAGTTTCTTTCAAGATAACAAAGGGGCTGTCCAGGGTGAACATTTTAGCTATTATAAAACCAAAATAATTATACAAAATAAAATTTAATCTCAAGAGAATTTATGTTTCCCATCCTGCGTATATTGTATTTTTTGTATAGTCTTCCTAGACAGCATTTTGGCATAAACAACTTGCAAAGCTTTTGAAAATTGAGGGCGTATTCGTGAAAAGTTCTTCATCCTTGATATTGCATTGAGTAAGACTGGGTACCAGGCTGACATGTGTACACTCTTAAAACTGAAGTGTTGAATCAACCGTGTAAGAGTTCGGTGATTGACAACACTTTATCAAGGTAAATTTAAGTCAAAGAAAGTGTTGAATTAACACAAAGTAAAGGTAAATCTAACTTATTAAATGTTATTCATAGATGCGCAAGCAGTTTAGACAATCTGAATGGACAAAACGTAATCAGGAGGGGGTGTATTAACGGATGGTAAAGACATGGCTTATCAAAATCAGAACAGCGCGTATGCGCCAGCTGTTCGCCACCTGTTTTGTGCACGACACAGATTTGAACCAATCAGAGTGACGAAGACTGGCATCACGCGCCTGACTCGTGTACTTTGGAAGTGTTTCGTGTGTCCCCAAAACGTGAATTTGCTCATTTCTTGGCTTTATTCGACAAAAAATACAAATCTTTACATTTTGAAAACGAAATCGATGCTCGGTCCTTATCGCCCGTAAGCACGCCCAAAACCGGTCATTAATCTGTGGTAAAGACTACGCGACAAACGTTTATTTCTTTAATTCAACACTTTGTTAAAGTTAAATCCATATTTATAAAGTGTTGTCACTCACCGAACTCCTTAAATGTTGATTTAACATTCACTTTTAGAGTCTAGGGTACTTCCTATAAGCTGTATTGTCAATAATGACAGAAACAAAATGTTATCTTTTCTGTCACTTCTTTTCTAGGTTGCAATCATTATCCCTTATCGGAAGCGGTTTTACCATTTGCCAATTATAATCAAATTCCTCACGCCGATGCTTCGACGCCAACTTCTAGAATTTGCATTCTACGTTGTTGAGCAGGTATTAATGCGCTTACAATACACCTTCATCACGCTATATACGGCCATCTTTTTTCTGATTCCCTGTATACTCAATACATAATAATAGTGCCGAATCTCACAATTGTAAGAGACCAGACTATATGTTCCCTGCCAGCCTTGGTTTGGTCACATATATTTGTATGAAAGAAAACAAAATGGCTGAACTATTGACAAGGTCTATTGCCAACACCAATGAACATCACTGCAAATCAAAAAAGATACCATCGTAAAAACCATTCTCCATGCAGGAAAACGGGATTGATTTATTCTCAAGGAAACCTTCTGGCTCATAAACAGTACTCGCCGAGTCGGGGAGGACATCATATTCCCTCCCGTTTTAGCCATTATTATTATTATACATTTCTGGTAATGAAACCAAGGATGCCTCAAAAGCACACTTAAGCACTGTAGCTCGGAAGCCTGAGGAAACCTGTAAACAAGGACGCTTGCTATGTGAACCAGAAACACCGGGGTAAACCCCTGCTCTTCCACAATAAGTGTTCTGGGTTCTTTTACGTGCATTACTTAATATAGTATATGAGAACTACGGCTTAACGTCCCATCCGAAGTCAAGCAATTATGTTTAAGTTTATTGCTCAAGGACACACATTCTGACAACACCAGAAATTGAGTCCAATGCACTAGACCGCGCTCGGCCACTATACTCCATGAAGTGACCGGTCATAATTATTCCCATTACGCCAAAAGATCACACCGAAAGACACCCGGTGGGTCCCATCACGTGTGAGGGATGGTGTTTATGCTCCTCTGTATTTGTTCAGGGGATGAGTTGGTCAATAGCATCCCCCCCCCCCCACACACACACACATTATAAGCACACACAATCACACATTTCCCCCAATTTCCAAAATATTTCAACACGTTTTCTCAAAATATTAAAATATTATTTTATCCCCCAATGTTTCAAAGTACTAATATTTTGACTGGTGGTTGGGGTGGGCTAGGACGGGTTGAAGTTCTGGGGTGTGGTCTTTTAAATTATACATTTTAAGCACCCTATAGGCCTATTTAACAGCAAATTTAAGCTACTGTCATTCGTATATTCATCAAAACAAGTTTCATTTTAGCAATTCAATCATTAAATATGATTTTCCATATTTTGTCAGGACAACATGCTGGCATTTAACCGTGCCATGCTCATGAACGTGGGTTTTGTCGAATCCCAGAATTTTTCCAAGTGGGACTGCTTCATCTTTCACGACGTGGATCACGTTCCGCTTAGTGATTTGAATTATTACGGGTGTAGTGGCATGCCGAGGCACTTCCTGAGCGGTTCCGACCGATGGAAATACAAGTACGTTTATCTCCGCACAGACCTTAAAGATATATCGCTCGTGTTTGGCCCAAGATACCCCAGTATTGTTATTGAACGAACATTCTTTAATGAAACTGTGTAAAAGCCATATTTAAAACGCGCTTGATTCTTGCCAATCGGAAGACTGCACACGCCATTGTGCAAGCTGAGGATTAAAACATTTTATTAATTTGAGTTTTTATTTACTAGTACTAAGGGAGGATGGCCAAAGTCATGGTACAGCCAAGCCTTTGAGAAGCCCAGCCAGGCCCAGGCTACCTGGCCTCCTAATTGTCTTTTGTAAGTCCTAATCCTGTAACAATACAGTACCTGCCAATCAACATAACCTGGGCTTCTGGAGGGCTTAGCCCAGGCAAGCAGAGCTCACTATATAGGCCAGTAGGCAGGGGAAAAGCCTGAGCCTGGCTGGGCTTCTCAAAGGCTTGGCTGTGCCATGACTTTGGCCCTTGTCCCTAATCCTTGACGGATTTTTTTTGTTCAGTGTCACACATGAAAGCTTATAACATCCTTAACCCGAGAAAAATAGCAATTCAACGTTTAAATCTTTTTTTACCGTCAAGTCGGCCCAAAACACGGGCGGTATATCTTTACGCACCCATGCCATTAGCCATGTCAGGTTCCCTGTGCGTATACGTGCGATTATAACGCTAACTGCCCTTGCATACAAGGGACCATACTAATTTACCTTCTAGCCTCGGTTTGGGCAAGTAGATATGTATCAAGAAAAACAAGATGGCTATTATTTTGGGTTTTAATAGCTCAAAATGTATACGAAATGTAATTAACAAGCAAAAATGAATAGTAGACTATGGACGAATTTCTAAACGCTAGTTGGCAGCAATTATTATTATTATTATTATTATTATTATTATTATTATTATTATTATTATTATTATTATTATTATTATTATTATTATTATTATTATTATTATTATTATTATTATTATTATTATTATTATTATTATTATTATTATTATTATTATTATTATTATTATTATTATTATTATTATTATTATTATTATTATTATTATTATTATTATTATTATTATTATTATTATTATTTATTATTATTATTAATGACCATTTCACTGAACCGGAAGTTAACCCAAACACCGTGTGTTTGTTCCAACAAACATTCGATCTCAAATAGGGTCGACTCCCAAGGGTCGAGACCGAGTCTGAGTCACTCAAAATGTGACTCGGTTATAGGACTGGAGGTCGAATCACCAGTTATACATGTCATGTGCTTTAATACTACTCCAGGCTTCCGTATGGCAGTTTCTTTGGCGCTGTGACCGGCCTGACTAACGGCAACATCCGTGCGATCAATGGTTTCCCCAATGTCTACTGGGGCTGGGGCGGCGAGGACGATGAGATTTGGAGACGCGTGAATGAAGTTGAACTTCCAGTTTCCCGTAGCAAGGGACCGTCCGGTTATTATAACGTCATTAGACACCATCACAACAGTGCGCCACATAGGCCTATGGAAGAAAGGTTGGTTATTTTTATATTCAGGAAAACGGACTTAACAAAGGTAACATCTTTGACCAACCTTGTACAAATATTACATTGACACCTTACGGCCAGGCACTCTATAAATGACTATTGGTTAATTGTGAACTAGAGAGAGAGAGAGAAAGAGAAAAAAGGGGAAAGTGTCCCTCATTGGCGAATCGGGGGGGGGGGGAGGGGGGAGGGGGCAAGGGTGTATGTGCAATGTCCTCCCTTTCCAAGACCTTTGACCCGCGGTTAGAGTGCATGTTATATTACAAATATCTCAACATCGGTTTCAAAATATTAATTACTGCATTTTTATTTTAATATTCGAAATCACTTTTACTCGATTAAATTGGGGTTTATTCTGTTTCCTCCTAACCATGTCACGAATAGAATGCAGCTGCTGAATAGCTTCAAGTCTCGTTTGAAGCTGGACGGCTTGAGTAACCTCGAGTACAAAAGGCCACGATACGAGCTACACCCGCTGTACATACAAATCTCGGTGGATATTCAGAAGCTTGTCGCTGCGACGCCCTTGCCGCCGGTAAGAATCACGACGACAGAGGAGTCGGCAAGGTGGCTGGTGCCCAGGAATATTCATCAAACAACAGACTCAAAGCCGCACGACAGGCCGTAGCTCATCGCCACGTGATTGCCAAACCCGTGGCAGGGGTCAAGAAGGAGACTTCTAATGCAGCTTATATTGGATAATGAGAAGGAAAAAGTGCAGAAACATTCAGATCAGGTTCCGGCAAAGAAAGGATAACCAGCAACGATGAGATTTAACGAAGTCAAAGGTGACAGTTTTAAAGGTGCTACCGTGTTGTCTCCAGACCCAAGCTGCAATAATCGCAATTGACTGTTAATATAACCCTTGCTTAAATGTCACAGTTTGATTCGAAGAGATACATTTTTATGTTATTAAATATGGCTTGAAATAGTATGGGAATTTGTGGTCTTTCTTTCTTTCTAGTCACTGATTTACACTAATTACTGACATGGCTGGAAATGGATTGGCATAATGGACCTTACATGGCCGAGATTGGCCCAAAATGGCTCATTTGAGGACCCCACCACCACCACCACCACCACTCTCAAGCACCCCCAAACACAACAGGTACGGCCCCCACTAGCATGGAATCATGCTTTTCGATAATCTAGCCCCGCCCCAAAAATAGGTGAGACCCAAGTGGTTCCATAGCTTAAAATGATATTTGGTCCATATTGAACCCCCATGCCAAATTCCAAGCTTTTACCACAAATTGCATTTTTTTCTTTGTAGCTGTATTATAATCATTATCTAGTCTCGTTATCCCCCGGGGTGAAATCAGTACAAAGGATTGATACTTTTTTTTTTTTAGTTAGGCGACGACTCAAAATGCGATGTAGTTACCACACAGGTCTCGCCGCTTTCTGGGAAAATCTGTTCAGTCGACTGTGGCAAGACGTTTTCTAAGCTCAGTCCGGGTATTTTTTTCGCCAAACCCCGTGGCGTAGCCAGGATTTTCAGGGAGTAAAGTTACCGACACAAAACTCAAATAAACCAACAAATTATGTTAATCTGAAATACCAACAAGTTTGCCAACAGAATGAAACATTACTACAGCTGGTTTTGTCTATTTGGGTTGTATTTTAGGTTAGGGCCTACTTTCCAGTTTGTGCAAAGTAAAATAATTTTGGTAGTATTTTAGGTTACTTTCCAGTTTGTGTAAGTAAAATAATTTGTAGAAACGCAAACAATGTGGGTCTAGCATGTTGGGTCCAACAGTTTTTAAGAGGGAATTATTAAAGCATACTGCGAATCACCAACGACCATTTGGAATTTTCTTTTGTTACACGTTTGTAATTGAAAAAATTGTAAAAATCACCGTCATAGGCATATTCATGATATTCCCATGACCGCATCCGTGTTGGCCTCGCAAAATGGGTGTAATAGCTATACCCTTTCAATCAACATTTTTTGTGGGTTATATTTCAAAGCAGTCTTTAGTATTTGGGGATTATAAGACGGGGTTATAACCAACATCTATGGCAAAGATTCATCGGTGATTTGACACATGCTCATAATGTATTAAACACGCAAACACACATTATAGAAAAGGCACAATCTAAACATGTTTGGACTAACCATGTGAGGAGGGTGAGCACAAGCTATGTGTTTAGAAATGTGTTTGGATTCTAAACACCATCCTACATTGATGGATTTTGTGCACTATGCGGGGCACTCTGCCTTAATGATGTGCTCTGCATGCTCGGGGATCTCACTTCCGTTACCCGTGGCCCTACTCGGGGCACTCCCCCTTAGCCTTATAATTATGTGCCCTACCTACTTGGGGCACTCCCCGTATAATTATGTGCCCTACTCGGGGCACTCCGCCTTAATGATGTGCTCTGCATGCTCGGGGATCTCACTTTCGAACTCACTTTCGTTACCCGTGGCCCTGCTCGGGGCACTCCCCCTTATAATTATGTGCCCTACTCGGGGCAATCCCCCTTATAATTATGTACAATACTCGGGGCACTCCCCCTTATAATTATGTGCCCTACTCGGGGCACTCCCCCTTATAATTATGTGCCCTACACATTGTGCTGTCCAAATACCATTAAAATATATATATCAGCATATCAACAACTGAAATAAACAGTGGCAAATCAGCCCAAATGTGCTGTTTCAATGCTGTTAATAACCCCATCTAACAGCAACCAAAGTAGCAAATGTCCCATATTCGCAACGAAAGAGTCAACAGTGGTGGTTTTTGAAAGTGGGGGGATCCAAACTTAGCGTACAGCGTTTTAGGATGCTCCGTGTGAGCATTTGTGAGCTATTTCACCTCAAAATGTGATTGTATTGAGCGTCTATGACAAACTCCACAGTCGCCTCGGGCGCGATATAGGTTGGTGAAATTATTGCGTCAGGTGACAAACAATTGATTTATCCTTGCCAAACATAATTGCTTTGAAGGGATTTTCCATAACATCTGTGTTTAGTGCATTTAGTTATGGTGAATTGGTTTGGGGATATTAGAGAGCGACAGTACTGTTTTTATCAGATGTTCGTGCGACAGCCTAACGCAGTGACATCCTTCTCGCCTTTCTCTACGCTCGAAATTGATGACAACCAACCCACCGTAACACAACCTTCCAGTCCGGACAAACTTTCAAACATGGTGAATGTTGGTCGTCTGAGGATATCGCATATTTGCGTCATCCTAACTATAATTTCTGGATGGATATATTTTTTGTTATATGGTGATGTTATTATTTTGGGTAGAAGGTTCGCGGTTCTAAAGACTTTATTTGCAGCTGAGAACACGACGTTATCAACAGATGGGTCCTATTCTGCCAGGTAAGTTATTACGGATTACTAATCCATTATTATGGATTTGTATTCCGTTTTTACGGATTACTAATCAGTAATAACGGATTAGTAATCCGTAATAACATGTGTTAGTGTGACAGCTACGGTGATATATTACCGAAAAATAAAAATGAGGAGCATTTTAACAACAGATAATTATCTCCCATCCTCATTCCCAAAGAAAGTCGTCATAGTTTATGAGGTTTTATTGTTGTTGAAAACAAAGTCTAGCCTAAATATTGATTTGGCTTCGTCTACAGGAACATATGGGAAAGATATTACTATCACATCTGCACTAAGAAATTGTTTCCAAAATTAACTCCATAAAATCACATTTTATACGCTGAAATAGCTCACAAATGTCCACCAGTGCTTGGGACATTGTAATAAGTCTGGTACCCATCATTATCGTGCTGTTATTCCCATGATGTTGTACGCTGACGTTTGGGTATACATAATTCATTGTAATCGATTTCTGGAAGGCGCACTTTGTTTTCATGCGGCCGCTGCACCTGTAAGCGATTCCGATTGCATTACAACAAACAGAGAAAGGACACAATAGGCTATGCTACAACGGAATAGGATGCACAGTATCAATTTTATGAAACTGTTCCCACTGTTTAAGTAAGTAACAATAGGCTACTTAAACACTATGTTGCAAGAACATTCTTTATTTTGTCAATGTTTTAAAATAGTGAATATTGGGCATTTTGCCGCCGAGTCCGAAGGGTTGAGTCCGAGTTTAAGTCCGAGTCATTGTACATGGTGACTTGAGTCCGAGTCCGAGTCACCAAAAAGTGACTCGAGTCGGACTCGAATCTGAGTCCGAGTCGCGAGTCTGCTATGATAACTTTATTTGGGAGTGAGACCACGGGAGTTGTTAAAATGCTGCTAATTTATATTTTCGGCATATTACCGTGGCTGTCAGACTAATCATAATTGATTTTTAAGGGATTTTCCATAACATCTGTGTTTAGTGCATTTAATTATGGTGAATTGGTTTGGGGTATTAGAGATCGACACATTACTGTTTTTTATTATTTAAATGCTATTCTAGCAATATATTATTTTGGCTGCAGGTCGAAGTGTGGGAAAATATTTTGCTAAATCCTTCTTCTCGATGAGACTTATCGAACAAAAAAACTATAGTTGCCAAGCTCAGAATGACATATTTTGCACTTACAATCTTTGGAATTCCTAGATTAATTGCTCTTATAACAATGACGTAAGAAAATCATTACTAATTGATTTTCTATTTAATTATTAGTAATTAAATACATTCAGCCCTCGATGCCTCAGACTGAACGGACATTATGCATTGTATGAACCCACCATCTCGATCGTTCACTGCACTGTGCATGTACAGTACGGTACATAATACAGTGTAAGTTTAATATTTCCAAAAATAATCTCATGAACCAGAAAAGATATTTTCACAATCTTTGCATCATCTTAAATTATGTCACATTTCGTTCACAGACATGACCCCAATCTGACCTCTCCTTCTGGTCGAAACCAGAAGTTCTGAAGCAAATATTCTGAAGCACTATTCCTACATGTATTATGTACAGCGAGGTTACTTTGCAATCTAGCCTAACAGCTATACACCACGGTCGCCGGCCACACGCTCTTGCAAATACTCAGTGCTTTCCGAGTGTCTGTGGAAAAAACACCGGGCAAGCTCGATCGGTGGTCGAGAGGTTAAAACGTCTGCACTAGTAAGCAGGAGGCCGTGGGTTTGAATCCCGCTCGAGTCGCCTGTGAAGCTTTTTTCCACATACACTCGGAAAGCACTGAGTATACAGTGCTATACACACGTTGGTGCAGGGCAAAATTAAATCTATTGTTTACCACCCGACGCAAGAATTTCATCAATAAATATCGCGGACCCACTGCTATATAGGATTCGAGCCAGCCAATCGACATCGGGCAAGCTCGGTGGTCGAGAGGTTAAAACGTCTGCACTAGTAAGCAGAAGGTCGTAGGTTCGAATCCCGCCCGAGTCGCCTGTGAAGTTTTTTCCACAGACACTCGGAAAGCACTGAATATACAGTGCTATACACACGTTGGTGTAGGGCAAAATTAAATCTATTGTTTACCACCCGACGCAAGAATTTCATCAAACTACAGAATTTCACAAAATTTAGTAAGATGATAAAATACATCCAGTATTTTATCCAGTGATAAATTTAGTAACATGACTGAACCGGAAGTTAATATGTTTAGTTTGCACATTACGTGTAGTTCTAATTATATATTATGAAAAACCATATCTCCTGAACATGAGGAAGTTTTATTGTGTCAGATGCATGACCTTCAAATAACCTGATCTTAACTTTACTTCCGGTCCAAATTCAACACATTTAGACCAAAAGAGTTTTGAGTTCTGTGTCTACTATTCAACTGACGCTTGACGGTACATCAATTAAGCCTTCCATCTCTGTTAAAAACCTCGGTGTAACATTTGATGGTGCAATGAATATGTCCATTCATATCAGTAACTTGTGTAAAATTGTTAATTTTCACATACGCAATTTGTGGCGGATACGTCGATTTATCACTCAAGAAGCATGTCATCATGCCGTTAGAACACTTGTCCTGTCTCGCATTGATTATGCCAACTCGCTTTTGTTTGGTGCTCGTGAAGCGGATCTTAAGCGACTGCAACGTCTCCAGAATAAGGCAGCTAGGTTGGTTTTTGCGTGCGGACGGGACAGGTGCTCTGCGGATCTATTAGATTCCTTACACTGGCTCCAGGTCAAGGATAGAATATATTTTAAAATAATGTTATTTGTATACAAATGTATGATGGATGTCGCTCCACCTTATCTGAGTGACCTTATTACTTTATTTAGTGACACATTTACGGATGAGAATAGGCCCAGACTCCGCTCCTCATCGGATACTACAAGGCTCTCGGTTCCGCGCTCCACGAAGAGAGCTGGCGATCATTCATTCGTTGTTGCTGCTCCACGGCTATGGAATGACTTGCCAATGCAGTTGAGGGAGGCGACGTCTGTGCCTGTTTTCAAACGTCTTTTGAAAACACATTTGTATAAATGTTAGATGTTTTGTTGTTTACTTGTCTTGCTTACATTTTTTGCTTGTAATTTTGTAAGGCGCTGTGCTCTTTGAAGAGCGCCATATAAGTGTTGATTAATAATAATAATAATAATAATAAGTGCGCGCACATAATTATTATATTTTATTATTTACAGTATTTGTACATGTATGTGTACATAATGTAATGTAAATGTACAGTGTACAGTATGTATGAATTTCATGCAGCTAGATTCATAAGAACTAATGCGTAGTCAGCTCAGCGCAATGTAATCCAAATGCAATATGCATGTACATGTAGTTAAACGAAACAACTTACATGTATATGTACTGATCGAGTTGAAATAACTTAGTGGTACCATAGGCTATGCATATAGGCTTTCTATATGGTGGTACCATGATACTGACTGTTGAAATAACGTGGTTAAAAATAATTGTATGTTTTATATACTGATGCCTCTTTTCACAAGCTATTTAACGCAGAACCATACCCTAAATTCATATGCACACAATAATGTAATTATATGGGGGGTGGGGGCTAGATGAAAGATATTTAAAAGAAAAAAGGACACAAATTGTACAAATTCAGATGATTCTATTTTTATATAAACTTGTTTAAAGCATCAACCATTATATGTTTTTTGTCTATAATTTCAGTATAACTATTTTTTCCAAATAAATTTGTACAAAAAAGTTTATGAGACGACTCACTGAATTTCACATAATAAATACAAACAACCTGAACGTATTTTCACTATTGCTGAAGCTTTCATAGGCTGGAGTTATGCATCAAGAAATACATTCCTAACAGAATATTGTTTTACTACAGAAAAGACTCAGTTTCTTACAGTTTATGAGTTCAAAGCTAAAATTAAGTCTTCATTGTTAACCTGGAAATCCCTTCTTTTTTTTTCTTTCTGAAAAATGTATAGACTTTCATTGTAACTTTGACTTCAATCACCACAGGCCTATAATAAAATGACTCAGACTCAAGGTTTGAGGATTACGTGTCTGCTATAAAAGTGTAATAAATAGTTAATTTTATGTTGATGACCAGTTGTAACAGTTGTACTTAAAGAATTGCCAACCATGAAACATTGTTTTGACATTTATTTATACTTCATTTAACTTTCCTTCTGTTTTCTGATTTAGTTGAGACGTACATTTTTATATTGGATGTTGACCTAGAGGTGATTCAGTTAATTGTGACTGGATTATTTTACTTTCTTTCTGATTATTGTTTAATTCTTATCATTTTACTTCTTATGCATTTCCCACTTTTGTATTGTTGCTGATTCAGTTAGATCAGTTTGCTTACACTTTTATTGTAATGTAATGAATGGAGGTTTCAGAATTCACCTAGTTTCCACTAATCATTTTGTTGTAAACCTTGTTGTAAAAAAATATTATTTCCGCCTTACTTGTAAATTCATAACTCACCATTGTTCAGTCACTGTGAGAATTAGAAACCCTAAATTCACTGTATCACTGGTTTCAAGTATCCCAGATGTTAAGACCATCTAGACTTATGCCTTCAGCTGAGTGAAACTGCAGTTTTCTAAGTTTCCATATCAATTGTTAGTAGGCCTACCGGTAGTTATATTATTAAATTCACTATCGATTTTATCGAAACTGTGTTGCAAACGCACAGTGTGTATATTGTCTATTCATACCTTGTACAGTATAACTGATGTGTGATTACTTCACTATCATCAGCCAAGGTATGGCCTTGGGTGGGTTTGTTTACACTCCAAGTTTCTGGCAGAGTCTCTTGATTTCAAGTTTGAGATCGCGGTTATTTTTGTCTGCATCAGCCACGCGGCAAAACGCCGTTCACCCCTAGCTATCACAGCCAGCCCAAACTCGCGATTGTCGGAGATTAATACACAAGAGGGCGCTATTTAATGCGTACTGTATTGGTTAATTTTCAGGTAGACAAAAACCACGATCACAGACTTGGAACCAAGTCTAGTCTGCCTAGGGACTTTGTTTTGTTAGCTCATTGGTATGTTAGGGCTAGCCAGAGATTTAAGTGTTTTGATGAGACTGATAGAATAGGTCATAAATATGTATAAGACATCTGATTGGCTGAAATATCGCGGGATGGCAATTCTTGTTTGCAGAAGAAAAAAATCGCGTCCCGCCGCACCATGCACAACAACAACACGTTAACAGCAACAACGGCTGTCAGGCCCGTTTGCAGAAAATGTGTCGCCAAAAAAATGCATTATGCATTTGTCTTGAGTGGGATGCAAATTGTTATTATTTTCGGAAAATAGTTGGACAAAGTTTCTTTCATGTGCAAGTAGGTGGAAAATATAGATGTACGGTTGAGTGTGATATTGCCAATAAACTAGCACTTAGCAGAGGCATGTCTAGGTTAGGACTGGAGCTAACGTAACGTTACATAACATGTAATATTGTAAGCGGTCGCCGGTGACGAACGACGCTCAGAATCTCTCTAACAGGTAACGTAAAAATTATTTACTTTTTTAAATGAATTTGAAAAATATCAGGACCTAATCAGACTACATATTTTTCCTAAAATAGCTGGACTCGGATGAAAAAAGTCCTTGACAATTTGACATGTGTCGTCTGACTTTTTGTTAAATCTCTCATTCTCGTCTGTCCCTGAATATCGATCGTGTCTAGCCTATTGTTGACATATCATCATCATCATACATTTCAGAATTGACAGTTTCAAAAAAGATTATTTCTGATGATTATTTTCAACAGTTATCACGTTTATTTTGAGTCAATACCTTGACCAACAAAATAAACTAAAATATAAGGGCCCTTGTTGTAAATTTTTACTGAAGTATCTTGACTATTGTGGCATTTAGAGCCCATTATTTTATGAAAAATAGGGTCTTTATACTGGACTTCATCTGATACTTAAATTAAAAAGTAATAGGCCTACTTGTAGTTCCACAAACATTACACAAAAATGTACATGGGCCAAGGATATTCAACCTTTGGCGGGGTGATTAAGCATAGAAAACTAAAGTTTTGGGGAACTTAAGTTATTTTTTCATAGTGTATACACTGAAGATGGATGCTGACCCATTTCTTTTTTTATTTTACATGTTTGAATGAATTGTGTCCCCTGTGTATTAATTCTCTTTGCCTAAATTTTGCTTTGTCTCAACATCAATCAGCTTCAAGCATCAGCATATGAAATTAAATCTCCACATTTGGCTGACCCTACAATTGCACCCATCATGAGAGCCAAGGAGGAGAATGATGAAAAACCAGAGTGGAAAAACATTTCATTTGAATCAGTGGTGACGAAAATTTATTGGACACAATGGCAACAACTGTAACTACAGAAGGGAGTGCTGTATCGACGATGGGAGACGTCAGGAAGGACATGTAGATGGCTTGTGGTATTACCGGCTACTGTTGAAGATGATGTCCTCCATGAACTTCACGACAGCAGATTAACTCAGCACCAGGGTGTAAAGAAAACTTTGTGGATCTGGAAGATGCGTCACCATTACTTCTGGGCACGAATGACAGCTGATGTGTGCTTAAAAGTAAGAAAATGTACTGTGTGTACTGAAAGGAAATCACTCAGTATTAAAACATCAAAGGTTCCAATTCAGCATTATGCAGAAGCACCAGTGGGGAGAAATACTCTGCACATAATGAACACTTCATTGACGAAGAGGAGAAACAGCAATCGGGGAACAACTTACACCTACAGTTTGTCACGACAGAAATTACAACAGGTGCGATCCCCAACAGGAAACTTGCAAAAGCTTCCTCCGATGGACACGCTCCAGCTTCCTCCAATGAACACACCCAAGCTTCATCTGATGGACACACCCCAGCTTCATCCGATGGACACGCCCCAGCTTCCTCCAATGAAAACATCCCAGTTTCCTCCGATAAACACGCCCTAGTTTCCTCAGATGAATCCACCCCCACCTGACCCTGATGAAGACGCACCAACTCCCTTTTCCCCACCCCCAATTGACACGTCCCAGCTGACCCCGAGGAAAATGGACTTCCCGGTAAACTTCCCCGGATGATTCCCCTCATTGACTTGGCTGAAGGAGGAAGGACGCCTACGCATCCCTTCGTGTTAAGACTTTAATGACTTTAATGATGCTGGTAGAGCTATGGAGAACTATGGAACATTTATATTTTGTTAAAATAAATTGCATTCATTCAACTCTGCCACTTTTGATCAGTTACACAGTTTTTTTTGTGTAATAATGTTTTAAAGTTAATGTTTAAGATGCGGTATTGGTTTGGAACAAAAGAGAAGGAACCTTTACTTTCTATTGATTATTAGTTATTCGTTTGTTGTTATTTTGATATCTTATGCAAAAGTGTTACTGAACGGGCTTAGATAAGTAAACCTTGTTGTGAAAGGATTTTCATTGTTTATTAGTTTTGTTCAGATTATCTTAATGTCAATTAGGGAAAAGTCTATTGCATGTACTTAACGGATTTGGTTCGGTAAACCTTGTTTTGGAAGATTTGTCACTTAACGGTTTTGCTTAAGTTAATCTTGTTCATGAAAGGATTTCCCATTGAGTATTAGTTTTTGGTTTCGTTCATGTTTTTATGCGAAAGTATTTTACTTAAGTGTTGTTAAGTAAACTTTGTTTTTAAAAAAATGGTGTTTTCACAACTCAAAATTTTGAGTTTGTTTTTTAGATGAAAATTTTATAGTTGTATACTTTTCAGAGACTGAAAATTCTGGTAGGGGGTAATGTAATGATCCATGATTTTAGTCCTGTCTGGGTTCACCCTGCAATATTTATCACCTTTTACACAATGGAACATTCCGCTCTAGTCACCTATGTTTACATCATGCATTAGGGGTCACTCACAACACTGATTGGTCAGTTACTTACTGTACTAATGTATAGGTCATATGTTTTGTACATGACTTGATTTTACATGCGTTGTATAGGGGTTGAGATTCTATATAAGGAGGAGTTGCTCTTAAAGTGTGTTGTTTTGCTGTTATGTAATCACTATAGATAACCGTTTCTTGTGTCCATTTACTTTAGCATTAGTGTAACTAGAGATCCTCACCGTTATCTGTATGGGATCCTCACGCGATCCTCACTGTTATCGGTATAGGATCTTCACTGTGTAAGATCTGCATGGGATCCTCACTGTTATCGGTATAGGATCCTCACTGTGTAAGATCTGCATGGGATCCTCACTGTTATCTGTATGGGATCCTCACTGTGTAAGATCTGCATGGGATCCTCACTGTGTAAGATCTGCATGGGATCCTCACTGTGTCAGATCTGTATGGGATCCTCACTGTTATCTGTATGGGATCCTCACTGTGTGAGATCTGCATGGGATCCTCACTGTGATCTGTATGGGATCCTCACTGTTATCTGTATGGGATCGTCACTGTAAGATCTGCATGGGATCCTCACTGTTATCTGCATGGGATCCTCACTGTTATCTGTATGGGATCCTCACTGTGTGAGATCTGCATGGGATCCTCACTGTGATCTGCATGGGATCCTCACTGTTATCTGTGTGGGATCCTCACTGTGTAAGATCTGCATGAGATCCTCACTGTTATCTGAATGGGATCCTCACTATGAGCTGTATGGGATCATCATTGTGTGAGATCTGCATGAGATCCTCACTGTGTAAGATCTGCATACGATCCTCACTGTGATCTGCATGGGATCCTCACTATGAGCTGTATGGGATCCTCTCTGTGATCTGCATGGGATCCTCACTGTGAACAAGTCAGAGCTGCATTCATTGACTTGGAAGCTGCGATCCACCACCGCAGGAGCCTATTGCTTAGAAGCCTATCACGCTATCCGTGCGCTTAAGGAATAGGTTAAGACAAACATTATAGTATTGTTTTACGGATTCTTACGAACATTAAAAGAAAAAAATCGCTTACGTTTTTTTTTTTTTTTTTTTTTCCTTTTTTTCTTCCTCTGATGAAAAATGTCCCGAAAGTAAAATGTAAAAAAAAGTAAATAAATAAACATAAAATTGCTCATTTTTTACATTATTTCTGAGCTTGTAATCACTCTTGCAGGTGTAGTAATTTTGGCTCTAAAAATGCCTTGGCTTTTTTCAGAGTTTATGAACGCTTGTCCAGCTACAACGCAGACGCTACTTTACTACATGCCAACAACACATGGAATCAGTGCATGTACATTTTGTGTACAATTAGTGTGACCGAGATCCCCCAGTCAAGCCAACGTGCTGTTATTGATTGGAAGCCCTTCTTTTATATTGTCAAATTTTTTACGAGTGCATTCGTGTTTCGTCTGTGGGGTTGGGGCATTAGACTACGAGCTTTGTACTCGCCTTATACATAATAGTCTGATACCCTAGCTCATGAAGGAGATGGAAAAGGTTGGGAGACATAATTTTAGCTGATCCCCTCCGGCATTGGTTCTGTGGTATTAATACAATTCTGTCTGTTCAAATCGTTATTCTAACGTTTTACCATAAATGCCAGGGGGAAACGCCCATACCATGTTTAACTATCTGGTATAAAATAAACTGCAGTAAATATTCGCGCGGGTTGCCTCTTGATAGGCCTATATAGCTACATTGAACACCGTTCAGATTTCCCCATATGTGAAGAGTTTGATAACGTTAATTTCTCCTATTAAATAGTATAAAACTGCATTTGACAAATTTCATTCACCACATTAAATGTCACGGTAATATTTATTTTATCTAAACAACTGAAAAATGTATTTGGAAAACATATAGTATGGTATTTAAGTGAGGGTATTTCTGTTTCGTGTACGTGTAAATTTATACTCGTAATGGAAACATACATGTACTTCACAGTTCAATTACCATTCAAACTTGGCAATAACTTTGAATAACTTTGTTAACAAAGGACTATAGCTGGCACAGCCACACGGCCGTCATAACCGCAGGAACTCTCTTTTGTCAATGGATTAGAGTGTTAACAATGGAAGTTTTTGAGGACCGCCCCTTCATCACTGCTTTCTGGACGAGTCTCCCAATAATACTGGGAGAATGGCCCTGTAGTTTTTGCACGAACATTCCGACGACTCAGCCATCAGAACACAAATCCGATGCACTAAACCGCTCAGCCATGGCACTCCACAAAAGTCTGATGCTCTACCGAGTGAGCTAAGCGGGCTGTCTAATAGCATGGGCGGATCCAGAACATTTTTAGGGGGGGGGCTGAATATCAAAGAAAAAAAAATTCAGTACTACAAAAATTACAATGAAATAATCAAAGGGAGAGAAAAACAAAGCACAGTGAGGGAATGGGAGTGCGTTCTCCCCTCCCCCCCCACCCTCTCTCTCTCTCTCTCTCTTTTTAAAACGATTTTTGGGGGCTACAGCCCCCTTAGCCCCCCCCCCCCCCTGGATCCGCCAATGAATAGTATATCTGTTTAGCATCAGAGACCTGTGTAAAACAGTTTTTATCGTAGCTTTTAATGCGAAGGGAAATAAAGTATTTATTTGATTTGTGCCCTACACCGGTGTATGTATGAAGCACTGGCTTTCCACAGGTGACTCGGGCGGGATTCGAACCCACGACTTCCTGTTTACTCATATCTAATGGTTTTAGATTGAAAATCACTCTAACCGATTGAAACTAGTGACAAATTGTTAAATATTTGTCCCTAGTTTCAATCATATGGAGTGACTTTTAGCCTAAAACTTTTAGAGAGTAGTGCAGAAGTCTTAACCTTTCGACCCCGAGTTTGCCTGATGACGATACGGAAGAATGTCATCAATTAATGGAAATAAAGTAGTTAAACAAAAACAAACCAAAATATCGGATGGTTTTAACGTTTAAATTAAATGCGGATCGTTGGTTGCTAAGTTTAGGTATATTAATATCAGACAATATATATAGACTTATGGTATTATTAAATATTAAATGAATTGTTTATTTTGCAACAGATTTTCTTACATTATTAAACAATTATGGTAAAATATTATATTTCAGATGTATGTATTTAAGTATGTATTTAAAAAGAAATTACTCAATTATCTAACTGTAGAGCTGTGATGAAACGCTGTGAGCTTAATGATTATTGCAGTTATAATAAATCATTGGCGGATCCAGGGGGGCTAAGGGGGCTGTAGCCCCCCCCCCCCCCGAAAATCGTTTTAAAAAAAAATTAAGGAGAGAAAAAGAGAGAGAGAGAGAGGGGGGAGGGGAGGGGAGAACGCACTCCCATTCCCACAGTGTGCTTTGTTTTTCTCTCCCTTTGATTATTTCATTGTAATTTTTGTAGTACTGAAAAATAATTGTTTTTGATTCTCAGCCCCCCCCCCCTAAAAATGTTCTGGATCCGCCCATGTAAATATTATATTATGTACGTTTCGTGTTACACTGCATTCGGCCAACAAAAAAGTCTCCAGTTTCTGGTCATAGGTCGGCTTCAAAATCGGGCAAACATTCATGCCCCTATGTTATAAAAAGTCGTTTAAAACACAGCGCAGCAGAATTCCAATCGATCCATCAATTTTGGCTGCAATTGGACATCTTTTTTACAGCAAAAAAAGCAAAACAACAACAACAACAATAAAAACAAGAAAACTAAAAATGTTGACATGTGGGTCTGAGGCGACGCGTGCCGGAACCAAAACCGGAAACTTTTATTGGCCTTAGTTCAAACTAAATAATTTAGGATGTCATAGTAACGTAATAAAGACAGTGTATATTCACGAAAAGCATACATTTTCTCAGTTTTACATAAAACTTTATAGATATCCGCAGTAGATAGCTATAAACACTCAGAGGTATTATGGATAGCGACACGATCTGCCAAACACAATTAAATGAGGGTTACGCTCGGATGATTTGCAAAAGCATATATATAGTTAGCTTTCAAACTGCAACTGATGTTTGGTTGTAACTTTGAATATGTCTGGTTTTAAGCCCTTACTCATCACTAACCAACACAGTACCGGTATTGGCGCAGTACGGGGGCCAATACACATTCCATTACTTGGCCATTACTGGCCTAGTACAGGGCCAATCATTACTCGCCCAGTGCTGGCAAATGGAACTGGCCCCAATGAAAAGGGCAGACCGATCGATTCAAAATGTCGATCGATCAAAGCAAGAGTTCGATCGATCAATGCAAGAGTCCGATCGATCAATCAGTGGACCTATGAAAAGGTCTGACCGATTGCTGTAGCAGTCTTACTATTGAAAGGTCACCATTGTAAAAGTATTTTGTTTTCTTTAGTTTTTCTATACATGTGTTCATTGAAGTCAACCAACCACGGCGGTTGACCGTAGTTTTGCATTCAATCGTCCACCTCGTAGTAACTGGGTATTTTACTAATAGTGAACCATGGCGACTAGGAAACGTTTTCTGGAGCCCACTCCTCTATTTTTCAGTATCATTTCGGTGTCTTTTGGATGGATATATTTGTTGATATTTTATCGTTTTAGTACAGTAAGCGTGATCTTTGTCGGCATGCAGTCATCTGATGGGCACGGACCCTCTCAAGCAACCCCTCAAGCACCCCCAAACCATGGAGGAAGCCCAAACACAACAGGTAAGGCCTCACTCCAGCTAGTTCTACTAGCACATATAGCATGAGAACATTCGTCGTCGCGCCGTGATCCTCAGCTCATGTATTTGCCAAAATTCAAGTCGGAGTTCACTTTATGCTAATATATCAAATTAAAAAATGAAAGTTGTACTCTCATTGGTTACTGGTTGACCCAGAAGTTGCACACTGTGATATCCGGACATGTACATGAAAAGTTTCATAGCAAAACGCGATAAACGCCATATTTAAAACTTTTGCACCAACACCACTCAGACATCGTTCACAGGTAGGCAAACTCAAGTTCCAACTCAGTTTTTAGCAAAACGCGATATAACCACTATGTACATGTACACTCAAATCATTACACATGTTTTATTCCAAACCGCGATAAACGCCATCAGCTTCTCTGCAATCTGCAATTATATCCTCTCAGCCAAATGGATATAATTATAGTGTTTTACTATGAAACTCTTCACAAGTACATCTTGTGTGTGCTTACATTGTGTGTGGGATCATAGAGAGAATAATGTTTTATCTTAATTAGAAAATTAACATCGGAAAATAGCGCCCTCTGTTGTTCGATATAGGAGAACTGTGCACAAACTCTTTGGGGAAAAGATTTGTACACAGACCAATGGGAAAACATCTTTTCCGAATAGTTACCGGTATCACTGTAGTTATTTTTAAGACTTGTTGCTTTGTTCTATCCCTAATCAAAGTAAACTGAAATTATCTAAATGTATTTTGTTGGTAAATTTTCTTCTTTATGCATTTTTGTGTATAAAAACTCCTCAAAACTCCCATTTAAATATTGCACTGTTATATAATTGCTTCAAACAGTAAAACATTTCAAATTGGAACTCCCTTAGTCCCTAGTACTGTTTCTTTTTTAAATTTTAATTGGGATGTATGCTTAGCGAGAAAACTGTATAAATATTTCCAGTAATTTGAGACAAACAACTATAACAAAATATATTAAAGCTAAAAAAAGCTGCAAAGTGTCATGATTACAATAGAATGGTTTATTACTTTTTTCTCTTACAAATTCATAATTTTAGCAAGTAAATTAAGTTGTTTGCATACATGTATAAATATAGTTTGCAATTACAACTGTGATAAATTTTTCTCTGTCATTAAGTTAATTTTAAAACAAGAAACCAAAAACATGAGCCAAACAGAGAAATGTAGGCCTTGTGGATGATCATCTGTTCTTCAATGTTGTGAACCCTTATTTAGGTTGGGTCCCCCTTTTCCTACACCATTTTGTTCCATGAAAAATATCATTAAAGCCAGCATTGTACATATATGTGTGTACCAATATATGTATGCTCACTTTGTTAATAAAAAAAAACTTATTTACACTGTTGATTAATTATGCAAAAATGCAAAATCAAAGTCTGTCCTGTAATTATTCAAAATTCTAGCTATTAAATAGATTAAAAAGTTTTCCATGTAGTCTATTTCACTTTTGAAATGTTTGAAAGGTGCAAGTGACTATCAAGCAAATTATTATAAGAGTTCCTAGACGTACCTGTTACCACATAAACCCATGTCTTCTATAAACATTAAAGTTTTTCATCAGTTACCTTTCTCATAAATTAAGTTGTAGGACTTCTACATGTACATAAAGATGCTATTTTCTTTTAGTGTTTAGGTAATAACTACAGAGCTTGATAAAGGAAAGATACTCCTTTAGATACTTACTTTATAGTATACACATGTTTATTTGAATATAAACTTCAGTCAAAGCTGCAAACTGTTTAAGCCGAGCACATCAATCCCTTCCACATCTTTCACCATCTTTATGAATCACTTATTAAGTATAGCTAACCGCCAGATATCTTTCCCGTTGATGGGAAAGAAATCACTTCACTGAATTTTGTGCAAGTCCCACTATCTGTTCGTTTAGAACTTTGATGAGCCACCTTGGTGTATTTATATTAGCAAGTTTGATGATATTTGGCTTCTATAGAGCACAATATCCTGATACTAAAATATGTCTAGTAGTAAGCGTTTGTCCTGTCTGATCTTTTAAATAGATGACCCTCTGCATTGTTCCACATTGAACAAGCCGCTCAGCCTGTCTCTTTTGTGCCTTTTCCATGGTGTACTTCTTTCTCTGCAAATGATGCAATGGACAGAGAGAACATGTTGTCTATACCTTGAAGTGGGTGTGTTTCTTGATCATAAGCATAGTCTTTTCAGTGTCAGGTTTTGCAATCTTCCGGCTTTCTGTAGATGAATGGTGATTGTTTTGTATTTAAAATATAACACAAAGCTGGCATTTAAGTACAGTTATTGATACCAATATGCAAGACAACCTAGAGTCACATTTTTAATCAATCAGAGGGAAACTGTTTCTAAATGTGACAGATTAATTATGAAAGCATGACCAATGCAAGGTTTTATGAAGAGTAATGTGCAAATGCAAAATTTTAATAGAATATAAAAATTCTATTGATTTCTTTTATAAAAAAATACATAGAATATCAAAAAGGGCCGAACAAATTACGGAAAGATTCAAATGTTAAGTTTATTGAATGTATTGGGTATGTGCATTATTTAATCTAATGTACAGTACATGTTTGACATTTTACTGCATTTATGATCTATTCATGATGCAAAATGATCACTATTACAATTTGTTTTTATTCAAAATTTTGTTTTACTTTGTTCTTTCTTCTCTCTCCTTCTTCTGTCTGTCCTCTGCCTGTTTGATTTTACTTGTGTTACGCAGTATTGACAATAATACTCCAAATGACATCCAGGCTAGCCACTGCATGTGTCTTCTATTGAAAAATAAAATAAAAATACATTTAGTAACACTAGGCCTATAACAGGTATATTTCCAGACCTCGAATTTCATTTTTGTAGGGGCAAGGTCACTTTTCCTGTGGCTGAGTAAAGGACACTTTCATTAGAATATCAAAACTTCTAAGGGTCACAAAGGGCGTGGCAAAAGACAAGGGCAGGACAATAGAGGCCTCTGTGAAAGCACAGACATGCTTCCAATAGATGTCAATGTCCCATTGTCCGGTGATAAAATTAAAAATTAAAATCTAAACTTAAATTAGGCTCATGAATTCACTACAAATAATTTAAAAGTCATACAGTAACGTTACTGCACTCTACACAAAATGTTCTCAGAATAGTTGACATCATCACCATTCGACATTGTCTAGCTTAAACTTTGTGTCTGTAACGACGGTAGCAGTTACCGTGCGCAAACATGAATCTCCACAATGTTAAATTTATCAATTCATTTTACAATTCTATGAAAATGCAAGTAAATAATGTTATTTCCACAACAGCTCACCTTCATATTAGTAGTAGTAACGTTACCTGGCTTATCTGATCATTATGCAATCATGGTAAATTTGAACCTTAAAAAACCTCCCATACCTACCATTTCTGTAACTACTCGCCACTGGAAAAAAGTAAATATTAAAGATTTATGTCATGATGTTGAATCTCAACTGGAAAATGTAAACCTTGAAGACGGTGAGCTGGATTCTTGTGTTAGTCTATTTGAATCTACTGTCCGTAACATCTTGGATGATCATGCTCCGCAAAAAAACTCGAACTGTTAAACTACAATCTGAATCCCCCTGGTTCAATGATGATATCCGTGCTGCAAGGAAAATCCGCCGTCAACTTGAGCGAAGATGGCGTGACAATGGGAAACTTGGAGTACATCGGCAAGAATACTGTAACCAACGTGATATTGTGAAGAACATGATTAACCAGGCAAAAATAACTCACTACTCATCTCTTGTGGAAGATAGCTCTGGTGATCAGAAAAAACTCTTTAACATTGTTGAAAAGCTGCTTCATAAACCCAAAGTTCCAGTGCTTCCATCTACACACTCCGATCAGGACCTCGCAAATGCTTTTTCAAATTTTTTTGTCACAAAAATTGAGAATATCCGTCGTTCTTTTCCCTCAGTACTGCCATTCTATCACAAACACCATCACGCAAGGATCCACAATGTAGACTGTCCATGTTTGAGCCTACTAGTGTTACGGAGATCAAGAAACTCATCATGAAATCGCCATCAAAATCATGTAAACTTGATCCAGTACCAACTTCGCTAATAAAACAAAATATTGATGTGTTTGCTAAGTATATCACAATTATTGTAAACAGATCTCTTTCTTCCGGTTGTTTCCCTAATAGCCAGAAGGTTGCTCATGTTAAACCACTCCTAAAGAAACCCAATTTGGACAAGGAAGTTTTCAAAAATTACCGACCAGTAGCGAATTTAAAGTACCTTGGAAAAACAATCGAGCGAGTTGTTTCATCACGGATCTCTGACCATGTTCGTGCTAATAACCTGTCGGACACATTTCAGTCAGCCTACAAACCATTTCATGGAACGGAAACTGCTCTTCTTCGCGTCAACAATGACATTTTATCTGCCATGGATGAGGGGAAAATCACTGCATTAGTTTTGTTAGACTTAAGCGCCGCGTTTGACACGGTCGATCATAAAATCCTTCTCTCCCGCCTTCAATATCATCTTGGAATACATGTTGTGACTTTGTCCAGAAAGTCATGCCATATCACGCCAATCTTGAAAGAACTGCACTGGCTTCCTGTTTCACAGAGAATTGTTTTTAAACTTATGCTAATTGTTCACAAATCTTTTAATAACATTGCTCCAATTTATATTTCTGAACTGCTTAAAGTCTACACTCCATCACGCAATTTGCGCTCCAGCAACATGTCACTCCTAAAGGAACCAACTTCAAAACGGAACTGGGGTGATAGGTCGTTTTCTGTCGCAGCTCCGAGAC
Organism: Zoroaster sp. YZ-2022; assembly: GCA_029582265.1. Lineage (NCBI taxonomy): Eukaryota > Metazoa > Echinodermata > Asteroidea > Forcipulatida > Zoroasteridae > Zoroaster > Zoroaster sp. YZ-2022. The sequence continues at coordinate 20,041,888 of CM055822.1, read as the reverse complement.
TCTGGAATCATCTTCCAACTAAACTTAAATCTTGTCATAGTATAACCAGATTTAAGTCGATGCTTAAAATTCATCTTATGTCACAACTCTTCAAAGATGATGTATGTAATTGCATTGTAGGTACATGTATCTCGGTACGTAATTTGTTTTCCCCTATGCTATCATTGTATATTGTTTGTATTCATGTTTTTCTTTGTTTCCGCGCCTTGAGCGCCCAGCAGGGTGGATATGTGCGCACTAAAAATCTTTATTATTATTATTATTATTATTATTATTATTATTATTATTATTATTATTATTATTATTATTATTATTATTATTATTATTATTATTATTATTATTATTATTATTATTATTATTATTATTATTATTATTATTATTATTATTATTATTATTATTATTATTATTATTATTATTATTATTATTATTATTATTATTATTATTATTATTATTATTATTATTATTATTATTATTATTATTATTATTATTATTATTATTATTATTATTATTATTATTATTATTATTATTATTATTATTATTATTATTATTATTATTATTATTATTATTATTATTATTATTATTATTGTTAATTAGTAGTCCCTGCCTACACTCATACGTTTGCTGGCGATGTTCTCTTCACGTTCCGGTAAGGTGGACATACATGTACATGACTTGTGATGGTGGAATCGCTGTCGCGATCAAACTCTTCAGAGCAATTTAAACTCTCACCATTGGTTACTACACTGCCTAAATTTGGCACAGCTGTTCTCACTGAACTTAACTAATTTATATTTTGTATCAGAAATGTGCATGAAACAATAAACAATGCCTGTTTGGCAACTCTCTTCGAACATTCCCATCACAAGTCGACGTGTTAGACATGTCGCCTGAGAACGCCATCTTACTTTGCCGAAGCTCGCAGAAAAATGCCGTATCATTGGTCAACGTACATGACAAACGCGCTGTGATTGGCCAACCGTAATATAGTCATCGTTTTATTTTGTACATGTCATCGTCAAATTTACTCCATAAATTCGTGATTTATCAAATAATGTGCAACTTTTCGGCTTGGCGAATTTTATAATCGTAGTAAGTAGAATTTCCTACGAATTTTAAGCCTAAAAATAGATAGTTTCTTGATGGAGACCACAGAACTAACGAATTTGGAGGGATCATCCCCCACTAGATTGTGATTTGGTTCGCATCATTTGGTAATCCTACAGGGGTGCTGTCAACATTTTGTCATGTTTACCTTATTTTCATCATATATATGTATTTTATATTTTTCTCTAATTGTTTTTTACCACTGTGTTTGTGATGGTTTCTGCCCTGTGAAATAATAAATGAAATGAAATCATTTCCCATGGCCTATATATTGAAAGTATGACTAAAGGTCACCTTAAAATGTTTTCTTTAGTTTTTCTATACATGTGTTCATTGAAGTTAACCAACCATGTCGATTGACGGTAGTTTCGCATTCAATCGTCCACCTCATAGTAACTGGGTATTTTACTAATACTAATAGTGAACCATGGCGACTAGGAAACGTTTTCTGGAGCCCGGCACTCCTATATTTTTCGGTATCGTTGTGGTGTCTTTTGGATGGATATATTTGTTGATATTTTATCGTTTTAGTACCGTAAGTGTGGTACTTGTCAGCACGCAGTCATCAGATGGGCACGGGCCCTCTAAAGCACCCCCTAACACAACAGGTAAGACTCTACCACTGCACTACAGAACTGGTTTGAGATCCTAGGAACTTTCTCCATGATGAGATATACCATCCATGTGGACTTCTAAAACATAAACTTAAAACAGGCACCTCTTTAATTTTGAAGGGAAAATAGTGCCATAATCAAGCATAGGCCTATAAGTGATTTATCTTGTACTTGGGAACAAAAGCCCGGGCAAAACGGCGTCTTCATTAATCCAAATTTAGTTAGCGAACGAGAATCTTAAAAACAAATAAGCCATTGAATAATGAGAGAACCGTGTGTACGCGTTACTGCCATCGATCAGTAATGGCATGGGGAGGTACATTGGTAACTACCAGATGTGCAATTCAACGAATTGTTTTCGAAATATCTACTTTCTTGAAAATTAGTACACATACTGATCATCATGAATAAGTTACTTTGTCTGAAGTACTTTATTGGAAAAGAAAGTAATAGGCCTATAGTTATGTCGAACTAACAAAACCAATGAAATGTTACCGTCCGTTTTCGTCGTGGTCTCAAAAAAAAAAACGTTCACAGTTTTATGACACATTTCTTGAAAACTCGAGGGATATAATGAACATAATTCTGAAATGGTATGAATAAATTAATTTGAATCTAAATTATTATACAGACAAATATTTATGACAATGTAGACAAACCTAATGCTCATCATTGGCTATAGGTTATAATGAGTAAGAGTCGTAGAACATTCTGGTGTGATCAGTCTTAATACGGTTATACAACATGTGTGGCACACTTCATTTCCAGTACTTACAAATAGGTCGAATTAAGAGATCATAGTAAACATCTCCAAGGGTTTATGATTGAAATCGTTACCTGATGCATGCTCGCTGCATAGTTCTTGGGATGGAATGTTCTTGTTGAATTTACCAAGGTACATGTGGCTGAGAAATTACATCAAAATTTCTTTAAACTCAAAATTAACATCACATGCACGCAAATAAAACCGTTCACTTTCACACGGAAGCAAGTTGAAGGGCTAGGGTGTATTTTCGCCCTCAACACTTTGTTTTTAATCCATAACAATGTACATGTATACATTTTGTTTATCCTAGGAACGAAATATCCATATAGTTTAACCCTTGTTAAGTAAGTAATCAAAAATATTTCGCGTTTGATGCTTGGAAACGTTTTTTTCGCTACTTCCTGTTCCAACGCTGGCATTCTGTTGTATGTCTTAATTTAACCTATTCCTTGATTTTAACTAATGTTCAAAAGCGATTCTTGAGGCAGAAATTGACTTTGTTAATAACGTGTTAAATGCAAGTCCTGAGCTTTCGAATTTCTTGCGTAAATCCTTTTAAAAAAATGGGCTTCTGATGATCGCATACAGTGGAGCCAGCATGTGCGAAGTGGGTGTGGTTTATATTGGAATTACGTCACACTGAGCCAAAGGGGAGGGGAAGGCTGAGCAAAAGGGGAGGGGAAGGCTTTCCCCACTTGTTGGCAAAGTAGTGCCTGTCAGTAAATTCACAAATTTGTTGGTATTTCTGATTGACATAATGTGTCGGTTCGTTTGAGTTTTGCGTCGGTAAATTTCCCCAAAAGATAATGTTTTCCCCAATCTGAAAATCCTGGCTACGCCTAATGCACTTACCAACAGGTTACTAACTTGACTGGAAGTGAGCACTGATGGGTGCACCCCATAAATGCTAAATACAAATTGTTTAAACAATTTTTAGTTAAATAGTTTAGAAATACTTTAAAAATGTTTGAAATAAAAGGCAAAATATTGATTGATGTATAACCTTTTATTTTATTTTCAATTTAATGTGAAAAGTCCTCAGCTTGGAAGCAAATTATGACAACTTTTTTCAAGGCATCTCTTAGCCACCATGTATATGGTAAATTTGGTCTGGTTCCAATAATAACCGCGTGAAGCCGACCTATGACCAGAAACCAGGAACTTTTTTTGGCCCAATTATAATTATTTGAGTGGAATTGAGTCATGCGGCTGTTGTTTCAAACGACAGCAATATGCCACATACATGACACAATTTTTTACATTCTGTATGTATAATTTCATTTATTTCATTTATTGATTTCACAGGTAGAAAAAACAAATAAATACAAATTTACATTAAATTAACAGAAACAGAAACAAAGGTAGCACCCCTGTAGGATTACAAAAAAGTAAACTAAATTACTGTGGAGTTGATCTCTTGATGCTACTAATTAGGAAGTAAACAAATATTGAGTCACACAAAGAACGATAAACAACATGGCTTTAGGCACACTTTGAGATATAAAAACAATATTAAAATAAAAATATAACTAGAGATTCAGAGTTTGTCTCGACACAAACTCAAGGTGTTCGGGAGGATGTAAGGTCAAATTGGGGTCAACTTTGTTTAAATATTTTGTGACAATTAACGATCTGTACAATGGAGCAAAAATTTTTAATTTACCTCTTGTGGTTGCTGAGATGATTTTTTGAAATATTAAACTTTGACTTCCGGTTTGGACAGGAAGTAAGGTCAAATTGGGGTCATCTTTTTGTAAATATATTTTGACAATTAGCGATCTGTACAATGGTACAAAAATTGTGAATTTACCTCTTGTGGTTGTTGAGATATGATTTTTTAAAATATTAAATGCTTGACTTCCGGTTTGGACAGGAAGTAAGGTCAAATTGGTGTCATCTTTTTGTAAATATCTTTTGACAATTAACGGTCTGTACAATGGTATAAAATTGTGAATTTACCTGTTTTGGTTGTTGAGATATGATTTTTTAAATATGAAACTTTGACTTCCGGTTTGGACAGGAAGTAAGGTCAAATTAGGGTCACCTTTGTGTAGATATTTTTCGACAATTAACAGTCTATACAATGGTACAAAAATGTCAATTTACCTCTTGTGGTTGTTGAGATATGATTTTTTAATATTAAAATTTGACTTCCGGTTTGGACAGGAAGTAAGGTCAAATTGGGGTCACCTTTGTGTAAATATTTATTGACAAATAACGAACTGTGAAATGGTACAAAAATTGTGAATTTAACCCTTGTAGTTGTGTAGATATTAGATTTTTAAACATTAAACTTTGACTTCCGGTTTGGACAGGAAGTAAGGTCAAATTGGGATCACCTTTGTGTAAATATTTTTCGACAATTAACAATCTATACAATGATACAAAAAATGTCAATTTACCTCTTGTGGTTGTGGAGATATGATTTTGTTAAACATTAAACTTTGACTTCCGGGTTGGACAGGAAGTACGGTCAAGTGGGTCACCTTTGTGTAAATATTTTTTGACAATTAACAATCTATACAATGATATAAAAAATGTCAATTTACCTCTTGTGGTTGTGGAGATATGATTTTTTTAAACATTAAACTTTGACTTCCGGTTTGGACAGGAAGTAAGGTCAAATTGGGGTCACCTTTGTGTAAATATTTTTTGACAATTAACAATCTGTACAATGGTGCAAAAACTGTCAATTTACCTGTTGTGGTTGTTGAGATATGATTTTTACGTGCATACATAATTAGCACGACCAGAGCTGATTTACATTCACCAAATTACGTGCATACATAATTAGCACGACCGGAGCTGATTTACATTCACCAACAGAGGGCGCACTTTTTTAGCGTTGAAAAAGCCGTGTAGATCTTTCATTTGCAACGTAATCAAAACGTTTTAACTAATAAAGAACGATTGATCGAAATTCGATATCTGATGACCTAATAATGACGTTACAAATTATGTTTCATCTACGTGTTATGTTCTAAGTATGTGCCAAGTTTCAAGTTCATATGAAGTTTGCAAGTATGTGTTTTTTTGTAGACAATCGATCCGGAAAAGAAGAAGAAGGAGAAGAAAAAGAAAAAAAAAAAAAAACCGAACAATAACAATAGGTGTTTCGCGCTGTAGCTCGAACACCTAACAAGTTAATAGGCTACGCAGTTTGAGTTAGGGCATCTCCTAGGCCAGTGACTAATAAATGTTTTCTAAGGGAATTAATAAATAAAGATAAACTATAAATAACTGTTTCTTTAACATCTGCTGATAATTAATTAAGGTCCACATGTTCAAACTCATATTTACGAACCGGAGATAAATGTTTAGCAATAGTGACAAATACTCCCCCACTATGCCTGTTACGATCTTTTCTGAAAATAGCATAATTACAGTTAGAAGTGAGTTCTCCATCATGTATTGAGTTTTCCAGCCAAGATTCCGTGATAAAAGCTCAGTCAATAGCTTGTAGACGTCTAGTTCCGTTTGAAAGAGAAGTAACTTGTTGACGATACTTATTGCGTTGAACAGAACTGCGCTAATAGTAGACTTGGATGAAAATCCCAAAGCAGTCTGAGATAATGGCGATGGTCGAGATATTCGTCGACATTGTGTAGGCTGGGAAGATGACGATGATGATGATGATGGTAAGAGCTTAGATGGACCAGATCTGGTCCATCTACTAATTACTTTCAATATCATCACAGACACCCAATACAATGTTGAATGAAGCAACACAGTTGGAATAATAACTGATTGGGGCATGTCCAAACTTACAGTTTCTTGGAGGTCTTGGTTTGTCGTGGCCGAGCGGTCTAGCTTACCGGACTCAAGTTCTGGTGTTAGCAGCAGAATGTGGGTTCGAATCTCGGCTGTGACACTTGTGTCCTTGAGCAAGACACTTAACCATAATTGCTTCTCTCCACCTAGGGGTTAAATAGGTACCTGTGAGGGCAGAGTTGGTTGATTAGCCCTATATGCGCTGTAATGGCAGCAATTGAGCTGTATACTCCCCAGGGAGCTGAGATGGTTTCAGGAATGATTTATGAGCCTTATGAGCAGGGGTAATAATATAATGCGCCTTGAGCACCACTTAGTTGGTGGATACGTGCGCTATATAAGTCCACATTATTATTATTATTATTATTATTATTATTATTATTATTATTATTATTATTATTATTATTATTATTATTATTATTATTATTATTATTATTATTATTATTATTATTATTATTATTATTATTATTATTATTATTATTATTATTGGTTTGTACTTGTATATTGTCATTTGTCATCCACGATGAATTAAAGAAGCCACACAAGAGTGCTTGGTCAGAACATGGGCTTGATTGTGTAGTACAATTGCAGGAATCAATGTGACAATGGAACCAGTCAAGCGTGTTATGAGTCATGCATCCTTCTTGAAGAAAAAAACTCAGAAAGCTCAGGAATGAGCTTGAAATCTGCCCAGATTTCCGTTCCATGATGAGAAGAGGCTTCACAAACTACACCAAAGTAATCAGTGGGTGAAACTCTACAAAATGATATGAGATTCTCACTGCAAGTTGATTGGGAAATAGCAATGATGATGGCAGTTGTCAGAACTAGATGTAAAGCTAGATGTAAAGCGGGATCCATTGAACTTGATCGAAAGTCAGCGTTGAGCGTTGACTCGTATGGGTATATTCAAAATGGCGGCCAGTATCAATGATGTGTATACGTGTTAAAAGTGCAATGCACGCGATTTGCTATCGTCTAATATGAATACACTACTATATATCGTATAACTATGTCATTGTGTACCGTTTCTTTCAAGGACATTACCACAGGGGTCTCTCTGCACAATGTCGCAGTCACTGACGCGAATAGGCCGATGCGATCCAGTCAGTACATGGGCGGATCCAGAACATTTTTAGGGGGGGCTGAGAATCAAAAACAATTATTTTTCAGTACTACAAAAATTACAATGAAATAATCAAAGGGAGAGAAAAACAAAGCACACTGTGGGAATGGGAGTGCGCTTTCCCCTCCCTCCCCCCCCCCTCTCTCTCTCTCTTCTCTCTCTCTCTCTGTCTGACCCCTCTCGGTCCACCTTTCCCCCTCTTCGACCCACCTTGTGAACAGCTACTCCAATCTCTCTCTGATTGGAGGCAAGGTCTCTACCACTGTTCACGAGTGGGGTCCTCTCTCTTTCCTTTCCTTTTCTTTTCCTTTCTTTTCTTTCTCTTTGGTGCCTGTCAGTAAATTCACAAATTTGTTGGTATTTCTGATTGACATAATGTGTCGGTTCGTTTGAGTTTTGCGTCGGTAAATTTCCCCAAAAGATAATGTTTTCCCCAATCTGAAAATCCTGGCTACGCCTAATGCACTTACCAACAGGTTACTAACTTGACTGGAAGTGAGCACTGATGGGTGCACCCCATAAATGCTAAATACAAATTGTTTAAACAATTTTTAGTTAAATAGTTTAGAAATACTTTTAAAATGTTTGAAATAAAAGGCAAAATATTGATTGATGTATAACCTTTTATTTTATTTTCAATTTAATGTGAACAGTCCTCAGCTTGGAAGCAAATTATGACAACTTTTTCAAGGCATCTCTTAGCCACCATGTATATAGGGTAAATTTGGTCTGGTTCCAATAACCGCGTAAAGCCGACCTATGACCAGAAACCAGGAACTTTTTTTGGCCCAATTATAATTATTTGAGTGGAATTGAGTCATGCGGCTGTTGTTTCAAACGACAGCAATATGCCACATACATGACACAATTGTTGACATTCTGTATGTATAATTTCATTTATTTCATTTATTGATTTCACAGGTAGAAAAAACAAATAAATACAAATTTACATTAAATTAACAGAAACAGAAACAAAGGTAGCACCCCTGTAGGATTACAAAAAAGTAAATTAAATTACTGTCGAGTTGATCTCCTGGTGCTACCACCAAGGAAGTAAACACACATTGAATCACACATGATGATAAACAACATGGCTATAGGCACACTTTGAGATATAAAAACAATATTAAAATAAAAATATAAAAAGTTAATACGCAGTTTGAGTTAGGGCATCTCCTAGGCCAGTGACTAATAAATGTTTTCTAAGGGAATTAATAAATAAAGATAAACTATAAATAACTGTTTCTTTAACATCTGCTGATAATTAATTAAGGTCCACATGTTCAAACTCATATTTACGAACCGGAGATAAATGTTTAGCAATAGTGACAAATACTCCCCCACTATGCCTGTTACGATCTTTTCTGAAAATAGCATAATTACAGTTAGAAGTGAGTTCTCCATCATGTATTGAATTTTCCAGCCAAGATTCCGTAATAAAAGCTCAGTCAATAGCTTGTAGACGTCTAGTTCCGTTTGAAAGAGAAGTAACTTGTTGACGATACTTATTGCGTTGAACAGAACTGCGATGGTTGAGATAATGGCGATGGTTGAGATATTAGTCGACATTGTGTAGGCTGGGAAGATGACGATGATGATGATGATGGTAAGAGCTTTGTAGATGGACCAGGATTACTTTCAATATCACCACAGACACCCAATACAATGTTGAATGAAGCAACACAGTTGGAATAATAACTGATTGGGGCATGTCCAAACTTACAGTTTCTTGGAGGTCTTGGTTTGTCGTGGCCGAGCGGTCTAGCTTACCGGACTCAAGTTCTGGTGTTAGCAGCAGAATGTGGGTTCGAATCCCGGCTGTGACACTTGTGTCCTTGAGCAAGACACTTAACCATAATTGCTTCTCTCCACCCAGGGGTTAAATAGGTACCTGTGAGGGCAGAGTTGGTTGATTAGCCCTATGCGCTGTAATGGCAGCAATTGAGCTGTATACTCCCCAGGGAGCTGAGATGGTTTCAGGAATGATTTATGAGCCTTATGAGCAGGGGTAATAATATAATGCGCCTTGAGCACCACTTAGTTGGTGGATACGTGCGCTATATAAGTCCACACATTATTATTATTATTATTATTATTATTATTATTATTATTATTATTATTATTATTATTATTATTATTATTATTATTATTATTATTATTATTATTATTATTATTATTATTATTGGTTTGTACTTGTATATTGTCATTTGTCATCCACGATGAATTAAAGAAGCCACACAAGAGTGCTTGGTCAGAACATGGGCTTGATTGTGTAGTACAATTGCAGGAATCAATGTGACAATGGAACCAGTCAAGCGTGTTATGAGTCATGCATCCTTCTTGAAGAAAAAAACTCAGAAAGCTCAGGAATGAGCTTGAAATCTGCCCAGATTTCCGTTCCATGATGAGAAGAGGCTTCACAAACTACACCAAAGTAATCAGTGGGTGAAACTCTACAAAATGATATGAGATTCTCACTGCAAGTTGATTGGGAAATAGCAATGATGATGGCAGTTGTCAGAACTAGATGTAAAGCTAGATGTAAAGCGGGATCCATTGAACTTGATCGAAAGTCAGCGTTGAGCGTTGACTCGTATGGGTATATTCAAAATGGCGGCCAGTATCAATGATGTGTATACGTGTTAAAAGTGCAATGCACGCGATTTGCTATCGTCTAATATGAATACACTACTATATATCGTATAACTATGTCATTGTGTACCGTTTCTTTCAAGGACATTACCACAGGGGTCTCTCTGCACAATGTCGCAGTCACTGACGCGAATAGGCCGATGCGCTATCCAGTCAGTACATGGGCGGATCCAGAACATTTTTAGGGGGGGCTGAGAATCAAAAACAATTATTTTTCAGTACTACAAAAATTACAATGAAATAATCAAAGGGAGAGAAAAACAAAGCACACTGTGGGAATGGGAGTGCGCTCCCCTCCCCCCCCTCTCTCTCTCTCTTCTCTCTCTCTCTGTCTGACCCCTCTCGGTCCACCTTTCCCCCTCTTCGACCCACCTTGTGAACAGCTACTCCAATCTCTCTCTGATTGGAGGCAAGGTCTCTACCACTGTTCACGAGTGGGGTCCTCTCTCTTTCCTTTCCTTTTCTTTTCCTTTCTTTTCTTTCTCTTTGGGAGCCGCTGGAGTGGGTTTAAGACCCACACCAGTAATGCCAGTGGCTCCCCACCCCGGGAATCTTTAGGGGAGTCTGCTTACACCATGGTGCTTGCAGTCTCCCTTTTAGAGGATCCCTTCCCTTTCCTTTCTCATCCTTTCTTCCACTCTACCTTTTGGTTATTTCGTTTTGTTTTGATCTTTTAATGTTTTTGTCTTTCTTTATATAATGTATTGTTGTTATTACCTTCGTTAAACAAAGTTTACAGAGTTTTGTTACTTTTACAGTAATATTGGTAACCACCATTTTTTGTTAAACATTGTTTTCTATTCTGTAATTTTGTATTGTTCTGCTTTGTAAATAAAGTTTTCTTTGAAAAGTCAAAGTCTCTCTCTCTCTCTCTCTCTCTCTCTCTCTCTCTCTCTCTCTCTCTCTCTCTCTCTCTCTCTCTCTCTCTCTCTCTCTCTCTCTCTCTCTCTCGATTTTAGGGGGCTACAGCCCCCCCCCCTTAGCCCCCCCTGGATCCGCCAATGGCTATATAGGTTCGATACATAAGACCAATAACTATTTTGAATTTATACTCTATGTCCTTAATAGGATGGTGAGCAGTTTGCAATATCTATAACTCTCTATTTATTCCCGTTTAACAGCGGCGTAGCCGGGGGGGGGGGGGCTGGGGGGAGCACGTGCCCCCCACAAATTTCCAGTGCCCCCCCCAGGTGCCCCCCACGAATTCCTCATAGTGCCCCAAAAAACAGAAAAGAAAAGGAAAAGGGAAAAAACCCATACCCCTGGGTCCCCCACTGAAAAGCAATGCCCCATGTGCCCCCCCCCCCCCCCACTGAAAAAGTCCTGGCTACGCCGCTGCCGTTTAATTAGTTAAATGGCTTTCGAAAGCAACAGCAGCCATTTTGTTTAAAGGGTTAACAATAATTACATAAACACTAAATGTCAACAATATTTTACAAAATTATCAAGAAAATTACACATCTATTTATTTACATTGGCCCGACCGTTGATGTCAGCGCTAGGACAATTTGCCAAAATTTGGGTGATGTATGTGATCCGACGTTACCAACGTTTTAACCATAAGAATGACACATTGGCATGTCATTAGTATGGTTTGTAAAGTATTATATTGATACAAAATTGGACAGTCGAACCACTGTTTATGCCGTAATTTATATAAAACAATTAAAATGTGTTATTTCGCCATTTTCATCCATACCCCCTTGAAAATGAGTCGCTTTTCTGTTGGAGTTAAGAAAACGTTATCACTCATAATACGCCTGAAGTTGGATCGGTGCATTAACATGTATGCTTAGGGACATCACTCAAACATGACTAATTCAATAGATTTTATTTATGTTTGTCTTCATAGGGACATTGCGGGTACTTCCAACACCTTTGAAACGGCCAGAAAACATTTGCCCGGATTTAAAAGACATTCCGAATCTCAGTAAGTAGTCCTTTATATAGTTGTAATTTCAGGATATTGCAATTGTTTGGGCTCGTTATAACAACACTCTACTTCATTCACTCGCAACTGTATTCACAATGGCGTCAGACTGGCCGCCATATCACATCCTACCGTATATCTAGAGGTTAATAAACTGCATAATGGAATCTTCATGTACAAGTATATTAATAAATATACAAATACCATTAACTCACTTCTTCCTCAAGGATTTCTTCCCTACTATTTTAGTGCTGTCCGTGATATTCATGGATATTCCACCAAATTATTTTTGTTTCCAACTTATATTTTAATGAAATATTTTATTGAAGCCGGAACGAAAGACGGCATTAAGAATTGATAAGTCGTGTCAAATGCATTGAAAATAACCTGGAAGTAGTTCAGGAAATATAAAGGAACTATGGTCCTAATTGGATAAGGCGCTGGGTACGAGTGAATCTTTTGAGGTTTCTTATATAGAATAGAAATGTGACTGGCTCTGGCAAAACCTTCCAAAGTGACCTCCCAAATTTATCGTGAAAATGTTCCCAAATGCTGTTACGCATTATGGTAAATGCCGAGAAGTTTCGAGTTTTGCCAGAGCGGGTCACAACTGTCTCATGTTTTTGTTTACTTTTTTTTATATAAAGTCAGAGATAGGAAGTTGGATCAAAAGACAAATGTATCAATGGAAACATTAGAGCAAACCATGTTCGAGAATCAGACAGATAAGATCAGGAAGACTGTGTCGAGGGGGAATCTTGAAATGCAAGAACTCATTCAGAACGCAACAAAACACAACTCATCCGTCCATAGACCAATTACTGAGAGTTTGTCTTCACTTGAAGTTCGTCATGGGGACTACGTCTACCTCCCCGGGGGACACTGGAGGCCAGCAACTTGCCGACCAAGATGGAAGGTAGGCATATACATGTAAATACTTACACACGCTCTATAATGTTAAACAACATTCACTATTTGAACAAACGGTCACTATATTAGCACTTATTGTTTAGTTTTAGTAAGGACGATAAGCGTGTGTACAGACGTGTTACTTTTGTTATCTTTGCCTATCCCGAATGAAGTGTGCAACATATACATGGCTACAGCTTTTGAAGGACCAGAGAAAGTGTTCAGTCTAGTCGATAGCCTCCAGGCAAAAAATAGATTTCAGAATTGCCCTACTTCATTTAGATTGATGGTATGTGGTACACTACGGGATGTGAAAACTACATTGGTATCAATTCATTGGTTCGTGGTGTTTTGGGCAAATTTACTTATGTAAATACCACAGGAGTTGCTTTTAACACTTACAGCTTTACAGTGTAGATGTTCTCTTGTCTCTTTCGATGACACCTGCTTAGATGACGTAAACTGCTGTCAATTGTAATAGTCATCGTAATCGTAAAAACGTTCTTTTATTGAATGGACTGCGTTATTTTTCAAGACCCCCCCCCCCTTTAAGACACACTTTCCATTTTTTAAAACACGTGGCCCTTATTGTAATCAGGCTCATAATGTTATACCTACTTTTTCTACATACATCTGATGATTTAGGGCCACCTCCTGTCATGTTCCAAGTACCTATTTTGGCATGGGTGTAAGTCTGTTTGCGTAGATCGTCCTAGTACTCATTTTAAATAGATTTTACCTAGACCGTGTACATTCCCATTAAAACCAATCTTGGAGGTGTGCAGTTCAAACAAATTTTGAGCTAGTCTGGGGCACGCGACCATGCTGATCTCAGGGGCTCAATGTTGGAGTCAAATATACCTTTGACTTATTGAGAAGGGCATACAGTGTCCTTCGTGGGCTCTGACTCTTTTTGAATAGTCTTGTTTGGATAGCCCATGTAAGCCCCAGTAGGGCTGTGAAACTGCGGCCAAGAGAGATCTGTCCGTCGGCGCCACTGTGGTCCCATATTATGGGAGTTTGGGTTTCAGCGAACCATGGAATGGGAATTCTTATACAAAGAGCCTACTTTCCTCTTGACAGTTGATTACATTTTGTCTGCATAACTTGTTTGTTTTTTCATTACCAATACCAGAGACGTGCAAGACATTGAAGTCCCCATATCTGACCATCAACGCCTCATATTTTCTTTTCAACCACAGGTTGCTATATTAATTCCATTTCGCAACCGCTTCTTCCAGCTGTCGATATTTTTAAAGTACGTGACACCGCTTCTAAAAAAACAACTTCTAGAGTTCGCTATATACGTCGTAAATCAGGTAATTTATTTCCTCATAAAATTGTGGTCCAATTTAGTCAATGTGGTCCAATTTAGTTAATGTGGTCCAATTTAGTTAATGTGGTCCAATTTAGTCAATGTGGTCCAATTTAGTCAATGTGGTCCAATTTAGTCAATGTGGTCCAATTTAGTCAATGTGGAAGTGCAGAGCTAAAAATTCTAAGTGGCAGTGTTTCTTTACAGCAGTCAGTAAAATTATCGGTCAGTGAGTACAGTGCGGTGGAATAAGTCTTTCTATATCAGACTTCTATATCATACTTCGTGCTTCCAAAATAAATACAACAATTCATTGTCATGTTTAATTGATTACAATGTAACTTGTATTGTTGATTCAGGAAAACGACTTGAAATTCAACCGTGGATTGCTGTTCAATGTAGGTTTCCTGGAGTCGCTCAACTTCTCCCGTTGGGACTGTTTGGTTCTGCATGATGTTGACCACATCCCTATGAGTGAGTTTAATCCATACGGGTGCGTAGACATGCCGAGGCACTTCATCGGAGGAGCGGACAACTATAACTGGAAGTAAGACATTTGTTCTAGATAATTATTGCTACAGTTTGTATTCAATTAGATTAGGGGAAGGGGCTTTTAGTGATCAAAATGATTTCAATCATTGTCACTGAGATCGCAAAAATAAACAAAGTTCGACAGACGTTTCCACGGGAGTGTCTCTTGACTTTATTTCTCTGAAACTGGTTCAGCAGTCGCAAAGGTCATATACCCTCAGGGAGTGGATATAATGATTACGCATACTCCAATCACTCCGTGAAAACTTTAAGAGAAGAAAACAAGAAAATGGTACGAAATGGAAGACAATAACTCTTTAAACTGGTTAGGCATGTATCCAACATGTAAAAATATATACATGTACAGTGGATCTAACATGTCTGATCTTACCCTAAATATATGCAATAAAGTGTAAATAATCTCTAATTATTTACTACATATTTGTTCTTAAACAATAACAAAGTCAACTCTATCCATCTTTAAGGGAATGAAGAAACTCCCGTTAATGTAACACAAGTTTAGATCGACAAAAACAATGAATTTCTCAAGGAGCAAAATACTTTGTAATGTATATATATTCAAATGTACATGTATACACACACATACATAATGGGATCGTTTTATAAATTACCGGTAGCCTAAATACACATTTATCAATTAAATCATAATAATTATGTAATAGGCTATAACTTTTCCAGACCTCCATGCCTCTTTGTATTCAGAAACGCTTTTGAAATGACAGGATGTTAGCGATTTTTGAATCTCAAATTTCTCAGATGCAACAATTGAAGTTTTCGTAAGCGTGCATGAAAAGTCAGAAAGTTTGAGCATGATTAGTTGAAGCATTCAGGAAATATCATGGGTCACACTTTGATCTCCCCCACCCCCCCCCCCCTGGCTTTTTAAGCAACGGAACTATAACGTTCATTGTACGCGCTTGTAGCGTAAACGGACGATAATAATGGTACCGTAAAAATGTACCATGACATCACTAAAAAAAATCCCTGTAATCCCTTTAAATCTGTGCCTGACAATAAATTACAATTATTAATAATGGCCGTCTCTCAAATTTAAACAAAATTCCAACTTTTAATCATCCAACACTCACAGACCGCCGTATCCAACAAATTTTGGCGGTGTGACTGGCTTGACCAGAGAGCAGTTCAGCACCGTCAATGGCTTCAGTAACAAGTACTGGGGTTGGTGCTGTGAGGATGATGACTTTGGGGAGCGGGTGGACATTGCCAAACTAAAGAGGGTGCGCTACACAACTCGGGACGCGTATTACAAAGTCACCCAAGTAAATCATTTATCGGCAGGTCAAAAACGCAGCAAGGAGAGGTAATACAAGCTTTTATACTATTTCCTATTTTAAACTTGAGAAAATCAAATGGCCCTATATAAGGCCAAAAAAAAAAGATGTTGAGTTGCCCTCCACCGACCGACCCAAAAGTGCTGAAATCTCGGGTCAGGTTTTTTTTTTTTTTCCCCGTCATTCATAGGCCTATTTATTAATGAAACTTACCAATTTTTTTGTATAAAACATAATACGTTTGATTTGTGAAATTTTCCACTTTTTTTACCGGTAAATTTACCGGTACCCAAGACTCAATCTACATGTTTTCAAATCGAACGGCCCCGGCCCTCACATGGTGCACTGCCTTCGCACACACTGTGTGCCAACGATTGCGACCCAAATCTACACGTTTTCCAATCGAATGGCCCTCACACGTTGTGCACTGGCTCCCCGCACTGTATGTGTGTCAACGATTGCGACTCGATCTACACGTTTTCAAATCGAATGGCCACTCACATGTTGCATATTGAGCATTGCACGCAATATGAATTTGCTGTGTCAATCACAGCGAAAAGTACAACAAAAATGCTTGGGATACTTTTATTCTGAAGCAAAATTCCTTGCTGATAGGTATACAAATGAAAAACATGGTATGTGGTTTCAGTTCCAATGCATTTCAATCTTAAAATGACAGTCAAGGAAAAAAATTAATAAATAAAAAATAAAAAAATCCCGACCGACCGACCCCTTCAAATATTTTCACTGGAGGGCAACTCAACAAAAAAAATTTGGGCCTAATACATGAAACAAATATTGGGTGACTGAGAGGTCAATTTCCTATGTGCCGAAATAAAGGCACCCAATATTTGTTTTATATAACTCACACATAGATCTATTATCATTTGATATTTTCCAGTCCAGATGTGATATTTTATAATGAATGCTCTCACTGGACGAAAGAAGTGCCCTCAACATTTGTTTTATATTACTCAAACTGACATCCTCGTAATTTGATGTTCTTAAACTCGCCTACATTCTTAAATAAAGCCAGAAATGCTTCTGGCCTCATCTAGTACTCCTGAATATCATACCATTCATGATAACAATGTAATGTGCCCTTTTGGGCAAAATCATAACCCCCTCCAGAAATCATGGTTTGGGGCTTGTCAGGGCCACTGTACCTTTTATGCCCTTTTGACATAAACTATAATATCAGACTAACGTGTTGTTCCATTATGTTGGATAGTTTTTTATGTGCACACAACAGAATTGAGATCCCTCCCCCATTAGGGACTTGTCACTGTCCGTGGTCATTACATTATCTGGGCATCCACCTATCAGCTTTGAGTATATATCCAGGAGCTGTCAAAACTTGCATTTTCATTAACGTAAAACACAAAGAAACGCCATCTGGTTTTAATGTTTCTCAACGTTTTTATTCGAGAAATACACTGCAATGTTGTTATTATTGTCTAAGAGCTTTTGTTTGTGACATACCCTGTCCCATCTAAGGTACTATGATACACAATTCCGACAGTCTCCTAATGTAAAAATTGAATTAATAAACAAAACCTTTTCTTTTCTTTTCTTTTCTTTTCTTTTCTTTTCTTTCAGTTTAAAATTGTATTGGGGTAGATCAAAGCGCTTCAAAACTGACGGTTTGAACAGCATCAGATACAAAGCTCCACATCTCGAATTCCTAACTTTATACACAAATATATCGGTAAATATTCAAAGAATCGAATAAGAATTTAAACAATATGGTTACATTATGATACAAGCAATATACTATGTCTACAATGAGAGAACACGAATTACAGAACATTTACTACAACCATACGTTGTTTAAAGGGGCAGTATCGTCACGATCAGAGCAGACTTTCAGCAGGGCATGGAATACTGACTGAAATTTACTGGCTCATTTATGCAGCAGCAACGGTGACCTTATGGAATCGGAGTGCTAGTTTAGTTTTAGGTTAACTCAGTGACTGAAACGAAAAAAATACCCCACATTATAAGGTCATATTTCCGATTCCATGCCCTGTTGAAAGACTGCTCTGATCATGCCGATACCGTCCCTTTAAGGACAACTAAGAACAAATGAGACTGGTAGATTAAAGATATTGTAATTACCATAGTTTATATATAATTATTTACAATGAGAACTAAGGGTATTGAAAATTCCGATTTAAACTCAAAATGAATCTTTACGAATATCAATCAATTCAACAATACAGTTTGCTTTCCAACTAGAATCTTGTTCATGGTGAATATAACGGTGTAAGCGTAACGTTGCGCCAGCACCATGCAGTGTCATGATTTTAACAATACAACGGTATTAGATTTATTGTATATATGGAGTGTTCCTTTAAGTGCTATTTAATTTAACCACCAACTTTCTCCTTTAAGTAAGTTAATACAGTGCATACAAGGGAATTAAGCACAATGGATTGGTCTTTTTGTTGTATTATATGCAATTGTCAGTGTGTCCGTCTGTCCAACAGATTGGAATTTAGGAATAATAGGGGGGGGGAGGCAATAATAATAATAATAATAATGTGTGGATTTATATAGCGCACGTATCCACCAACTAAGTGGTGCTCAAGGCGCATTATATTATTATCCCTGCTCATAAGGCTCATAAGGCTCATAAGGCTCATAAATCATTCCTGAAACCATCTCAGCTCCCTGGGGAGTATACAGCTCAATTGCTGCCATTTCTAGCGCATATAGAGCAAACCAACTCTGCCTTCACAGGTACCCATTTAACCCCTGGGTGGAGAGAAGCAATTATGATTAAGTGTCTTGCGTAAGGACACAAGTGTCACGGCCGTGATTCGAACCCACATTCTGTTGCTAACACCAGAACTTGAATCCGGTAAGCTAGACCGCTCGGCCACGACACCTCATACATTTAACAGTGGTAGGGGAATTGTGTTGGTGGGGTGGTAGGGGAATTGTGTTGGTGGGGTGGTAGGGGAATTGTGTTGGTGGGGTGGTAGGGGAATTGTGTTGGTGGGGTGGTAGGGGAATTATGTTGGTGGGGTGGAGGTTTTATGCAAATTATTTAGGACCAGCCTATAGACAATTTAGGCCGAGACCAACTAGACTACCGGTACCGTAGGCTACCGGTGCCAAGGGCATCTGTACCGCCAAAGATCGGGTGCGTGACCACGGTCATTGACACCGTAGAGGTGAACCGTTTATTTCAAGTTTCGCCTGACCGTAACAGACCTCAAGTAACATTCGTTTAAATCGAACTGAAGGTGTATAATCGAAGGAAGAATTTCAGAAGAGAAGAGAGCTTTTAAGCTGCACCGCAGGTAAACGTGGTTTACGTGGATTCAATAATTTTCGGTATTGCGTACTTACTGAATTTTATGACTCATTGATTAATAGTGTGAACTATTCACATATTATTTATATACAGTAAACAGTATTATTATTTTTATTTTTTTAAATTTTTTTTAGTTGTAACCTCCAGTTCTTGTCAGAACTAATTATAGGTTTTCTCGGTCAATTTTGGCAAACGAGCAGCGAATTTAATTTTCGTGCGTTCAAATTAAAGCGATTTTGCCTTTCCAGTTGTTCCTGTGTTTCAAATTCAGAATTCGGGCATTCAATTTCGTTTTGAGGCATTCAAATTCCTTTAGCAATGACTTTGTGTTCAATTTAGCATATCGTCGTTCTTTTTCATGACGTACAATCATCATTTAATTTAGCAAAGCTGGTTGGACTGGAGATTTTTGCTGCTTATTTGATTTTCAATTTCGTAAAGATGCAATCAATTTCGCCAAATGAGAATTCAAATAAGTACGATAAAGAAATGCTAACAAACTGAAAAACAAATTAATCGTACTACTACTAGACAACTGCTTCGTAACTTCACTTTAAATCAGTCAAACCTCTTGTTTTTCTTTATTCATTTATTTTCCCCATAGATTTCATATGGGGCATTTTCTCTCCTTTTTTTGGGGGGGGGGATCTTTATTGGTTAACTGACCAAGAGCTAATTTGTTGTTGTGTTTGTGTTTGTGAAACATTAACGTTTGTTGGGTGTTTTTTTAATGTTTTTCTCCTGGTTCTGATTGTTTATTTATGTTGTTTCTTCCTCAATCATCAATCTGTTGGCGTGCCAGACATCGTGGCATATTTAAAAAAAATATGTTTGGGTATGGTTATACCACTGCATGCACTTCACTTGGGTGATGGCATCAACTCTCTGAATGGCTGCTTGTTGAAGGAGATCGCACCTCCGCTGCTGCATGTTCATTCCTGCTTGCTGGGCAGCCTATCTGTCTCCGACACGCTGTTGCCACTCCAGTAACCCCAGGGTGCGTTTAACTGCAGAGCGTTTTTTAGATTGCACAAATGACAGAAATGACTGCCCAAAAATGAATTTGAATTAAAAAAAACGCACGCCTCGAATAGCTCCTGCGAATTTGAATGCTGTTTTGATGAATTGTTAAATTGGATAGTTCTTTAGTTAAATTAAATGACGCAACAGAACTTTTGACTAGTCATAAAACGAAATCGAATGTCCATTTTCAGCAGCATTCAATTTCGCGCGAAATAGAATGGCCTCGTGGTTAAATTGGCTGCTCATTTGCCGAAATTGACCGAGAAAACCTATATTACTCAATTGAGAACTTCACATGGTGTCACCGCAAACAGTTGTCACTTATTTCTAGTTTTCTTTTTAGCCACCATACTTCGTGTATGGGAAATTTAGTCTGGTTCCAATAACCGCGTATACATGTATCACGTATTTCACTGGATGGCAAAAAATGATTACCCCCAAGAAGCGCGTCACAGCACCGATTTTGAAGCCAACCTAAGAACAGAAACCGAAGACCTTTTATTTTCCTCAAATAAGAGTATTTGAGGAAATTTAATTGGAAATAATTGTATATTGCTGTGGGGATCCCACCTGCGCTGTAATATTTTGGTGTATGTTAAGTGTTTGAAATAATAGTATTTAAAGAAGAAATAATCTTTATTTTGTGTTATTTAATTGGTGACTTTACGGCTGACTATAAGTTGAGAGGATTCTTCAAAGAAGTCATGACACTTTATTGGTCGAGAAAAAAAACAAAAAACTAAACAAATCTAACAAAAACATATAAACATTACATTACATTTATGATTTTGTATTGGTATTGATAATTAATGGTGCTTTTGCAACATAAAATAATGTATGTAGATAATAATGTAAAAAACAAATTTCAGTTGGTTGATTTTACCCTTTTATAGTTGTCAAAGGTGTATCCATTCATTTTAAACTAGAAAAGCATTCTCAGAACACATACCTCCGCCAAGAAGAGCTTTTTCAGAGAAAAAATTCCTAGAAGTCGTCAATTACCCTACTTGATTATGCCGTACACGTATATACATTTTATTGTTTTAAAAATCCCCAGGATTTGAACCAGGATCTACGACGTGACAGCCGTACGTCTAACCCGCTGAGCCACCAACGATTCTTGAAACGTGATGAAAACATTAGGTTATAAGTAAATACAATTTTGTGCTCACACGGTTTGTTGAGAAAACCTTTATATTTTACAGTTTTTCTATCCTTAAAAGAGTCTATATGGCAACAGTACCACTATTCTCAAAGATAAAAGCACTTCCTTCAAGACTGATACAAGTCTATACTAGATTCAACAAGTGAACCATTAGTCCAAATAAATTCTCTGGTTTCTGGTGTCCGCGCGCGTCGCCTCAGACCCGTGCGTCGGCATTAGGCGAAGTAAAAAAATAACATGTTTAGCGTCCCCGCCTGCTTCCTTTTTGGGGGCCGCATGGATTTTTTTTATAATTTTACCAATTCAAAATGAGATTTAAAAAACGTAAAATGTCAACCGATCCATCGGAAAATAAAATACTTGCAAGTCAGAACTTCTAATTTATAGATTCTGTCGGTCCAGTCGACCGTGCAATTGTGCAATCTCCAGTCCAAGTACGTACGTTTTTGCATGGCCCCATCCGTGTGTTTCGGGTTTATTTCCCGCCGTGCGTGGCCAAGCCATCCTTGTGTACTACCATGGAGCTATAGTACTACTAACGTTAGTCTGATTTCCCGGACCGGATACGTACATTTTATCGTCGTTGCCAAGTCAGGGAACAGATAGACTTGATTTCAAGTCTGAGATCGCGGTTATTTTTTGTCTACCAGCTCATCAGCCACGCAAAACGCCGTTTACCCCTACTGGCTATCACAGCCCTAACTCGCGATCTCAGACTTGACCCTGCTGTGTTTGTGGGATATTTATGTATTCATAGCTAAAATTTACATAATAATTTTTTTTTTTTTCCCTTTTCTTTTTTTTACTCTTGTGTACTTTGTACTAGTGTTTTGTATTTTAAGTCTTAGTTTATATTTATTGTTTATGTTTTGTACTATGTTTAAGGATGCACCGTCTTTGACGTGTGCCACTGATTTGAAAGTGTAACTCCAATAAATTGATTGATTGATTGATTGAATACGGATGCTAGAGAGATGGCCAATCAGGAGGCCACAAAAACCTTGTAGGCCGCGTCTATTACTAACAGGTTACACTCGCTTAAAATTCTTTCTGTAATATTCATTCGATATTAAATTTGTATAGTGCTTGGTACGTAAATAGTATCTGAAATGATAGGTAAATTTAATGAGATCTTAGAGTTGTAAAAAAGCACCAAATAAAATACATAATTCCTTCTCTACAAAAAACGTCTTACCTACAGTTTAAATGGAATCGTTGAGTACATCTCCTCCAACTAACTGCATGTACATGTAGAAGTTTAGTTTGAATATTCATGTTATGGAAGGCTTTCCGACCAATCAGATTGTTCCGTCCACTTTTGGACTAATTCGCAATAGGGTGTGTACAAACCGACGAACAACATTCCCAAGTCTGTGATCGAAGGTTAATGTCGGAGGTTAATACACAAGAGGGCGCTATTTAATGCGATACTGTATTGGCAGACAAAAAACCACGATCACAGACTTGGAACCAAGTCTAGGGAACAGACGTTATGAGCTCATGCAAGAGTGCGCACGCGCACGTTCCATTAGACTCGGGGACAAGTCGTTAGACAGTCGTGTTTTGTCTGTAGGCGCCGCCGTATAATTATACCAGCGCAGAACGCTGTTGAAGCTAGCGGCAACTAAACTCGGATACTCGACTTGATTTCAAGTCTAATGTTCCATGAATGACGTATTTCTCACAACCACATGCATGTAGACAGCTAACTGCGTGATCGGCTGCCGATGTGTTGTTAGCACTTGTCAAATTTAACAAATTTAAAAGGCTCAAAATGGTTTTCGTGTGCGTCTTTCGTGTGCATTTTTATTTTCCAACTTTAAATTTATTCTTGTGAAAGTGAGCTACAGGGTTTTTAATACTGAACAAACTATTTAATAAAACCACTGTAAACATGTTCAATGTCTTGTCCAACATGTTTCTTTCATTATTGTGTGTCTGAACAGTGGAAAAACCAATGGTTGTTCGAAATTTAAAAAAGAATGGCGGCCATCTTGAAAATAAAAATAAAAAGTAAAAAGCCCCTCCTCCTTCCTTTTTTTCAGAAACCCGGACGCTAAACATGTTTTTTTACTCAGCCTTATTGGTTTTCTTTATTGCGGCCAAAATTGCTGGATCGACTGCCGCTGTGTTTTAAACGACTTTTTCACATATATAGGGGTATGAACGTTTGCCTGATTTATGAGGCCTCTCTTAGCCACCATACTTTGTATATGGGGAAATTTGGTCTGGTTTCAATTTGTGTCTTGATCATGAGGAAGAATTATTGTCAGACAGGCCTATATATGACCTTCCAATTATGTGACCTTTACTTCCGGCCTAAACAGGAAATTCAAATTCAACACATTCTAACGCAAAATTGACAGGTCTTTTGAAGATGAAATTGATATTGTTGTAATAAAATATGTCAGACTTTTTTTTTTAATATGACGTCATCGATGACAATTGCATTGAATCGGAAGTTAACCCAACAGACACTCATTTTTAGTTAAAACTATTTTTCAATGTTAATTTGCTCACTAAGCATTCGTTGATTTGCTGATTAAAACATCTTAATTTCATCAGTTCGTCTGACTTGTTGATAAGTAGGGGTGTGACGATACCACTTTATCGCGATACGATACGTGTCGCGATACTTGGTCACGACATGATACATATCGTGAATACTAAAAATGCTTTAAAAAAAGAAGTGTTAGTAATGTTGTAATTTACCCAATGTTGTCGAGAGACTTAGACACAATAAAAACAACACATTTTTATACACAGTTTCATGTTGTTATTTTATTCCCCCTTCCCCTGAAAAAAAGGCTATGACTTGCTATAAATTAGGCTTGGAAGAATTTTGAAGAAAAAAAATGTTTGTCCGAATTTTGGTTCTCTTAAACAACTTTTTTAATGTGTTATGTTGTGTTTTATGTTCAAGAATCTATTTGTATAGGCTAAGCTAAACTTCGGCAAAAATAAAGATACCGACAGAAGTTCAATTATGTGTAAAATGTTGAGTCAAAAATTCTAACAGAAGTTCATCAGCATAATAATACACACAATATACTGACTATTATGCACACCAAATCTGGTTCACCAAAAATTCTTTGTTTGTACTTTAAATTTAGCCCACAGAAGTGAGTGAAGTTTTTCCACGACGAAATGTCAACAACGAAATCTATTCTGTGGGGAAATACCCATGAAGCCCGTTATCATTCATAGTTCCTGTATTGATTTCATCGAAAATTAGTATAGGGGAGTGTCGTGGCCAAGCGGTCTAGCTTACCGGACTCAAGTTCTGGTGTTAGCAGCAGAATGTGGGTTCGAATCCCGGCCGTGACACTTGTGTCCTTGAGCAAGACACTTAACCATAATTGCTTCTCTCCACCCAGGGGTTAAATGGGTACCTGTGAGGGCAGAGTTGGTTGATTAGCCCTATATGCGCTGTAATGGCAGCAATTGAGCTGTATACTCCCCAGGGAGCTGAGATGGTTTCAGGAATGATTTATGAGTCTTATGAGCCTTATGAGCAGGGGTAATAATATAATGCGCCTTGAGCAACACTCAGTTGGTGGATACGTGCGCTATATAAGTCCACACATTATTATTATTATTATTATTATTATTATTATTATAGCGCCCTCAATTGACTAGCACATTGAAAAATCATGTAGCTAGTCTGGTCCCCTGTCTATATCGTATCAAGGATATAGACAGGCTTCGGTATACCACTTAACGGATTTCATTGGATACGTTAACGCATTGTGCTGAAGATCTGACGTCACGCTTCGAGGCTTGCGTGCGCTAGCTACCAACCAAGGTCAAAGTTGAGCATCGGGAAAAATATGGCGGCTGCACCACCAGGATCTGCTCCTCTAGTTCAAAGCGTGACGTCAGATCTTCAGGCTACACGTAGCACTCACCAATTAAGTCAATAGAGGGTGCAATAAATAATGTTTGTTGAGATAAAATTTGAGAATACGGAGAGTCGTTCTGACTGACGCTGATGTGCCACACGCAAAACGGACTTTATCGTCGGTATTTTTTTTAAGACGGCGTTCAGGCATTTTTGTCAGGGAAAACTTCAAAGACTTTTGTGGGCTAAATGTCAGGTATGAAGTGGTAATATTTTAAAACAAATTTGGGTTTGGATAAAGTTCAGTATGTTGATGAATTTTTGTGTGAACCCCAAAAATAATCAGTATCCCGATACGTGGTTTTGTATCGTGATGCGTATCGTGGCATTGTTGTATATCGCGACAATCGATGCATAGGTGAATTGTTTACACCCCTATTGATAAGGTGTGTGTGTGTGTGTGTTTGTTTTACTTTCTTATGTACTTGGTTTTTATAAGCATCGATATTCAATAAGTCCGGTTCCACGGTGTTCAAAAATGTACCAACCTGGCAGCTTAGTGGTCGCAGGCTGGAATGACCTTCCTACTTTCGCGAATATAATATCACATCCATACCTATGCCACCACACCCCTCAATGACATTCCTAATTAAATTGAAAGTCAAATTGGGCTTGAAACCAATCAAGCGTTACGCTTGATAATACATGTATATCTAAACAGACGAGTATTTCCAGCTATACTGCGTAACGCTAAAAATGAACGTTATTCACGTGGATTACAATCGATCGTGTAAATACAATGGATTAGAACGGTCTTGCACCAACGAGATGTGCAAGGAGGTTGTGCCTACATCAAGGCACAGTGTTCATTGTCCTCGCAGGCACCGTGATACAACCTTCCAGTCCGGACAACATTTCAAACATGGTGCATGTTGGTCGTCTGAGTAAAACGCAGATTTTCGTCATCCTGACTATATTTTATGGATGGATATATTTGTTGTTTTATGGTGCTTTCTTGGGGAGAAAGTTTATGGTTATAAAGCCTCCATCTGCAGCTGAGAACACGACGTTATCAACAGATGGGTCCTGTTCTTCCAGGAGCCTCCTAGTGTCATCTGCAAGTAAGTTCCACTGATAATTGTCATGCAATTAGGAGAATCATACAGCCCTTTGATATATAACACGGTGAGGTGGATGGTTAAAAGATGCCTTAATTTAGTCAACAGATTCACGCACCCCTCGTTGTAGCAAATTATTATACCCTTCTTTGAAGGGAAGGTATCACATTGGTGAATACCAGGTTAATCAAATTGACGAATTAAAACTTACTGTGTAAATGTAAAAGTTGGTTATACCCATACCAATCGTCATAAGAAATCATTACGAAGTTCAGAGAAAACTGGAAGGAAAGAATGTCAAACCCAACCGCCAATTAGTGCACAATGTCTAAGCATGTGTTTTTAGCAGACGAAAAAATGGCCAACATCTCACTGGATGTGCATACATTCATTGCTCAAATTCTCCCACAATTGTGTCCTTAATAATTAAGTGTGTCCTCTATCATCTTTTAAAGGAAAATATATGATATTTGTCATATTTGGATAGAAAAGTGGCTGTTGTATTCTACTTTTTTCCAACTGGAAATGTTGAATTAGAACAAAGTTGCCATAAAACATAAAAAATTTGTAACAGTTTTTCGCCTCTCAAAAAACGTGACCACTTACTTTGATGAAACTTTCACAGGTTAGTTTATGTATTTCTGTACCGTATGGTTCCATATCAATGTCAACGTGTCTTTGTGTTTAATGATAAACAAATTCAGCAGTGGCGTATAACTAAAGGAGAGGGCAGGGGGACGCCACCGTCGGATTTTTGACAACATTTCACGGAAGTTGATGGGCTTCAGTGGGAGAAAATAACATAGGCCTAATAAGCTCGGTGGAGATGGATAGTTTCTTTACTGAATTTGATTTTTTTTTTGAGAACTACAGAGGTACACCCAACTACAGAAAGCAATTTGCTCCATCTGCAATTTGCGGTCGAGTTCTTAAAGAAATATGAAGGATGAACAATTTGTTAAAGACTCTGCACATATTCCCAACGTTCAGAAGAAATACCAACAAGTTTGTAAATTTACCGACATGGGCCTACAATATTTGGCCAATAGATGGGGATCTTCCCCTACCTTACACCCCTTCCCTTCCCCTACCTTACACCCCTTCCCCCTTACACCCCTGCCCCCCCTTACACCCCTGCCCCCCTTTACACCCCTGCCCCCCTTACACCCCTGCCCCCCTTACACCCCTGCCCCCCCTTACACCCCTGCCCCCCTTACACCCCTGCCCCCCCTTACATCCCTGCCCCCCTTACATCCCTCCCTTACACCCCTGCCCCCTCCCCCTACACCCCTGCCCCCCCCTTGGCTAAGCCACTGGATTCAAGTCGGGTTCTTCAGGAATGGTGCTCTATAGTAGCTCACAGTACTGCTTTCTGTGTCCTGTCCCAGTAGTAGAAATCCGAGCAACCATTGTTACTCCATGCATAGCGCATCTGAAGTCATTCAACCAACTCGATTCAGTCTGATGTCAAGCAAGGCTAGTCCGATTTTGTTCTCTTTGAATGCGGTTGCATTCAGAAGTCTTTTGTAAGCTGCTTGACTATCATCTGGGGGAACAAAAACTATTTAAGACACAGTTCTGTGTGCGTGGTACGGGATTGTAGTCTGATAAATTCACTATAGAATTGGATGGCATAGAATTCCGTCATAACCAGTTCATTCATAATTAGACCTAAATCACCTAATGGTGTTTTGAGCAGTAGCGTAGCTAAATGGGGCAGGGGGAGTCTGGCCGGATTTTTGAAGAAAAAAAATGGAAATTTTAGATTTTGGGAGAAAAAAAACATAAGTCAGGAGAAGAAAAAAATACTTATTACTTAAGGATTGCTGATTATTACGACAACCCATAATTCTCACTGCCAATTTATCCGACAGAATTTAAATTCGCCAGATTATAGACAAATTCACCGGCCTAGGGCTTCTAGTAAAAGTGCTTGTTCATATAATTGCTCGGATCAGTTTAGCTTAGTAGCCCGCTTTTGACATATACATTTTGGAAATAAAGAATTTTTCGTATACGGAAAATACTACTTAGAGCTAATATTCCGACTGCCCGATACTAATTTTCCTTAGTCGGGCAAACAATCCGAACAAGTGATAGGACTTTTGTTAGAAATAACAATACACGGGAAGCTAACTTTTCCGACTCGCACAGTTTCGGTCTGTTATTTCTGAATTTATAGCAATGCTCAAACAGAATACAGAACGGCACATCGTTATAGTATTTCATGATCAGGTCATCGGCATTGTGTGGTTTGAAATTGACAAAAATATGGATGCTTCCGTTTTAGTTCGACCCAGCTAATACAATTTAAAATATCCCATTTTAAAAACCAATCCGTCCGCAAGCCCGTAATTCCAACAACTTATGACGTTTGGATTTCTGAAAAAAGGTGAAAGTTTGAATTTGAGTACATAATCTTAGGTACATAACTATAGTGCATTGAGCCTGGACTGTCGACTGTCGCCTAAATAAACACACATCAAACATCTCCCAATCCAACCAGCGAGAGTTTAAGAAAATCTGGTCCGTAAAAAGTTTTTTTTCATCGAGGAAAATTGGCGATATGTCGGTATATTGAAGAAATTGCCAATTAAATGACTGTCGTGTAATGCTTTTAAGATGAAGGCCTTTCATGCAATAATTCTGGCAATGGTGTCTGTATCCGTGATTATAAAATTTGCAAGTTTATGATGGTAAGACTATGGCTTAATTTTGCATTTTAAGACTTAATGGATTAGTTTGGGGAATTTAACTGTACCGTACGGTTCCATATCAATTTCAACGTGTTTTTGTGTTTAATGATAAACAAATTCAGCAGTGGCGTATAACTAAAGGAGAGGGCAGGGGGACGCCACCGTCAGATTTTTGACAACATTTCACGGAAGTTGATGGGCTTTAGTGGGAGAAAAATAACATAGGCCTAATAAGCAAGGAGAAGAAAAATAAATATTACCTAAGGATTGCTGATTATTCCGACAGCCCATAATTCCGACTGCCACTTTATCCGACATGTCGGTATATTGAAGAAATGACTAATTAAATGACTGTCGTAATGCTTTTAAGATGAAGGCCTTTCATGCAATTAATTCTGGCAATGGTGTCTGTATCCGTGATTATAAAATTTGCAAGCTTTCGATGGTAAAACCAAGGCTTAATTTTGCATTTTAAGCCTTAATGGATTAATTTGGGGAATTTAACTGTACCGTATGGTTCCATATCAATTTCAACGTCTCTTTGTGTTTAATGATAAACAAATTCAGCAGTCGGGCGTATAACTAAAGGAGAGGGCAGGGGGACTCCACCGTCGGATTTTTGACAACATTTCACGGAAGTTGATGGGCTTTAGTGGGAGAAAATAACATAGGCCTAGTAATAAGCAAGGAGAAGATAGATATATATATATATATATATATATATATATATATATATATATATATATATATATATATATATATATATATATATATATATATATATATTACCTAAGGATTGTTGATTATTCCGACAGTCCATAATTCCGACTGCCAATTTATCCAACAGAATTTAAAATCGCCAGATATAGCCAAATCCATCGGCTTATATACCTAGTAGTAAAACTACCCATTAATATTGCTCTGACCGGTATAGCGTATGGCTGTCAATGATTAGTACCAGTAAATTAAAAACTCGAATTAATAAAATGATGGGTCACTGTTTTAATCATTAGCTTGCATGAGGGCGTGTGGAGTCTTCTGATTGGCCAAATACCACTAATAATAATAATAATAATAATAATAATAATAATAATAATAATAATAATAATAATAATAATAATAATAATAATAATCATAATAATAATAATAATAATAATAATAATAATAATAATAATAATAATAATAATAATAATAATAATAATAATAATAATAATAATAATAATAATAATAATAATAATAATAATAATAATAATAATAATAATAATAATAATAATAATAATAATAATAATAATAATAATAATAATAATAATAATAATAATAATAATAATAATAATAATAATAATAATAATAATAATAATAATAATAATAATAATAATAATAATAATAATAATAATAATAATAATAATAATAATAATAATAATAATAATAATAATAATAATAATAATAATAATAATAATAATAATAATAATAATAATAATAATAATAATAATAATAATAATAATGTGTGGACTTATATAGCGCACGTATCCACCAACTAAGTGGTGCTCAAGGCGCATTATATCATTACCCCTGTTCATAAGGCTCATCAGGCTCATAAATCATTCCTGAAACCATCTCAGCTCCCTGGGGAGTATACAGCTCAATTGCTGCCATTACAGCGCATATAGGGCTAATCAACCAACTCTGCCCTCACAGGTACCCATTTAACCCCTGGGTGGAGAGAAGCAATTATGGTTAAGTGTCTTGCTCAAGGACACAAGTGTCATGGCCGGGATTCGAACCCACATTCTGCTGCTAACACCAGAACTTGAGTCCGGTAAGCTAGACCGCTCGGCCACGACACTCCACTGCACCGTGTGACTGTGTGAAGTAACATGTAAACAATTAATATGCAGAGGCAATGCATAGCCTATGTGAAACTTTTTCATTCTTAAATATCAAATTACATTTCGATATGAAAATCTACATATAAATGCATTTATACTTACATAACCATTAGGCTTCCCTGGCGATATGGACCGCGCCAACATCGTATCTTCGTAACTGCACGCACCACACGCACACAAAATTAATGTCCCTGATGGGAACAAGGTGAATTTGTCTCATCCATCGTGAAGTTTTTATTTGCCGTGTATTTTGAATGCGTTTGCGTTTTCACGAAGTGACAAAAAGATATTTGTCACTTCCTGAAAACGTAATTCGGTGGTTCGTGAGTTTTTTGCCGTTCAGTAATTAGCCAAATTAAGAAACTAATTAAGTTTGAGACTTGCAACTTTCTAAATTTGTACATGCTGATCAACCTATTCAAAATCAGCAATAATCGAAAATTTTCCCCCGATTTTTCAAGTTTTTGTCACTTCATGAAAATGGTGACGATATGTCGGCCCTAATTTTGAATTTGGAGGGAATTCGCATACTCATCTCCTATGGCCTCACTCCCAAATAAATTATAGTGTAGGGCCTATTAGGTTTCGTTGTTGTTG
Source organism: Zoroaster sp. YZ-2022 (assembly GCA_029582265.1). NCBI lineage: Eukaryota > Metazoa > Echinodermata > Asteroidea > Forcipulatida > Zoroasteridae > Zoroaster > Zoroaster sp. YZ-2022. The sequence goes on along the minus strand of CM055822.1, from coordinate 20,010,209 downwards.
AAACTGCAGTCCAACCTAAATATTGATTTGGCTTTGTCTATAGGAACATAATGGGAAAGATTTTACTACCAAATCTGCCAAATTGAACTCAATAAAATCACATTTTCAGCTGAAATAGCTCACAAATGCTCACACAGAGCCTCCTAAAACGCGACGCTGTACGCTAAGTTACCTTCGTTTTGCCTGTACTATTATGTCCGATATCAAATTATATATTATATATTATGCATTTTATATATTTTATATTATATTTTATATTATATTTTATAAGAATATAAGAATATTAACATTTCGGACCTTGCTTCCCCGACCAATGATGGCCATGTATTTGTAAAACGCACACGGGTTCATACGGGCACTTTTCTTCACCCGCAATCCAAAGGAGCTTCAGAAATGTCATAACTACTTACGAAGAGAACAGCATATGTAGAGAAAGTTAGTAGATTCGTGAGGCGATTCGTTCAGTTGTGTGTTATTAGGTAGATAATAGGATGTACACATAGAAAAATCAAACGTTGTCTGTAAACCGTTTTGAATTTATTTTAAATAATTAAGGTTTTGGTTTAATTTTTGTAAAGTTTAATTTTAAGACCCTATTTACGCCACTGGTTTTCAAATTAAATCATTCCTATTTCATATTTTGTCAGTTAAACCATGTTTAAACTATGCTACGCAATGACCACCAACAAATGTGTACTATAGTGCTGGGCGATTAGTAAAATTCACTAATCGAGTAATCGCACAGCAATTACTCGCGAGTACTCGATTAATCACTAGTATTGACCGCATTTTTAACATTACATTATATTTTAGGATAATTATTCGGATATTCGGATATTAGGATATTATTTCAGATTTTATGTTTAATAAATTACCAATGACTAAATAATCAGTCGTTACTTGTAAATGTGTTACTACTCGGAGTACTTTTGAGGTAATCGCAGTTAGACGATTAATCGAGTAGTAAAAGACACAAGTACTAGTACGATTAACGATTATTACTTGCGATTACTTGAGTAATCTCACTAATCGTCCAGCACTGATAGTATACAACTCGTTTGCCCATTTGTGTACAGTGTTCCCTGCCAACCCTTAATAACAATGAAAACTCGGTCACGCCACCTTTATAATCAAACGCTTAACTGACTTAGTAACAGTTGTCATGGAAAGGTTTCACCCTATTGGTTAATCTGTGACGTTTGAGTGACAGACTGGATCTGTGTATATTATAGGAGGGCGCTGTTTAGAGTGTAGTTATAAGTGGCCTCGGTGAGCGTATGATGCTCCATAATCTTATGCGGCAGAGTGCATTCCCCCTCCCATTGTGTCTTCATTGTGTTCCAGGAATCTTAGGAATTCTTTAGAGGATATCGGGGGGGGGGGCGGTAACTATAGAACAACAGTGTGTTATTGTATAGGGACATGGGTGGTGGCACTCTGCCGCATATCGAGCATGGTATATACATAGAGCTACAACCCCAAGGAGTTCGAACTTAGCGGGCAATTAGAATCAGCCAATTAGCGCTGTCAGCAAACCCATAGCCAAACACTGCAACACCTGCTGAGAGCTCGTAAACATTACGACCGCAAGCCGTCTTTTGAATATGCAGTGCATCGCCGCGTTTTACACTGGTAACCGACAGCCCCGCTGCACTCAGTGCGTTTGCACTCGACATGACGTCATCGCTGCATTTTGTTTTTGTCACTGGATTAATAGTATAGGTGAGATGTAATCATTCTAGTCTGATATACGGGGAAGGGGAATCTGTCTGGTTCCCTTCCACTTTATCGCGGTTTTTTCCCCTTCATGCATTGGGGGAATAGGTGGATCTCACTGCCTCATCGTTTGTGTTTTTATCGCCTTGTTTTAAAGGACCTGGACGCATGTTCCACAATTCTTCAAAACGACCAGACAATGTTTGCCGGGATTTAAAAGACATTCCACATCTAGGTAAGCCGTTCTTATAAAGTAATGTAATGAAATAGTCAGGAGTAGATTAAGACTTGTTTACATTATATAGAGGAATGATTCCAGTATTAGTCATTTTATTGTTCGTATAAAAATTATCCATAAAGATCAAACGAGTTCCATTCCGTTAATTTTGTTGTGAAAACACTTTCCAATAAATTAATAAAGATACCAATTTAAACCAAATGAAAAACAATTTAATGAGCCGACAGCCGGCACTGAGAATTTATGTGTCACATGGGTTGCAGTTACCAACAAGTCGTCCATAAAATGTGTCTAACGAGAGCTCTTGAAAAACAGAATGTACCAGGAGCCTATTTGGGAGTATTACTAAAAGCTATAATATTACATATTTTGGTAAAATGTATGTAAATGCATCTTAACTATATAATCATTGGCGGATCCAGGGAGGGGGGGACTAAGGGGGCTGTAGCCCCCCCCCCCCCAAATCGTAAAAAAATAAATAAATTAATTTAAAAAAATTAAATTAAAAAAAGGAGAGAGAGGGGGAGGGGAGAATGCACTCCCATTCCCACAGTGTGCTTTGTTTTTCTCTCCCTTTGATTATTTCATTGTAATTTTTGTAGTACTGAAAAATAATTGTTTTTGATTCTCAGCCCCCCCCCCCCTAAAAATGTTCTGGATCCGCCCATGAATAAGAGTTAAGAGAGACGTACATAGAGTTTCAACATATTTCCTTGTGTCGTTATAACAAGGAAATAGTTTAAATGCATTTTCGTTTTCCATTCCAATGTGCTAGTCTCTGGAGGACACTATTTGCGAAATAATTTGAATAAATGTACTTCAATGATAGAACCTCCAATACAGATATTTCAAGAAATATATCATCAACTTCACACCAGATAAGGTTCATGAAATATCTCTCTCTCACATTCGGAGTGGCCATTGGCCTTGTGTGGGGCGAATTTGCGTTTAAATATATATATATATATATATATATATATATATATATATATATATATATATATATATATATATATATATATATATATATATATATATATATATATATATATATATCAACTTACTTATTGGATAAGGAGCATTAAAATGTGTTGTACATATTAAGAAAATCCTATGGGGTTTATTAACGAATATAATTGTCTCCATATGTTAACAGTTTATTATCATTATTTTGGAAGTCAGCTACATTAATTTGGATCAAAAGACAGAGGTAATTATAGAATAGAAATGTGACTGGCTCTGGCAAAACCTCCCAAAGTGACCTCCCAAATTTATCGTGAAAATGTTCCCAAATGCTGTTACGCATTATGGTAAATGCCGAGAAGTTTCGAGTTTTGCCAGAGCGGGTCACAACTGTCATGTTTTTGTTTCCTTTTTTTTATATAAAGTCAGAGATAGGAAGTTGGATCAAAAGACAAATGTATCAATGGAAACATTAGAGCAAACCATGTTCGAGAATCAGACAGATAAGATCAGGAAGACTGTGTCGAGGGGGAATCTTGAAATGCAAGAACTCATTCAGAACGCAACAAAACACAACTCATCCGTCCATAGACCAATTACTGAGAGTTTGTCTTCACTTGAAGTTCGTCATGGGGACTACGTCTACCTCCCCGGGGGACGCTGGAGGCCAGCAACTTGCCAACCAAGATGGAAGGTACAGTATGTCACAATCACGGTTCAGCAAATTTATTTTTCCTCCATCCAAATACAACCGACGCTGGAAGAATAATAGTCTGGTCCGTCATAATAGTTTAATATATTATGTATATTTGGAATTGCGTAAGATTATCTTACGTGGAATTTTTCCGTTTAGTAACTTTCCATATCTGCAATCACGTTTTTTTCCCTATTTCCACAGGTTGCAATATTAATTCCGTATCGGAATCGTCCCGTCCAATTGTCGATATTTGTACGTTACATGGTACCGTTTCTACAAAAACAGCTTCTTGAGTTCGCTATATACGTCGTAAATCAGGTAAAACACATATCCATTTTTAAGATGAGGTAAACATTATTAGTAGTTACCCCCAACCGAAAGTCATTATCTCAGAGAAAGCTGCGTGATGCAAAGTTGTTCATAGTTTTTCTGAGAAATGTTTCTGTCGTAAACAAGAAAAATAGGAAGTCGATCTCAATTTCCCAAATTGTCCAAAATGCCGCGACTTTTGGAGGATGCTTTCCCTCCATTGACCAGTTTATAATAAAGACACAATTAATCTACATCCAACTTTGGGCCAACTTTACAGATTCCGCGTGTGCCAGTAAAGTACGGGGATGGCCTGTCATCTTCGCTGAAATTGGAAAATATTTTTCCATTTACACAATGTAGGCCTACTTAAAAATCATTAATATTTTCATTCACATTTATTCACAAATCAACATTCAGTAATAAGCGGAAAGTTTGTTGTTGAATGTAATTGATTCAAGTGATAATTGATAAGAGTGAAGCACAGGCTTACTAAAGAGATTAAGCATACTCATAGAAGCAGTTTTGCCAACATTACCAATGATGTACCTGTATTAACTGATTGTGTATTTTTGCCGTGTTAGTGAGAAGAAAATAATGACAATTAAATAAGTGCAACATTATTAACGTTTAATGTGCATTTCATTTTGTATTCTTTATTCAGGAAAACGATTTGAAATTCAACCGTGGAATGCTTTTCAACGTAGGCTTCCTGGAGTCGCTCAACTTCTCTCGTTGGGACTGTTTGGTTCTGCATGATGTTGACCACATCCCTATGAGTGAGTTTAATCCATACGGGTGCGTAGACATGCCGAGGCACTTCATCGGAGGAGCGGACAACTATAACTGGAAGTAAGCCGCTGTTTCTAAAATATTTGCTTTAGTATTTTTTTCTATACGGAGAGGGGCAGCTCCATCGATTCTTGTTTTTTTTTGTTTTTTTTGGGGGGGGGGGCGGGGGGCGGGGGGTTGGGTGTTTGTCCTTAAAAAAAATTGTTTCGTTTGGTGTCTCATGTCTCATTGTAAAAGTTCATTTTTTGTGACTCTACATAAACAGAATTCAAATTTATTTTCAATGTAAAATTAGTTTGAGCGGGGAAAATGCCCACTATGTATAATAAAACAAAATTTACAAAAAAGACTCTTTTTCGCCTGAAGAGCATACTGATCGAAACGTCGAGTTGTAACCTCCAGTTCTTTTCGGAATTAATTACTACTCAATTTGAGAATTTCATATTATGGTGTCACCGCAAAGAGTCGTTACTTGTACTCACTTTTATATGAAAACATTTTTGATGTTAAGTAGGTACAGGTATCAAACATCCAGTGAAATTACTTTGGCAGACGAATTTCGATATTCAACTCTCGTGGAGAAAGAAAGAACACCGCCCTCTGTTGACTAGAGTCGGGGGAAAAAGAAATCGAAGTTTGGAAATTAACAGGACCTAGCCCCAATTTTTCTCCCAAATTAATCGAGCTTCAACTTTCACAGATTGTTTTAATTGCTTATTTATTTATCCTCATGAAGTGTATATGCACGCACATAAAATGAACTTTTATCAATAGTGTATATATGTTGATTTGAATGGAGAATACACCTTGATAATTAACCGATTACAAAATGACTGAATTATAAGGCCAAAAAAAAAAAAACATGTTTAGCGTCCTGCCTTTTTGAAAAAAGGAAGGAGGAGGGCCTTTTTTTTTTTTTTTTTAAATGGCCGCCCGACACATTTTTAAAGACAACCGGCCGGGCTATTTTTCAAGATGGCTGCCAGCGAACTGACACGCGTATGATAATCGACAACTTTATACACGGTGTGCTAAAGTTTAAAAAAATACGATCTTATTTATTTTAAAATTAATTTTTTTCGTCTGAGATCGTTAAAATGTATCCTTTTTTTTCGTAAAAAAAAATAAAATAAAATAATAAAAAGGAGGCGGCCTCTAAAAAGGAAGCGGGCGGGGACGCTAAACATGTTTTTTTAATTTATTTGGCCTAATCTAAAAACTTACTCGATATGAAATTGGTGATGGCACCAAAAATCATGAGAAATGATTCCGTCTAACATGTTGTGTTTTTGAGAAAACATGAGAAATGTTTAATACAAAATAATTTCAAATGAATTACGTTTGTGATCTATTTCCACATTAGTACGCATTCAAACAACTCTGAATGCATTTTTCACAATATTGTTGCATTCCCCACTTTTGTGGGTCAACAAAATAATAGGGTGGACATTATAAAAAGAGTGGTAGCGTAGTTCAATAATTAGACTTAATAGGTTAGACATAATACGAGTTCCGAATGGTGTGTACGAGTAATACCAACTACAAAGGGATCGGATACAGCCAGGACCATCATGCGTTCATGCGGCTTGTCACTCGGTATACGGTACGGGCACTACTACACCGAGAGACGGACGGCTGGTCAGTCTCGACGACGGGGACCACCAGGGCTTGACTACACTGGGTGTCTGGACGGGGCCAGAGTGTGTATTAGACCGCATTAGCTTGGCGAACCAATGGTCGATCGACGCACTGCACCATTGGTTCAACGAACGAGGCTCTGGACTGTAATAGTTCGGTATATCGCACTGTCATGGATCGGATCGAGTCACTCAGATATCATTCGGAACTGCACTTCTCCGAAATCAGGAAATCTCAGGGTTTATATAGAAATCTCTGGGTTTATATAGAAATCTGGGGCCTAGGAATGAATAAAACATTTGAGCCTAGTTTAGCGTCTTAGCCAATGAGAAGCTTGCCTTCCGCGTCTAATTAAGGGTGAAACGTGTGCCAAATCATGGTATACAACAGGTCCTTGTTCCATATAAGGAAAGGTATTTGACGAGAGTAAAGTGAGTGACAACTCAGAAAGGAGGGCGTGTTCTAGGGGTAATGCTTACTGGGGATGCTAAGCTATTGCATGAGGGGAGCTGCGGTTGCGCATGGGAGCATGGCACACGGACCAAAGCCTATGACTGAGCGGGCCAGTCACGGTGATTGTTTGGCCGTGCTACACCCACGAACCGTGTTCGGTGTGTAGGGTGGACTCCGAGGAAAGTAGGAGAAAAAGTCCAAAGGACGGCTCCAAGCCACGTGGTGGGAGGGTGTGGCACGCACGCAAGGCTCTCGCTGGTGTTGCATTATGCATTGCGTTGGCGCTGGATATGCATGAGCAAAAGTAGCGTCCTTGTATGGATTGCATATTCATAGCGGACAATCGAGGATCCGGGGAAACAATCCCTGGGAATTAGACTGCTTGAAATTGCATCGTAAGCAAAATATTGGAAGTGGAAGAAGTGAAATAGAGGGCGCTAATATTTACCAAATTAAAGGGTAAGATTCGTAACAATATTTTCGTTTATATGACATAGTGGAATTTATAGACATTTGACCAGTATCTTAATAAAAGGCTTGTATTTTTTATTTTCCGCATCTGATTTATTCATTCAAATACCGTTGCTTGTTGAAGCACTGCCCACTTCGAGAAAGAATGCAGCCCACTATTCGCACCGTGTATGAGCCGTTGAGGGCACATGTTGTTGTAGAATGGTCCCCGGTCTATTATCCTATCAAGGATATCACGCGCCTCTAGCTCAAAGCGTGACGTCAAATTTTCAGGCTAATGTTGTTGGAACACTGTTAACCTGAAGATCCTGGCGTCATGCTTTGAGTTAGAGGTGCGTGAGTTACGCCAGATCCTGGCCGTGCAGCCGCCATATTTTCCCGATGCTCAACTTTGACCTTGGTTGGAAGCATGACGTCAGATCTTCAGCACAACGCGTTAACGTACCGGTATCCAATGAAATCCTTTGAGTGGTACGCCTGGAGCATGTCTATATCCTTGATAGGATATAGACATGGGACCAGTCTAGACCACTGTGGGCGAAACGGCAGCGATAGTTTTTGTCGCGTTTGGCGTATTTTGCAGTTGTTGTTCGTACGCGCGGAATATCTCCAGCAATCATTGGCTGGTAGAAGTACATGCGCGTGTAGTACTGTAGTACCATAACAAACGCACATAAATTGTACGCAAAAGTAGCTATCATCAAGACACTAGGTGGTGCAAATTCACCGCTAGAGGGCTACGATGTGCATTGATGAGCGGATATGTTACAACTGTATTATGCCATGGTTTCTGGTCTCAGCGCGCGTCGCCTCAGACCCGCGCGGTGGCGTTTTAGTTTTTTTCTTCATTTTTTTCTTTTTTCCCTTTTTTATGAAACGATGTCTAATTACAGCCAAAATTGCTGGGTCGATTGGAATTCTGCCGCGCAGTGTTTTAAAAGACTTTTTCTCATAGGGGTATGAACGTTTGCCTGATTTGTGAGGCCTCTCTTAGCCACCATACTTTGTGTATGGGAAATTTGGTCTGGTGCCAATAACCATTAGGGAAACGAGCCCAGTCTAATGTCACAGTGGATGTTATTAGCACCTTTACTTCTATCAGTTGCAAAAACAGCTGATCTGCTAGATAAACCTGGTATCATTTTCACTGGCTAACATTATTGGCTGACCACAGAAGAGTCCAGTTCATAATTATGTCAGTCATTGTGTGCATTAAACCATGGAGCAATGCAAACAGTCCTTGAAGGTGTGAGTCAATCCCAACCCCCGTCCACACTAGCACCCACCTGCTGTACCTGTACATGTACAGAACGGATGGTGTAAATTGTATGCAATCCTTTTGGAAGTATGACCATGTCTGGTCCTTGCTCTATGGTGTACGCAGTTGGAGCCGGAAGTGCAGTGTAAACGAATGAGGGTTCACATGAGCACGTTCTTTCACATATCATGCAGGCCATTCGCCTTATTCACAAGATAACTGACAAATTACTGGAAAATGACTGTAATTCTCACAGCCACACTATGGCTTATGTTTCATGCACCAATTGTCCGATAGTTCCACAGCAAAGGAATAAAGAAACGGATCATATATTTCATTAGCATTTGAAAGCGAGGTACAAAAAAATAGTCTGGATTCTCTGAATGAGCGTCCACTCAAACAAAAGCTCTTGTATTCAGGGATTAACTGACATAAGATGGCCGAACATGATTACTAGTATGCACTCACAAAGTTTAACAGGCCTGTAATGATTCTCATTATGATTGTACAATGAATAGTTTTAAAGTTGAGAGAGGAGCTGAAAGTAGCAGGTGGTAAACAATATGAGGTGTTTCTTTTATAGTAAACTAGTTCAGGGCACTTTATTTTTGTAAGTTATTTTAATGGAGAGAATTTCTTCTGAAGGAATTATGCCCCAGAAAATAGAAACTGCGTTATTTTATTTTGAAGAAAAGGGATGGGAAAATGGGGTTGGAAGGGTCCAGTCATAAGCTTGCACAACCAGATTCCGGCTATATTTAAAGGTGCGGAAATCGGCCAGGATCAACTGGAAGGCGGGCTAGTTTTAAATGCTATCACCATGATGCTATTAAAGACCCTGCGGTAAGCGATGGTACAGAACAAAGACGTGGACCCACAGTTTTAAGTTCATAAACGTTCCCTCATTATCTTCGTAAAACAGTAGGCCTAAATGAACCTTCAAAATGTTTACACACAAAATAGAACATATATATTTTTAAAATTTCTTATTGTGTAGGCCTATGTGTACGTGTCAGGGGATGATTTTCTCTGTTGGGTGGGGCAGGAGGCCTAATGGGTGACAGGTTAGGGGTCAGATAAGATAAATTGGAATTTGGCATCATCCTTTGAAATTTACGTATTTGTTGCATACATTATTTTTTTACAGTGTGTAATAATAAAGAAAACCCCTGACCAAGTTAAGAACACTTTATAATTCTCATGACCCCACGCCGTTGTACATTGTACATTGCTCTCGCCTGATTCCATTTCCCAATAATATATTGCTAGAATAACATTAATAAAACAATAAAATGTCGCTATATAATGTCCCCAAACCAATTCACCATAGGCGTAATCAAATGCATTAAACACAACTCTTTTGAAAAAGCCATAAAAATAAATATTTACGACATGTGTTAGTCTGACAGCTACGGCGATATATTACTAAAACATTAATGAGCAAGCATTTTAACAAAAGATAATTTCGACAACCTGACATATGTCAGCCCTAATCTTTTATTTGGAGGGAATTTGCATATTCATCTCCCATCCTCACTCCCAAATAAATTCGTCATAGTTTATAAGGCTAGACTGTATTTTCAACAACAAAACCTAAATATTGATTTGGCTTCGTCTAGTACAGGAACATATGGGAGAGATATTACTATCACATCTGCCACTAGAAATTGTGTCCATGAACTCCATAAAAATCAAGCTTCATACGCTGAAATACACACAGAAAAAAAATACACAAGTTGTGTAAAATTTTACTATTTTGCAATGTTGTATACGAACCTTGTTTGGTAAAGTTTTACAAAATGCGTGTTGGGTAAAGTTTTTCATAAACATTTTGTAAACTTTTACTTCAGTAAAAAGATTTACCTCTTAAATAGGTAAACATAAGTTAAGTAAATTGTTACTGAATGTATTGGTAAAAAATACTTACTTTTTGTGTAGAATACTAGACTCTTTTTACTATTTGACCTTGTAAACTTTTACTACATTGTTTGGTCTGCATAATTCATTAAAAATAATGTAAATGAAACAAGGCACCCACTATACTTTACAGTTTCAAAAACGTTTCTTTTATTTATCAACAATAAAATGAAAACATCTCTTCAAATCCCCACTTCACGAGGTTCTCTCTCATTTACTCCATGTTGTGAGGCGATTGTCGACTTGACAGGCACACACTGCTTTTGCACACACGTCGCGCACACAATGCATGATCACATGGTGGGCTTTATACAATTAAAGTGAATTTTACACAACGCACGGCAATGCTTAGGTTCCTTGTGGTAAAAGTTACACGGGCAAGGTAAAGACTTGAATTAGTTACATAAATTATGTAAATAAAATTTAATACATTTAAATTACGTAATTTTAACTTACACAGCAATTGTGTTCTTTATTTTCCCGAAATTTTACCTAAATTGTGTAATATTTTACAAAACATGTTTTACCCAGCTCACAAATACCTACACAGAGTCTCCTGAATGCAAAATTTTCAAAAATGTTCATTCCATTTCTCTAGAATTGACACCAAACACCATGAAAATTAAGAGACCAGTGTTTGTTTGGGACAATGTAATAAGTCTGGTACCCATCACTATCGTGCTTTTATTCCCACAATGTTGTACGCTGAAGCTTGGGTACATGATTCACTGTATTCAATTTCTGGAAGACACACTTTGTTTACATGCGGCCGCCGCCGGCGCCTGTAAGCGATTCCAGTCACATTACTACAAACCAGAGAAGAAATTACACAAGCTGTGTAAAATCTTACCCTGTTTTAGATGTTCCCGGTGAACCTCCTAATAATTAAGTAAAACTTGACCAAACAGGCGTTGGGTAAAATGTTACCTAACAGTTGTATAACGTTTTACTGCGATTATTAGGTAATTTTATTTACCTAACTTGTAGGTAAATGTTGGTTAGGTAAAATTTTACACACTTGTGAGGTATAAGTTATTAAGACTAAATGGTTTACTTCTATTGTAGGTAAATTGTATAAAGTATTACTTTTAATGGGTATTTTGTTTTTCTTACATTATTGTTTGATAATATGTCTATGGGAGTTCTGTTTTGTACCGGGCCCAGTTACAAATGTAATGATTCCAGGTTGAGGTATTTGAAGGTTAAACAAATGTTGAGTTTTTAAATAATTGTATTGGTGTTCTCCTTATATAGTTCAGGTTAAGCCTTAGTTGTTCCGAGAGAAAGGCGAAACTATGTATCCGATTGACAGCGCATAATGGTCACGACACATGCATGCACATACTTGCACAATGACTTGTACGAAGCAGTCGTTGCTGGGCGCATAATGCATAACGTATGGTACATGACTGTGTCTGAACGAGTATACGCTGATATTTCATCCCACAAACGATTCAGGCTTGTTTACTCAACAATTGTTTACCTTCAACCGCCTCAATCACAGTGGCGTAAATATAGGGGGGACAGGGGAACGTGCCCCCCCAGCCAAGGTCCGTGTCCCCCGGGTGCCCCCAATTCAGAATTTTGAAAAAATAGGTCCCTATTTGAGAATGCAGGATTCAAGTATTGACATGCCCCCTAGAAAAAGTGGTGCACCCCTAGTTCCCCCCTGAAACTTGGACCGTAGTTACGCCACTGCTCAATCAGTAACATTTTGACGATACTCCCACTACTGTGACATTATTCACCTTCGTGTTCTCCATCTTGAATTTGACGTTGAATGAGACACAGCGCCTCGTGGGGGACTTGACATTAAATCATGTCTTTTATACACTTTCATAGTAAAATTCTACTAAACAAATGTAAAATATTTTTTTTATAACATAAGTAAAACTTAATACACACTTTTACGTTGTCACGCACAACCGTAATCGCACCTGCGCGTAACTCTTGTATACACGGCCGGAAGTTGACCACTCAGTGACCCGATCAATTACAAAGGTATGAAAAGAGAAGTTTATCTTGTTAACTTGTGGATACCCCCAAGCTGGGAGGACTGCAAGGATATCACACCTCGAACCCTCGAATCGGGGGTTGGCGACCGTGACATTAGACTGGGCTCGTTTCCCTAATGCCGCGTATACATGTATCGCGTATTACGCTGGATTACTGCACCGATTTTGATGCCTATGACAAGAAACCGGAGCCTTGGTCTTATTTATTTGTATCCAATATTTGAACATGGAGTATGAATAGACATAATTAACCTCTGCTAAAAGTATATTCAATCTATCAGCCTGGCCATGTCGTATAGGCCGTGTATATTGGAGTTGAAGATATGGTTCTTTCGGACTTGTTCTTGGGCGAATAAATCGACACCCCCGGTGGGGCCTACAACAACATAGATCTACATCTAAAGTGATAAATTCTGACTCAACATTCACCATTCACAGACCTCCATATCCAAAGAATTTTGGCGGTGTGACTGGCATGACCAGAGAGCAGTTCATCACCATCAACGGCTTCAGTAACAAGTACTGGGGTTGGTGCTGTGAGGATGATGACTTGGGGGACCGGGTGGACAATGCCGCACTTAACAGGTTGCGCTACCAGGGTAAAGACGCTTATTACATGGTCACAAGGGTGAATCATGTAGCGGGCCCAGAGAAACGACGAGGATCTCAAGCAAGGTATAAAACTTGGAACAATCCTGTTCGTAAATGTGACGTAATTCCAACGTAAACCACGCCCACTTCGCATGTGCTGACTCAAAACGATCATCAGAAGCCCCGGTTAGAAATGCATTTATCACCTTTTTCTTTAAGGATTTATGCAATAAATTAGAAAGCTCGGGACTTGCCTTAAACGTATGTATTGTAAACACTTAAATTCTGCCTAGGGAATCGCTTTTGAACGTTAAAATCAAGGAATTCAGGTGAAATTACACACAAAAGGGTATGCGTTTTTATGTTGGATTTATGTCACACTTACCAACAGGATACTGAGGCCTTTCTATGTTTACTATACGATTTTTTGAGGATTTAAGAACAAACTTAATCAACGTTATTTACAATTTTTCTAGAGACAACGTTTGTTTAGACTTGGCAATTATTATCAGGGCAACTGTAAGTTGAAATGATTTTTGATTATACAATGTACATTGTAGTAAGAACAAGAGGAAGAACAAAGAACAAAAACTAATAAACGTGAACAAAATTAACAATAACATAATTCCCTGTTGTGATCTCACAAACGGCGCCCTCATGTGTCAAGGATACAAACGGAAGATGGCGCTGTTTAAGTAAACATGTTACGGCATTATAAGTGTGTCACATCATCCTTACGCTTTTCAGAGACACCACGGTCTGTATAACATTTCCACAAAATGGGTCGATTGGGGAAATACATCTCAAATTCGTCTTTTTCCCTAAAGATTTCGCTTTTAACTGATCCCTCCCATACTCTACCGTATGTTCGAAGATTTGAAAAGTCTCAAACAAAGCAAACGCAACAATAATCAAACCCATTAATTTTGTTTTCAGTTATGCTGCATATGCAGGAAGAACACGGCGCTACACTACTGATGGTTTGAACAGCATCAAGTACAAGACACCACGTATTCAACTCCATACTTTATACACAAATATATCTGTAGATATTCAGAGAATTTGACAGGAAAATCATTTTAAGAAATTGAAAACAAAGGGATGATCAAGCCTGCGGGAATCAACATTGAGACACTTCACTCATTTCAATTATTCGGTGTTTTTTCCCCTGCCAATATTTGCCACCGATCAGAACGAAAAATGTTCTAGAGCCAACCGACAGGCATTTTTTCCCTCAAAAGAAATTGTGAAAAGTTAGTAAGTCATGCAGAGTTATAGTATAGATACTATCGGATGCCGATCGAAGTACCTCTTCTATATTATTACATGACATTACACTAGTGCTGGGAGTTACCGGTTAGTTCGCTAACCGTTTAACCGAATTTTTCACGGTCGGTTAACCGATAGTCTGCACACGACAGCCACACAAGCTAGATAGTCGGCAATGTGTATACATTTCAATCAAAAAGCATCAATAAATTTCCTGCAATGATTGTTTATTAACCAATGCGGCAAAAGTCTAGAACATCAAAACGGGCGGCAATTTAATTCTTTTCGTTTTTGTTTTTTAAATATTGTTTTCGGTTAGCAAATTTCGATGTCAGTGTAGTTTCGGTCGGTTAACCGATTAACCGATTAACCGTCCAAACACTACATTATACAAGATAGTTTGATCATGATAATTATGTAGGCCTACACTCACGGAATTTAAAAACGCGTCAACTTATATTTCTGAATAAATATGTATAACTTATATGCAGTGATAAATTGAAGCCATAATTGTACATAGCACTTTTATTGTGTCAGTATGATGTGAAAATTTGCGCTCATAAATTGTTAACCTATGTTCTTATTTCTCACTGCAATAATCTGCTGTTGAAAAATATGTGAAATATTGGGATGATGCGTTTTTAAGTTCCGTGAGTATACATGAGCACTAATTTATTTTACATGGTCTTATAAACGTTATTATGGTTTCATTTAAATAAATACATCTTAAAAGGAAGTTAAGTAAGACTGATTGCGGTGACACCATGTGGAATCTCAATTGAGTAGTAATTAGTTCTGAAAAGAACTGGGGGTACAACTCGACGTTTCGATCAGTAAGCTCTGATCGTCCTCAGGAGAATGCCGGACTCTGGAAAATGCTGCTACTTAAGTAGACTGCTGGAGGATCATCCCATGAATGGATGCTGGAGGATTAGTTCGTTGAGGCGCGCAGGCGGGAAACTGTGAGACTATGAGACTAGGATCCTAGGGGTTGGGGGAGAGGAGTGTGTGCTCACTGAACTGAATCAGTTGTTAACAAGCACAGGGGAAGGAGGGTGGTTGACTTAGGATATAGGGGATCCCTCAGTCTGGGGTGGGTTATGGACTTTGGATATAGAAGATCCTTCAGTCTGTAGTATAGGTCGCCAAATGTCGCTGATGAAGAAACCGATGGTAACAGTTTCAATCATCCTGAAATATGACTCTATCTGAAGTGCTTTCATCTGAGAGAGAGAAAAAAATTGTTATGTTGTATTTCAAACGTTTTCGAAACTGTCGTTTTATTTAGTCTGTTTCTGTATTGTTTCTTTCGACTTGTGTGTCTTCTTTTCTTCTGTTTGTGTGAGTAGCAAGTCTTGTTGTATGTTTTTCTGTTTCTCTTTGTCCATTCGTTCTTTTGTCTGTCTGTTTCTGTTGTCTCATTGGTTGATTGTTTTCCTGCTTGTAATTTTAATATAGTTATCTTTTTAAAGGATTTTCGGTGCGAGCATGCAATATTTGAAATTTATATTTTAATGTTGTATATGAACTGCCTGAATTATAATTATTTGTTAATCAATAATAAATATTGTGTGTAATGCGCTATATAAGTTATAATGACTATTGTTACCTCTGCCGGACGGAGGTAGTGTAATCACCCCTGTGTACTTTGTGGGGACTATGTGAGTAAGCGTTTACATACCCTTTTGTGGACCTGGGCTCGATTTCACAAAAAAAAGCACTTAGATTCATCTTAAGATGAGTTGTTAGTATTACCATAGTGATTTGTATTGTGACATCACACTTTGCTAAGCAATTAAGATTGATACACAGTTAAGATCAATCTTAGCTCTTTGTGAAATCGGCCCCTGGGAACACAAGATGCCCACACTATGCAGGTTCTTGAGACGGTTATGTGGACTTAGGCACGTCCATACCAGGTTTTCACGAATTAGAAAATCTCAATTTTCTCAAAAAGGAAGCATTTTGGAATATGTCGTTATTTGTCGCAAAATGGAGTAGATTAATCAAGGGAAAGAATCTTCTGTACAAACGGCAATTAATGGATTAAAGAATGTGTTTTTCTCAATTAACTACACGAGAACAAAAGAATGTCCAAATAGTAATAAAACATAGGTGTGGGTAGGCCTTCGCAAGGTTGTGGGGACTTATAACAAAAGGGTAGGCCGTGACACCGTATCTGTGGGGACATTTTCATGTCCCCATAGCATTTTTGGTCCCCACAAATGTGTGTAAAAGCGAGTGTATGTCCCCACAATTACGGAAAAAGACTGTGTGAGTGTGTACTTCTGTATAAGATATAGTTTGCTACGGACCAATTGATTACCGGTAGATTTTGATAAAGATCCGATCCTATTTGTGTCAGATTCTCCGTTTACATTTGTAGAGAAGAAATTCAAGATGGTTACATACATCACAGAATACACCCTGTTTCGACTCACAATGTCCGTTTATCCGTATACACATCGTGTGACGTTTATTGTGTGCGACTCGTACCGAAAGTGGACATGGCGCCCTCTGGCGATTTTATTCTAATCTCTGCGTACTCCACTCAAATGCACACCATTTTTAATCGTTGCCCCTGTTTATTTTATCAGTGCTGGGAGTTACCGATTAGTTCGTTGACCGTTTAACCGAAACTTCCACGGTCGGTTAACTGGTTAAAAAAAGAATCATTTCAATAAACTTGCCGCAATGATTGTTTACTAACCAATGTTGCCAAAAATAAAATTGGTTTCGGTTATTTAGCCGGTTAGCAAATTTCTAAATGGTTAATGTAGTTTCGGTCGGTTAACCTTGGTAGTAGGCCTACTTCTCTCTATCCGCCACTGTAATAGGAAACTAATGTATAAATGGATGAGTTGAATTATGTGTTCATCTCGGGGTCGTGTCCAGTCTGGTTTCAGTCTTGGCCCCACTGCGGGCGGCGTCCACGCTCAGCTTGAGAGCGGCATGTGCAGGGGCATGCAGTGTTTGGGAGTCGTCGGACATGACAGAAGAGAGAGTGCCACCTGTGCGAAATGGTTTCGTGAATGTCCTCGAGTCCAGTTCTTCCAGTGATGGTCTCGTTGGTGATGAGTTCGAACCACCGGACCCCGAGAGAATACGGCGCTGGCAATATTGTGAAAGGCTTGTGGGTGCACATAAAATAAACTCATAGTAAACCGTGCTAAATACAACGTATTCAAAAATCATTTAAAAATACTTAGAAGTGGTACAGTTTTTAAAACCAAAAGAAAAAAAACATATTGATCGATATATAACCTTTTATTTTCTTCTCAATTAATTGTGGATAGTCCGGGTTTCCGTCTAGTTATTCTCGTCTCGATGGAAACCACCCTCTACAGTAGTGAACACGCCCACACTGAAAAGCAGCCATTTTGGAAAAAGGCCTTACGCTTGAAATCAAATTAGGACCACTTTTTCAGGGCCTAGTGTATCCAAAATACTCACAGTTGGAAGTCTAGGATCCCAGGTTATGATATTGGACCATTTTTACACAATCCATCAAATGTATGGGCCTCAAATCTTTGTTTTACAGGAAAAGAAATTGAGGACATACACATTATGATAAAGAGCTCGAGGCATGAATTTCTCACTATTTAGTGGGGTGCACCCTAGCTTGTAGCCTTCGCCCGTCATCTTTGAGCAACGTCAAGGTTTCCGACTCATACAGGAACACCGGTAGGACGCAGTTGTTTGGTTGAGAGGTCGAGTTGCTTATTTCGTTACACACACACACATACTCCAGTTGACCCATTGTTGATGAGGCGAGACCCGTGCGGCGGCGGGCGTCCGGTGAGGAGCAAGCCCGTGCATGGAGTTGACGTCACTTCCAAGATATTTAAACTTCTCCGTGACTTCGATGGTCTGTCCCATGCCCAAGTTGTATAATGAATGAGCAGATAAGTGTGAAATAAAAAGAACGACAATGATAAAATATTTATTAGTTTGCAAGTGACTACTTAAACGCCTATCCGCTTCGTACACATTGTAGCCCTCTAGCGATGAAAATGAACGTAGGCCTACTGTAATTCTAAGCATCAGATTTCGCTGTGCCAATTTTACACGGTCCGTACACGTACAAACATATGCAGTGACATCGTCGCATGTGTGTCGCTTGAATGGTAAAGTAATGTTGTATGCACACCAGAAATGCTTACTCCTGCATCTCATCTTCTCACCCCAGGATCCCCCGACCCCCTTCTGAATATCTTTACGTTCCCAATGTTTTGGGGAAAAAAATTGCTGCACTTGTCATTGCGCTTGAAGAGTTCTACCTGAAAACGGAATAATCATCAGTGATTTTGTAAGGCTTTATTTACAGGAGAAAACTGCTCTTGGTAACTGTTAATACTTGAATGCAAATAGAACCAATATAGCGCACGTTATTTATTGCTTAATATTTATTTATTTTATAACAAAATTAATTAAGAACGAAAGCCTTTCTGTAAAATAGATGAAATGTTGTGAAGGATTTTGTTTTTTATGGGGAAAAAAGTACAAAATTCATTTTAGAATGATCAGTGGCAATTCTGGCCTGCCTAAAGAAAACAATATCGCAATAAACGGTGATGTGACTAAACGGTGCCACGGAACCATTACACTATAGGTAGCAGATTCCCCAAAATAAAATGATCGCAGTTTTACATTTTTTTTTAAAGTGATAATATTAACATTATTTCCACAATGAATTTCTGACTTCATGACACGAAAATTCCATGTTAGAATGAATACGACAAATCTGAATGGATTTGTTTCCTTTATTTCCTCGTAAACGGCTCAACGAATTAACCTGAAAATTTCACAGATTGGTTTCTATACATATCGCTTGATTCTTACAAAGCATGTTTAAATTTAACATACATTTTACCAAAAGTACATCCGCCCGTTAACCATTGATTGATTATAAAAATCAACTTTCAATTGAAATCACGTATTTGCTTCTCTCCACCCAGGGGTTAAATGGGTACCTGTGAGGGCAGAGTTGGTTGATTAGCCCTATATGCGCTGTAATGGCAGCAATTGAGCTGTATACTCCCCAGGGAGCTGAGATGGTTTCAGGAATGATTTATGAGCCTTATGAGCAGGGGTAATAATATAATGCGCCTTGAGCACCACTCAGTTAGTGGATACGTGCGCTATATAAGTCCACTTATTATTATTATTATTATTATTATTATTATTATTATTATTATTATTATTATTATTATTATTATTATTATTATTATTATTATTATTATTATTATTATTATTATTATTATTATTATTATTATTATTATTATTATTATTATTATTATTATTATTATTATTATTTTATGCATATAATGCTTGCAGATGTACATGTGGTTCTTCTTCCACAAGCATTCTATTATAACTGCACCATGGTCTTGGTAATAAACTCGGATTACACAAGGAACCTTCATCAGCCATAATACACAACCAGAAAAATACACGCAAGTACCACTGAAGCGTAATCTTATAATGCGAAATTGAATTGTGTTCAGTGATATGGAAATACCATACCATGGACAAATGGCACACATAATTCTCTCTCAGTCAGTCCATCCTTACTCCTTGCTTACAATACCTTGCACGCTGCAAATGATCTCACTCACTCGATGTTTATAATCTCCGTGGTAAGAGTTAACCTTTAGTCAAGGCTCACGCGGAACCCGGAACACGCGGAACACGCGGAACACCGCTCCAGAACGCGATTTATTTTCCTTAAATAAAAATCCTCCACAACTGTGGATTACTATTACTAGAAGTCTATTAACTAGACTTCTGCTATTACATGTATATACAGAAAGGATTTCCATGTGAATTACTTTTGTAATTAAAAACAAATTAATACAAAAATAATTTTAAACAAATATGAATAATCATTATGTATGCTAATTTATTTAAACCACTCACGATAATAAAATTGTTGGGCTCGTCTGTATTTAAGTAGGCGATATTATAACAAATGCATTATGCAATTACATTTCTCAACCAAATTGGTATAGATATATGAAGAAAAACAAAAGACCATAGAAATTTTTCAACCTTAATAAAAAAAAACTAACGAAACGATAGTGTTAATCAATATTACCATTAATGAAAATTCGGAAACACCGAAATATTGCCAACATCGGTTAACGCAAGTACCGATATCGTGAGTTTTAAATGTCCCCCTTATCACCATGCATGTAAATTAACCATACGTTGTTTTTTTAGTGCCCCGTCCCTCTTTGTTGGCACAGAGCGTTCCTCCCCTTTTTTTAACCATGCTCACCCCGCCCATCTTTTCTCAGATAGTGTATCCGTGCTTGATCACTGTATGCAGTCTCTCTCTCTCTAACCAGGGTCCAATTTCATAGGCCTGCTAATGCTATGGTCCCACAGGAATATTTCGATCTTTCTGTCGAAATATATTTCGATTCTTGTTTTTTTTTTTTTTTTTAATAATTTCGTCAAAATCTCGTATAAATATCGACAAAATATCTGTTTTCCGTGAGAAAATTTTTATTTTTGTATTTTCTCGACAATTTCGATTCATTTTCGATTTTATTTCGACGACTTTCGACTGTTTAGATGATTTCGACTGGCATTTCGACAAAATTCGACTGTTTAGACTGTTTAGATTGATTTCGGTTTTTTTTCGATTAATTTTCGATTGTTTTAAAAAATTTGGACAAATGTTCCGATTTATTTCGACTGTAACGATTGTTTATACTATTTAGAGAGTTCAGATTTATTTCGACTGGTTTTCGAACTTTTAGACTGTTAAGACTATTTCGATTTAATTTTCGACAGTTTCGATCAAATGTCGACTAAATTTCGATAAATTTGATCGAAACTTTATCGAAAAATATTGGTCAGGTTTAATAATTTTCGATTAATGATTTTTTTTTCGACAAATCTCGACAAATCTCGACAGTTTCGATTTTTTTAGACTCTTTAGACTATTTCGACTTTTCTCGAAAAACTTTGGTAAAAAATCTAAAATCTTGACGAAACACGATCTAGACAGTCGAAATCTCTGTGGGACCATAGCATTAGCAGAGAATTTTGCCGAGCAAATATTTTCGCTGAGCCTTAAAAACAGACTACCAGCCAAAGTACACTCATTGCATGTGCAATGTTTGGCTGGTAAGCAAGAAAATCTGCTTAACAAATATTTCTGGTAAGCAATTGTTTTTCTGCTTACCTACTCTGAGGTCCGTGTGATGCGTCAGCTCGTTGTATTTAACCAATTCTGATGAAACCGTTTTCAACGATACGAACAACACTCGATCATGCGCTGCTGTTATAGTTTTGTACTTTATTGAATTATTGAATTATTAATAATGTGATTAAGGATGCATATTGCCGAGTGTAATTCCGCCATTTCGCTGGCACTATACAATGTATTTTTTTTACTTATCGGTTTGCTATTATACTGTTTCTTTTCAAATGAGAGGATAATCCTTTTCCAACGAGAAGCATTGCATATATACATAACAGCAAAAGAAACGTCACCCCTAATTTTTTTTTATTATTTTCATTTTATAATTAATATAATTTGTTTAATGAAGAATATTATGAGTATGGAGTGTAACACGAACACAATGTTGCAAATTTGGTTGACCTCAAAATTCGTCATGCATGACGTCTGACTGTCTGAGGACACATAAGCTAAACACGTTCTCAGACTTATCAAAATTTAGGGGGTGACGTTTCTTTTGCTGTTATGTCGTACCATGATTTGACCAACAACGAACTTATCGCGCTGCATCATTTATTCAGTTTAGAAAGCAATGTAAATATTTTTTTTCCAAAAACGAAGGACAATTTGCTTGAGCAAGACACTTAACCATAATTGCTTCTCTCCACCCAGGGGTTAAATGGGTACCTGTGAGGGCAGAGTTGGTTGATTAGCCCTATATGCGCTGTAATGGCAGCAATTGAGCTGTATACTCCCCAGGGAGCTGAGATGGTTTCAGGAATGATTTATGAGCCTTATGAGCCTTATGAGCAGGGGTAATGATATAATGCGCCTTGAGCACCACTTAGTTGGTGGATACGTGCGCTATATAAGTCCACACATTATTATTATTATTATTAAATATGTATCAACATAAAAATGTCATTTCTTATACCTTTTTAAAGGTATTAATGCAGATAGGATTGTTCGATCTAAATAATAAAACGGACGATACAGTCATCTTTAAAGGGACAATATCGTCACGATCAGAGGAGACTTTCAACAGGGCATGGAATCGGTGTCTAGTTTAAGATAAACACATGTTAGTGACTGAAAGTCACCGGTTCATTTATGACTGCAGCAACGGTAATAATTATGACCTATAATCTAAAACTAGCACTCTGATTCCATGCCCTGTTGATCTAAAACTAGCACTCCAATTCATGCCCTGTTGATCGTGACGACATTATCTCTTTAAGCACAAAATCCAATCCATGATTAAAGCATACCGTGCATTATACATAAATATGTCCATGTTCTCGTTACTGTGCACACGGACATGTTTTTTCTCTATAGTAGTCTGATGAATAATGGCATGTGTAGTCACTATCGGCCGACAGCCAAATGCTTCGAGCGAGTAGTGTTTTGATGAAACGGCCCCGTTGTATCATACCGGTACTGATCGATGACAGTTTTAGCTATCATCCTTTCTCAGTGGCGCACCCAAGGGGGGGGGGGGCTCGGGGGGCTCGAGCCCCCCCCCCCCCAGGGCCCGCTGTTTTTTTTGGTTTTTTTAAAAGAAGGGGCCGGGAAAGAGAGCAAAATCTGAGCCCAAGTCTTGTCTACAGAGGAGTTCGGCAAGGAGTAGGGCAGTGGTACAAGGGATGGGGACTCAGGAGACTCAAGCTCCCCTCCAAAAGTTTTCCATTTATTCCACTCACTATTATATTTTACGGCGTTGCGTATGCATGTGCATGTAAGCTTGAAGGGCCACCAGTATATATAACAAGCATTTTTAGACATTCTCCCCCCCCCCCCCCTGCCATGGTGCACCCTGATCAGGGAGCAGCTTTACTTAATTTTATTTTCATTTTCTGTTGTCCGTTTCTCTTGTTGAGGTCGTTGACTGTCGTTGAGGTTACTCGTAAATGTTTTTAAAAATTTAAACACGCCCGCATTATAATCAACTCCTTTCCAGTTTGTACACAATGGCCCAGGATCGGGTTTTAATTTACAAAGATTATGCGACACTGTTTTAGCAAACACCGATTGGATAATATTGGGATTTGGTTTTGCCGCCAAATTCGTGTTTGAGAAAATTTAGCTCCGCCCGGAATGATCACAAACTTTACGTCCGCGCAATGAAAATATTTAAATATAGAAATCTTGCAGACGAAACAATTAGTTCAAGTTCTTTACATCAAGAGGAGGAAATTATATGGAAGGTAAAACCCTACGAGTCTGAATCATGTCATAATGTCTTCTTTTTATGACTAGAAACCACCAGGAAACATTTAACATGTGCCGTAGGTTCACTGACGAGCACGATTAGGGACATGGCTACAGCCGCGCCAGCGGTTATGGTTTGGGTCCGCCATGTCTCTCCTCCATATTGGATTTCAAAAAAAAAAAAAATTTGAGCCCCCCCCCCCAATAAAATCCTGGGTGCGCCACTGTCCTTTCTGATATCCTTTCATTGTATATTTCTTTGCAAAACAGTTTGTATTTCTCTTCATATTTGTTTCGCCGTGCTAGTATTTCTTCCACCTAAAATATTTAGATTTTGTGATAACAAGAATTAATCGTTTATAGAATGAATCATTTATAAAATCAATCGTTTGTAGGTGTGTCCAACCGGTTTTAATGGTAAGTATTTAACAAAGTAATTTGTTATGGAATTGGTGACATTATTGGTTAATATAACTTACATCTGGGTTAAATTGACCAATAAATATTGGCGGGACAATATGTGTGTTCCTTATCTGTAGTTAGGGAAGGTTAGCAATAAATTGCAAATATTAAACGGGTAAGTGAAGGAACAAAACAACTCAATTCTTGAACAGTCAATTTAGGCAAATAAAAGTCTCCGGTTTCTGGTCTCCGCGCGCGTCTTCTCAGACCAGTGCGTCTGCATTTTTATTTATTTATTTGCTTATTTTATTTATTTATTTATTTGCTTATTTTATTTATTTATTTATTTGCTATGACACAATGTTCAATTGCAGCCAACATTGCTGGATCGATTGGAATTCTGCCGTGCTGTGTTTTAAACGACTTTTTTTTACATAGGGTACGAACGTTTGCCCGATTTGCGAGGCCTCTCTTAGACACTATACTTTATTTATGTTTGGGCAATTATGGTCTGGTTCCAATAACTCGTATACATGTATCACGTATTTCACTGGTTGGCAAATTAATTAATTTAATTGTTTTTTTTAAGTGAAGCCGACCTATGACCAGAAACCAGAGACTTTTTTTCGGGGGGGGGGGGCATGGGCGGATCCAGAACATTTTTTAGGGGGGGCTGAGAATCAAAAACAATTATTTTTCAGTACTACAAAAATTACAATGAAATAATCAAAGGGAGAGAAAAACAAAGCACACTGTGGGAATGGGAGTGCGTTCTCCCCTCCCCTCCCCTCCCCTCTCTCTCTCTCTCTCTCTCTTTTCTCTCCCTTTTTAAATATTTTTTTAAATATTTTTTTAAAACGATTTTAGGGGGGGACTACAGCCCCTTAGCCCCCCCCCCCTGGATCCGCCAATGGGGGGGGGGGGCCTTAGATAATGTAAGTAGGCCAGCAAAACATGACTGTGTTAAGATGTTACTTCTCTTCTGTAATGGTAAACCAACAAGAAAAATGTCACGATAATCCCCAAGTCTTTATTATTTATATAGGCCTACTCCCGTCCACGATCAGCTGCATAACTACACGTCCAACATTCAATGATATGGGTCAATGTAGCCAATGTGAAGTTATGCGGCGGATCATTATGTATACAGCATATGCAAAACAGAAAATATATAAGAACCATCGAGTTAATTGCTGTATAGCGAACGGGGCACGTAATACACATAATAAATAATGCAAGCATGATGTGAATGTTATTAGCAGATTAACATAATCTAGAAAATATGAAGAAAAGTCTTCAACCTTAGAATGCATAGGCCTATGAACAAATCTGAATGGATTTCACGCAACGCAATAGCTGAAACTTTGTTAGTTTTTTTAAACACGTATCTTTATTTTTATGAACATAATGGCTGCATCTTAGCTTACATTTGACTATAGTGAACCATGGATGAACGGTCTTATTAATTCATTATGAGCAACTGTTTGTCATTAGCCTAGGGACATATAATATCATGTTCTCGCTTGATTTGACGTTTCGTGAAATGACCCGTATATTTAGCATTTGCAAACAAACGGTGGTACTTTTTTATTATTAAGGGCTTTGAAAACGATCTCTCACGGCTCTGCTATTGGCATGCCAGTCAACTCGCTCCCTGACAAACTCGCCCCTCAGCAAACTCGCCCCCGGCAAATTCGCCCCCGACAAACTCGCCCCCGTAATTTGTTGATGCATCTCACGCTATTGAGACCGTGGTTTAATATGAGAGCAAATAACATTATTATAAACTAAGGCAGGATGTACGGGGAAATAACTGTTTTAATGAATTGAATAGGCGCTATTGCGACTAAATCAAACATATGACCTATGATAATGGGCGTTTTATATTTAACAACAATAAATATTACATGACATAATTCAACAGTTACAACTAAAATAGAATACATAGAAAACTAGCTAAAACAGTTTATTTTACAATGTATACCATGTATTATGTATATACTATGAAAAATTTACAGTTGTTTTGTTTGATTTAATTACATTTTAATTATCTGTATTTTGTATGCAATTACTTATTACTTTTTATTTTACTTATTTATTTTACTCAGTATTTTGTTTAGTTAGTTTCCTATTTATTCTATTTAATTGTAATTCTATTTAAGTGCAGTTTACATTTCTTGTAAACAACCTGTCATTATAATCCAGGATGCATAATGCACGTTCGTTTGCCCGAGTTTTCTGCAGTGGTTTTCTGAGTGAACGACATCAAGTCTAGTATCTAGCGTTTCTTATTACAACCAGAAATTGACGCTCGGTGCCAGGCAACCATTTTGGTTCAGGGCATGCGTGCAATAGGCCCTACACAAAACTGGCCTGATACATTTTTCCACACGACACTTTTCTCGAGGACATACTTTCTGATATCTCGGGTCTTTTACGTGTGTTTGAATTGTTATTGATCATCATCGAATCCTGCAATCAGACACTAAAAAAGTCATTCAGACCCGAGTGCACCTCCCGTTGGAGAACATTACCCGAGAATTATCAGATGCATTGTACATGTACGACAAGGAGAGTTAAATTATTCATGGATAACAGCATATAGGCTTGCATAACCCTTGGAAAACAGCCTTCACAGTGGGAGAAGCGTCTCTCTGGCAGGGTTTCGCTTATCGTCGAGAGCACGCTCTGAATAATTCTCGAGGGTCGGCAGCGTAATCATTGGCGAGAGGAAGGCAAGATGGAGCTGCCGAACAAAGGGACTGCCGTGACGGCCTCTATATACCGGACTACCGGCATTATGTCATTCGTCTTCTGCATAATGTTTACAAGGACCAGCACCTCGTTAAAAACATGTGAGTAAAATAATTATAAATGTCGTGTACTTCATCGTTATGTTGAATTGGTAACGTTTGTATTACTTTATATTGATTTTTTTCTTTTAGAATTTATTATAGGCCTGTCATTGCTGTCAAGTACTGAACGTAATTACATTATTTTGTTTGTAAGGTGAGAAACGGGAAATGTGCATAGGTCTACTGTGGTTAGACTGGAAGAGTATGGCTTGAGAACTGGATACACTGTGTGTGGTGTCATTCGAAAGGTCAGGAGGGCGGCCGGGGTTCATTGGGGACTGCTTTATGGTCTGTTCAAAAACAAACACATACCTCTAGTTTTTATTAATTATACCAAATATATAGGGAATCCTATATAGGATGGATTCAGGGACAAGAGGCGTCTGAAGGGAACACGGCTCCAAAATGTTCTGTAAACAATCATGTTGATACAATCTGTGTTGTAAAATACCAATGGTAATTTAAATGACGGTACCATTTGAAAAACGGTACCATTTTAATGGATTTAGAAAGAAGACCTAAGATGCAGGCATAATATTCCGAGTGATTCCAATTATAACTTAATGTAATTTTATTGTTTGAAAACTCATTTGATGAAAATTTAATTTACTTATGTTTAACTATTGACTTTTATGATGATGTATTTATACCTTTTGTTTTTGTTTAATACACTCTAAAAACTCCCGGGTCAGATTTGACCCAGAATGGGTCAAATCTGACCCATACTCCAGGTTGGATATGACCAGACACTTTCCGGGTCAGGATGACCCGAAAAGTTGATCGGGTATTTGACCGAGAAAACGGGTCAAATAATCTGACCCAACTTTACAGTCAGAATGACCCGGAAAGGCTGGTCATCCTCAACCGAACAACGGTCAGATTAATGTTGACCCGGTTCGAGATCTAATGAGATAAGCATGTCTTCCATGTATTAAGAAGCCTTATCTATGGCAAACAATCAAATAAAACTAATTTCTTGTTTTTATGTAACATTCACCTGAAACTGTTAATTTCTATATTAAATTGCCATAAATAAGTGCATCTTTTATAAAGGAACACATGCTTACCTTGTTAGGACGACCTAGGAGACAACACAATGTAATTTGAAAGGATAACTGTAAAATGAAAAGAAACAAACAATAATGAAATGATCTTCCGATTGTTA
Source organism: Zoroaster sp. YZ-2022 (assembly GCA_029582265.1). NCBI lineage: Eukaryota > Metazoa > Echinodermata > Asteroidea > Forcipulatida > Zoroasteridae > Zoroaster > Zoroaster sp. YZ-2022. The sequence goes on along the minus strand of CM055822.1, from coordinate 19,982,060 downwards.
TATGTATTTATTTCTCTTTAACTGTTTAAAATACATGTTCATAAATGGTCATTTAAAGTTATTGTTTAAAGGTGGCAATATTGTCACGATCAACAGGACATGGAATCAGAGTTCAAGTTCTAGATTAACTCAGTGACTGAAAATAATACTCACATGATAAGGTCATATTCGGCGTTGCTGATGCATAAATGAGCCAGTAATTTTCAGAACACTGTGTTCATCTTTAACTAGGATACGATTCCATGCCCTGTAAAAGTCTCTCTGATCGTGACAATACTGTCGCTTTAATATCTTTACACCAATTTGTGTTTATGGAATTATGGTCAGTACTTAGGTTGAACTATCCCAATGCTCGCATAAAAAATAAAAATGAGCATAATGAAGACTGGGGGATGTTTACTAATGTTTACATGGCCCAACTCCCAGGGATTCACAGTCGGTAAAATACATTTTACTAGATCACCCAACAGATATTGTTTTATAATAACTACACACACTTGTGGGGATTTTGGGTCCAGTCAAAAAAAACAAGTCCTCAGTACTATCATTGTTCTAACATGTTAAAAATACACTGAATAACCTAGATGTGTCTTAAGGTCCTGAAAAAACAATTCCCATGAAGGTTGCAGACTGCCACAGATAGGATGAGTCTATATAAATTAATTTGAAACACATTAACTCCTTTGAAGAATAGATCAACTTCAACTCCTGGCCATTGGATTACAAAGTTATACAGACTCTGACACACCTCGTAGCGGTAGCACAAGTGGCTGTTTGTGTGACACATTTGTATGACAAGGGTTCAATAGTTCCAATCTGGAGTAAAGGGTACAAAAATGTGTGAAGGTTTAATACTTGTGTCTAGTTACGATATGATGGGCTGTATACAATGACATGTACAATTTTACTAAATAAGATACATGTATATTCAATATATTCGATACCGATGTATATAATGTTGAAGTTTTTCTAGAAATTGAAATTCCTAAATTGTTATTCATAATTATGATTCTGCTAATCTCAGCTTAGATGGTAATGATACATGCCTAAGAATTCACAAGGCTTACAAAATGATGGCTAATTAATCACTTATTCAATGTAAAAGAAACAATAAACATGTTAAGCTTTCTCAATGCATGCTAGGAATTGAATGACAACACATCTTTTACAAAATTTGAATTTGCACCATGAGGCCTATGCCTGTGTACTTCAAATGATTTGCATGCTACGGGATTTGTCACCAGATTCCCAAAATGCACTTTGAAATGCAATAGGTTATTAACAGTCACATCCTTACCGGTCAATAAATGACTTGGTGGCATCCTTTGGTGGCATCCTTTGGTGGCATCCTTTGGTGGCATCCTGTGGTGGCATCCTGTAGTGGCATCCTGTAGTGGCATGACTATAGAGTTGCCTTTTGCCCTTCAACCGCCTTAATTCTGATGGTGAAGATGGAAGGAACAAGGTTGCGCCTCACTGCAAACTCAGTCTGGACTATCTGTGGACAGTAAAATAATTGAATAAGAAATATTTTCAGTGACGAATGAATGACTTTTAAAAAATTGTACAGAACAATGACAAATGGGTTGCATACAATACAATAGCTAGCATATATATACACATACACTCAACCACACTGCACACATACACATTTAATTACATGATCATGGCCACACAACATGACCTGCTGCACACACTATGTTAACGTTAAAATGGTTTTGTATAGTCATTATCTGTATACTATAAAACGAACATACATGTATAATAAAATGTGAAAGTTTACATACCTTCAAATGAAACAAAGTAATGAAGACCCCTTCCATTAATTGTGAAATGATTCTCCAACGATCATTGGGACGAAAACGACATCGTATCGTAGTTAAAAATGGCGGTTGGAAAAATGTGACCTGCGTGACGTATTTCTTTTCGTCCAATCAAAATGGCTGATTTGCTGACATGACGTCACCAATAAGAAAATTGACCCAGAATTGGGTCAACAATATTTGACCTGGCAAAAGGGTCAAAAGTTTGACCCGGGAGTTTTAAGAGTGTACGTGAAGAGCATCCCTTTGGTGTTTACATTTTTTTGCAAATCAACCTTGTTTGCATGGTTGTGTATGCAGGGTTTTTCGTCTTTGCCTAGCATATTCTGACCAGGGCCAGTCAGCCTTTTTACAATCATTGTTCCTTGTAATTTTATATTGCATTGTTCTTACCATGTATTTTGTTTTATTGTTTACACTGATGTGTCACTGCGCCATGAGCGTCTTTTTTGACGGATACCGGCGCATTACAAATGTTTATTATTATTATTATTATTTTATTTTTTTGCTGTTCCTTGTATAGAAAGCAAGCCACTTTTAGTCATTTCACAAAATATTAAACCAGGAAATACTTTAACAAAGCGAATAAATGAGATTTATAACACAGTGTGAATTATTTCTTTTTTAGACAAATAATGGCACACAATGCATGTTAAACGATGCTGCAATCAATTATAATGGGGGAAATATCTCATCAATAAATAAATAAATAAATAAAGGCTGTGCGTTTTCGGTTATTTCGGGAACCGGATACCCGAAATTTAAAATCTTCGGATACCTGGGTACCGGTAAACAATTTTGTAAAAACACATAAATACTCCCGAATGTATAAAATAACCAATATGAACACAAGTTTCTCTTGTTTTATTAGTCATAATACATGTGGACTTACTGTAACAATTTCCCGCCTCTATATTAAAAACGACTCGTAGCATGCATCCCCCAAAATCGGAGACTTCTATTGTGTGTCTTTATTAAATGCTCAGGCGAAATTTTCAAGTCGTTTACGGGTAATGACAGTTTCGGCCGAGTATCTGGATACCCGGATACCCGGATACCCGGATACCCAGATACCCGGATACCCGGATACCCGGATACCCAGATACCCGGATACCCGGCACAGCCTTAAAATAAATTGCGATGAAAAAGCGAAAACATGAAAATGTCCTGCATGAAAACGTCAGCGGTGGATTTACTGCCCTGTCAACCGTTTAAATTAAAAAGGCCTCGTTGCATGATTGGGATTTTTGGAAGTTGATTAAAAAACGAATTGAAACCCACAGCACATGCCTAGATTAAATCATGTTCCGTGCGTTTCGGTATTTCACCGGCAACTATTTTTTTTAAATGCGAAGCTGATGATGCTACAAACTAATGTGTTATAACTAATGTGTTGAAATCAACCATAAAAAGAGTTCGGTCAGCAATAACTCTTTACACTGTTAAAACTCTTTACACTGTTAAACTTAGGCCTGTTTATTTCTTCTTTAACCTGTGGAGACCTTTCAGTGAAACCTGTATTTCAGAGGTGCCCAGGGGAGACAGTTGTTGTCCTCTTTCGGCTGCTCCCGTTAGGGGTCGCAACAGCGGATCATGATCCGCATATTTGATTTGGCATAGGTTTTACGCCGGATGCCATTCCTGACGCAACCCTCCCATTTATCCGGGCTTGGGATCGGCACTAAGCATGCACTGGCTTGTACATCCCCAGTGGCCAAGGGCGCAATCACTGGGGGGTCGGGTCACGACCCCCCCTACTTTTATGTGGACCTCCCCAACTTCTGGAACATTTTGGTATTTTATGTATACATGATCCTAGTAATGTCATTCATGACATCAAATATAAATATAAAAATATCATTTGGGCTATGAAAATAAATAGTTTGAAAGAGAAAATAAACATTGCACAAAACACTGAGATCAGATCAGATCAGATCAGATCAGATCAGATGAGATGAGATAAGATGAAAGTTTTGTAGTACATTTGTGAAATTCTACTCTATAAATAGTTGTCAATGACCAAATTTTTAAAATGTTCATTCAAATTTCAATCCTCTTTTTTTTAGAGTATAGATTCTGAAGAAAATATAAATAATTTCAAGTTCCAATCTAATTTTGCATTAGGATGATCCAACAAACCTGAATGCTTTGTTAATTGTTTTTCTCGTTAAAGACACAATACAATAAACTGAAACTTTCACATGTAATTTATTTAATAAAGGTAAGAAATTTTCAAAAATATAATGTGAACATTTCTTGGCGGGTAAAGCTGATAATGCATCATCAAGTAATTTTGTCTGAGGTGCTGAAACATTTGAAAAATTGTGAAATAATTTCTAGTTTGAATTTGGGAAAGAGCGTATTCTTTCCTAAATTCCATTTTAGAATGAATGCACAGATTGGTTGTTTAAAGTGGGGCTCGAAAATGTAAATATTAATAATTTACCCTTTTTTTTCTGAAAGGCAAAAAACACTTTGATGGAAGGAAACCTGGTGTAATGTCATATAGGTAGAACAGTTTCTTAGCTACATGAAACTTTTTCCCCGGTCAATTCTGATGGTTTTTTTAAAAGGAAACTAGAGCAAAATTGTGGAAGCATGTCAAATTCTCGTTGGGCCTCTCTGTGTGTTGGGAACCTTATCAGGGGTGTGAATGCTGTCATGGCTGTGGAAGTAAATGAATGCACACATGATCAATGTCAATCAATATTTTCTTTTCTTTTCAATACATGTATAACATAACAATATGATCTAATGATCCCTTATCTCAATGATATTCACATGGTGAGTTGCATTTTTTGCTGAAATAATACTTTCGTTAGAAAATAATTTATATGTCCATTTCAGGTAAATTAAAGATATTGCACACTTTTGTGTTATTTACACAGATATAAAATAACAATCTTTGTAGATATTTACAAGTAAAGCGCACATCAAAAAAATACATTATGTCTTCTTTATGTTATAAATAATTAAATTCAAGGTAAAAGTATCACTTATGTTTCTGGCATCAAATTTAAATGTCTTCTTCATTTATCATGCAATTCAAGTTCATAAATACATAACCCAGATTCAGCATGTCCAGGTGAGAGTGGTCCAAGTAAAATTTACACCCTTTCACTTAATTGATTGTATTTCTGGATCTAGGGACCCAAATGAGATGGGATCAAAAGGGGTGGATTGAGAAATAGTCAGGCTTTATTGTAAAATATAATTTCATTGAAGAAAAAAACATTAAACAGTTTTAATTATTTGTTTTCTGAATGTTGCACCTTTTTTGGCACACTCTGTATGTAAGTCGGGAAATTATGGCTTCAAGAGTGGGCCCAATACCTCAAAAATTTAATGTGGGTAACCATAGAATTGCCCATAGGGAAAACAAAAGCTCCCCTTACATTTAAAAAATCGCCTTCCTGTGATGTCGCCGCCAAAAACACCGAATAATAACCGCGCTGCATGGTAACATAAGAAAGCTATTTGTTTTCCCCCTGCGGATCATAGTTTTCTGAATTCAAGATAAAAGGGGTTTGAACCAAATTACTTATTACTAAATTTTACCTTGGGTTAAGAAGATAAAATGTATGTTGTTTAGATTCCTTACCTCACTAAAAAAATTGTCAATTATTCATACTTGCTTAGTAACTTTAATGTACATCTTTATTCAAAGAGAGTAAGCATACTCATTAGTGCTGGGCGATTAGTAAAATTTACTAATCGAGTAATCGCACAGCAATTAGTCGCGAGTACTCGATTAATCACAGTATATGACCGCATTTTTAACATTACATTATATTTCAGGATAATCATGCGGATATTCGAATATTATTTAAGATTTTATAGTTTAATACATAAACAATGACTAAAGAATCAGTCGTTACTTGTAAATGTGTTACTACTCGCGAGTATTTTTGAGGTAATCGCAGTGGAACGATTAATCGAGTTGTAAAAAGACAAGTATGAGTACGATTACGGTAACGATTATTACTCGCGATTACTCGAGTAATCGCACTACTCGCCCAGCACTAATACGCATAGTCTTTTGCACACATTCCCAAAAATGTTGTCGTACCGTCCCTGTTTATACGAAATCATTATGCAGTATTTCTTGATGTAAGGATGGTTCGGCAGAACAGACGATGTTTTTTTTACCCATTAGGTAGGCGTAATTGCTATAGAACCCGGACCAGCTCAGAGAACACATGTTATGCAGCGTTAGTTCATCGTGACCTAAATAAACTTGATCCATGTGCTGAGGCAAGATAAAATACCCAGTCTATTTAGCATAACCCTGTCAAGGAAAACAAACCCACGGCATCCTCGACTACATAACCTTTTCTCTGGGAAAATAGTGACGTTTTAGGCCTATGCTTTCAGAGGGGAGGGGAATATTCCCATGGCAAAAAAACCGATGATTTAAATTGGCAATTTAGGCTATAATATTGAGATCTCAACGTACAGGTTGAGGTTTACCTTTGATTAATAAGTACTGTAGAAATTTACCAATGAATAACATTTTAGATTAGATTAGATTAGATTAGATAAAACTTTATTGTCCCTCACGGGGAAATTAAAATGGCCTTTACAATACAATACAGATTTACAATACAATACAGATTTGAGTGCCTTGTATACTTAAAGGTATTCAAAATTGGAGAAAAATATATATAAATTGAGAAAGGTTAAATAATTTCCAGTTTGAATTTAGGAAAGAGTATTCTTTTCTAAATTCCGCACTTGAATGATTATAAACAATCTGAAGTAATGTTCACTATTATAGAAACAATGCAATAATAGGCCGAAACAGGTTGGCTGTTTAATGTATGTCCTGATTCAAAGAGAGTAGGGCCTTAGCATACTCTTAAAAACAGTTTTGCCAAAATTACCAATGCAGTACCTTCTCTTTTAAAAATAACCACAAAATAACACATACATTATTCAGCTGCCATATCTCCGTGAAGAAGATGATTTGCTTATGGTCTACCCATAGAGGTTTACCATATAGACAACAAAAAACGGATGTTGTCTGACACAGTTTGGCCTTTTGTAAAATAGTGATGTGAGTGAGTCACATGGCTCATTCAGTGAACAGGTGTCTTCTCCAAAAGAGACCTAGCAGTAGACGTGCAGACGCACCTGGAAAATAAGCAACGATATTATGGAGGTCGAAAAGTGGACATCTGATTTTCAGCTTTCTAAATAATGAAAAAGCAGATTGGCTAGTGCATTTTTCTACTTTTCTGCTTTTCTTCCACCTAAAAAGTAGATTGAACATTTTGGTAACATCCATTCTTGTTGAGAAAACATTCGATCCGCGTTTCGGGGAGCAGGAAAGCAGAAAAATGGATTTGTCCAAAACGTTCGATCTACTTTTCGGGTTGTGGCAAACCAGAAAAGCAGATGTCCACTTTTAGGCCACTGTGTGACAAAACGTCAAATCTGCGTTTCGGGAAGCAGAAAAGCAGAAAAATGGATTTCTCGAAAACGTTCAATCTGCTTTTCTGGTTGTAGGAAACCATAAATCTGGTTGTAGGAAACCAGAACAAATGTCCACTTTTTGTCCGACAGTGCAGGTTGAACAAGCAAAATCTGCTTTTCTTGAAACTGAAAAGCAGAAAAGTAGAAAAATGGATGTTACCAAAATGTTCAATATACTTTTTAGGTGGAAGAAAAGTAGAAAAATGCACTAGCCAACAACGTTCAATCTGCTTTTTCATTATTTAGAAAGCTGAAAAGCAGATGTCCACTTTTCGACCTCCATACGATATGTGTAGTTTTACCAGGAATTTCTGGATTTTAGAACATTAGAACATTGATTATTTCCTTTAGAAACAGAAAGAAAAACAAATAGACCTACTTTGAATGATATATTTTATAAAATAGTTGCCAGAAGTGCGAAAACCGAAATAATTCATGAAAAAGGGACCCACCAAAAATCAGCTGGTACATATTTACTGTAAAACCATGCTTCTCACGATTACTTCTTTTTAAATAGACCTGTGTGTCATTTCAAATCATTTGTTTTCACTTCCTCAAGTGAAATGGCCGTGTTTCGACGAAGAAAATAAATGATTTGCTCTTAAAATAACGAAAACACATCAGATACGACTTTAAACATTCACCGCTGCTGATAATCCAACTTTAATAAAAGCCTTGTACCTTGCTTGTTTGGTGAACAAAAATTATCACAGTTTTACATTGGGCGATAACACGATAATATCGAATATCGCGATACCTTTTTTTATTCGATTACGATATCGAGATATCGGAAAATCGCGATTAAAAAAATATATATCGCGATTAAAAAAAAATCGTCATTGTGAGTCAAGTCAGAAATTCCATGGAAACAAAATTAGAACAGTCTTTTCAGCTTTTGGAAGTGAGAAACAAAAGCAAACTACTTCAGAAGTACATAGGCCTACACGCTCTGCAAATGAATTTGGGATTTATTGTGACGCTTGTAGAGGAGTACATGTATATACCTGTGGTTATCGGCTCTAAAGCAATCATGCATGAATGAAAAAAAATAATCGAAAAATAATAGAAAATCGCGATATATGTTTGCCGATATATCGTGGATGAAAAAAATCGATATTGCCCAAGCTTAGTTTTCCATAAAACTTAGGCTAACTGGTGTAAACTTGATGATAGTATCAAACATCTCCTTAAATATTCATGTCTCAGGTGCTATCCTTTTCGTAAAATTTGTAATTTCCAAAATAAATTACTGGAATCCGAAGACAGAAATTCCACGTTGGAATGAATACAAACAATCTGAATGCATTTTCACTGTTTTCTCGTTATACAGGCTTTAACCTTGAGGCAGTAACAGTTACTGAAGGATATTTTCATTGCGGTTAAATGAAACTAGCTTAATGAACCAGTCGTAGTAAACATTACTAATGTCACATGTGTGTTTTCTCTATTTTTTTCTGACGGTCTCGCTTATGGCATTCAGTTAAGCGCTTTTAAACGTTTCAAAGATCCACGGATTCCATAACATAGCTCAAACATATTGTCAACTACCGACGGAATAAGGCCTCAGCATTAACCACCGTAGAGATTGTTTGGTTTAGAAATGAGGAGAGATCATGTTGAAGATTATGATTTATGAGCCGTGTTTAGTTACTAAAACGGATTATTAAATCTAAACATCACACGAATTATGAACTAAGATCCATTAGATTACACTCTTTATTTCTTTATAGATCTGAATACATCTGAAGACGTTCCCGCGCTATGTACCGGGCTGAAGCCACCATCATAACTCAATTGGGGCAATCCACACGAATACCTTAGGGCAAAATGTACCTGACTGATTATAATATATTTTATGATTAGACTTTTTTTGGCGGTGTTGCCACGGCATGCATGCAGATTTACATTACTCGAATGGCTAATAACGACATATATACTTAAAGCCTAAAATAATGATTAAATACAAATGTAAAATAATGATTAAATATAAATGTATAGGGCCTAGACTTATTATTCCATTAGGCCAATATGACTTCATGATTTTTATGTAGAAATAATTAATGATGTATCGCCCGTATTTTTCGCTATTCTTCCTAAATTCGAATGTGATTCTTTTATAGAAAGGAAATTAAATACTAATGACAAAGTGAAATATTTGACGAGATAGTTGTTAGGAGTTCGGTTTAACATGTGCCTGAATTAACGTATGACTGGACACACAATGAATTAATATATTTTTGGGACATTTTTAATGTCAAACCATGCTTGTTGTGTATTTTGAGAAATTGTCATTACCTCATGTAAAAATAGCAATGTTCTGATGAAATAGACAATTTCAAAAAACTGTCATGCAGTAAAGCAAGGAAAATAGAAACCTACCGATGAAATAGTGAAACATGATTTTGGTTGCCGGATTTGTGTATATTTTGTTCTTATAGAACGCCGAGGGGATGTCGTCCGTGATTTTCATGACAAGTTAAAGTACCGCAATCAGGTACAACATTGAATGCCATTATTCAACGGCGTCACCTTAATAACTCACTAAACTCGTTCTTCTTCTGAAGAAAAATCGATGGAACCACGCACAGTCGTTGCCTAAATCATTTAGGCCTACTCTCGTCAAATTCGCGTACATCTAATAAAACAGAAGCTGCCATGGACGGCAGCACGAAGGAAGAATTTTACACGAACTTCAATCTATACGAGTCACGGTTTTATTAACCTATTGCTTTTTATTAATTTCTTCTGCTTTCTGGGAGGCGAGCTGCATGGATGGACCACGGGCTATTTTCTTCTCGGATTCTTCAACTTAAAGAGAGTGTACATCTTTAGTAATTACTCGATTACAAAATTACTGAATTATATTAAAAAATAAATTACTTGATGTGAAGTTGGTGACGGTACCAAACATCTGGAGAAATTGTTTCGTCTGACATGCTGCCATATTTGAGAAAACGTGATCCATTTTTTTATTAGAGTCAATGCAACAAAATCTTAATGCATTATTTTCACTATTTTATCGGTATTGACACAATGAAAATGAGCAGTGAAACTTTCACATTTTTTTATCAGTCTTGATTCGTACGTATAAGTAGTTAAGTACCGTACGTATGCATTTTACAGACATTTTACCAATAGTGCAGTTCCTTTAACTCGTTTAGACTTGATTCAAGTCTGTTCTTGGTGATGGGTCACCAGTGACAATACGCCCTCCTACGACACGATACAGTGCAGTTTTCGCTTGTCCCCACCCATTGGAGAAAGCGGGTTCTTCTCGTTAGGAAGTAAAGTTCACTATAGAGGGCACACTTTATTGCACACAATTGCATAAAGTCTCGTAATTAAAATTCTCAATTAAAATTCAATTTCGTTCTATTGATTAAATACAGTCATGTTAAATATACAAACCGGAAATGAATGGATGGATCACTTGCTTCCAAATATACCTTTTCCCACATTTTGGAGAACCTTGTTGCGTTTATCATTGAGTGTATTATGAGTTTCTACCTGCAAATTGTTGATTTTCATCGGCCATTTTTTTTAAACATTGAAAAGGTCTTCCCTGGTAACCAGATGGCAAATGGAGCCAATCGCGCTTGCTATAATTACCTGACATATCGTTCGTATAGACACATTTTATACCCCCAACTTAAAAGATTAATTCTGGCCAGCCTATACACGGCATTTCGATCCTGTCCATTGACCTAGTGGCGACGAGCCGGACTTGTATCAGGTCTCTGTCCCCTTGAAGCCCGTCGAAATATCTTTCATTCCATTCCCGTACTGTTTGTTTTTTCAATATCAGGTGCTGAAAGCTGTGCATACGATCAAGCTCATAATACCAGGTCAAGCTGATGATATTACTCAAGGATTCCATATCTAATTTCATATAGTTTCTACTTGTACAATCGATATGGCTTTGAGCGTGCAACAAAAATAACATGGAGGAATCATGATGATAATGGTTGTGGTTATTACCACTGATCTCTATACTAACTGGATAGGTGATGGGCGCTGATTGGCCTGTAAAAAGTTGAAGTAACCGGCCGCCATGTTAGTTCCCCAAAAGGTCAAGAGTCAATTGTCATGTTAATAGCGTACAGACAATAACATCTGGTTTAGCGGCACTCGGCATTGTCGTCGGTCGGGGAGCAGTGAACCTGTCCGGCCGTCAGGCGTGCGCCTTCTTTCTTGGGAGAACAAAGATGGCGAACAACAAGCTTCAGCCGCCAATCGGCGCGGCGATCTCCTATTCAGTTAGTACAGAGATCAGTGGTTATTACGCAGTCGTTTGGTATCCAAAACTGACTATGCTAAGGTCGCAACCGGGGTCACATCATACATCACTGGGAAGGAAATAACAAGAGCATTCCAATGGGATAAATTTCAATGCTGTGATAACTATAAACTCAATTAGAACGAACGTTAAGGATACTTTGCGTTCGGGGTGACCGGTTTGCCTTCAAAAAGGGTAAAATGATTCGTGACTTTTGCACTTCTCAACCATTTGACTCACGTCGAAAACAGAAATGGCTGAGAGGGTTTCCCCACAAAGGGTTACATCTTCACCAAATTTCCTCCAAATTTACATGGAATTCACCCTCTTTTGTAAACAATTTTGAGTAAAAAATATTACAACCCAGGCCAGAAAACAATTTCATTCACTAATTTGATCATTTTGAAGAAGAAAAAATAATCACCCTCTGTATTGTGGGTATATTAAAATCTAAACATTTTCACAAATTTCTTACAAATGTGCGGCTGCGGACTGATTGAGCTGAAACTTTCACAGATCGTTTTTTTCTTCTGAATATTTACTGATCCTAATTTGAAGCGTATAATTACGCTTTATATAGTATTCTAACTTAAGATATAGGCCTGAGTATGTTGATTGAATATTGATGCTTACGCAGTTGACATAATCATATTACATGATTCATTTTCTTAAATAAAGATAACATGCCTAGCGAAGCATGTGGCTACGTCATTGAAAACGGCGACCAGTATAAAGTGACATCACGTCAAATCCCACACGCTACAGATCCCAGCAAGACCTCTTATCCGGCCAACGTCAGCTGTTCGATCATCTTTCGGACAGACACTGGAAAGAAGAATTTCCTGAGACTATCCAAGTTTGAGGTAAAAAAAAAAGAAAACATTAAGTAGAATGAAAGGTACCGGTACATCATTGGTAATGTCGACAAAAATTGGCGGCAATCTCGGGGACATATTTGCGATCAGATCCTACGAAATGAGTCTTAAGGTGATGTCGGCACAAATTGAGTTTTTATGTTGTCCTGAAAGAGCATATACTCCTCTTCCATTTGATAAAAAAATTATGTTCATGTTAAAAAATACGGACGTTATACCATAAAACGCCTGCACTGTCAGAAACCCCCAAAAACGGGAATATTGCACGTTTAAGTCTGGGCTTGATTTCTGGTTTATTCTATATCATTCTTTCATAGCAACCAGGTGTTTTAAGTCAATGTGGCTGCAAACATACAGCAAGGACCGCGCATTCTATAAGACCAAAAAGGGGACAAAACGATCCTTTGCTGAGTAATTTTGGAACATTCTTGATTCAGCATGGTAAAGAAACTCAGGATTTTGAACATATTCCGATTTTGTTTTGGGGGATTTTTTAGTTGGGTAGATTTATTAACATGTTTTTCTACTTATTTCTTTCGAAAACAAAAACAAAAGAATTTCGACCACACACAATGCATGACTCATGCTTATGTGTCCGTACCTCAATACAGGCATTTGCGACTTCCAACTCATTTCGTACGGTCGGGTCACATTTATGAAACAGGGGGACGATATAAGGTATATAATGGCAATGTCGCCCCCTTAAAAAACATACTCGGAGCAAATTATTACATTTTGTCCTATGTATCTTCTATTACAGACATCCCAATTAGCCTATTAAGGCATTTTTTAAATCGTGCCCATTATACCCGCCCCCCCCCCCCCATAGTGTATATCACAAAACCTACCTTTTAAATAAACATTTAAAACTAACCTGATCCCTACCGCCCCCATAAGTAACAAGACATCGCCGCCACTGTGACAAGAGATGCTTCTATGACTACGCTTTGCCTCCATTCCTGAAATAAGATATTTCATTGAATAACAAACCTGTTAATAATTCAGTTCAAATGCCGAGTCAGTCATGGAGAGAAGCATTCACAATTTATTACAGAAAACACTTCTGCTATCTGTTTATGTTTCTTTTTTCTGAAATGAGAGCACAACATTGGCAATTGCCAGATAATCACATTAACGAATTAGTTAATCGGTCTGTCGGTTGGAAAAGAAAAACAAAAACCGTCGGTTCGTCCGTCTGTCTGGCTATATATATATATACACTGTAAAAATGATGTTTAGAATTTAAACACATTTCTAAACACTTAATTGTACTTACTTTTTCACATGTTTAGCCTAAAACATGTTTAGATTGGGCTTTTTCTGTGATGTGTGTATGAATGCTAAAGACAGGTGTCGAAAAGCTAGCTTTGTGACATGTACAGAGGATGGCCGTTTATCATATAAACGCATTCCTAAACGCATTTATATTTGCTAAACATGTGGGACAAGTGGGTACAATTAGCTGTTTAGAAATGTGTTTAAATTCTGAACACCGTGTTTACATTGTACGCATGCTTGCTCTCTGAACGAACTAAGTTATGCAGGCAATTTCCTTCTATTAAAGGGAAGAAACACATTTGGAAAAGTACGTTCATTTCAATCTTTATCGTTTGCAAGAAATATATCATGAAACTTACTTGTTAAATTTTCTTTAACCCTAACTCCCTAAGCATTGTTAGTGAACAATAAAAATCCTTCAAAATCCTCCAACTGCCTTTGTTGTCTCGGGAGTTAGGGTTAAAGGGGCAAGTAGTATGTCAGATGGGGCCCCTTGTTCACTGACTTAAAAAGATATTTTAAGTCAAATTCTCCCTATACGTTAAAACCTCATCAAAAATCGATGAGGCTTTTACAAATTTAGTTTTTAAAAAGTGACTTTAAAAAGTGAGATAATGAAATAACTATTATCTAGTTGTATAATAAAGATGACTACAACGAAACATTTATCGAAATGGACATTGAAAGAATTGAAAATTTTTGTTCAACGCATTGGTCGAATAATTCTCGTGAAAAACAGCAAGAATAAGGTTGATAAACGTTCTTATTACAACGCGGTTAAAAAGTATATAAATTACCAAAAACAAAAACCATTATATGAATTAAATTTATCAGAATTAAATTTAAAGAAATTAAATTTCGAAGAATTACGAGAGCGCGTAATGGTAGAAAATATTGAGCTACCGCTACACGGTTCTGGAAAAAAAGAGAAATTGATTAAAAAAGACTACATTAACGCTGTTAATAGGTTTTTAGGTAGAGAAACCGAGTTGAGATTTAACCCACCGATCAATGGTGGTAGTTATTTACGTCAACATTTAATGATTGTTCCGTTGAATCACAGCAAAGAAAAAGATTTAAATATTTTTTACAGAGCTGTAACTCCAACCATTATCGCCGTGTTGGATAAAGACTTGGTAGATTTTAAATCGTTAAAGTTTATGATTTATATACGAATTAAATTACTTAAAGTAAAAGAAAACAGCGTGGATGAAGCTGAACCAAATATTCATAATGATGGGCAAATTGTTTTATTTAATTTAAACGATATCGATAATATATTAGATACGATACTTTCGCGGATTCAAGAGGTTTTAGAAGAATATACGCGAGAAGGTAGTGGATGGGTAGTAGATCGCATCGTTTCAATGAACGTTAGAATTAGCAAGTTTCAGCCTCTGAGAGGTGGTTCTTATATAAAACTATGCGATTATATTAAAAATAAAACAGCGTGCATCAACGTAAAAAACAAAGACGACGATTGTTTGCGATGGGCGATTCGTTGTTATAATAAACATAAAGAAAAATCGATAGAATTAAACATTCCAATTGAAAAAGTAAGAATAAATAATTCAGATAAAATGTATAAATATTCGATAGAGGACGGTTTAAATTTTAACAACATTGACGCACCAACTCCAATCAGCCAAATTAAAATAGTAGAGAAACAAAACAATTTAGCGATAAATGTTTTCGGTTGTGAATCAAACGTGATAATCGTTTATCGAGTTAGCGATCAACCGGCAGAGCTGGATCGCATAAATTTATT
The DNA here is from genome assembly GCA_029582265.1 of Zoroaster sp. YZ-2022. NCBI lineage: Eukaryota > Metazoa > Echinodermata > Asteroidea > Forcipulatida > Zoroasteridae > Zoroaster > Zoroaster sp. YZ-2022. The sequence goes on along the minus strand of CM055822.1, from coordinate 19,966,565 downwards.
ATTGATTCATAAAGAAGAAGAAGAAGGAACTAGATCTCACTACGTTTGGATTAAAAATATAAATAAATTACTTTACGATCAAACGAACCATCACAACAGTAAACATTTTTGTTTGAGATGTTTGCAAGGTTTTTCGACAGAAGCGTATCTCGAAAGACACGTAAAAATGTGTAAGGGAATAAATGGCAGACCGACGACTATCGAAATGCCCGAAAAGGGTAAAAACGATAAATTAAAGTTTATAAATTTTCATAAAAAGATGAAAGTTCCATTCGTAATATACGCCGACTTTGAAAGTATTATTAAAAAGATCGACGACGTAAACTCTACTAATACTACAAAACTACAAGAACACGTCGTTTGTGGTTATTCGTACGTCGTTGTTTGTTGCGATGGTACAAGTAGTTCTCCCGTTACGTACAGGGGAAAAGACGCGTCTAAACATTGTTTAGATGAGTTACAAAAAGAAGAAGAAAAGATCAACGAGATATTTAAAAATCCTAAAAAATTAAACATGACTGAAGAAGACTGGCGAAATTACGACTCTGCTAGCAATTGTTGGGTATGCGAAAAGAAGTTTTTAAAAGACCTCTCGGCAGAGTTCAAGTATGAAAAGGTTAGAGATCATTGTCACATTACCGGAAAATATAGAGGCGCTGCTCATAATAAATGTAATTTAAGACTGAGTTTAAAACCAAAGAAAACCTTTATTCCAGTCGTATTTCATAATTTGCGAGGTTACGACTCTCATCTCATTATGCAGACCACCGGTCTCATCGAGGGAAATTTAAAGTGTATTCCAACCAATATCGAAAAGTATATTTCTTTTAGTATTAATCAACTACGATTTATAGACAGCGCCCAATTTTTACTAGCTCCGTTGGACAAACTCGTACAATCAAACGATTCTTTTCCAATAACTCATAAACTAGAACCCTCCTCTGAAAAATTTAATCTTTTAAAAAGCAAGGGCATTTATCCTTACGAGTACATGGACTCTTTCGAGCGTTTCAAAGAAACGCTCCTTCCGCCGATAGAATCGTTTTACAGCAGTTTAAACGATAGTCACATTACAATTGTAAATTACGAGCACGCTAAAAACGTTTACAACAAGTTTGATTGTAAAAACTTGGGTGATTATCACGATTTGTACGTGCGTACCGATACTTGCTTGTTGGCGGATGTGTTTGAAAACTTTAGAAATGTTTGTATGAAAAATTATGGATTAGATCCGGCTCATTATTATACGAGTCCTGGGCTGAGTTTTGATGCATGTTTGAAACATACAAAACAAACTTTAGATTTGTTTACAGATGTCGACATGCATTTGTTTATAGAAAAAGGTATGCGAGGAGGAACGTGCATGGCGAGTAAACGATACGCGAAAGCAAATAATGTATATTTAGACGACTACGATAAATCTAAACCATCGAGCTATCTTATAAATTTTGACGCTAATAATTTATACGGCTATGCCATGAGTCAACCTTTACCAACCGGTAATTTCAAATGGTTATCGCGTAGAAAAATTGACAAACTCTGGAGTGAGGGATTTAAAAACAATAAAGGATACATTTTAGAGGTCGATTTAGAATATCCCAAAGAATTACACGATTCTCACAACGCGTTTCCACTCGCGCCAGAGTCGTTGATAGTACCGAAAGAATGGATGAGTGAGTATCAAAAGAATTTACTAAAAGATAAACCCGCTCCAAACGTTACTAAACTGGTTCCAAATTTATACGACAAGAAAAACTACGTGCTTCATTATCGTAATTTACTATTGTATTTACAACTCGGCATGAAACTGACTAAAATTCACAAAGTTTTAGAATTTGATGAATCATGTTGGATGAAATCGTACATTGATTTAAATACACGATTAAGAAAAGATGCCAAGAGTGATTTTGAAAAAGATTTATACAAACTGATGAACAATTCGGTTTTTGGAAAGACGATGGAAAATGTACGAAATCGCGTCAACGTAAATTTGAAGCGATTAAACGATCCAAAATCGGAAAATCAAATTCGCAAGCTCATCGCTCAACCAAATTTTGCAGAGGCTAGGATTTTCGATAATGATTTGGTAGCTATTCACATGCATAAAACAAAACTCAAACTCAACCGCCCAATCATTATTGGAATGAGTATACTAGATTTATCCAAGGTTTTCATGTACGATTTTTATTACAATCATTTTAAAAAAAAGTATAAAAATAATTGCGAGTTGATTTACACGGATACGGATAGCTTATTGTTGGAAATTAAAACGAAAGACGTTTACAAAGATATGAAAAAAGACAAGCATTTATACGATTTTAGTAATTACGACAAGAGTCATTTTCTGTTTTCTGAAGAAAACAAAAAAGTGATCGGTAAAATGAAAGACGAGTGTGCGAATACTGTAATTTCTGAAGTTGTTTGTTTAAGACCCAAAATGTATTCGATACTTTTATCAAACAAAGACGAAATAAAAAAAGCTAAAGGCGTTAAAAGACAAGTTTTAAAAAACAAGATTGAATTCAACACATTTAAACAAGTTTTATCATTAAAAAAAACTCTACATCACCCTATGAATTTTATTAGGCACGTAAACCATAGACTATATACAACTCGAATAAATAAAATATCGCTCGATTCTCTAGACACAAAGAAATACATTTTAGAAAACGGAATACGCACTCTTGCTTACGGTAATCAATCTCTGATTAACGATGAATGATCGGGGGATTCATTGTATCTCTAGGAATAATTTGTATTTCTTCTCTTACAAAACTACGAGCGGGGCCTCCTTCTACGCCTAGCGACGCAGGAGCTACATAATACAATATGGGTTGATTCGCACCTTTCATCGTTTTAGATATTCTATAAATTTTTAAACTCCATATAGGATCGGTCGCTCTACGTCTCGTATCTTTTTCAGCTTCACCGGGCGCGTATAAATACCGAACTAGCGAGTTTAATGGAATTCTTTTTTCATTCTTTACAACGGATGGTGAGGCTGGATTTTGCTCAACGCTATCTAATTTAATAGCGTCTTTGGGTTTCGAGTTAATCAGTCGAGTCGTCTCATTGTTTAACGCTTTTACGACCGCCGGTAATCTTTTAACCCATTCTCTATTTCTCGTATTGGTAACAATTTCTTGACCGTATTGATGCGAAAATAATCTTTCGCTCAAAGTTCTATTAAATCTCTCAACGATACCCTGAGCTCTGTGATTACCAGCTTCTCCTCGCTGAATTTTTACATTATGCTCACTCATCAAAGCATTAACGCTGCTCATGAATTCTTTCCCGGGGTCGACTTTTATAATTTTAGGCCAAACCAACGGCGATCGCTCGTAAATTTTTTTAAAAGCATCGCTGACTCGCGCGGCTGTTTTATCGATTAAAGGTACTGCAGCTTTATATCTGCTGGCTTCATCTACGACCGTTAACGCGTACTTGTACGTAGTTCTACCGACTTTGTCGTGTGGAAGAAACAACAAGTCTGCTTGATGAACCTCGTTTGGTTTTTCGAGCGAGCTATTTGATGAGGTTGGTCTCGGAATATATTTAGGATAGGGTAAATAAATTTGCCACAGCGCTTGCTTTTTTATCCATCGTCGAACGAGTTTTACATTTACTTTAGTTTCTTTAGCCAGCTTGCTGATTGCTGATTGACCCTTGTAGTATCCTCTCGGACTATAATAAGCGTTGGATAGTTTTCGTTCATCCATTTAATATTTATAAATATTATTCTTAACATTATTCGGCGGGCATGAGTGAATTTGGTAAAATTCCTTGTGTCACTAACCACATTTGCGTCGCACCGCTTAATCCAATCGTCGCGGTTAGTTTTAACCCGTCTTTTATATCCAATTTTCCTAAATCGGCTGGTTTCATTTTAAATATTTTTTCACCGAGCATGCTATATAAAATTACTAAAAGAGTCATAACTGAGCTGTGATAAATTGTATCGGCGATCGTTTTCGTATTTATAGGCATTGAAGACATGTTTATAATCGTTAAATATAATAAAAACTTTTTATTCCATTTCAAAAACATTTAGTTTCTCTGGTGGTAAAACGCTAGCGAGTTTAACGCTAGCGAGTTTAACGGGTTCGTTTTTAAATGTTGGTTCTGAGTTGCTTCTAAACAAGAAATAAGCTCCAATAGCAATAACTCCAATAGCAATATAAAAATAATTGTAACTCGTTTCATCGCTCATAGTTTCTTTATAACCTTCGCTATCGAGTTTAACGCTTTTCGCGGGTTTAGCGAGTTGTAGTTTTTTCTGTCTATTAAGTTCGGCGAGTTTTTTACCGGCAGCGACTCTGTTTGGGTTTTTTGACTTAGTCGCTGGTTTCGTCACTGTCTTTGGCGTTGGTTCCGGTTGCGCAATCTCCTTCGGTATTTGCTCGTTGGTTTCCATCGCTTTTATTATCAATTGAAGATAATGTTTCTTCTTTTCTTTTTAAATGTTTTGCCGTAATCAGCGAAACGCTGATCGGAGCGAGAAACATACCGTACTTGTAGTATATTTCACACAACGCTGTATTAAGCATGCTATTAATGAACGGATCTTTTTCTAAATCTGAAATTAATTTACCTTCATCATCAATTTGAAATTTATGGCCGTACAAATCAATACGATTTAAACTAAGCCCCAATAGTTTAGCGTATAGCGTTATAATGGCGCTACCTAAAGACTGAGTAATATCACGACCTAATTTAGTTTCGTATTGCGCGTGTAATACTTCTCGCTCTTGCTCGCTCAAAGCTTCAATATCGCCAACGCTTAGTTCTTTACCGAAAAACTTTTTAGAGTCTCCTCCTATTACGACCGATAAAAGACGTAATTTTTTTTTCAATAATAAGCTATCGTCGTTGACGCTAACGTCGTTAACGAGTGGCGTCTGTATATTTTCGTTTAATATCTTATGTACATCTTCCATTTATTATACGTACTAGAAGAATAATCGATTAAATTTATTAAAAAATATAGGAACCAATAATTAGTTTTAGATAACCCATCGACGTTTAAAAGCTCGTTAAGATTTAACATTAGATCTTTTACTCGTTCAGCATCTATACTATTAAATATACCTTTTACTTTTTCAGTATTATCGTTTAATACTTGTACTAATTCTTGTCTTTCTTTCGCGGTATTTACGAGTTGGTTAAGATTATATATAAAATCATTTACTTGTTCAACATTTACGTTCGTAAATACTCGTTCAACATTCATATTTATAAATATGCTTTATAATATTTATTAAAATGTGAGACAAACGACCAATTGCTCTTGACCTATGGGTAACCAACTCGTAATTACCCTTAACCTATGAGTAATTACCCTTAACCTATGAGTAATTACCCTTGACCTAAGAGGGGATCGCTCTTGACCTATGGGTAATTGCCCTTAACCTAAGAGGGGATCGCCCTTGACCTATGGGTATAACCTAAGAGGGGATCGCTCTTAACCTATGAGTAACCTATGAGTAATTACCCTTAACCTATGAGTAATTACCCTTGACCTATGGGTAATTACCCTTGACCTAAGAGGGGATCGCTCAACGACTTGACGGTAATCACTCAGTCACGTATTTCCCAACTGGTAGGCTGATCCGTTTTTAAAATTAATTTACGACGTTTAACTCTTTTTAATTGTTCATGAATTTCCATTCTCAACTCGCGAGTAGGTACAACATCATTTTCTCTAAGACAATTCTCGTACGAGTCTCTATCTTTACAATAAAATAAACATATCCATTTGAGTTGTTCTCTAAAATCTTTCAATACGCTATTATATTTTTGTGAAAGAATCCAACAGCTGTGTCGTACGTGTCTACCGCTAAAAGCCAATTGCGTGATCATACATTTATTATTCTCGTCGTATTTTTTATAATGCAACTGTTTATTCGCGCTGCAATCGTCGATGATAAACAACGTTTCTTTATTTTTGAAAGCGTCGCTATAAATTTGTATAGCCCTATTCAGCGATATGTCGTTTAAATCATTAACGTGTACGTTATCATCGTTTAGAACCCATTTTCTATTTTTGTACGCATCATTGTTGAAAATGGTAGGGCATAATATAACGATATTTTCAAAACTTTTAAAATATTCATTTTGTAATAAATTTAAAACAAATTCAGTTTTACCACATCCCGTTTGTCCGCAAATTAACGCAGCGTGTGGATATTTAGGTAACATTTTCTTTTTAATATAAACGTTTTTTATAATCACTCGATGTTTAATAATCGACCGATTCGAAACGCGAGTTTCTAATATTTAGTTGCGCGTCCATGATAATAAAAGTATACATGTTTAGTTCACCCGCACTCTCGGCTTCTTTTTCAATTTGAATGGTAATTCCCTCGGACAAGTTTTGCACTCGTCTTCCGCTTCCGTGTAATACATTATCGGTACTCGTTCTTAAATCTAAAAATAAACCGTATCGATTAAGTAAATAATTCGATAGTTTAACGTTTGATAAATCTAGAGCTTGTACAACTCGTATAGCGTGTTGTTTTCTCGAATCACCGAAATATTTTGAAATCTCTTCCCATTGTTGATATCTTTTCATTCCATGCGCGTAGAGTTGATTGGGAACGCCTTCGATAGTAATACTAACTTTTGTTATTTTCGGATTATAAAACTTGTTGCTTTCTTTCACGTCGGGTTCTTTGAATAGAAACAATATTCCTTTCATACTTTTTGCCGGAGTATTTAAATTTATATTCCACATTGTATCTTTTTTGTTGTACGTAGTTACGCTCTGTCTCAGTACGCGATCAAACAATATACTCGTTCTATCGCTGTATTGATTTCTAATTGTTCTAGCGAGTTCCGGCATATGAACAACCTCAAATTCTAAAGAAATTCCACTAATGACATATTTTGCGTTATCGTCGGTGCTTTTGATCACATTTTCAAATTTATTAAACACGAGTTCGTAAGTCAATCGATCTCCTATACCCGACTGATAGTAAGGTTGATGATCGGTTAACAATTCAAAATCCAGCGGAATGTAATACCTATTTTTATACGCGTCTGCGATAGCTTTATCCGCTCCACCGTTGCCCGCGGGAACTTTATCGCTAGCGTTTATTCTCATTTTAGTTACGTTTTCAGTTTCGATTCCTTGATACGTTAAATTTTCGCGCTGATCTTTGGTCAACCATTCGTCTTTGTAACAATTGAATACATCCGCATCGTCTAAACTAAATATTTCATTTCCTTCCATTTTAATGATTATGTGTTTTACGATAGCTCTACCGATGTTTTGCACCAACGTTCTATTTTCATCGTTGACGCTAACGAGTTCAATGTTGAAAGCTAATCGCGTTGTATTCGGAACGATGACGTCGTTCATTCCTAAATTTGGAAAACGAACCGTCAACAATTGATTTTCGTTTATGGTACTCGGATTGTTTGTAATGACGACTTTTTGGCGCATTCCTTTTACGCCTCGAGGTTCTCTTAGTCTTCTGTGTGGATCTAGCGTATCTCCGTACGTATTACTCGTCATATTTAATGTTGTTAAATATAATAATTTTTATATAAGCTGCGTAAAACTATATTTAACAACTGTAAAAGAAAATGGTATCTGTAGCGATGATGGTTGGAGGCGCTGTAATCAACGCGTTAGCGTTTACCGGATCGAATTTTTTATTTAGTAATTTGCGTGGTAATGACGCGTTGCAAGAACGCGAACGTCACGATTTAGCGTTGGAACATCTTTCGAAAGCTAGAGACGAATTTAGTAAAAAACGTTTAAAATATATAGATTATTTAAATGAGAAAATACAAAAAGAATCGGGCGCGATAAGAACGTTTAATAACATTAACGAAGCGATGCAAGAATATTCGCGAGTTTCAAATACACGAGTAAATTTACCTCTCGATTTACGACAAGAACCGCGATTAGAAGATTTTTACGTTCCTAGCGAAGATCAAAAAACTGGAGAGATTGTATTTATCATTATTGGTATGAGTGTAGTTGGTTACGCGAGTTGGAGATTGTTAAAATAAAAGATGTAAAGTAATTGTAAATGGCAGAAGGAGGGCGCGATCTTATGGAGCTAGATCCGTTATTACAAGATCTTAACGATGAAGAAGAAGATTCTATGCAAGAAACAAATGTTAATAATGATAACACCGAACAAACGCTACCCAATTGGGGGCAACCCACACGTTTAGGTAGCGAAGACTATTATAAAAGTAGAGAAGATGCTGTTGATGCATTTTACAAACAATTGAATAAACCAAACGTTGTAAAAGAATATAAAAGATTTAGTTACAGATATGGAGTACTTTGGTTTATAAAAGAAGACGGCCAACTAATACGTTTAACTAACTTAACAGTAAAAATGGGCGATACATTTTTAGGAGAATCTACTTTAAAAAAAAAGGTAAAGATCTTTTTTACGAACTTTATGGTTTACCAAAACCAAAACCAAAAATAACGTCAGAGGTACAAGAAAAAGCGGGTGAAGTTTTAAAAGAGATAGAAGCACGACCACCATCACCAGAGATTGTTATCGATAAAACGCCTCTTCGTAGAGAAGCAGGTCGAAAGTTACCAACGCTACCTCCACTGCAAGATGAAGAAGAAGAAAAAGAAGAAGAAGATTACAATGATAACATTGAAATGAGTGATTTACAAGTTAAAAAAACGATAGATAAGGTTGAAGAATTTCTTGGTTTTCTTACGCAAGATGCACCAACTCTAGAGGAAGCGAATATATACCGTGAATTAAAGGGTTACGTTAGTCTTATGAAAACGGCGCAAGGACATAAATTAAAATTTGAAGCCGAATTATACACGCGTAACGAAGAATTAACCGAAATTAGAACTAGAATTGCTAACAACGACGTAGGAGATGAAAATGCGATAGATCAACTACGTCAACGAGAACAAGAATTATTAGATGAAATTGATACGATTAGAAAAGAAATTGCCAAGTTTGATTATAAGAATAGTAGCCAACTCAATAGAATTAAAGAAACGTTATATAGAATAAAAAACATAGACGTTACGTTGGGTGAAAGAATTAAAACTTTATTTAGAGAACAAGGTGTAACGATTATCAGTATATTAACAGCTTTTAGTATGACCATTGCTTTTTTCGTCAAATTGATAGTAAGTTCAGTTATTCCAAAACCAACTCCTGCGCCAGAACCCATTCCACCAACACCCCCGAGCGGCGGCGTAAAAGAGTGGATACAAAAAACATTAAAAAATCTAGCGAATGTATTATCTAAACTGGGAGCGAAAGCTTTAGCCGCTTTGCCAGCCATTATCGGTAGTATAGTAAGTTGGTTATTTAAAACAGCTTCCAACATTGTCGCGTGGACGGCGGAACATTTATGGTTAACGCTAAGTGGAGTCGGAGTATTAGTTTTAGCTTATACTCAGAAAACGCTGACGCGATAGCGTGTTAAAATGCTCCGCATCAGCGTAACAATTCATAAATCATAACGCCTACACCGGCTAAAATCGCAAAACCAAGTATTAAAGAATTTTTTTCTTCTTGATGCGTATCTTCTAAAGAGTCTTCTTTTATCACATCTTCTAAATTGCGCGTGCTGATTGCGTCTTGCGCGTGCGCTATTGACGATTTAGAATCATCTTCTACATGTTTCGTAATTGATTCGCTGTCGTTAAGCAAAGGTAAAATAGGAGGAATAGGGGGCGTTGAATTTGTATCTAAATTTGAACCTAAAGATAAACCGCTCGTCGCGATTAATAGATTATTGTTGTATCCCGCATAATTACCTATTCGTAAATTCATATCGCTAGGCATCATGTATAAATTTTCTCCTAGACAAAAGTTTAAACTACTGCGAGCGTATTGTAAAACATCTTGATATCGTTGAATGCTAGCTCGTAAATCGACCGGAGAGTCAATCTCTGCTTCTACTATATTTATAAATTCGCGTTGCGCGTCTAAACCCGTACCACCCGCTAAAAATGAGCTTTTTGCTTGCGCTTGAGCTCCTAAAATCGCGTAAACGTACGTTCTTATAGAATCGTTAATTCGTTGCGTACCAACATCCGTAAAACCTCTAGACTCGCTGATTATAAATTTTGACCAAGCGAGCTCTGTTGAAGATTGTGAAATGAATGCGATCGTATAGGTCGAAGGATGGTCTCCAAAACTCATTTTAGTCGCGGTTTTGTAATAATCGTAATCGGTCACCTCGGTAGAAATAACGTTCAAACTACTTTTGTTATAGTTGTTATTGGGTACCGCTTTGTAACCATTATAATAAGCAGTTCCTAATCCGTTTGAATTTAAATCGACTCGTTGTTTCCAATTGGAGTTTTGAGAAAGGTGAAATTCTTTACATATTTTTTTGTACGCGCTCACGTCTATATTATTGGCAAACGCGTTATAGAAATTTTGGAAAGATGCGGGGCAGCTCATTTCTTTGAGTAATCGTCTAATTTGATAATAGACGTGAAATCTAAAAAAACTACGAATCATCGGGTTTAAATGGTTTAAATGTTGATAACTCACGCCGCATCTCGTCGTGGCGCAGTACGTCACAAAATTTATTTGATTTTGATAAAATTTTAGCGGGTTGGAATACCAATCGTCGACAACGTCGTCGCTTTTAACGCGAGGCAGCTTGTAGTCGTTGAAAACATTATTAAAACGAACGTTAAAAAACTCGTTCTTGTTTACGTAAATGTTTATACTCGTTAAATCGCCATCGTTAAAATTAAGAGGCGCTTTAAAATTTCCAGATTGCTCGTACGAATACGTAAAATTACTCTCGAATGCTAATGGAAACGTCATTTATTATATATAATGTTTAATAATAAAATGTATCATACGTTCGAAATCGAAATTGGTAAAGAAGGTGGATCGATTTCTTTAGAAAACGTTATCGATAATCGGCGAGGCAATCTCTCGATTATATTACACAGCGTAAACATTTGGGTGGGATATTACAACATACGTAAAAAAGAAAGAATACTAATTCGTACGGTTGGTGAATCGGAAGGTGAAGTAAAATTTATCGAAGCGGGCCTTTACAACATTGTCGAAATTATCGAGATTATAACGAAAAATGAGCCTTGGATAACGTATAGAATCGATAAATCCAAGGGTGAATACACGTTAATATTAGCTCAAGCGAACAAGAGCGTTAAATTTACATCTGGGTTAGCTAATTTATTGGGGTTGCATAGCGAATCTCTAATAGCGATAACAACAAAATTGACGTACAACTTTTTAAATTTTTTTACATTCATTGCGATCAAATTTCTACGACCGATAATTATTTCAACGGAAAAGCCTGCACAATTTTAAACTCGCTGCCTTTGCGAGACGCGTCGTTTGGTGAAAGCATGTTCATGCAATATACAAATCCATTAGCAAAAAAATTACGACTCGGAACTTTTAACGAGTTGAGTTTTCGAGTTAGAGATAGCAAAAGTAGAGATATACATAATCACGGTTTCCCCATTATTTTAAATGTTGAAATTATATAAATATGGCGAGTATTTACGGACCGAGTCGCGCTGACGCGAAGCGTACAACGAATATTAGAACGATCGCTAGCGATGAAGCATCAACAAAAGACGAAATTTACGAACATCACGGATATCTAAACAGAGATGAAATTTTACAGCGATTAGTTTTAATCGAAAAAGTCGACGTCGTACTAGGATGGCACGATACGTTTAAACAACCCTTTTTCTTGTTTACAACCGCGCCCACGTACTGTAGTATTTTCACGCAGTTTATAAAAACCGATAGTTTTGTCACGCATTCAACGACGCGCGATTACGCTCCCAACATTTATTATATTCCTTCTCCGCAACGAGATGAAAAGTTTCATTTTCTCGATGATGAAATTCAACATTTAAAATACGAAATGTGTTTTAAAATACGAAACGTTAGAAAAGTTTTTGTAGAAGCGAGTTTTTTCGGTTCGCTAAATTCAAAAATCTGTTTCAATATAAAAATTGCAAGTTTACCGTCGAATTAAATAATTTATAATATAAATGGCGAGTATTTACGGACCGAGTCGAAAAACGAGTGAGCGAGTTTTATCTAAAGAACTAAAACGGTGGTAGAAACAGCAATTTTGACTTTAGAAACTAGTGGACATATCAGTACAGTGAACTTTACAACAAAATATAACCTTGTACAATTTAACAATATAATAAAATTATATGCTGAGAATCGTCCGATGGTTCATGTTCTTGGCCCAATAATCAGTTCAATGTATGTTAAAATATACTCTGGCTCTTCATACGATGATGAAACTGACCAATAAACCATGTTTTTATAAAAATAATACAATTATATCTAATGATGTGTATATATTAGATTTATTAGATCACGCAGGTAGTGATTTAATTTATTTCAATGAGTATTCACGGCTTTTAGAATCTGGGATGTGTTTTAAATTTAAACGCATCAACTTTAACGCTTTTGTACAAGCAACCTTTTTCGGCTCTTTAAATGTTGGAATCTGTTACGATATAAAAGTTGTCACCGGTCGTGATATAAAAGTTATCATTTAGCCGTCAAATTATATATTTTTTTTTTTTTCTATTAATAAAAAATGAGCATGCCTATAGAATCAACGAACGTACTTTATCCACCTTTACCACCTTTACCACCTTTGACGAGTGACGCTAAATCATTTCGATTGCAAAAAATCGATGATATTCAAAAAGAATTACGAATTGAAATAAACGAACGCGAGGGTGTATATAAAAAATATAATAAAATCATAAACGCTTGTAACGTCGTAGAAACTCTCGCAGAATTGGGCTGTATTGGAGCGGGATCCATCGGAATAGCCAGTATCGCTACGGTCGTATCATCGCCGGTAGGATTCGCTTTAGAAGGTTTAGCTTTGGGGTTGGGTGGCGCATTTTTAGCTATCAAATACGCGAAAAATAAATTGTATAAAAAAGCTAAAAAACACGATGAAATACGAATTTTAGCGTTGAGTAAACTCGACACGATCGAAAACCACGTTAGTAAAGCTTTAGAAGACGGTTACATCAACCAAGAAGAATTTGTACTCGTATGTGAAGAGCGAGAAAAATATTATAAAATGAAAGAAAAAATCCGTAACGCCGTCGCAAAGAGTAAACCGACGACTATACCAGAAGTAAACTCTGATGTTGTAAATGCAGAAAAAAAAATTCTTATAGAAAAACTTTTGAGTTTAAAGTAGCTTTGACGATAAATAAAAACTATTATACAACTCGATGTAATCAAAAACACGCTTCGCGAGTAGCGGAGCGTGTAAAAACGTTCGATAGACCTCCTCCGTACGCCCCAGCGACGTAATTTATCTTTCCAACAATTCTTTCATCACTCTATTGTAACAACGTCTAGCTTTTCCTTCTACAGCTTTAAAATGATAATAAGGATTTATTCTCGTAATCTTTGCGCATTTCGTACACAAACCCGCCTTTGCTTTTGTCCCTTTTTTACATATTTTACACATAATAGAAATACTTTTTCCACTATTGACCCTCCATTTGTGTAAATCACAATATACCGTATTCTTACTAGTTGGAATACAACACTTGTCTGTTTTACCAACTAAAAGCCATTCACAAAAAATTGTCATCTTTATTATACAACTAGATAATAGTTATTTCATTATCTCACTTTTTAAAGTCTCTTTTTAAAAACCTCATCGATTACTCACCAAGTCTGTAATGACCGTAAGCAAGAGTGTGTATTCCGTCTTCTAAAATGTGTCTATCTAGAGGAGATAGAGATATTTTATTTACAACTAGTTTCCAAACGTAGTGATATTTATCGTCTTTATAAATCAATAGTAATTTTAAGTTACTACACATTAATCGATTAAACTCTTCCAATTCTTTCAATTCTTTCAATATCCGTTCCGATAAATGTTTCGTTGTATTCATCTTTATTATACAACTAGATAATAGTTATTTCATTATCTCACTTTTTAAAGCCTCCTTCTATCTCACTTTTTAAACTACTCGTAGTACATCCAGCGGGTTCTTGATAGCGCTCTTTTTATATATTTATGATAATCTATAGAGGTGATTCCGGGGTGCCTTTGTTCCATATAATCGATCGCCGTTTTGGAAATGATGAACGTGTCTAGCCCATCGCTCATCATTCAGAGGCTGAAACTTGCTAATTCTAACGTTCATTGAAACGATGCGATCTACTACCCATCCACTACCTTCTCGCGTATATTCTTCTAAAACCTCTTGAATCCGCGAAAGTATCGTATCGAATTCATTTTCGATATTGTTTAAATTAAATAAAACAACTTGCCCATTATTATGAAAATTTGATTCAGTAAAATCATCCGTGCCGGTAAAGTTTTCTTTAAGTAATTTAATGCGCACGTATATCATAAACTTTAACAATTTAAAATCGTTCAAGTCATTATCCAACTCGGTGATAATCTTTGATTTTACTGCTCTCCAAAAAACATTTAAATCTTCTTCTTTGCTATGATTCAACGGAACCGTCATTAAATGTTGACGTAAATAACCGACACCATTGATCGGTGGTTTAAATCTCAACTCGGTTTCTCTACCTAAAAACCTTTTAACAGCGTTAATGTAGTCTTTTTTAATCAACCTTTCGTTCGCTCCCGAGCCGTGTAGCGGTAGCTCAATATTTTCTACCATTACGCGATTGTGTAGTTCCCATAAATTTGATTCATACAATGGTTTTTGTCTATGATTTTCGTCTAGATACTTTTTAATCGCGTTGTAATAAGAACGTTTATCAACCTTATTCTTGCTGTTTTTCACGAGAATTATTCGACCAATGCGTTGAACAAAAATTTTCAATTCTTTCAATGTCCAATTTGATAAATGTTTCGTTGTAGTCATCTTTATTATACAACTAGATAATAGTTATTTCATTATCTCACTTTTTAAAGTCACTTTTTAAAAACTAAATTTGTAAAAGCCTCATCGATTTTTGATGAGGTTTTAACGTATAGGGAGAATTTGACTTAAAATATCTTTTTAAGTCAGTGAACAAGGGGCCCCATCTGACATACTACTGGGCAGTATCGTCACGATCAACAGGACATGGAATCGGAGTGCTTGTTTTGTAAGTCAGCGACTGAAACAATTTCCCACATGATAAGGTCGTATTACCGTTGCTGCTGCATAATAAATGAGCCAGTAATTTGCAGTCACTGTGTTCTTAAACTAGGACACCGATTCCATGCCCTGTTGAAAGTCTGCTCTGATCGTGGCGATACTGCCCCTTTAAATTTTGCGCTCACGATTTGAAAAATACAAAGACAAACGCATAAATGTTTCTAAAAAAATTGATATTTTTCAAAACAGCAACTTTTTTCTTTCAGAACTAACATCAAGTAATATTTTAGATAGCCTACTCATTTAATATATTATTTAGATATAAAAAGGCAACTTACAGGATAGCTCAATCTTCCCTATTTTAAGAAAAGTAAAATCATTTCAGTTTCAAAAACTAAGGAAAAGATTACTCGTTTCTAATATCTATGTCAGAAAGAATAAATTTAGGCCTACACCGATTTTAACTAATTTTTTATCGTGAATGACACAACGTAATATAGCTGAAACTTGAATCTTGATTCAAAGACATAAGGCATAGAAGCAATATTGCCGTCCCGTTCAATAGTTTGGATTATTGATGGTTTTTTTTACCATTCAGGTAGAGTCGTCGAGATTTTGCGCCAAAGACGGTCTTTATTTGTACGATGGGGGCAGGGAAAACGAGGACGACATATTATCAGCCAACAAGCAGGCTCTGTGCGGCACGACACTCTCTCTGCCCAACTACTTCGTGACAACTGGGCACGAGGTTACGCTCAAGTTCGTCACAGACGGAACTAATAATTCATATCGAGGCTTTACGGTTCTGATAACGCCATTCGAAGAAACTGGTATGTCTGTTCAACTTCTGTTAAATGATGTATTTATCCCAAAATTTCGAACAACAATTTGTACCTATTCTGTGTTGTTTTCCCCTAATTTATGTTCGTGTCATTGGCCTGATTATCTCTGGAAAATGTTCGATTTTATATTTATTTATTTATTTTTTTGACTTTTTTTGTCAGGTTTTACTCCACATATGGGGGTCTATAAAAATAATTTCATCTTTAGATTTGGAGTTAGCATTATCATGACTATAATTGTTTTGACGTCATTATTACGTTACCAGATATGACATGTTATCCTATGACATGTTAAACAAACTCAACAAAGGCCTATTTTGAAAAATCATATCTCCCTTTGTAATCATGCGTTCTTCATCGCAACAAGCTAAAGATGTTTAACTGGACGTTCAGATTTAAAATCTATGGAGAAGGGATACTACATTCGCTACTACAGTGCAGTTATACTGCACTGACGATTTCTAATCTAAGATATGTAATCTTTTTCAAAACTGCGGTTTGGTGATTCCATCACTGCCCAGAGAGCCCTCTAACAGCAATTGTTGAATGACGTTCACATAATTGAATTACATGTTGGGGGAATACTAAATTAAATGGAATCTTCGAAGGACATAAATTCTTCTCCATTCACTGACAGTCGTGAAATATGTGGCAGTAATTTACTTCCCTTGAGTTGCAAGGAAACAAGAAATAAAACGATTAAAGGGCTGATGTAGCAGTAAATGTTGACAACAATTTTCAACCTTTAAATTTTTCGGTGTTTTGATTCTATTTTTGCACTTGTTGTTTTGTATGCTAATGGTGTGCATATTCATGAACACTTCAGTGACCATCATAGCAGGATCTCATGCAACATCATAGTTTGTTTGTGCATACAATTTTACGGAATTTCTGATCTTTTCACAGTTCTCAGAAAAAAAGTTAAGTTTTATTGTTAAATGTTTAGTTTTCAGTCAGTATTTTTTGGAAGTTACTACTGCTTTTTAAGGTGCAGGTTTTTTTTGTACACCTATTGTGCTGATGTGAGCCTGTGACACTGAATTCCTATTATGATCTCACAAAAGAGCGCTCTTTATGTGTGAAGGATAGCCATAATTATATTTACAGTATCCAAAAGCAAGGATGATATAAAATATCATGTAATACCTTTCAAATGGCGAAACCCACTCTCTTAATGTAAAAGAGTGAAACCACTCTCTTAATGAGCTATATGGCGGACAAGTCTTTTTTGGAGTGAAACCCACTCTGATTCGATTGAAAAATACAGTAAAAGGCCACCAATTCACTCTTTATACTCTACCAATTTTACTCTTTATCCACTCCAAAAAGACTTGTCCACCATATAGCTCTTTGAAAGAGTGGTTTTTCACTCTTTTACATAAAGAGAGCACTGGATATGCAGTATCTTTAGATTATCGTGTACTTCTTTCTCTATACAGACGATTGTGATGGATTCACATGTCTTCTTACCAGACGTTGTATCACGATAGATGCAGCATGTAATCAGGAATACCAGTGTGAGGATGGATCTGATGAACCGGACAACTGCCACATGTATGGAACAGGTCCGTGCATTGGGCTATATTAAGGGAATAAACAAATTGTCGCGCGGTCTATACTGTGGGTTAATGACCGGTTTTGGGCGTGGCCACAGGCGATAACGGACCGAGCCGAAGACACATACGCGCTGCTCTGATTTTGATAAACCATGTCTTTACCATCCGTTAATACACCCCCACGTGATCACGTTTCGTCCAATCAGTTTCTCTTAACTGTCTTGGGCATTTATGAATGAGTTTATATCGCACCACTTTGGCAAAACAAAAAAAAGTCTCCGGTTTCTGGTCTGCGCGCGTCGCCTCAGACGCGCGCGTCGCCTCAGACGCGCGCGTCGCCTCAGACGCGCGCGTCGCTTCAGACCCGCGCGTCATTTTGTTATGAAACGACGATGTCCAATTACAGCCAAAATTACTCGCTCGTTTGGAATTCCACTGTGCTGTGTTTTAAACGACTTTTTCCACATCGGGGTATGAACGTTTGCCTCTTAGCCACCATACTTTGTGTATGAGAAATTTGGTGTGGTTCCAATAACCGTGTATACATGTACCGGTATCACATATTTCACTGGTTGGCAAAAAAAAAAGGATAACCAAAAAAAAGCGCGTCACCTCACCGATTTTGAAGCTGACCTATGAGCAGAAACTGGATAATTTTTTTGGTTTAGAAGCCAGTATACACATGGTAAAACGTCTGTATATGCAACCATACTTTATAAGAATCAATGTTATGTCTAAAACCAGCCCGTGGAAGTTTCAGCTTATTTCATTGTTTCGTTCACAAGAAAGTAGCGAAAATGCATTTAGATTGCTGTATTCAATTCCATCGTGGAATTTCTGTCTTCGGATGACAAAAAATTAATTGTGTGAATTGTTTCACTGTTGTTTTTACTCAAACGACAGCACCTGCAGAGACAGAAATATTTCAAAGGATGTTTGATACTACCATCAACTTTACACCAAGTACCTTATTTGTAAAACTCTGTTCATTTATGTTCTTCGACATTACCAATGGTGTATATACCATATTGGAAAGGCGGTGATAGGCCTACGCCCCATTCTTTTCGGTACTTCTGCCTCCAAAGCTGCTATAATTCCTCCCTAATTTGCCATAGTGACCAATCCGACTTTTTTCAATTTTAAGTTTTCCCGCCCATTAGTACATTCAGGAAGAGTCCTACCATTGTATTTAATCCACATGCATGTATTCCTTATAGTTTTGGAGATAGAGCATGCATTCAAATGACGAATGCTCTAACTGGCTATTTTTGTAATTTGGCAAAGTGACCAGTACCGCATTGGTCACTATGCCAACTTAATTCGGGATTGGTCACTATGGCAAATTAGGAACGAATTGTGTGTAATTTAACCTAGATTACATGGTTTTAACGTTCAAAACGTTAAAAGGCAAGTCTCGAGCTTTCTAATTTCTTGCGTAAATCCTTAAAGAAAAACTTGAAGGGAATGTACAACTTTGGTTATTACCAGGTTGTCAAGTTAACGAATCGTTATCTTAAAACTTACTTGGAGTAATGTCGGTACAAGTATATCAATCCTCCTGAGAAATGATTTCGTCTGAAGTGCTTTCATCTTAGAGAAACAACAAATTTGTTTTGTTGAACTGGCAACTTTTTTTAAAACAACAAAACATAACAAAAACATGACAGTTTTTTTCCCATTGATTTCTCAAAGACGTTAGCGCCTATTGTGGTTAAATGTTCACAGGTCACTTTTATAAAAACTAGAGGGTTGAAATGAAAGCGCGTTACCAAATACCAATGTTGTTGGTGATCATAGTAATCCAATATACGGATGATTGCAACTTCATAAACCTCATTTATTTTGTTTCTGTTTACCCCCAGGTTCACAACAAAGCCGTTCATTGATCCAGATGTCATTAATACTCTCAAGCATTGTAGCGTTCCTATGGATTTTCACCGACGTCAGAATAATTCCGTAGATGCACTGTATATTCGAGTGGTCTACCCAATATCAACAAGCGGTCTCAGTACGTCCCATTGAGAAGATCCCGGTATACAGACTGTATACACAGTGTTTGGAGAACGGAAAACGACGTGGACGTAATTCAACAACAAATGTTTTGATATTTTGGCGCCAAATTTGAGAAATTGTGTGTGGTTAGGTATAAAGACAACGTTGAGGAACTGGAGAGACATAGACCTAAATAATAATGTAATATATTGCGGTTAATATTGTCCAAGGCGAAGACATCATACCTATTGTCGTCGAAAAAGAGGTGATTTTTAAAACTCTTATTCACTTAGTTGTCAAACGTCCATCAGATTTTTTGTAACTTCATCACAGACTGCTAACCAAAAATATCATAGATCCAGGCAGTGGCTGCCCGTGCACAAATCAAGGCTAGATGCACTTCTCTTCCTACGCTATATATCCTGCGTCCAGTCTGAGACCGTTGAGATGCTACAGACCTTTGTGATGGGGCAGCCATCTTGATTTCCTTCCAAAAGTTCACATGACTGAACCGAGGCTGAATTTATAGATTGTATATATAATCAGATACAACGGATATCCGTTCAGGGTGGAAATGGAATCGTCTGGTCCCTTTTGTAATCAGCACTAGTATAATACTTTTATTTACCTGTAATCAGCACTAGTATAATACCTTTATTTACCTGTAATCAGCACTAGTATAATACTTTTATTTACCTGTAATCAGCACTAGTATAATACTTTTATTTACCTGTGATCAGCACTAGTATAATACCTTTCCGCTATAGAGCCATCCTTCAAGGCCCACTTTGTCACAAATTCTAGCATATCGGAAGCTGCTATAAGCATAACACTTTGCTTAGCAATAAACAACAGATAACCAGCGAAAATGCATACATTTTGTATGAAAGTTTGGCTGGTAACCAAAATAATCTGCTAAGCACATTTTCTGGTAATTCAAAATTATTTTGTTTTTGCTTAGCAGCGATATAATTGTGGCCCCTAGTGGTACTGTTTTAAATTCAGTGTTTCCTGTCGTTTTTGTTTGGCTCCCCCTAGACTTTCTAACATCAAATTTCTGTCCATGTCTGTCTAGCATCGGTATAGCTGCACATTCATTAAAGATTGGACTTGTGGTAAGCTTCCACTGCTGTCGTAGTGGAAACTGTGGTCGACTTGGTACCGAATTTGAAATGGTATTATGAATTTGTTATAACAACCGAAGGATTTGAAGACAAGTTTTAACCTATTTCCAGTATAACCATGTCTTCATAACTTTGCTAAACATATCGCTTTGTTTAGAGAAACAGTCTGCTCTTATCATTGGGCAAAGCAATGTTTGCCGTTTAACCATGCTTTAAATCAGTCCGTCATGACATAAAATATTACATGTTATCGAATTAGCACTTTAGTAACATATACGAATTACTGTTTCTACTTGCACCTTACTAATGTACTCATTAAAATTTATACCTACACAAACTTGCATCATCAACACTGGCGTAAATCCGTGATGAAAAGTGGGGGGATAATTTTGAAATTTTGGTGCACGGTATAGCTTGAAGTTCTGCAGTCGACAACTATTCAGAATCTTGCAGCTACAGTACAGATTACACCTATATATTTTTTTCAACGCATGGAAAATTCTGGGGGTGATCGTATGGACCATCCCCCCGTCCAAAAAGTGGGGGATATATCCCCCGGGAGTTACGCCCGTGATCATCAAATACACAAGTATTGCACTAACGCACTTGTTAACTGTGTTATTGTACAGTGCGCTTCGTGCACTACCTGTTGAGGGCGCCATTTATGCAAATAGTAGCTGTCTTCATCATATCGCTGGTACGCATACGCCTTTGACTCCGTTTATATTCACGTGTTAACGGTTACCAGATTCCGCTGTGAAAAAAAAATCAGGGACAAAACCATTTCACTTAAATCCAACAAGATTTCTCAATCATAGGAAAGTATATCACATTTGGAAGGAAGTGGGCGAGATGATAAGATATAGCCGTCAATCAAGATGCATTTTTACTGTTAGAGGGCTTTGGTATGCACAGAGCGGTCATAGAATTACGGATATGACCACATGACGCTTACCAACGAATCTATGCCTCTATAGCAAGATTGACATAATATAGGTTTTCCCGGACGATTTCAGGAAATATGCACATTAATTTGTAAAAGATGCATTCATTTTCGTGCGAAATCGAATGAACATTCACAATCCCGATTTCTATTTAGCAAGTGATAATTCTATTTCCAAAAAGGTACTTTCCAACGATAAAAATCAGCGTACGATTTCGCGAATGTGCATAATTTGAGTATATTGATAATTCATTTTACGCGCGAATTCGAATGCACATCCGCAAACATGTTTTCCTTTTTCATTTATAAGTAATCTATTTAGCTAAATGAGCAGCCGATTTCCCGCGTAAATGAATGTTTGCTAAAGCATTACAATTCATTTATGTGTTAACAGAAGTGGGAACTAAACCAGGTGCTCTAGTCTTTTGAATCATACCAAGTATTGTATAATAAGCTATAAAAGCTTGTGCTGAAGAAGAAAATCGTTCTGTCTTTGCTCATCATTTGCCACGCTCGCATCATATAGCCAAATTTTGCACTTCACACATATCAAGCCTCCTAAAATCCCATTATGGCTGTCAGAGGGAGATACAGACAAATACCGGACATTGACCGAAATCGCCTCATCGATGCCTTTGAGGCTGATGACGCTGACTATCTGAGGTGGCAGATACGCTGAGCATCAACCACTCAACGGCCAGATCAATCGTTGGTTTGTATCTACGAGATGGACGTCGTAACAAGCTGCCCAAAGGAGGACCAATAAATCGGAAGATTGACGACGACATGAGAGATGCCCTTCAACGATATCTAGATGATAACCCCCTGATGACTTTGGGTCAACTCAATGCTCAACTGCGAAAGCCGATCTCCCCTAATAAGCCCTTCGTGACAACTAGCACCGTCGCTAGAACTCTAGATGGTATGCTTATGACTCTTAAACTAGCGGAAGATGTTCCAGAGCAGAGGAATGAGCAACGCATATTAGATGCACGAGTTGTCTTTGCAAACTGGTTCCTGCAGCACGGTGTCATTGCACATACCGTGTACATTGACGAGACAGGCTACAATATATGGACCCGCCGGTCCTATGGTCGCGCTCCTCGTGGAGTTCCAGCACGACGTGTCGTCCATGGCCAGAGAGAGGCAAGCAAGTCAATGTAACGTTTGCCATTTCTGGTGAAGTTGGACTGGTGGCTCACAGAATATCTTCAGAGACTGTTACGAGGGCGACATTTGAGGGTTCTGGCGACAACGGTACAAGAATGCGGTAGAATGTTCCCCGCAGGTGATCAAATATTTCTGATATGACAACGCTCGTCCTCATATCCGAGCCCAACTACCCCCTAATGCCGGCAATTTTACCATCAAGCTGTTGCCCCCTACTCGCCATTTCTGGAAACCAACGGAAATGGCGCACTCAGCTTTCAAAGGCAGGAGTGAAGCGCATGCTTGAGCTACCTGAATGGCAGCAGAGATTTGGGGACCGAGCCGCACGAGCCCAAGCCTGGCGTCAACCTCCAAGTCTGGAGATCTCGCCTTCTCCAGGAGGTGGCTGCACAACATTGGAGAGGTGACACCTGTAAAATGCACAACGTGGTACAAACCATTCTCAGACCTACCTGGCTAGATGTGGTGGTAGACAGGAGATTGACGGATAGAGAACTTTAGGAAATGCAGAAGAAATAAATCAACAATAAAACTCTCCATATCCCATAATGATATAACTAGTCCCGGATTAAAGACCAATAAGAACTCAGAATAAGTCACTGGTCCCATGGTTGCGCATGTCTTCCTTCATCATGTTTACTCACCATTTGTATTGAAATTACATTTTATAAACAAAGGAGAAAAAGTTATCTTCAGTAGATAGCAACACCAAAAGAAAATTTTGTGACCGTCCACGACGAACCAGGTGTAAAGTCGCAATTAAAAAATTAAAATTTTCAATTGGTTAAAATCTACAAAAATAAACTTTAAAATGATGTATGCACATGTGATAATTGTTTGGTAAACAGGCACTCAAATAATCAATAATCCTCTTGAAAATCCTTTTGTTTCCCATTGAATTCTGTTGAGTTTATTGATCAATATCTCTGAATTGGGCCTGGCGACTTTACACCTGGTTCGTGGTGGATGGTCACATTTATGATATTATGCGAATTGGACGTGTGGGGAATTTATGTATATAATGTTACGAAACAAAGCCTACAAACAATTCAACAATCAAAACAAAATATCAATGTTTGAGCTACAATGCACCAAACTGAATAGGCCATATTAGGCTATAAAATAGATATAAAAGAAAATGTTTGAGCCTGTATTATATAATATACGCCTCACACATTTTCTTTATATCTAGACTAATTATTGAGGTATCGGTCATTAAATTAAGCAAACCTATATAATTTTAACATTTTTATATGGGACACGATTTTATACAGACTTCTTTTCATAGAAAAGCAATATATAGGCTAAAAATATAGGCCTATTGTTTAATTAATGAATCAATCAAGTTGAATTATAGTCCATATAGTGGTCGCCGTGTCCTTTTGAATCACGATTCATACTTTGAGACCCTCAAATACCAAAATAATGCTGTTAACTATATATATAATTAAGGCTTATCACAGTTATATGCATATCACTTACACAAATATATACATTAATAAGGGATTTTACAAGATTATTTTGATTGATAAAATTACATTGTTACTTATATATATATAATTGAACATGTTGTGCCTATATTTTCTCAGAAAAATATTTGTTTAAGAACAAAAGACATTAGGAATCAATTGAGCTTAAAATAAATAAATTAATCAATGAATGAAAACTGCCATTATGACTTGTATAGGCATATATATTTTATTTAAATTCAATTCAGTATTTGCACATTTGAATTATAACAAATGAAAAGAATATTTAATTCGACCCGTATCATAATGACAAGTAGATTTGCTCGAAATAGATTGCACATAATAATCGGCCACGCATACGTCAAACCGAGAGCCTAATCACGTATTTGTAATCGTTTAAATTAAACGTTATGTACATTCATTTTTTAGAATGATAATAAATCGATTCGAATGCTAGTTTTGCGAAATTGAAACTCGGATACACGTCGTTTCCAAAATCAGCGCGAAATTGAATTAACGTTTTACAATTTCAAAGGTATATTTTGCGAAATCGTTCGGGAAAACCTATAATATAGAGAAAATATAGCTAGCAATTATTTTTTGAAAGGATAATTTAGTCGGGAAGGATTGAGTTGTCTCAAAAAGCAGATATGACGTAATGAATGCATAATTACCAAGAGAGAAGGCGTTTGTCTCTCTTGTATTGTTTAATTGAATATAGGGAGGTCATCAGGTGCGTTTTTAATACGTATCCAATCAATAAAGGACTGCCTTACTTCATTGAATAGTTATTTTACGTTGTACAAATTATTGTAAGCTAACATTATCGAACCATTCTTGATAATAAGGTCCAATGTAAATATTTCAACTGTCAGTTAAGATAAGATCAGTTTCCACGTGACTATATCCATTACTTTAACATAAATGTATGTTTGACCTTTATAATACCATTTGTTGTTTAATATAATGTTTGTATAAAATATAATTAGTTATTTTGTATAACGTACTGCATGCTGAATGCGAATTTATTCGAATTGGGATTAGTATAGTATTGGATTGAATCTCTGTACCACTCTGACCTTTTACCTGTGTGTAATTTACATATTAGGTCATTGGCTTGAATTTATTCGAATTGGGATTTATAGTATTGGATTGAAGTCTATATCACTCTGACCTTTGACCTGTGTGTAATTTACATGTTAGGTCATTGGCCTGAATTTATTCGAATTGGGATTTATAGTATTGTATTGAAGTCTATATCACTCTTTTGACCCAATATTTCCAGACGAATTTGCATTTGACCTGCGATGCCCTTGAAACATTGATTAATATTTGATGTTCTTATACAAAAGAAATTTACCAATTCGAAGCGATAACGGTGAAAGGCACTTAATATTAATGAACTAAAGGGTTTTATAGCGATCATAGATCTGCTAAGCAGAGGATTTTGCTCAGCAAATATTTTTGCTAAGCAATATAAAACACACTACCAGTCAAAATATATACATTTTGTATAAAAGTTTTACTGGTAACCAATGATATCCGCTAAGCACATTTTTCTGATAAGTATTTGTATTCTGCTTAGCAGTTCTATGAAATTGGCCACTGGTTGAAACATAGCCAGATTGGCCACTGGTTGAAACATAGCCAGATTGGCCACTGGTTGAAACATAGCCAGATTGGCCACTGGTTGAAACATAGCCAGATTGGCCACTGGTTGAAACATAGCCAGATTGGCCACTGGTTGAAACATAGCCAGATTGGCCACTGGTTGAAACATAGCCAGATTGGCCACTGGTTGAAACATAGCCAGATTGGCCACTGGTTGAAACATAGCCAGATTGGCCACTGGTTGAAACATAGCCAGAATTAATGTGACATTATACAAAGCTGTAACCTTACGGGGAAATGTTCAGCAGCTTCAAAACATTGCCGGTAATAAACCAACATGTCCATTCAAACTTCGTGAGGATTGAGAATACATATGGGTTTGATGACACGATAATTGTGAAACTGGGGTTTTTTTTTCGAGGAAATTTAGTTTTTTGAAATAGTAGGCCTAGGCATTTCAATTTATAACATATATTACAGTTATAATGTGATGACTAAATAAATTGTATAATAAGTGATTACTTACATTACTTTAGTGAGTTATATAAGACAGACAGGAGGGTTCTTGGCTTGACTAGTCGGTGTTTGGTATCCAGACGTATACCTCAGACGAAAAGTGAACGTGATGTTGCGAGACTTGCAGTCTAATGCTTCGCACTTATCTTGCAATCGAAATTACTATAACGAACGAATGTCATTATGAACGTCAGAGAACAGCTAATTAATAAGTCACTGAAACCGTTTCCACCGCGGTTCTGTATTACGTTTTGATGTGAATGGGCCTAGGTACTTAAACATGTGTAGGCCTAAGCACCTAAAACATGTTAATTTCCTGATCTGCCTTTTTTAATATCCAATTTGCGTGATGTGTTAGTAGAAATGCACATTCCCTAATGAATCCTTATTTTTGGTTTATATAATTGTACATTGCTGTTTTATTAGTAGACATACTGCACACTGTACTTTCAAATTGGTTATTCAATATGCCGGGATATGGATAGAGAGGTAATTAAGTGTATGAATGAATTTTGACGCAGTGCGACAAATTCATTGCTGCATGGTCAAATAATGGAATGTTTAAACAAAATGCTTGTGTCCATTATTTTGTGAAATATCTCATGAAAGTGATTACTTCCGTTTTACAAAGAAACACGTGGAAGTACATGGAATAAGAACAAACAAAAGGGTTCACCTATGTCACGTGAGTATTGACACAGATAGTGTAGGTCAGTTCGTAATGAGAATGGTGTTTTCAAGCCTCCTGGAGGCAGCAGTCAGTATGAAATAAAATCCCAAACTTACACAATGAATGGGTTTTTTTGTGGTTTGTTTTAATTGAACGTTTACTGGCGAGATATTTATTTAACTTATTACATAGACACGATATTGAGACTTGAGTGAGTCCAGGTGAGGTACTCAATTATACCGCTTTAAGTCAGTATACATTTTGGGTCAAATACCGGTATTTGTTAGTGCATCCATGATTGAATCAATATCTACTGTGTACAGAAACAAGCTTATTTCATTGTGTCGTTAAAATTAATTTCAGGAATGTTCGTATCTGGAACAGATATAAATATTTTAAAAGATGTTTGTAAAATCATCAACTTTACACCAATTGTTGGTGTACAGTGGCTTATTAGCATGACAGTACATACATACAATGATATGGAAATATGGTGTTTCCTCGAAATAACAGGCAAACAGTTTCTTAGTCTTGTCCCCTGTCTTTATCCCATATCAAGGATATAGACTGGCTCATGGCGTACCATTCCAGGGGTTTCATTGGATACATTGTGCTGAAGATCTGACGTCACGCTTCGAGGCTCGCGTGATAGCTACCAACCAAAGTCAAAGTTGAATATCAGACGGGCGTGACGCCGAACTATGTCAAATCCAGTCAATATTTATATAACGGAGATCAATGGCACTATTGCACATACATGGTTTTCCCCATTCTGTTATGGTCGTGAGAAATATTATGACTGGTTCGTAGATCTGCATCAGTCGGCTCAATGTTTCATCCCGTGAAGAATGTTTGTATCATGAAAAGGATGCAGAGCTGATGTATGAACTTGGCAGGCAAGGCTGTCGAGTTTCCGGAATCGGGGAAAGGGCTGTGAGAAGTTGCGAGTGCAAAGTCCGGGGTGTGGTTGCCTCATTATGGTTATTTTAAAGAACCTATCTGGAAAATGATTGTGTTTTATAGGCCGACTTCACTTCAGTTAACACGTACATGTACATGTATATCTACACTGCCTAACACTGATGACAGACTGCCGTAGTAATCCTCAGGAATCAGTCTCAATGTAGTAAGTTAAAGATTGTATATTTTTAAGAATGTAACTTTATATAATATTGTAGCTATTGAAGATTATTGTAGCTAATTTCAATGGAACTGATTGAAACGTCAGGTCGACTCATCAAGTAACCCACAGGTTCTCTTTAGAGCCGCACATCTCTTGAGAGATTATTCAACAGAGAGGGGGGTTCACTGTTAAGGCCCCAAGCCGGCTCTGGATTCATTATTCATGATGATTCCATGAATTCTGTAATGATTTTCATCTTGTCACCGCGCGAACAGGATCAGGAAAATATACAGGATACGGATGAGTAAACTGCCTACATGAGGCCAATGAAAGTTGATTACTAGTTTCTCGTCAGCCATTTATCAAATTTTGGTGAGTTTTTTTTTTCATTATTCATTATTCATTATTTTTCATCAAGGAAAAATGCAACCCATACACATACACAAACTGCCATTTTGAAACAGATTTAGGTTCTAAATTCACCCAGAAATGTGAGTTTGATGCCAATATCAGTTCTATTGAGTTCTATTGACAACGATCGATCAATACCAACCTCTCGTACCACGGCGACAATACACGACCCGGATGAATAGGGCACCATCGGTATGCGATCTGGAAAACGAGGTTGCAATTTCCATCAATGACCTCTGAACGTCATTGGCCCATGCTCTCAGCAGCTGCACCAGCTACATGTACACTATATTATTAATATACCCTGCATGCTGGTTTTCTTTCGCAAATCTGTGAAGCTAGGCAGATCCAGCGCTTCCCATGGGCCCAGCTGTATGGAAGGTGGGCACGACCGGTATGTTGCATGATACAGCGAAGGCTAAAAACATCGACCGCGCAATCAGAATGGTTCCTTTTGGCTTAGAGTAGTTTGCGTCGGATTTTCCGGATTTTCCCAAAAATGTTTTGCAAAATAATGAAATTTTGGCATAATGAAATTTTTTGGTGCGGGGCCAAAATCACGTGCGGGCGCTGACGAGAAACTAGTAATCAGCTTTCATTGGCCTGACCGTACGGACTGTGTCTGTAGATCGAGATTCGGATATTTGCAATACAAACAACATAGACCATGGGCCGAGGAGTGTTTATGAGTTCGTTCGTGTTCTGCATCGCGGTAGGAAATCAAATCTTAGCATACATACCAAAAATATTGTTGACAAAAAAAGTGACTGTTCCCCCTTGCAAAAGTGGCACGTTTTTGCGAAAAAATGCTTTGCCAGTTTAGAGGTTTTGAAAGACGTAAAAGAGCCCTTATTAAACTTGGCCTCGGAGCTTTCGAGTAGTTTAGCTCGTAACCACTGCTCTATCTGCTCTCAACACTGGCGGATACTGAAGCCAGCGACGACGTCAAAAAATCGCCCCTGTATTTTACATTGTGGTCCAGCAGCTAAATGCAGTGTTTCCAGACTAATTTATGTAATTCACTTAAAATGGAAGGTTCTCTGGGTGCACAGTGAGAAACGGCAAGAGAATTAAATTGTTGCAAAACGTCACGGAGAGAACATCGATCATCGGCACATCAGGCGGACCGGCAAGTAAAAGCCCGGTTCACTGACAAACACTTAAAGGTCCTATGAAATAGGTTTTTTTTCATTGTATACAATAAAGTATGCCTACTGGAACATATATTTGTCATTTGTAATTTTTCCCCTCACGTTTATACCATAAAAATATTAATTTTTAAATTTAGGGGGTGCTTTTCGACACGCCCATATCCCCTCATTAGCATAAAATTCGTGACGTACACTTAGGCAATTCCCGATCCGTGATCCACAGCACTTGCCCAAGTATGCGTCGTATACAACGCACCACTGCATGCAGAGTGTTGCTAGAGAAAAAGTTTCCTAAAGTTTTCTGTCAGGTTTGAAAGCTTATTATTTTCGATAATGCCATCGAGGTGTGTCGCTGCAGGTTGCAGCAACGCCACCAAAGACGGTGTTAGTCTACACCGATTTCCGTCTGATCCAAAATACAGACGTATTTGGACGGCTAAAATCAAGCTGACCAGAGCGAATTGGTTGGGACCGACGGAACACTCATTCATATAAAGTGCACACTTGGAGCAGACAGGTACTTTTAACACAACGGGCCTTCACAGCCAGTTCGGTATGGCTTATAGGCCGCTGCTGCTACCAGATGCAATTCCAATCGATCCCGCTAAGTAAGAAGGATGGGAAGGCTCCAACGAAGAAGAGATGTGCTTTTTTAAAGCGAGAAAGACTCAGGGTAAGTGGCCATTTAGTTATACTCCCATGCATAACACCGTAATGTTAGCATTGCCTTCGGTGTGTGTTCCGACCGCATGATAGGGGTTGCGCTGCGTTTCACGGTACATCCGTGTTATGGCTGGGTTATCGCTGTTCGAGTGCATGTTTATATTACGCAAGTCTTGTGTAAACACGTTGCCAGCATGTTGTAAAGCTTAAATCCTTTAGGTCAATATGAGTTAAGTCTAATTTCCATACAATCTATGATACAATGGGGCTTAGTGTTTATTACCCGATCAAAGTCTGGCACCAAACTACATACCGCATATCTCCGCGAGAATGTATAGAAATTCTCTGCCTTTGTGTACGTCACGAACGTTTCGTTAAAACTTCGACAATTCGGGGGGTCAATTTTTGATTATTAGATAAACCATTAATAATACACTCGATTAAAAAAAAACATTTAAAATTGTTTTTAATTCATACCAATCAATATAACAGCACCAACAAATAAAGTTTGGCAAATACACTCTTCACAGGACCTTTAATGACTACCGGTACTTCACAAATGTACGCGCGCATTGCATCTCGGTCTAGCTGGTGGTTATCGTTGAGATTTCCCCGTCCGTTGATGCAGTATAGTTTATACTGCAGTAAGGCAAAAAAAGACTCCGGTTTCCGGTCATAGGTCGGCTTCAAAATCGGTGCGGGGACCGAATTTCCCATAATACAAATGGTGGCTAAGAGAGGACTCACAAATCGGGCAAACGTTCATACATATTATGAAAAAGTCGTTTAAAACAGCACGGCAGAATTCCATTCGATCTGGCAATTTTGACTGCAATGTTATTGGACATAATATGTGACCCGCTCTGTGAAAATGAATCACAAGACGCATATACATTTCTATGTAGCTGGAAAGAGTACATCATCGGCTTTAATTTGGTATATGTTAGATGTGTGTGGCATATTGCATTATGGAGATATGGCATTTGTAATAATCAATAATGTGCATAATTAACACAATTTATTGTTAGGAAAATAAGCATTCAAATGTAAACGCACGGTGCGACATGTGACTCATTTTCACAGAGCGGGTCACATATATCGTTTCATAGCAAAAAAGAAAAAAGAAAGAAAGAAAAAGGAAATTAGGAACTGGAGACTTTTTCATTTTTTGTTTTTTTGGTTTTTTTTGGCCTAAGGTAGTTTATAATCAAACAATGTACGTAAGTTGCGTTACTAAATGAACACAAACTATAAAAACAAAAACAAGCTTGGCTAGCTGTGTTAAAGTGCAGTTGTCTTGTAACAATGATACACAACATCATTGGGGAGGTAAGGTCAGTTTTGCATTAATTGTCGCCAGAGCAGCGTGCATTACGCAAATCGGCTTGTGCGTGCGCACTGGGCTGTTTGCGAAGAGGTCGATGGAACTGCAGGACGTTGTCATGGTCACACTCAAGGGCAACACATGTTGTTCTGTTGTCATAGCAATTATAATTTGTATATTCATGGTACATTGGCGTAATCAGAACGCAGAAGGAAGACTCACTGATTTACAACGGCAACATGGGATCAGGGGGGCCAACGGTATAGCCCCCCCAAAAAACAAGCTATACGCCCCAAAAAAAAAAAAAAAAAGAAAAGAAAAGAAAAGAAAGAAGAAAAAAGGGGAAAAGAGAGACAAGAAACAAAACCCCACAACTTTACGCCCCTCCTTGTGCAGCCAAGTCTTGCTTATACGTTCAGCTTGCTTTGTTAAAGTATGCAAATTACAACACACTGATTGGCTACATGAATGTGTTCATAATCCTACTCACGATCCAACATTGCCACAAAATTTGCAATGGTGGTTATGCAATTAAGCCGGGCTGCATTAGACGAGGCGTACACGGTGATTGTATGCGTATGGCTTATGCACACGCGACTGGTTGTGTGGGGTTTCCTGGATATTAATGGTAGCCATGCAACGTCCGCAATGTGAGCCTACGTTTGCTTAGACTTGGCGCCGAACATCGCGTGCATAAACGCATTTCAATCTTGTGAGTACGAGCAGGAGCAGTGACTTGAAAGATTCAAATGTTCCATCGTCATATATGAGCAGTAAGTATCAACGTAAATACAGTGGGCTGTTTTGCAGCACTGTGTAGATTACACAATAATGTATGTACATACCATAACACTCTCTGGGGACTCCATGCAGGCACCAGCCTAACCCAGATGAGTGGGCCATATCTTAAAACATGTCAATGATTGTTTTTCAGAAAATCTACCCTTTTGTAGAAAGGATCAATTTTGATCAATAATAACTGCCGTTAATTCCAGAGTTCTGTGTCATCAATGGATTATTTCAGGCGGCTTTATTTAAACAGAGCAACCAGAAGCTAAGCATTTCCGGAAACCCTGCATTAGTCAAGTGGTTAGACCGCAGGACCTAGCCTACAATCACAAGGTTGCGGGTTCAAATCCAAAGCTTATCACTGAAATTTCATACTAAATCAAGTATTGTCGTCTAGACCCACAAAACAAACAAACCCCACCAAATACGCCCCTCCACTGAGCATTTGGCCCCCCCTAAACTTTGGGCCTAGATCCGCCGTTGCTCGACGGTGTGGAGCTGAATCACATTACTGCTTAACAAGTGAAGAGTAGTGTTCATAATTAATAACAGCATACACAATGCGCTGTGCACTCTGTTCATCCACCCCTGCTTGTGAGTGTGAGCCGCAGCGTAAAGGTCCGCCTTACGGACCCTGACATGATTCTAGATTCTCTGTTGTGCGTTCTAAATCTCCCCTTTACCCCCTGCTCTAAAACAGTGGGGAGTGTATTTCCAACCGTTCGACGACAATGGACGGGGTGGACGATTTTTGTTACGGAGCCCCCCATGTTATTCATGTTTTATTTAGAGGCACATTTTGATATATTATTGCATTTATATTCAACTTTATTTGTCGGTATTTTTCTGTATGAATTTTTATTTCTACAAATGTTTTCTAAAAGTTCCTATTGTAAGATGCTTTGAGGTGCTCTGCACATATAATAAATTATATTTATTATTATTATTTAAAATACTCAATTCAACAATATATTCATGCTGATACTTGACTACTCAGGGCGCTGTTTTATGATAATAATAATGAATACAAACAATATACAATGATAGCATAGAAAAAAATTATGTACCGAAATACATGTACAATGCAATTACAAATATACATCATTTTTGAAGAATTGTGACATAAGATGAGTTTTAAGCAGCGACTTAAATTCAGTTATACTATGACAAGATTTGAGTTTAGTTGAAAGATGATTCCAGAGTCTTGGAGCCGCGACAGAAAAAGACCTATCACCCCTGGTCCGTTTTGAAGTTGGTTCCTTTAGGAGTGACATGTTGCTGGAGCGCAAATTGCGTGAATTGGAGCAATGTTATTAAAAAAATTGTGAACAATTAGCTTAAGTTTAAAACAATTCTCTGTGGAACAGGAAGCCAGTGCAGGTTTTTCAAGATTGGAGTGATATGGCATGACTTTCTGGACAAAGTTACAACACGAGTTGCTGTGTTTTGTATGTGCTGAAGACGAGATATTTGATTCTGCTGGAGACCGTAAAGGAGAGCATTCCCGTTATCGAGCCGTGATGTGACAAACGCATGTAAAATTTGTTCAGCAGCACTTAGATTCAAGTATTTCCTTACTCGGCCAATATTTATGATATAAAATGATGACACGCGAACGATGTTGGAGATATGAGGTTTTAAAGTCATTGTCGAGTCAAATAATATAACACCCAAATTACGTGCTTGTGATGAGGGGGTTATCTGCGAGTACCAATTGTAATAAATGGAAGAGAAACGTTTGATAATTGCTGACGCGATCCAAATAGGAGAAACTCTGTTTTTTCGTCGTTCAATTTTTGTTCAAGTTTTGTCTCATCCAACTATGAATCTCTTGAATACATTTCTCTAGCGTTGTAATACACGAATCGGCATGTTCTTTAGAAGATTTGAAAGTAATGTAAAGCTGCGTGTCATCAGCGTAGACATTGTAATTTAAATTATACTTCAAAATAATATCACGAACCGGAAAGGTATAAACAGTACGCGGGTAAACCACTGTGGGCCGAGCACGAAGCCTTGGGGTACAAAATAGTCAAAAATAATACAAACATGCAGAAGCATATTTAAAAGGTAGGACTTACACCAATCCAGGGATGTGTCATGTATTCCAAGATGATATTGAAGGCGGGAGAGAAGGTTTTTGTGATCGACCGTGTCAAACGCGGCGCTTAAGTCTAACAAAACTAATGCAGTGATTTTTCCATCATCCATGGCAGATAAGATGTCATTGTTGACGTGGAGAAGAGCAGTTTCCGTTCCATGAAATGGTTTATAGGCTGACTGAAATGTGTCCAACAGGTTATTAGCACGCACATGGTCAGAAATCCGTGATGAAACAACTCGCTGGATTGTTTTTCCAAGGTACTTTAAATTCGCTACCGGTCGGTAGTTCTTGAAAACTTCCTTGTCCAAATTGGGTTTCTTCAGGAGTGGTTTAACATGAGCAACCTTCTGGCTATCAGGGAAACAACCGGAAGAAAGAGATCTGTTTACAATAATTGTGATATACTTAGCAAACACATCAATATTTTGTTTTATTAGCGAAGTTGGTACTGGATCAAGTTCACACGATTTTGATGGCGATTTAACGGATGAGTTCCTTGATCTCCGTAACACAAGTAGGCTCAGACAGTCTACAATGTGGGTCCTTGTGTGGACGTGTTTGTGATAGAATGGCAGATACTGGGGGAAAAGAACAACGGATGTTTAAAATTTTTGTTGAAAAGTTTGAAAATGCATTCGCGAGGGCTTGATTGGAGTGTGCAGATGGAAGCACTGGAGTTTTGGGTTTATGAGATCACAATAGATCACAATAGAAGTGTACCCAAATAAGTTGCCCAAGAAAGCAATGATTACTTCAACAAAGACAGTAACTGATATTAACCAAACACTCACTTAACAAAAAAACAGAAAAATCGTTCAGAAAATTTACATTTTGGAAAATGAAACGACGAGGAATTCAATAAACATTTATACAGAAACCAATTTGCATCAATTCTGCTATGACATCACAGATAAGGATCAGATGCTCAGGAATATGAAAATATTCATTAACATAAATGCCAACAATTGTCAAAAATTTATTAAAACATAGGTAGGAAAGTGATGTCAGCACACTGTTTAAATGCATCATGGTTTCAAGTTAAATCATTCCTTTTGTATCTGGGTTTTTTTTTCAAATTCATTTGCTTGATGAAATGTTTTCCATAGGTGCCTATTTTCAGAAAAAGAAAAAAATTCATATTTTTTAATTAAATGGATATAAGCATATTTGTATATAGTAATTAATTAGTAAGCTTGGTTGATATCGATTTTTTCTCATCCACGATATATCGGCAAACATAATAATCGCGATTTTCGATAGTATCGCGATTATTTTTTATTCATGCATGATTGCTCTAGAGTCGATAACCACATTATGTACTTGTACCCCTCTACAAGCGTCACAATAAATCCCAAATTCATTTGCAGAGCGTGTATGTACTTCTGAAGTAGTTCGCTTTTGTTTCTCACTTCCAAAAGCTGAAAACGGACTTCTAATTTTGTTTCCATGGAATTTCTGACTTGACTCACAATGGCGATTTTTTTTAATCGCGATATATTTTTTAATCGCGATTTTCCGATATCTCGATAACTTAAAAAGGTTCTTGATATCGTAATCGAATAAAAAAAAAGTATCGCGATATTCGATATTATCGTGTTATCGCCCAAGCTTAGTACACTCACTGGCCAAAAGTGTTGCAACATGCTCAAAATAGCACTTTACAGTAACAGGTGAGATAATCATTTAATCCGATTTCATCGATCGTGTATTACATAGCAAGAACAGTAAAAAAGAACATTGACTTCAAAACAAAGGCAATTTCAAAAAGTGTTAAGTCTTAAATAAAATAAATTATTGTAACACAGTTCTCCAAACTGAACTTTGGTGTGAATGTTGCAATACTTATGGCCAGTGAGTGTATATAAACATGTATATTTTTGTCTTCAGAACTCGTCCCCTGCACACCATGACTTGACGTCAGACTGAACTGAAGGCTATAACTGTACTCTCTGGATTAAGAGAATCGTGATTTCTTGCTTCATCGGCTCTTGAGGGCTCATTTGCCAGCAATTTCATCATACAGGTAATTGTTGCCGTAATAGTAATTTTTCAAAATGTTCAAAAGGGTGTGTGTGGTGCTTTTATTTGTTTGTTTGTTTGTTTGTTTGTTTGTTTGTTTATTCACAGCCATGAACCCCTACGGGTTGGCTGTGACACACACTTTCTCAGTGTCAGTGAAAATATCTCGCGTGATAATGTTGATAAAAATATTTTCAGTTTGAAATGTTTGGATGGCATTCTTTAAACTTGTATAGCCTATGGTAATACTCTCCCATGGGATCCATTACAATAGCCGACGAGGCCCTTTCTAAATAATTTTTTTGATTTTATATTTTTTACAGAGCCTGTGTCCAGTATTTAGCCATGAGTGAAAAGAAAAGTTCAGTATTTGATTGACTTGGCGCCAAGCCAACGAATGATACCAAAAGTGACTTGGTTGACATGGACGAAAGTCACAGCAATAACGAAGTCACAGAACATCGTGAGAACAATCAAATGTTGCCATCGCAAAATACCAGGGAAACCCTGACGTCCCCGTCGTCACGAAAGAGGCATCGGCAACAAATAGAAGAAGAAAGCTGTGATTATCAGCTGCATAAAAGGAGCAAGAGTCAAGGTAGGAAAGGTATCACTTCCTACCATCAAAATGATCAATATTCATCCTCGTTTCATAGGGATGACAGACAGACTGCTGACACATCATTTGACAATACCAAGCCAAGCCATGGAAGGTCAAGGGGAAGCAGGGACCAAACAGAAAGCCCCTACTTGTTTTCCCAACGAGATGACAAAGAATTGTCGTCCAGGTATGATATACAAAGGCATGTAGAATACAAAGAGGAACTACATAGGGCAAGGCCAAACCAACACCTTAAACGTGTACAGCACGAAGCTGATGAGAGACCTGGGTGTTCCCACTGGGAGGGGAAGAGAGATGTGGGTGATGACTTCAGGAGAAATAGAAGGGCTTACGTCGATATCAATAAAGATGAAGATCATGCATCAACATCATCAACAACAAAATGGCAGCGACGTCTTTCATCGATTGGTAGAAATGAAGGACAGCACAGAAGGCACACGCCTGATCAAGGGTTTCGGAGTAATCAAAATAAAAAAGCTTCGCGTACCAGACGTGTTTGGCCAACTAAAAAGGTTCTTCCGAGAAAGTCGAATCAAACAAATTTCCCTCAAGATAGAGCTAGAATCGAGAGGCCTAATAAGTATACCAGTACTAAAAAAAGATCAGCGTCCCAAAATGCACCCAAAGGTCAATTAATTCGTGGTTTCAGCAAGGCTTATATATCCAGACTAGCATCACAGTATGCCAATGAAGACATTGCTGTAAAGCTGGCAGCAGATACAAACTCACTGAGAAAGACACTTGAAATGGGTGAGATGGATGGAGATTTTCTAGAGATTCTTCTTCAAATACTGGAGAAAGCTTGCACGGGTAGCACTTATCACCAAAGCAATCTGAAGTTGGTATTGTGTGTGGTTGATGTTTCAAAATTCTTCACGAAACTGCTTCCACAGTGGATCAAAAAGGTTAAGTTCAGTGCTGTGAATGAGCCAACTGTCTCTAGAATTTGCACTCTTTGCTCTTCCATCTTACAACATTTTCCAAGTTTGCCGGTAATTGCAGACCGTGTGTCGCACGTGGTTAGTTTGCTCTATACCAAGTATGATTTGCAGCTCAAGACGTCCAAGGAGTACCCACCACACAAAGAGACACTGTGTCGAATCGGGAATCTCTATGAAGAGTGCGACTCAATAATACGTGAAAGTAAATCTTCACGAGAAAATAAAGCAATAAACGAATTTAGAAATATTGCCATTCTTCCAGACATTGCTGAGATCCGTATCGACGTGGATCCGGTTCTGAAAGCTAGTTTGAAGAAAGGGGCATATGAAAGTGTTGGTATTTACCTCGACACACAGTTTCGTCTCCTCAGAGAGGATTTCGTGGCACCTTTGCGAGCAGGCATTTCATCGTTTATCAAACAACAGCAAACACAAAACGCGGGAAAACGAGTAGATGACGTTCGTGTGTATCGTGGCGTCCACATATTAAACCCTGTATGTGGGCGTGACGGCATTTCCTACCGTGTCCAGTTCAGGGTTCGTGGATGGAGTAACCGTCAGTTAACGAGCACAAAGCTTCTGTGCTACGGATCACTGGTGTGTTTGTCATGTGATGGGTTTGTGAGTGGTCTGTTTGGTGTGGTTGCGAACCGGACCGATCTGAAACAGGGGATCATTGACCTTCAATTTCAGGAACCTGTAACTGATGGGTCCATGTTTAGCAAGGAATATACAATGGCTGAATCTATTGCCTTCTTCGAAGCGTACCGTCCCGTACTCTTAGGATTGCAACAAATAACAGAGAACACCATGCCTCTACAGAACTACATCATTAAGTCAATGAATCAGGTTTCTGCACCCTTGTATCTTCGAGAAGCTCCACATCAGGCGACATACGATTTATTGTCCCTTTTTAAGCCAGACTGCAGGCCTTCGCTGCAAACACTTCTTAAAATCGATCTGGCGAAGAATAAATCCACTTCTGAAAGTGGGTGTGAGGACCAAACGGAATCCGGACAAAAAACAGAAGATGAAACAAAGCAGCTCGGGGCTGATAAAGAAAGTGGAGAAACTGAAGGTGAAATCCCCTGCCTCTCGAATCCCAGAGAAATACCAGTCATGAACTTTGCTCACTGGCCAGACACGAGTTTGGTCCATTTAGATGAGTCACAGCTACAGGCCGTCTATGCAGCTTTGACACAGGAACTGGCAATTATCCAGGGTCCACCAGGAACAGGGAAAACCTACGTAGGACTGAAAATAATGGAGATCCTTCTGAACAATCGAAACCGATATGTGTGGACTGGAGAAAACAATGGTCCAATTCTCGTAGTGTGCTACACCAACCACGCGCTGGATCAATTCCTAGAGGGAGTTCTTAAATTTGAGCAGAATGTTGTTAGAATCGGTGGCCGTAGCAAAAGTGACATTTTAACGAGTTATAACCTTAAAAATGTCAAAATGAGATCAACCTCTTTCGTGCCTGAACCACACAGAACAATTGACCAGCTTCGTGACCAGCATGCATTCGATTTACAAAGAAAAAGACAGAAATCACTCCTCTATAAATTGAGAGATAAAAGTAGGTCACTGATCGATGACAAAGTCGAAAAGGCGTGTTCATTCAAAAAGGTCATATTTGGTCTTGAAAACCTGAAGTGTGTCATGACTGATGAGCATATTCGAAGCCTCTTGGTAAAACGAACATTTGGAGATGCGAGCGTAATGTGCGAATGGCTTTGTCAAGGTTATATTTTTAGATTGTATTGTGACCATCAAGAACAGATTTATAACCATATTCCTGGTTCAACAGATGTAGACGACATGAATGCTGAATTCATAACTGATGACGAAATCACTGCTGACAGACAGCTAGATGATGAATTGGACAGCTACTCTAGCAAGAGGAGGGCTATGATAGCCCGTAGAGATAATGTTGACCTTGAGGTGTTGAAGCGGTTTGCCTCAAGAGAAAAATATGAATCTCTTATAAAGGAACTAAATTCTACCGAAAGAAATATGAAAAGCGATGACAGGATGAGTGAGCGAGAGGCAAACCGTGTCTCAGATGTCTGGAATCTTTCTGTGAATGATAGATGGAGACTTTATAGGTACTGGATTGATGCTTACCGCACAAGTTGCCTCGTAGATGCTATCTCATATACATCGACTTACGATGATCATACACGAGCAATCAAAGAGATTGACGACGACGAAGCGTGGGAGATTTTAAGGAATATGAAAGTAATTGGCATGACTACAACTGGTGCGGCTAAGTGGCAGTCGGTTTTGCAGCGTGTCGGTCCTCGCATTGTTGTAGTCGAGGAGGCTGCTGAGGTAATGGAAGCTCACGTTATAACCACACTGAGCCAAAACTGCCAGCATCTTATCCTGATCGGAGATCACCAGCAGCTGAAGCCAAACCCTGCAGTTTATCGTCTGGCAAAAAAGTACAACCTTGACATCTCCCTCTTTGAACGAATGGTCAACAACGGTTTCCCGTGCCAGACACTTGCCCAACAACACCGCATGCGACCTGAAATCGCCACAATAATGAGAAACCATTTCTACAAGGATCTTAAAGATGACGACTCAGTTCTGGGTATGGAGAATATCCACGGGGTGACGAAAAACATGTTCTTCATCAACCATGAGCACAGCGAGGACTGTGAAAATGATGGGATGAAGAGTCACTCTAGTGAGCATGAGGCAAAAATGGCGGTGGCGCTCTGCAAGTATCTGTTACAACAAGGTTACTCGCCCTCACAAGTCACAATTCTGACAACATACACGGGTCAGCTGCTTTCTATCAAGCCACTGTTAGATGGTGGGTATTTTGATGGGGTGCGTGTCTGTGTTGTAGATAATTACCAGGGTGAGGAAAGTGACATAATCATTCTCTCGCTAGTGCGGAGCAATGACGAAGGTAAAATCGGATTCCTCAAGACATCCAACCGGGTCTGCGTCATGCTTTCTAGGGCCAGAATGGGGCTCTTCTGTATCGGGAATTTCGACCAGCTCGCAGCACAGAGTGAACTTTGGAAAGCCATCACAGATGAAATGAGGACAAAACAGCTCCTGGGAAACAGCCTAGCTCTGGCTTGCCCTCTCCATCCTAAAGTAGAAACACAAGTTGCGTGTGCAGACGACTTCAAGATGGTCCCAAATGGTGGTTGCATGCGTCCCTGTGAGTTCCGCTTACCTTGTGGTCATGTGTGCACAAGACTCTGCCACCTGGACGATCCAAACCACGACAAATTCATATGCAGTAAACAATGTGAAAAGATTATCTGTCGGGAGGGTCATAAATGCCGACGACTCTGTAGTCAACAGTGCACAAAGTTATGTGATGTTCGTGTTGAAAGGCTGCTGTCTGGTTGTAACCATTCAGTTAAGATGAAATGCTCAAGCGATCCCCTGTCGTTTAAATGTACAGAGATAGTGTTACGCACTGATCTTCCTTGTGGACATCAAGAGAAAATGGCTTGCTCCGAACCGTCTGATCAATGCCCAGCTCCATGCAGAGAGCTCTTAGATTGTGGTCACAATTGTTCCGGTAAGTGCTCTTCGTGCCTTGGAGGCAAGCTACACGTATCTTGCAGACTTAAGTGCGGTCGGATTCTGGTGTGTGGACACAAGTGTAGTCAACCGTGTTCAAGCTACTGCCCTCCTTGTGAGGAGCGCTGTGACAATCGGTGTGGTCACAGCAAATGCCCCCTTAAGTGTTGGGAGCCATGTGCACCTTGCCAGGAGTTGTGCAGATGGCGTTGTGTCCATGGTAACGGATGCGAGAAGACATGCAGCGAGTCTTGTGATAGAGAACCGTGCAATATGCCTTGCAACAAGACAAACAAAAAATGTAAGCATCCATGTATCGGCATGTGTGGAGAACCTTGTCCATCCAAATGTCGCATCTGCGACAAGGAGGAGGTCACTGATATATTATTTGGTACCGAGGATGAAGATGATTCCAGATTTGTGGAGTTAGAAGACTGTGGACATGTCATTGAAGTGACCGGTCTAGATAAGTGGATGACTCAAAATGACAACCTTAATCAGGATTCTTTAGAAGATGGCGAATTGCCTCCAGAAGATGAACAGTCTACAGTTACCGTTCAACTTAAATCCTGTCCAAGATGTAAGACACCAATAAGAAGAAGCACGCGCTACAATAAAGTCATCGTCAAGATGCTATCAGATATTGAAAAAGTCAAAGCTCAAGTCAGGGGAAACCTGAACCCAGATCAGATCAACTTAAGAAAACGAGAAATCTATGCCCTGTTACATCATGTCAAACAAAGCAGTATCTTTGGTGACTCGTACAAAGCCGCAGATAAAATCCTGGAAGCAAAAACACCATCGCTGCATAACTTAAACATGCTTTTGAATCAAACCCAATTTGCAACTGCAGTAATAAAGCTCGAACGTACTCTAAAGGACATTGATGGTAAGGGTTCATGGTGGGATAAGACCATGTCAGACACAAAGAAAGTAGCACATCGGTTGTTCAATAGTTCAAGACCTTTTCGAGGCACCAAACAAGAGCTTCTTGACTTTCCAAAGGAGCTTCATCGCCTCCACCTGTGCTGCAAAGCTTGTGATATCAACAGTAGATTACAAGCCTCCCAAAACGCAGACAAAGCTCTATCAAGCGAAATGGATGAAGTCGGAAAGCTGCTCTTTACTGACTGCAAACCACTGACAGCAGAGGGGGAAAAGACAACCTCAGAGATTTTGGACAGACTATACAAGAGTGTCGAAGGATTGGGTATCAGCAATGAGACCAAGGTGATGATCGTTGCGGCGATGGGACTCACCAAAGGACACTGGTTTAAATGTCCAAATGGACACGTGTATGCTATCGGTGACTGCGGAGGTGCAATGCAGAGAAGTAAATGTCCCGAGTGTCAGGCTGATATTGGAGGAACTAACCACCGTTTGGAAAGTGACAACGCTGTTGCCACGGAGATGGATGGAGCACAATTCTCGGCATGGTCGGAGCAGGCAAATATGGCCAACTATGATCTCCAAGATGATTAAGATCGCGTACAGGGATTGTCACTGTGCAAGTCTTTCACCTAATAAGTTGGATTATTTTCAGTGGGAAAGGGCACAACAAAAACAATGTTTTTTTCTTCAAAATATCGCTGTTTAGCACTTTCTCATATGTAACTATATCAAATGTAAGGAATGAAACCAATTTAAGGAATTGTTTTTGTTTTTGTTTTTCCCTCAAGCTCTGTATATTGCGAATATAATGTTAGCTTAAGGTTAAGAAATAAAAATTGCTTCAAAGATTTTTAGTCAAATTACCAAAAAATTAAGGAATTGCGCGTTATGCATAACCATTACTGAACTGTATATAAAATATAATGTTTGTATATTGATAGTCTGTTTAGTAGATTCGAGTGCGGTTGAACACTCACTATTGTTCCGTTTGAGGAATCATAATTTGCCTATTTCTACGATGTGTGGTCACGAAACACTAAGCACTGACAACATGTCTGCAAGCGCATACATACTTTAAGATAATCCTGATTGAGAGATGTATATAATAAAAAAAACGTGAAAGTTTCAGCTTATTTCGTTTACAAGGAAATAGTGTGAACAAGAGGAACACAATCATAATTTGTTTAGAAATTATTTTACTAAAATATATTGCCTGAGTATGAAACATCTCAAGGGATGCTTGATTCCATATTTATCTTCACATCAATTAGTTTCGTGTACATCCGTGATCCTTTATGTTTTTTTGGAGAATACGACTTATGTATATATTTTAAGAGCCATACAATCTGCATATGTTTCCATATTGGGGGCAGAAGAGAGGGGGCGTGGTGGCAGCTGAAGCCTCCTCCCCTCCACCCAAGCCCACCCTTTGAATCATAGTTCATTATATTAGTGGACAATTAGTGTACAATTAAATTAATGTAAACGAAACCGCAAAATCAAATTGCTAGTAACAATTTTTAAAAATATAACTAGGCCTATAAAAATATACATATACTCTGATAGTTTGATAGTATTGATTCATGATGGCTAAAATTGGAGGCTGCAGTCAGAAGAATAGTACAGTATACGATGTAAGGCCAAAAATGTATCTGGTTACTGGTCATAGGTCGGCTTCAGAAATAGTGCGGTGAAGCGTGTTTTTTTTTTGGTTTTTTTTGTTTGTTTTTTTGCCAACCAGTGAAATACGTTATACATGTATAAGCGGCTGGAATCCGATCAAATTTCCCATGCATACACAGAGTATAGTGGCTAAGATGTTTATATGTTTCCTAAACAGTGGCGTTTAAACAAAAACTAAACAACGGGTTGAAATAGTGTAACATTCTTTTGCCGATTATCAGATGAATCCGTAGCGT
The DNA here is from genome assembly GCA_029582265.1 of Zoroaster sp. YZ-2022. Lineage (NCBI taxonomy): Eukaryota > Metazoa > Echinodermata > Asteroidea > Forcipulatida > Zoroasteridae > Zoroaster > Zoroaster sp. YZ-2022. The sequence continues at coordinate 19,922,081 of CM055822.1, read as the reverse complement.
AATGCGAAGACTCCAGTTTTCTGAACCGATAGGACTGGGTTCAAATCCCACTCATTGCAACTTTTTTTCTTTTTCTTTTTCTTTTTGTTGCTGCGCAATGATACTTAAGGAGTTTAAAGTGGCCTTATTCACCTACCAATCACCAGTAACAAGCGGGGGTGGTGATACGTTTTGGTCACAGTATATGTGGGCTGGTGATATATCACGTGATATGTCAGCATCGTATCACATGATACCCCGTTATAATAATAATAATAATAATAATGAACATTTGTAATGCGCCGGTATCCATCATAAAAACGATGCTCATGGCGCAGCGACACACCAGTACAAGAAAAACAAAGAAAAACAAATATCACAACCAAGGTCTATGTACAGTTAATGAGATTGCATCAAGTGAGTCTTGAGTGAAGCTTTGAAAGATGCCAGTGATGGAGACAGTTTGACATGTTCCGGTAATTTGTTAATTTTATTAGATGTTAGAAGAAACAACAGTCTAATGGTTAAAGCGCCATACTTCGGTACAACCGACATCAGTTCAAATCCCGGCTGTCACATGTCGCTTTTCCTTTCCATTTTAAATGGTTACGCAATCACGATTTATTTAAGTAGTTTAAAATTCAACTCCAAGTACCAACAGGATTGGTGGCGCAAGCCGTTAGTCCACTGGGATATTCAATTGCGAGCAGTTTTAGGCTGGTACGTTCGGGTTCGAATCCAGCTCCTGGGACATGACATCTGCTGCCGGCGGCAATGGCTTGGGGACCGTCATGTCTCTCCCCAGAAGGTTAGAGCATGGAGGAAAATGTACGGACGGGGGAGAAAAGGAGGGACCGGGAGGGTAGCGACCTCCCAGAAGGGTGCTAAGGTGATCACCATACCGGTTCGCCCGGACTTCGAGTCTCCCGAATACCTGGTCGACACTCTGACTAACTCTCTGCACTTTTACAATATTTTTTATTTATTTATTTATTTATTTAAAAAAGTTGTCTTCGATTCTGTAGAAGACATACAGCGACTTATAGCCATCTTGGGCAAGTTTTTAATTTCACTGTTTCCCCCTTGTTTGTAAGGAAAATATTGATTTTCTCAAAAAGTTGGAAAGATAGACATCTCAAATTAAGAAAAATGAGATCCAGGCACTCTATTGCGTTTCTCCAACACGTATGAGGCGTTTGAAAAAAAAAATCATTTTTAGGCCAAATTTTGAAAAAATGTCAAGGGGTACCCCTTGTCGTTTTTTTCACCTTGAAAAAAAATTGTCTCCAATTCGCTTCAAAATTACACGGAAGGTAGCCCAGGTTCTGTAGAAGACATCTACCGAGTTATAGCCATCTTGGACAAGTTTTAAATTTCACTATTTCACGTATTTTTTGCAAGGAAATATTGATTTTCTCAAAAAGTTGAAAAGATAGACGTCTCAAATTAAGAAAAATGAGGTCCAGGCACTCTATTGCGTTTCTCCAACACGTATGAGGCGTTTGAAAAAAAAAATCATTTTTAGGCCAAATTTTGAAAAAACGTCAAGGGGTACCCCTTGTCGTTTTTTTTCACCTTGAAATTTTTTTTTCTCCAATTCGCTTCAAAATTACACGGAAAGTAGCCCAGGTTCTGTAGAAGACATCTACCGAGTTATAGCCATCTTGGATAAGTTTTAAATTTCACTATTTCACGTATTTTTTGTAAGGAAAATATTGATTTTCTCAAAAAGTTGGAAAGATAGACATCTCAAATTAAGAAAAATGAGATCCAGGCACTCTATTGCGTCTCTCCAACACGTATGAGACGTTTGAAAAAAAAAATCATTTTTAGGCCAAATTTTGAAAAAACGTCAAGGGGTACCCCTTGTCGTTTTTTTTTCACCTTGAAAATTTTTTTTTCTCAAATTCGCTTCAAAATTACACGGAAGGTAGCCCAGGTTCTGTAGAAGACATCTACCGAGTTATAGCCATCTTGGACAAGTTTTAAATTTCACTATTTCACGTATTTTTTGTAAGGAAAATATTGATTTTCTCAAAAAGTTGGAAAGATAGACGTCTCCAATTAAGAAAAAAATTAAAAATGAGATCCAGGCACTCTATTGCGTCTCTCCAACACGTATGAGGCGTTTGAAAAAAAAATCATTTTTAGGCCAAATTTTGAAAAAACGTCGTTTTTTTTTCACCTTGAAAAAAAAATTGTCTCAAATTCGCTTCAAAATTACACGGAAGGTAGCCCAGGTTCTGTAGAAGACATCTACCGAGTTATAGCCATCTTGGACAAGTTTTAAATTTCACTATTTCACGTATTTTTTTGTAAGGAAAATATTGATTTTCTCAAAAAGTTGGAAAGATAGACGTCTCCAATTAAGAAAAAATTAAAAATGAGGTCCAGGCACTCTATTGCGTTTCTCCAACACGTATGAAGCGTTTGAAAATAAAATCATTTTTAGGCCAAATTTTGAAAAAACGTCAAGGGGTACCCCTTGTCGTTTTTTTCACCTTGAAAAAAAAATTGTCTCAAATCGCTTCAAAATTACACGGAAGGTAGCCCAGGTTCTGTAGAAGACATCTACCGAGTTATAGCCATCTTGGACAAGTTTTAAATTTCACTATTTCACGTATTTTTTGCAAGGAAAATATTGATTTTCTCAAAAGTTGGAAAAGATGGACGTCTCAAATTAAGAAAAATGAGGTCCAGGCACTCTATTGCGTCTCTCCAACACGTATGAGACGTTTGAAAAAAAAAATCATTTTTAGGCCAAATTTTGAAAAAAACGTCAAGGGGTACCCCTTGTCGTTTTTTTTTCACCTTGAAAATTTTTTTTTCTCAAATTCGCTTCAAAATTACACGGAAGGTAGCCCAGGTTCTGTAGAAGACATCTACCGAGTTATAGCCATCTTGGACAAGTTTTAAATTTCACTATTTCACGTATTTTTTGCAAGGAAATATTGATTTTCTCAAAAAGTTGGAAAGATAGACATCTCAAATTAAGAAAAATGAGATCTAGGCACTCTATTGCGTCTCTCCAACACGTATGAAAAAAAAAATCATTTTTAGGCCAAATTTTGAAAAAACGTCAAGGGGTACCCCTTGTCGTTTTTTTTTTCACCTTGAAAAAAAAATTGTCTCAAATTCGCTTCAAAATTACACGGAAGGTAGCCCAGGTTCTGTAGAAGACATCTACCGAGTTATAGCCATCTTGGACAAGTTTTAAATTTCACTATTTCACGTATTTTTTGTAAGGAAAATATTGATTTTCTCAAAAAGTTGGAAAGATAGACATCTCAAATTAAGAAAAATGAGATCCAGGCACTCTATTGCGTCTCTCCAACACGTATGAGACGTTTGAAAAAAAAAATCATTTTTAGGCCAAATTTTGAAAAAACGTCGTTTTTTTTTCACCTTGAAAAATTTTTTTTCTCAAATTCGCTTCAAAATTACACGGAAGGTAGCCCAGGTTCTGTAGAAGACATCTACCGAGTTATAGCCATCTTGGACAAGTTTTAAATTTCACTATTTCACGTATTTTTTGCAAGGAAATATTGATTTTCTCAAAAAGTTGAAAAGATAGACGTCTCAAATTAAGAAAAAATTAAAAATGAGGTCCAGGCACTCTATTGCGTTTCTCCAACACGTATGAGGCGTTTGAAAAAAAATCATTTTTAGGCCAAATTTTGAAAAAACGTCAAGGGGTACCCCTTGTCGTTTTTTCACCTTGAAAAGAATTGTCTCCAATTCGCTTCAAAATTACACGGAAGGTAGCCCAGGTTCTGTAGAAGAAATCTACCGAGTTATAGCCATCTTGGACAAGTTTTTAATTTCACTATTTCACGTATTTTTTTGCAAGGAAATATTGATTTTCTCAAAAAGTTGAAAAGATGGACGTCTCAAATTAAGAAAAATGAGGTCCAGGCACTCTATTGCGTTTCTCCAACACGTATGAGACGTTTGAAAAAAAAAATCATTTTTAGGCCAAATTTTGAAAAAACGTCAAGGGGTACCCCTTGTCGTTTTTTCACCTTGAAAAGAATTGTCTCCAATTCGCTTCAAAATTACACGGAAGGTAGCCCAGGTTCTGTAGAAGACATCTACCGAGTTATAGCCATCATTGGAAAGATAGACGTCTCAAATTAAGAAAAATGAGATACAGGCACTCTATTGCATTTGAAAATAGGCTATTTTTAGGCCAGATTTTGAAGAAAAAAGTCAAGGGGGTACCCCTTCTTTGTCATTTTGAAGCGAATCGGAGACAACTTTTTTCGATCTGAAAAAACGACAAGGGATACTTTTTCCAAAATTTTACCTAAAATGAATTTTTCAAATAAATCAATATTTCCTTAAAGAAATATGTGAAATGGTGAAATTAAAAACTTGCCCAAGATGGCTATAAATGTTTTTGGAGGTGAAATTTACGACTATAAATTATCTAATTTTTCTTAATTTGAGTCGCTTATCATGGAAGGTATCCTAATTAAAGGGGAAGAACTAAGAAAATTAATTACAATTTACTTTTTACTTAGAAAATTTACAAATTACTTTACTTTATTACTTTATAGACATGACTTAGAAAGTTTAAATTTGCTTTTAAAAAAATAAATAAAAATAAACTTATTGTAAAAAAGTGCGGAGAGTTAGTCAGAGTGTCGACCAGGTATTCGGATGACTCAAAGTCCGAGACACCCCGGCATGGTGATCATCATAGCACCCTTCTGGGAGGTCGCTACCCTCCCGGTCCCTCCTTTACTCCCCCGTTCGTACATTTCCTCCATGCTCTAACCTTCAGGGGAGAGACATGACGGTCCCCAAGCCATTGCCGCAGCCAGCAGCTGTCATGTCCCTATGTGTCAGGAGCCGGATTCGAACCCGAACGTACCAGCCTGGAACTGCCCGCAATTGACAGACCAGTGGACTAACGGCTTGCGCCATTTATCCTGTTGGTATGTGGAGTTGAATTTTAAACTACTTAAATAAATCGTGATTGCGTAACCATTTAAAATGGAAAAGAAAAAGTTACATGTCACCGCTGGGATTTGAACTCAGGTCGATGGTACCTAAGTCTGGCGCCTTAACCATTAGGCTGTTGCTTCATCTGATATCTGACATTCAATACAAATTATTGGAGTTTCAATGAAGGCAACAAGCATTGGTCAAAAAATGTGATTGCGCCATGCACCAACCCGTGTTGGTAGTTAAATCGGAGTTGAACTACTTAAAACCCAGCGATACCGCCTTGACCATTACGCTTTTCTGCTTCATCTGACCAATGACCCAGTGACTCATTTTAACTTCATGGACCCCATATTTTAAGATAATTTTCATTTAATTTCAACTTGTTTTATGTCATAATTATGGCAGCCATTTTTCTTTCGTCTGCTCTTTCCACATTATTTGTGTACAATACAGGTATAAAAAAAATTCCAAGTCAATATTTGTGCATGAACTTTTAGTTCAAATCTTCCTTGAAAATCCTTGATTTATTTTAGTTTTAGCAAGAAAACAAACCATAATGGTGTCCTAACCAAATCAATAAACACCCCTTAAGCCTCATCTTATATGGCGCTTATTTTGGGAGTTGATAAGGACCATAATTATGACTTCTTTGTTAGGCCAAAAAAGTCTCCGGTTTCTGGTCTCCGCGCGTCGCCTCAGACCCGCGCTTCGGCATTTTTATTTTTTAATTTTATTTAATTAATTTTTAATTTTTTAATTTTTCATTTATTATTTTATTTATTTATTTTGTTTGCTATTGAAACGATGTCCAATTGCAGCCAAAATTGCTGGATCGCTGTGATGTAAGCGATTTTTTCACATAGGGGTATGAACATTTGCTTGATTTGTGAGGTCTGGTTCCAATAACCGCGTATACATGTAGGCCTATCACGTATGTCATGACAACAAACAAAACAGGCGTTACCGCACCATTTTTTTGGGGGGGTGGGGGTTCCCATAACCGCGTATGCATATTAACATGTACCGGTATAAAAATAAATTAATAAAATAAAAAAATAAAATAAATAAAAATAAATAAATATACAAAAAAGTGCATTCTCGCACCGATTTTGAAGTTGACCTATGACCGGAGACTTGTTTGGGTAAATTTTGCAGTTGTCGTTATATCTATACCAGTATGCATTACGCAAATCGGCTTGCGCGTGTTGCAATGTGGTATTTGGGAAGTAGTCTTATAGTTAAAAAGTGTTAAGCAGGTAACATTGTCTTAGATGTGGAAGATCACTCTGAGGTTATATGTAAGTTTCAGACAATTTTGGGGTTAAAGACATTATCACTCTGAGGTTATCTGTAAGTTTCAGACAATTTTGGGGTTTAAGACATTATCACTCTGAGGTTATCTGTAAGTTTCAGACAATTTTGGGGTTTAAGACATTATCACTCTGAGGTTATCTGTAAGTTTCAGACAATTTTGGGGTTTAAGACACAGCAAATAACAATATCATTTCATATTAAAATAATGTTTTATTATCTTCTGTTAAATTGTTAAAATTACAGTATATTAAAATAAGGTTCTTATTGTTTTCAGTTGTAAACAGACAAATATCTGAAAAACCAGTAAATTTATAAAATTCAAAATCATTAACAGCGTGCATATTTTAAAATTTAGATGTTTTAAAATTCAAAGTAGATGGTAGCTGAAAATGTAAACCTTTGCGAAATGGCACACTTTGTTATAATACATATATCGAAGTAAGATGTTATTGTTTTCTGTTAAATGATTTCAGAGTTACAGCCTTAATCATACAAAAATGCAAACACTTTTTTGCAAAAAAAACCGAAAATAATAAGTTTAGAATATCCGCTCTGTGTATATCGTAGCTCTCTATTAGTATAAATGCACCCAGTGTCTCGGTGACTGGGTATTTTGGCGTCTGAAATGAGCATTGTACGTACAGTAAATTAATGGAAATAACATTGCACAAAAAATATTTGTTAGAATTTAAAAGTATATTTACAGCATAATTAGGCCTAGTTGTTATATTTGCATGACTGTTTAAACGTAGTGAGAAATAAACTTATGTAAAATATGTTTTATGTAATCTTAAATATTCGAATCCCGCCCGAGTCACCTGTGAAGTTTTTTTCACAGACACTCGGAAAGCACCGAGTATGCAGTGCTATACACATGTCGGTGCAGGGCAAAATTGAATCAATTAATCTTAAATTAACAAATTAAACAACAGGGCGTATCCTAATTCCTAATTATAGGCCTTCAGATCTTTATGAAGGATGACCAAACATCGCCCCCACATGTATACAGCCACCAACACCAACAGAACTGTCAGAATTAATAATAATAATAATGTGTGGACTTATGTAGCGCACGTATCCACCAACTAAGTGGTGCTCAAGGCGCATATTATTACCCCTGCTCATAAGGCTCATAAGGCTCATAAATCATTCCTGAAACCATCTCAGCTCCCTGGGGAGTATACAGCTCAATTGCTGCTATTACAGCGCATATAGGGCTAATCAACCAACTCTGCCCTCACAGGTACCCATTTAACCCCTGGGTGGAGAGAAGCAATTATGGTTAAGTGTCTTGCTCAAGGACACAAGTGTCACGGCCGGGATTCGAACCCACATTCTGCTGCTAACACCAGAACTTGAGTCCGGTAAGCTAGACCGCTCGGCTACGACACTCCATAACTCAGTGACTCAAAAATAATACCCCACATGATAAGGTCAAAATACCGTTGATGCTGCATAAATGAGCTGGAAATGTTCAGTCGCTGTGTTCAACTGTAATTGGGGCCCTGATTCCATGCCCCATTGAAAGTCTGCTCTTGATCGTGATGATAATGTCTCTTTAAATGAAGCAATGGCCAATCCAGTCGCTCATAAACAAATGTACACAAATTTATAACACAACAAAAAAACTGCTGAACAACTTTCTGCATGGATTGTCTCACAGGGGTATGGCTAAGTCCCCAATAAGAACAGGTAAATTTCTTCTAGAATGTAATTTAAAAATTTAAAAATGTCTCAATAAATAAATCCTACTATATTGTCCCATAAAATACAAGGCAAGTTAATAAAACCTTTATGCAGTTAAACTACATGTGGTAAAACAGATAAAATTTGTTAATACCTAAACTCCAAATTGGGATGAGAACATTACACATTTCCATCTTTTAGGCCGAACAAAAAAAGTCTCTGGTATCTGGTCTCCGTGGACGTTGCCTCAGACAGCACATCAGCATTTTTGGTTTTCTTTTCTTTTTTTTGCCCAATTTGTGAGGCCTCTCTTAGCCACCATACTTTGTGTACGGGAAATTTGGTCTGTTTCCTATAACCCCGTAAAAATGTATCACGTATTGTACTGGTTGGCAAAAATGAAAAGATTATAAAAAAAAATAATAAATAAATAAACGCGTTACCACACTGTTGACACAAGTCGACCTACGACCAGAAACTGGATACTAATTTTTTTTTGGCCTTCAGTGTTGACATCACTTTTCCTCAACCTGCCCCAATGTTTGCACATATAATTTATAATTAAACCCTGTATTTAAATCAATTTTTAATATCAAGGGAAGATTAAACATTGTATAAAACAACAAACTGTGAATGTTTGAGTTTATTACATTGCGTCATTCACAAGAAAAGAGTGAAAATGCATTCAGGTCTGTATTCATTCTAACATGGAATTAAGGAAGGAGAATCTTTCAGAACTTTCATAAAGTGGAAATTATTTCACCCTTCTTAAAAAAAACCCACAGTACCTCAGAAGAAAAAAAATCATTCTGGGATAGGTTTTGTACCATCAGTAAAACATCACCCACAGACAGCCGACACACTGAGCACCAATCACCGCAGTTCCCACCCACAGTAAGATCCTCCATCACAAGATAAAGAGCTTCCTGCACTCTTTCTTCAGTCTCCTGATGACGGCTAGAGCACACTAGCTGAAACATGGAGAACAAAACCAACCGGCTCTTCTCACAGCCACCACTTCTTCCAAGAAGAGATTATTACATGGTGTACCCGAATTAACTCAATATCTCAGTAATATCTCAGTAATATCTCAATAATATCTCAGTAATATCTCAGTAATATCTCAATAATATCTCAATAATATCTCAATAATATCTCAATAATATCTCAATAATATCTCAATAATATCTCAATAATATCTCCACCATGCAAAGCCACAATTCCTGTACCATCATCAGCTTTATACAAACTAAATTTTATATTTTAATTTTACCATTTGGTTAATTATTCATTTACCAATCCTCGTACCTTTCCTTTAGCAAGATAGCATACTTCTTTGTGTGCCCAGAAGAAGGTCGTAAGGCTCTACGACCTTCTTCCGGACACACAAAGTACAACTTTTTGTCCCAGCAGAAGGTTGTAAGCAATGAAATGGCTCCTTTGAAAAAAAGTAGGGCATAACTGTTTGTTACTAGAATAACTCCCAAGACATGTTTCTCCATTCCCATGCGGAATTTAACTTTCCTACAATGACTTATAAATGGCAGAAAAACGACCAAACTGTCACACTCAGTTTTCTTGAAACACAATTTTGCACATGAATTGCATACGAGCTTTTGCCGGTCACACTTTCGTTACGTCCTTCTTCCAGGCACACGACTTTTAGCAATTGCTTTCAAATTTTGTAAAAATATATTAAGAATATTTAAATATGCTTTACATCAAAGATCTCTGCTTAACTTTATGGGCAATTCTATGGTTACTCATGTTACATTTCTGAGGTACAGGGCCTACTCTTAATGTCATAATTTCCTTACTTATACATGTATATTTCAGTTTTTTCACAGTAGTTGCGTTATACCCAGACCGTACTCGGCACAAAATAATAAAAATGCTGGTTACTCACGTTACATTTTTTGAACTTGCATAAAATGTTGTGTTTTCTCTTATATAGTATATATGACATAAAACACAATAAAGGGGGCCACTTTGCATCCGTCACGTTAGCAGTTTTTCCAATGGTTGTTATTTATTTTTAAGTACCTGAAACTGACCAAAAAGTGTTTCAACATGTGAATGGACATGCAGGCTTATACTAGAACTAATTTGAGTTGATTTATTTTATTTTTAAATTTTTTTATTAATTTGTTTACCCTCAAATTTCCATAAAAATTGGACGGAAAAAGTTACCTCACTTTTCCGTCCATTTGTTGATGGAAATTTTAGGGTAATTAAAAAAATAATAGTAATAATCAACTCAAATTATCTTTAGGATAAGCATGCATGTCTATTCAAATGTTGAAATTCTTTTTTGGTGGTTTCAGATATTAAAAACAAAATTACAACCATTAGAAAAACTGCTAACGTGACGGTAGGAAAGTGGCCCCCTTTATTGTGTTTTATGTCATATATATAATACACTTCTGAAATTCTTATTTTGTGCTGAGTAAGGTCTGGGTATAACGCAACTACTGTGAAAAAACTGATACAGTGGAATATATGTTAGAGCATTAAGAGTGGGCTCAAAACCTCAGAAATGTAACATGAGTAACCATGGAGTTGCCTCGTGTGTAGTTGGCCGACCCTGGTCTTACCAGACTATGTGACGGTGATAATGTCGGGTTGAGAGTTCCGTTGTTCTCCGTCCTTCTCTGTCGTTTCACCCTGTTTGGAATTAGAATTCTTCCTTGGCATCACCCTTAATGTCTGTTGGCTCCCGTGTTCATCCGATGAGGATGGTGATGGCTCTTTACCTAATGGAATTGTACTACAACAAATTTTTAAAAAAACGTGTTTCAATAAGGGAATAACAGTTTGTCGTGCGGTCTAAACCGCAGGTTAACCCGAAACCACCCCACATCCTCCAAAATCCTCTAAGGGGCACTTTTTTGGAAAAAATTCAGCACTGTTGGAAACTGGTACTTTCACCTCTTCAAATGGGGCAAAATTACTACCTGGCAAGAAGTACAGGCCATAAGTGCTGAACATGAAAGATCAACGAAAATGCATGGTGCATTTTGAAGATAAGGGCATGTTTCCAAAAGTGCACTGGAGAATTTTGGAGGGTTCAGGAAGGTTCCTAGCTAGAATACTTAGGGGGTTAGGGTTAATGACCGGTTTTGGGCGTGGTCACGGGCGATGAGGTACCTATCGCCCGTAACCATGAAATGAGTTTTAGCTACGGCTATGGCTAGATCACTGTTTCTTCCTATACTTCAGCATTGCTGCTGTAGCCGTTAGCCATAGCCGTTAGCCGTTAGCCATAGCCATAGCCAAAGCCAAAGCCAAAGCCATAGCCGTAGCCAAAAATGCTTAATTCGGACACGGCCTAAGGCTGATAGACCTTAACCACGCTGAGGCCATCTTTGATTGGTTCCCTTTTCATCAGTGCAATTATATATAGCACTATCATTGTATACCAAGGTGCCAGACTATTTTCCCTTCCAGCCTCACTTTGATTACATGCATTCGTATTGAAGAAAGACACTGTAATGAAGATCTATTGCATCAAACAAATTCAGGGGTTATGTATTTCAACGCATAATATCCTAAAGCCTGTGTACGTACCTGCTGTGTTGAACTCCGGGCTTTCCATCGTCCCCACCGCCTTTATTGGATAATGCCGGTGGGGATGAGCGCCCTCCAGACTGCGCCAGTGACATGGACTGATCGGCCTCTGCCTGCGAATGAATGTCACCCTCTATGGTGGAGCTTTCACCAGACACTGGAGTCAAGGAGCTGTCGGTGCTTGCAATGTTGCCACTTTGATGGGAAACCAAAGTATTACCAAAAGGGAAAACAAATTACTAGTTAGAAAACCAGGTCAACTTATCCTGTTCCTTTTTAAGTAGAGCGACAAAATTACGTGCCTGGAAAAAAGCAAACAATGTTCCTACTTCTTATAAAAAATCAATAACATTCCACTTTTTGTAGAGAACATCCAGAGGTGGGAGTCCAGACACACCCCTTTGGGCTGTTTTTGGGGCCGTCTTTTTTTGTTACGCTTCCTGGTGAAACCCATGAGCAGTTTTAACCCTAGCAACAAGATGCAACAAAAGTAAACAAGTTATTGCATCTTGTTGCCATCAGCAGAGAACAAAAGAACCATTGTTCTAGCTGGTGGATCTTGTTGCATTGAGCAGTCTGCGCACTGTTCTGTTGTTGAATTTTGTTGCATTCAGCAGGGCGCCTGTGAAATACCTGCAGGAGGTTAGGGGTTAATGAAGCTACTCATATCGTCCCTAATTTGCCATAGTGACCAATCCCGAATTAAGTTGGCATAATGACCAATGCGGTATTGGTCACTTTGCCAAATTACAAAAATAGCCAGTTAGAGCATTCGTCATTTGAATGCATGCTCTATCTCCAAAACTGTAAGGAATACATGCATGTGGATTAGACACAATGGTAGGTCTCTTCCTGAATGTACTAATGGGCGGGAAAACTTAAAATTGAAAAAAGTCGGATTGGTCACTATGGCAAATTAGGGACGAAATGTGGAAATGTCCACAAATGTGGAAAGAGCAGACAAAGGAAAGATGGCTGCCATAATTATGACATAAAACAAGTTGAAATTAAATGAAAATTATCTTAAAATATGGGGTCCATGAAGTTAAAATGAGTCACTGGGTCATTGGTCAGATGAAGCAGAAAAGCGTAATGGTCAAGGCGGTATCGCTGGGTTTTAAGTAGTTTAAAATTCAACTCCGATTTAACTACCAACACGGGTTGGTGGCGCAATCACATTTTTTGACCAATGCTTGTTGCCTTCATTGAAACTCCAATAATTTTTATTGAATGTCAGATATCAGATGAAGCAACAGTCTAATGGTTAAGGCGCCAGACTTCGGTACCATCGACCCGAGTTCAAATCCCAGCGGTGACATGTCGCTTTTTCTTTTCCATTTAGAGTAGTTAGAGTAGTTTGGCATTGCTGTCAATATCATTACTTGGGGCTATGTCGTGACTATAAAGCAATAATTTCCAACCATTTTGACCCTTCTATTTCCGCTACTGGTTCTACCCCTGTAATCCACTTCTGTTCCTTCATTTTTATGGAAATTCAATTGGAAATGAAAAGTGGCACAGTGATGAGAAGGCCAGAGAAGGCCAGCTACCAAACCGTGCCAAGGAAAAATAAAGAACAGCAGCGAAAAAACTGAACATGTGTCCGACAGCGCATCACCAAAGTACACTTGCTTTTTCAGGGGTGTGATTTGACAAATGTAAAAAAAAAAAAAACATGAAAAAATGGGTAGCGGACCTGGGTCTCCCTTTGGTCTAGAGGACAAAGCCCCCTGAACCTCCTGTGGGTAGCAGGCCTGGGTCTCCCTTTGGTCTAGAGGACAAAGCCCCCTGAACCTCCTGTGAGTAGCGGGCCTGGGTCTCCCGTTGGTCTAGAGGACAAAGCCCCCTGAACCTCCTGTGGGTAGCAGGCCTGGGTCTCCTTTGGTCTAGAGGACAAAGCCCCTGAACCTCCTGTGGGTAGCAGGCCTGCAAGGGTCTCCTTTGGTCTAGAGGACAAAGCCCCTGAACCTCCTGTGGGTAGCAGGCCTGGGTCTCCTTTGGTCTAGAGGACAAAGCCCCTGAACCTCCTGTGGGTAGCAGGCCTGCAAGGGTCTCCCTTTGGTCTAGAGGACAAAGCCCCCAGAACCTCCTGTGGGTAGCAGGCCTGGGTCTCCCCTTTGGTCTGGAGGACAAAGCCCCCTGAACCTCCTGTGGGTAGCAGGCCTGGGTCTCCCTTTGGTCTAGAGGACAAAGCCCCCTGAACCTCCTGTGGGTAGCAGGCCTGCAAGGGTCTCCCTTTGGTCTAGAGGACAAAGCCCCCAGAACCTCCTGTGGGTAGCAGGCCTGGGTCTCCCCTTTGGTCTGGAGGACAAAGCCCCCTGAACCTCCTGTGGGTAGCAGGCCTGGGTCTCCCTTTGGTCTAGAGGACAAAGCCCCCTGAACCTCCTGTGGGTAGCGGGCCTGGGTCTCCCGTTGGTCTAGAGGACAAAGCCCCCTGAACCTCCTGTGGGTAGCAGGCCTGGGTCTCCCTTTGGTCTAGAGGACAAAGCCCCCTGAACCTCCTGTGGGTAGCAGGCCTGCAAGGGTCTCCCTTTGGTCTAGAGGACAAAGCCCCCTGAACCTCCTGTGGGTAGCAGGCCTGCAAGGGTCTCCCTTTGGTCTAGAGGACAAAGCCCCCAGAACCTCCTGTGGGTAGCAGGCCTGGGTCTCCCCTTTGGTCTGGAGGACAAAGCCCCCTGAACCTCCTGTGGGTAGCAGGCCTGGGTCTCCCTTTGGTCTAGAGGACAAAGCCCCCTGAACCTCCTGTGGGTAGCAGTCCTGGGTCTCCCTTTGGTCTAGATGACAAAGCCACCTGAACCTCCTGTGGGTAGCAGGCCTGGGTCTCCCCTTGGTCTAGAGGACAAAGCCCCCTGAACCTCCTGTGGGTAGCAGGCCTGGGTCTCCCTTTGGTCTAGAGGACAAAGTCCCTGAACCTCCTGTGGGTAGCAGGCCTGGGTCTCCCTTTGGTCTAGATGACAAAGCCCCCTGAACCTCCTGTGGGTAGCAGGCCTGGGTCTACCCTTGGTCTAGAGGACAAAGCCCCCTGAACCTCCTGTGGGTAGCAGGCCTGGGTCTCCCCTTTGGTCTAGAGGACAAAGCCCCCTGAACCTCCTGTGGGTAGCAGGCCTGGGTCTCCCCTTTGGTCTAGAGGACAAAGCCCCTGAACCTCCTGTGGGTAGCGGGCCTGGGTCTCCCTTTGGTCTAGAGGACAAAGCCCCCTGAACCACCTGAATGTTTAATTTTGGAGGATTTACAGACTCTCCACATCCCAAACAAACAAGAAACTAGAGGTTTGGACACAATACAGGCGACTTCTTTCTATTCTTGGTGGCTACTTCTCTTCTTTCAAGAAAATTTTGAGGCAAAGGGAGACTTCTCAGGAAAAATCCTGAGAAATCACAGACCTGTTTTTAGAGGCAGGGATTTTGAAGTCCCAAAGATGCGCTGTAAATGGGTTACTGTTGAGCAGTGGTATCAAACAAAAAATGAGATGCGACTATTATCCCTCGCAGTAATTCAGTACTCACCGGTTCTGCAGATGCTGATTGAGGAGTCCAATACGTTGCTGTGCTGTTTCTAGTTCTGCACTCAGCGTGGCGATCTTCTTGTCCCGGTCGGCGAGCTCTTTGTGCAGATTGTATACCGTTTCATCAAGAGATTCACACAGCGCCTGCCCAACAGGAAACCAAAAATGAACATTTTCACAACATCTGAAAATACTTAAACATAATCACTGAGGTGCATGTGAAAATGCAGATGAGAATGTCTGGGTGAAATATAAAGTGATATGGTGCGTACAGGAATACAAAAAGGCCAAAACAAAAAAGTCTCCAGTTTCTGGTCACAGGTCAGCTTCATCGGTGCGGTGACGTGGTTTTTTTTTTTTTTGGGAGGGGGTTTGGGTTTATCTTTTTTTTCTATATATGTTAACATTTTGTATACATTTGATTTAACCTTTCCCTACACCAACATGTGTGTACAACACTGTATACTCAGTGCTTTCCGAGTGTCTGTGAAAAAACTTCACAGGCGACTCGGGCGGGATTCAAACCCACGACCTCCTGCTTACTACTGCAGACGTCTTAACCTCTCAACCACCGAGCTTGCCCGATGACGATTGGCCGGCTAGAATCCTATATAGCAGCGGGTTCCGCGACATTTTGTACACATGTTAAAATGCATACATGTACACCAGACTAAATTTCCCATACACAAGGTATTGTGGCAATGAGAGTCCTTACAGATTGGGCAAACGTTCACATCCCCATGTGAAAACGTCCTTTAAAACACAGCGTGGATTAATTCCAATCGATCCAGCAGTTTTGGCTGCAATTGGACATTGTTTCATAACAAAAAAAATAGAATGTTGGCGTGCGTGTCTGAGGCGACGGACGAGCACAGAGACCAGAAACCAGAGACTTTTTTTTTTTGGGGGGGGTCTATTAAAAAAACTAGATACTTCACAGAGGCCATCTTTGTCAGGCTCCCTTTTCAAGCATTGTGCACATCAACATGAAATGAGTCATTGTGTAATTGGCACCAGCCTATTTTGGTAGGCAGGACCATGGAGATTGTTAAGGCTCCTTTGAGACTGGTATAAATAGAGAAAGCTTGCATTCGCCGCCATGTTCAAAATGAAACAATGACGGCGCACTTTTGTGTACGCACAGCACAGTTACTCGGGCCAATGAGACAGCCTCTTTTAACCACAATGAGGGCGCCTTTCGGGCCTGTGACGCTACAAGAGTAACACTTACTCTGCTCTCTTCGAGGCTATCAAGGGGACCGGGCGGATCATCCAGACACAGGAACTCCCTCACTGGGCCACTGAAGTTGAGGGAATAAAAACAAAATAATAAATTGCATTAACCCTAACCACCCCAAATCCATCAAAATCCTCCACGGGGCACTTTTTTTGGGGAAAACAAATCAGCACTTTTAGAAACTGGTACTTTCACCTCTTCAAATGGGGCAAAATTACTACCTGGCAAGACGTACAGGCCATAAGTGCTGAATATGAGAGATCAACGAAAATGCACGGTGCATTTTGAAGATAAGGGCATGTTTCCAAAAGTACACTGATGGATTTTGGAGGATTCAGGAAGGGTCCTAGCCAGAATGGGGGGGGGGGGGGTAGGGTTAAGGCATTGCCAACATCATATGTATCTGGGATACATTCAGCGTCTCCAGGGAGATGAACAGTCAATGCTCACACCTGGCCAGATCGCCCAGTTGGCCCAGGATTGTGGTCTCCTGCTCTGCAGCCGACTGATGATGATGATGATGATGATGATGATGATGTATGGTTGTCAATCACAGCAGGAATTCACCACTTCACCTATCGACAACTGCCAATCAAATTCACAGACCCAAGGGGGTGGGGTAGGTGTGACCCTTTTTTATTACTGTGCTTGTAAATTTATCATTTTTCCCACCCTTTTTGGGCAGTGTGCTCTTTTCCTCCCGTTTCCCTCCCACCCCACCTCTTTCGGACCCTGGATCCAGCCACGCCTGCTAGACCAGACTCACCCGATTCAACTACCAGTCATCAGTAATACGACAGGGAACTTTGACACCTATTGGTCCCGGTGTAAGTGGGCCGGTGATATATCACATTATCACATGATACATCACCATCGCTTAACCCTCCTGCACTTCAGTGGCAAGTTGCTATAGATGTCAAAACCAGTCAACTGCCCTTTTTTTTTTTACTGTTGACCCAAATGTGCACACAGCGGCATTTTTGACTGGTTTTTACTGTCATTTTGACCACCCTGAACAATACCAGACAATGCTTTTACCAGTCAAAAATGGTCGACTCATTTTGACCTGTAAATGTACTTACTACACGTAAGGTTTGACAGTGTTTGACTTTTAAGCGCACTAGATATACCTTGGCAAGTATATCCACATTTTGACCCTTGTAGTAGTAGGAGGGTTAATAGCGACAATGGCTTGGATGACTTGACCGGCTGGTGGCGCTTTACAACATGGCTGCCCCACTGTGGGCGCGATTAATAGTATCATGTGATAGCATGATATATCACCAGTCCACTTACACTGTGACCAAAACGTATCACCATCACCGCCCGTTACTGGTGACTTGGCACATTTAGGCATCGTCTCAAAACTATTCCGGAATAACTTGCGGGGAGATTTCCCCGCGGTTGATTTTGCGGGGAAAGTATTGAAACTAGACCAGGCAATTTGTTTACATGAAGACTAAACCGCAGACATTGAGATTGTTATCTACTGGAAGCCAGCGGGTGGTCCCTGCTGGGTGGATTTGTGGTTTGGTCACTGGCCAAGTGATTGTGCCGTTACTATTGCCGAAGAACATTTCATTCTTAAAATCTTCATGGTATTGAAGAATTTCGGATCTGAATAACTTTTTATTTCAAAGTAAACCTATGTGTTCTGTTGCTAAAGATCGGGCTATTTCATTGACATCAAGTAAGATTAGATTGTCTTTGATTAATACTCTCACAAAATAAATCAGGCATGTCATATTTCGTAAACATTGCCTGGCTTCTCAAAACCGCAAAGGGCTGTGAGATCTTATAAGTTAGCCAAACCGCAGACTGCTCAGTGGGGAGTCTATAACTACTATATTGCAGGTAAATGTGTTCTTTGTATCGGGGAAAAATCTATCTAGGAAAAGAATCCACCCACAACGTTTCCGCAATGATATACCCTTTGTGGTACAACTTTCCCGCAACTTATCCCGGAATAGTCATCAAAATCATCAAAACTATTACAACAAAAATAACCGTAATATTGCTAACCTCAGTACGATGTCTTTGTGACCAAGAATGTTGTCAATGAAAGCTTGTAAGCCCAGTTGCCTGTCCTCAAGGAAATTTGGGTCAAAATTACTCCCAAACCATCTCTTCGGGGGCAGGGAAAGGCGGAATATTGGGAAGATTTCTTTTAACTGCAGAATGAAAAATAATGTTCAACAGTTACAGCATGTTCACGTTGGTTTGCGAGTCGCTATGACTTAAAGCCAACAACACTATTGAAAACATCAACAAAGTAATTGATCACTGGTTTACATACAGTCTTGGGATTAACATTGGCAACTTTAGTCAACAACACACATACCCCCTGTTGCTTACCATTAGCAACTTTAATCGACCAAGGTCACCATACACACACAGCACTTAATTGGGAGTATCATGACCATCTTTTAACCAGTTCGCGTCGGGAATAAAAAAAGTTTTTCTGGGCCCCTGTGCGGGTTTCTTTTTCTCACACACACGTTAATGGAAGCTTCCACAGCGCGTGGCCACATCTTCCGAGCATGTCACCGTACATGCGTGGCTCAACATAGCATGCATACAAATATATATCGGAGTTTCCTATGACGTGTTTAGACGCTCTCCGATCCGTGGTGCAAAAAAAAATTGTGTGTATACACGGCCTCCGACGCGAACTGGTTAAAACAGCTGTATTTTTTCCCCTTCTTCGTAGTCCATACCCATGCTATATAATGGTTGGAAAGGCTAGATTCCTTATCTTTCTAATGGTAATAAGTGGAATCAGGATGGATTTAAGGGTCTGAATAATGATTTGAGTATTGCAATTTGTATCAATGAACACACAAACTGATAACAATCATCTCCTTACAGTGTACAATGCAATGTATTCAAATACAAATACAATGCTTCGTACTTGTTTATTCCTTTTCCATTTTGAATAGAAGTTTTCATATTTGTATTTGACTAGTAACTTCCATAAATGTGTAAGTATCTGACCCCTGACCTACTTATCCATGAAGCACAAACCACTTCAACAACAACATCTTTGGCCTGGCTTCACAAACGAAGATCTAGGAAGGCAGTTGACCACGTCTGAGAAAGTGTGGACATATGCCTTCGTGCCTGCGCAATGGAGCTTTAAGGTGGAGTGCAGTGTGCGCAGAACTGGCCCCACCCTTTACACTCAAGGTTCATCCGCCATGGCCCAGCAAGCTGGGATGGTGACAGTGAGGTCCTCGGGTCGTAGGTTTTATGTCAGAGTTTCCCTCTCTTAGGCAGATTGCCATTCAAGGCTGCAGAAGTCCGCCTCCCCTACTATTCAGACCATAGCTGGTAGGCCGCAGTGAAGAATGATTCTACTGAGGTTGGCCGGAACTGTCGCCGAGTTGACTAAACAGAACCACCGATAAGCACCGTTACCCAGGTAGGGAGGCTAGGGTGTACTATCACTTGCCCAAGGTGAACACCCAGGCTAGTGGAGGGAAGGAGTTGCCTTACTTCTCCATTCCGGACCAGCATAAAGCAAAGTCCAGCCCCTGACTTTGTTTCACAAACACAGAGAGCATTTTGTACACACGTGTACAAAACTCCCATAAACCACTTGCCCCACTAAGGCTG
Organism: Zoroaster sp. YZ-2022; assembly: GCA_029582265.1. NCBI lineage: Eukaryota > Metazoa > Echinodermata > Asteroidea > Forcipulatida > Zoroasteridae > Zoroaster > Zoroaster sp. YZ-2022. The sequence goes on along the minus strand of CM055822.1, from coordinate 19,902,225 downwards.
TGCCGGGTAACCAGGTACCCGGATACCCGACCAAAACCCGAAACTGTCGTCACCCAGTTCCACTTTTTGGTTCCCGTATCTTTCTAATGTTATAGCCCAACCTACATGTTGCTATTATAGAAATCCTGCAAGACGTAATGCAAGTCAATCCTTTCAACGGCCATTTGTGCTATGGAACGCCATACACGTGTGTACAAAATGCTCTCTGTGTTTGTGAAACAAAGTCAGGGGAACTAAAATAAATAACCCGATCATTTTATATGCAATGCCAATGATTTTAGTATCATATGAAAGGGAATTTCATAAGCAACAATCATTTCATTGAATGTATCTTTCTCCAACAAATTCTTCATGATGAAAAACGAGTTTAGAAAAAAGTGCCTGTGAATGGATGCATACTGTTGTGCAATAATGTGTGAATTCATGCATGACTGGGCAAACAATTCGGTAACCAGTGGGACATCCTGTTGAAACAAATCAGTAATGAAAGGGTTAATGCTCCTTCAAAACCTATTTTGTCATGCATGGTTGGACATCAAAAAAACATTATTCTATTCCAACTTGTTCCCGAGCCTACGTTGAAGCGACAATATCGTCACAATCAGAGCAGACTTTCAACAGCGCATGGAATCGCTGTCCTAAGCCGTGTTCGCACTGGACTTTTTTGGGTAAAACTTACCGAGACGATGGGTACTTTTCCCATTTTAAGTCCAGTGCGGACAGCCTGGGACATTTTCCTCTCAGTTACTTTTCCTGAGTCCATCGGTTACTTCTACTGGCCAACTGCTGCCCAGGAAAACTGACCAGGTAACTTTTCCCGAGACGATAAGTCCAGTGCGGGCAGTGCGAGTCAGTAAAAGCGGCTCAGGAAAGCGTACATCCGGCCTGAGCGCAAGATCGTGCTACACAGGGACACCACGCATGCGCTTTGCATTGTTTCACCACGCGGTGGGGGCGGGCCGGGCGCATTTAATGCATGTGCATGTGTAGCAAATTTTCTGTGCGTTGTTGTTGTTCCTCTTTTGGTCGCAATCATGGCAGATATTATCATTGATACAGTCAGAAGTTTGATTGGTGCTACCAGTGCATCATTTCCAGATGATAATGAAGGACGTCAACGTCGTGTCTTACGACGAAAGAAAGCACGACAACGGATGTGTCGGCTAAAAATAGCTGTCAACGTCAACGTAGAAAGGTCACGCAAAGTGCCCTCATGAGTCATTATACTGACAGCTCGGTTACTTCTACCACGGTCTTGGTAAAATTTTCCTGTGTTGAAAGTCCAAGTGCGGACAGAGGTCACATTTGACCATTTTTCATTTTACCATCGTCTCGGTATAAAACCTTCCCAAAAAAAAGTCCAGTGCGAACACGGCTCTAGTTTAAGATGAACACAGTGACTGAAAAATTACTGGCTCATTTATGCAACAGCAACGGTAATACGACCTTATCATGTGGGGTATTATTTTCAGTCACTGAGTTAATCTAAAACTAGCACTCCGATTCCATGCCCTGTTGATCGTGACAATATCGTCCCTTTAACAACAAATTCACCCAATTAATTTACCTTATCATTGACTCTCACAAAATCTGTGTACCTGCGAAATATAAGCCAGTTCTCTCTGTCAGATTTCCGAACGTGTATCTTAAAAACCTGTTAAGATTGTAAATGGTCAGAATATTATATTCCCATGAGGAAAAAACAGCAAAATAACAAAATTGTTAACTTGTGACAGAATTGGTAAGGTGACGAAATGCTTCCCCCACCTACCTACCTACCTACCTCCCTCCTCCTCCTCCTCCCTCCCCCCCCCCCTCCCCCTCCCCCCCCCCCCCAGGACACATTGTTACATTAGGCCAACAAAATAAAGTCTCCGGTTTCTGGTCATTTGCCGTCTTCAAAAGTGGTGCGGTGATGCGTTTTTGGGTATTTTTTTTGTTTTTTTTGTAGCCAACTAGTGAAATAAGTGATACATGCTAAAATCTACACGGTTACTGGAACCAGACCAAATTTCCCATACATAAAGTATGGTGGCTAAGAGAGGCACAAATCGGTCAAATGTTCATACCCCCATGTGAAAAAGTCGTTTAACCCTCCTATAGGTTTAACACTCAAAGACACTCAAAATTTGTATGTCTCTCTTAACCCACTGACTTTGTGCAGTGCACTCAAATACATGAAAACACATGTGGCTGTGTGATAGGAGGTCAAACCCAAAGACACTCAAAATTTGTATGTAACTCCCAACCCATTGACTTTGTGCAGTGCACTCATACACAGCTGTGTGTGACTCTGTGGTTTGACCTACCAATTGGAAATGCACCCAAAAATACTCAAGTGACTGTCTGTGAGTGCCGTACTGACTGGGCCAAATTTCAGCCTGGGCATAGGAGGATTTACACAGCACGGCTGAATTCCAACCGATCCAGCAATTTTGGCTGCAATTGGACATCATTTCATAGGAAAAAAAAGAGTGCCATGGTCGAGTGGTCTAGTGCATCTGTGTTCTGATGGATACCTGAAATTTGAAATCTTCGGATACCCGGGTAACCCGTAAACAATTTTGTAAAAACACATACACACCCCTGAATGTATAAAATAACCAATATGAACACAAGTTTCTAACAAAAGCCGGCAAGTCTGTGAAAGGTTGTCAGCAACTGTTACTTCTAAAGCCTTCATCCAAGTTTTCTTCATTTTTGTTAGCAAAAAATCAAAGACCATTATTTTGTGTGGCTTCAAATGTTCAGTCGGGATTTTCAAAAGTCATTTACGCAATTACGGGTAATTGGAACTGAAAAATGGAACCGGGTAATGACATTTTCAGTCGGGTATCTGGATACCCGGCACATGCTGCCTTAACATTCGGGAGTATTTATGTGTTTCTACAAAAAAAATTATGGGTACCCAGGTATCTGAAGATTTCTAATTTTGAATATTGGGTATAACCGAAAATGCACAGCCTTAGTCACCACATGACGGCACATCCTACTCCAAAACCCACCGTAAACTTGGCCCTCTGCTCCATAATTTCGTATCCAACGATGGGCGCTCGTAGGCGCTGTTCATCAATTTCCTCCACGACAACGTTTACACACGTTCCCACACCTAGGCTGTTTGCTCTACAGTCTGCGCCCCTCATCAGACCCTCGTTAGCCCGTGGAGAGACCAGCAGTTTTCTGGGCAGACTCTGCGGCCTCGGCGTCGGATTCGTCGACGTTGAAGCGGCAGTCATCAAGGAGCTGCTTGATGGCATGCAGTCTATTTCTTCTCTTGATGAGGATTGGGATCCCATGTCGGCTGTTGAGGAGGACTGTGACTGAGGTTTTTGGTAGAGGCAAGCTGCTGGGGATAAAATGTCAACTTCTCTTTCCATCATAGGGGACGTACAATCGATGTGATGTAGATCTATTTCCTCGTCCATTCTTACATCGTCACAACAAAAAGAAAAAGAATTTTAAATTTAAGTGTGTTCACACTCCAACAAGGTACAGGGACTTAGAATTTAGGATGCAATATCCTTAACACTAACCCTCTAGGTATTCTGGTTAGGAACCTTCCTGAATCCTCCAAAATCCATCAGTGCACTCTTGGAAACATGCCCTTATCTTCATAATGCACCATGCATTTTCGTTGATCTTTCATCTTCAGCACTTATGGCCTGTACTTCTTGCCAGGTAGTAATTTTTCCCCATTTGAAGAGGTGAAAGTACCAGAATTGTTCCAAAAAGTGCCCCTTGGAGGATTTTGGAGGATGTGGGATAGTTAGGGTCAGCTTGGAAAAGACCCCTATTTGCCCCAACCACAATGGAATAAGTTTGAAAAACAAGATTTTATGAACTACACCCTTGTACCAATTCCACTAAGAAAAATAGCATGAGATTATCATAGTGTGCTTTGAAATTGAAAGAGTCTATGTGGTTTGGGGGCTTAAAGAGAAGGTACAACGTTGGTCATTAACAAATTGGAAAGAATGTCGTATCCGACCGCCACTTTTTAAGGGCTTTTTTGGAATTTGTTTGCAACCACTAACCAGTTAAAAAATTATTCTATCGTTTTTTGGTGGTACAGAAAGCAAAAACTATCTTTAAAATCCACTTTTATGATGGTTTTCGGACTTTATTTCCCTTCTAAAAAAATCCTCCCCTTCAGAAAATAGAAGGATCCTATTATAGTTGCCACTGCGCATGTACAATGACTGTGTTGGTCACTAATTGTGGAGTTTACAAGATCAGACTGATATGACTGAGGAAGTCATCGTATACCAAAAATGCCTGATTTTTCATGAAATAAATATCCTGGAATAATTTGAAGTATATGTCCATCATCATCCATATGTTCTCCACCTTACGAGGTAGGTAAGAAAAAGTGGCGGTCGGATACGACATTCTCCCCAACAAATTTACTTTTAAAAGTGTCTGTTTGGGCAAGCTTACCTAATCAAAAGTTGAAAAAAAAATCACCCCTTTTTTGTACATGTGGGGTTAGGCCAAAAGGGCCAAGGATACCGAGAGAGTCCAATGTATTGGCCATACCTAGAATGGGGCTAGAACAATCTGTGAATTGCTTTAAAACTCATTTAAACACATTCTGGAAACACCATAAAAAAACATAAAATTGCAAACTTTACTTCCTTGTCCAACTTGAAAGGTCAGCAGCCAGTTAATCCTCTTTTGTAATGGAAGTTTCAGTTCCTGAATTGATGCTTATCATCAGGTCTGTGTACATACTACATAGTACATGTATTGTTATTGGGATTAAAGACCTAACATGCCTCAACACGCCCGATGATAAAGACTAAAACAAAAGAACTACTGTCGTTTTTAGAGATCCCAAGGCCATGCAGTCTCACTCTCACCATGGAGGAAGGAAATTTCCTTCCTCCAGTCTGTTTCCTTCCTCCATGCTCTCACAGTCTCAGCTCTGCCATGCCTCAGACTGTGTTACCGTAGCGACATCATCTGTTCTGATCTTGACGGAATTGAACAGAAAGACAGTCTGCCCTTGGCCATGCCATGGTCTGCTGATCGAATTAGATAAATGAAATAATCTGCAGATATACCATAAGAGTCAGGAGCATACTTACGATTATGAGTTATAATGAAAAAGCATTCAAGCAGTTTTTTGTTTGCAGGATAATTATGCAGATTATTAACAGTTAACCTCATTGTTGTGTCTGCGGCCTCGGCCGGCTGTGGCCAAACATGATCATGTGCTTCTGATACATATATGTACATGTACGTGTACACTGTACATCATGTACGAACATATCGTACCCGGCCGATTCGATCGTCGATGGACTGACTAAATTTCGCCCTCTGTCGGCAGATAATTACCCCACGAAATGTACATCGTACATTAAACAAGAAGTTTATGAGTTCTTTTTTTCAAACAGTTCTTCTAGATTTTGATTCATGTTCCCCTTCAGTTCAAGAATGCCACCCCCCAAAAAAGGGGGTCGTGGGTTCGAGTCCCACCCGATTCGCCTCTTTGTTTTTTTCTTTTTTAACTTTTTTGCGCAGACACGATCCGCCCATAAAGAGAGGAACACAATTTTTCGACAAAAAGGCAAAAATTCAGACAAAACGTTTGTTAGGCCTAGGAAAAATAGGAAACCTGACTTATGGGTTATAACTGTAAGATAAGATCAATACATTTATTTGTCCGTCGAAACAAATATTACTAGTTGCACTCCGCAGGAACATTTAAATATTCATATAATTAAAGGCGGAATAGTACTATTTGCGGGGAAATGGGCCGGCCTGAAAGGGCACAGTCAGAACAATGTCTTATCTGACTTCATATTTTTGTTCAATGAATTTCTGAAGAATTTAAGTTTTGTCGGAAAAAAATAATGGTTCCTCTGTCGAAATATAATGTTTGATTTATTGTGTTAATTTACTTTCCTAAAAAGTATTCAGAATCAAAAATTTAACAATCCTCCACTCCCACCCCCACACACACACACCCGGTCCCCAGCTCCCCAGAGTCGAGTCTAGGCCAGAAAGCATGATAATTAAATTGGTAATTAAATTGAAAATATTGAATTATAACCCCCTCCCCTCCCCTCTCCCTCCTCCCGGCCATTATGACGACAAATTTACGTCATTGGGCTTTATTTCTTCAAAGAAAATATTAATTTATATTGTTTAATTAAACGAAATTGCCGGAAACTGGCAAAATGCCGATGAAATAAAGAATTTCAACTTATCTGCTATTACACAAGAACAAAATAATAAGACAAAGAAGTAAGAACGGACTAAATCAAGCAGTCAACCCCCGGCCCCCCGCGTGCACACCCACACCCGACAACACACGTACACGTGACGTACATGTCTCACCCTGATTTTAACAACTCGGACGACTGTTGGTAAATCTATTGTCAGACACCTGACTAAATTTCGTCCCGTTAACACATTCACGTAGAGAACCCAAGGAACCGAACAATAACGTCATACGGAATGCGTTTTGGACCATTCTGGAGGCTCCGTGACAAGGTAAAATAATACCAAAATCGTCTCCTAACTGTTTTAATCGATTAAATTTCTAATTTCAAGTAACTCCAGAGATGAGTGGATATGATGGGTTTTTTTTTTATTCGAAATGAATCCCATACTTGATAATGTATTGTTCAAACCATACTGGCATTTGTGGCAACGGTGTCTAATTTCCGGACAGTATTTAATGTGCTTAATTTGCCCATTGCCCCATTGCCCCATTTGCCCATTTGCCCATTTGCCAACCGTAGAAGTAGTCCGACTGCCTCTGAATCCCTCATCCCCACAGTCATAATAAGGAAAGAATGTCGTATCCGACCGCCACTTTTAAAGGGTTTTGGGGAATTTTTTTACAACCACTAAGTAGGTAGGTGTGAAGAAAATATTCAAAGTGAACCAATACCAATGGCAATGCAATTAGTACCACTGGAAAGAGTTTGAAAAATCCTACACAGTGGTACCAAAGTTATTGAGATATCTTAATTGATAAGGAAATTACACGCATTTGGAGCTCATTATTAGCGTCATTTCTCTGACAGGTAGGCCTACTTGATTAGAATTTTGTGACCGAAAACGCGACTTTTTTGAATAAAAACGATTGTGGTTTGAACAAAAACGCTTGTGATTCCTTCGTTAATCAGCTGCGACCGGGTCGCGTCGACCCGGCCGCGTCAGACTCCGGGTAAGTCAATTTTTTGGGGGACCCATAAAATACAATGAAACTTTGGGATTTTAAAGATGAAATAACAACAATAATGTAGACTAACCTTTCAATAATGTAGGATTGGGCCTTAGAGTGGTATTTGTGCCGTCAAAACAGTGATTTCTTAAACTTTTCCAGCGAAGGTCAAAACATTCCAAAAATAAAAAAATCAAACATGGCGGATGTAAGAGGGGATTTTCCACTACGTCATCATCGTCTACAGCCAATCAGAATGCGAATTTATGGGGATTTCCCCAGCGTGCATGACGCGATGCGGAACAGAAATCGGGCAGAAAATATCGGCTGCGATCGATGCGTATCTTCACATACCTACACTAAGCATGATTCTATCCATTTTGGGAGGTGAACGCCAGTTGGTGCCGTGGCGTGGGGTGGGGTGGGGGGTGATTTTGAATTTGGGTTCACAGTATAGCTTGAAGTTCTGCATGTGTATTTTTATTGTATATATTTTTTTCAATGCATGGAAAATTCTGGGGGGGAAATCCTATAGACCATCCCCCCCGGTCAAAAAAGTGACATTTCTTTTTTTGTAACTTTTGATCTGCTAATTATTACAATTAGGGGTAACAGTGCACGAACAGCTTGTCTGCAACATACTGTGTACACTGCCAAACTGGTAAAACTTGAAAAAAATACGACTTACACACTTAAGAATTAGAAACTTTGAAAGCAGTTATGGGTGTAGTTTTTTCGCACATAATAAGTTAATACTTGCAGCCTAGTACATGAAAGCGTAGGTCACAGGGAAGTATTTTTAATTTTTTTTTTAAATATACACTGTTTTGTGTCAAAATACAACAAATCTGGCAATTGACATCGACTTTACATTAAAATACCATAGTCCATAGCCTTCTCTCAGAAAATGTAAACATTTTGGCTCTGCAATACTTATTTTCTTTAAAAAAAACATGTAAAATTGGAATAAAGTCATTTTTACCTAATTTTACATGGCAGATTTTCCGGCGAATAAATGATCTTTAAAAATTTATTTCTCAAGAACCGCTTACCCGATGTTGAAAATGTTAGTAACAAAATAAAGCATTCAGTGAGGTCTTTCATACAGAATCAAAATTAAACATGTGTAATGTATGCTTATTTTTTGAGTGCTCTACCTATTACAATGTAAAACATAGTAATTAGGTAACCTTGCCCAAGCAGACACATTTGGTATAAAATCTGTTATTCTGGGATAGCTCACTTTCATGAAATTTTCAAAACATTTTTTAAATAATAATAATAATGTGGACTTATATAGCGCACGTATCCACCAAACTGGTGCTCAAGGCGCATTATATTATTACCCCTGCTCATCAGGCTCATAAATCATTCCTGAAACCATCTCAGCTCCCTGGGGGAGTATACAGCTCAATTGCTGCCATTACAGCGCATATAGGGCTAATCAAACACAACAACCAACTCTGCCCTCACAGGTACCCATTTACCCCTGGGTGGAGAGAAGCAATTATGGTAAAGTGTCTTGCTCAAGGACACAAGCACCCTGGTCATGGATGGGATTCGAACCCACATTCTGACGACTCAGCCATCAGAACAAAAATCCGAAGCTCTAAACCGCTCGACCATGGCACTCCACATATAAAAAAATGTTTTTTTTAATTTCACCAAAATTACCGACCTCACAATAGCATACTTCATGCCAAAAGTGCCTGCTTGGGCAAGCTTAGTTAATCACAAAATTTTAGATTGTAATAATTAGCAGATCAAAAGTTGGTTAGGGCCAAGGATACGGAGGGAGTCCAGTGTATTGACCCTAGTTAGGGCATACTGGCTACATGAATTTGATATTCAAGTATCTGCCATTACTATAATTGTTCACCTTTCACCTTTCGCTTTTCATGTTTAATTAGCTCTCCATATGTCGGACTCTTTGTCATGCTTTCAAACACATCTTTCTGTGAAAATGCCATTTTAAGAAATCTGTTGCCGCACTTCAGCAATTTTGATGATAGACTTTGTAATATATGCATTCATGCGATAATACTGGATTAATGAACAGTATGCAAGATTTATGTGCTTCTCATGTGATTTGCATATTTATTAATCAACGTCATTGTATAAATGCAAGTTGTTCATTAGAACTGTGCAACTTGTGCGAGATATATGGCATTTGCAGAGCAAATACAACCAAAATATATTTTTTGAAAGTAAGTGGACAATTATAATAATGGACGATACTTGAAGATCATATTTATGTATAGCTAAAAGTGTGGGGATTTTTCTGGAAGAGAGAAACTATATAATAAGGACAGCACAACCTAATTAACCCTTTCATACCGTGGGGCCCGCAGCGCGCACCACAAAATTGGTCGGCTCCGTATCCGGCCCAGTAATGAAAGGGTTAAGCTGAAACTTTCAAGGTAAGGTTTTTGAATCCATATCTTCATTCAACAAATTGGAAAGAATGTCGAAACCCAACCGCCACTTATTCACAATGTCTATTGCATGTGTTTTTAGCAGACGACAAAATGGCCAACATCTCATTGGATATGCATATTCATTGCTCCAAATCTCCCAAAATATCATTTCCAATCCTCACTTGACTACACTTTCCTCTCCTTAACCCTCCTACTGTAGCTGAACTTTAGTGGGAAGTAGCAATAGAGGTCAAAATCAGGTCAAAAACTGCCTGTTTTTGACTGTTGACCCAAATCTAATCTAATCATTTATTGTTTTAAGTGCACACATACAATTATCTCAGCACACAGTGGCATTTTTGACTGGTTTTTACTGTCATTTTGATCACCCAGAACAAAACCAGTCAAAAACGGTTGACTCATTTTGACCTGTAAATGTACTTACTACACGTAAGGTTTGACAGTGCTTGACTTTTAAGTGCACAAGATATACCTTGGCAAGTATATCAACATTTTGACTGATTTTGATCCTTGTAGTAGTAGGAGGGTCAAGTGCACTAGATATACCTTGGCAAGTATATCAACATTTTGACTGATATTGACCCTTGTAGTAGTAGGAGGGTTAAGTGTGTCCTCAGTCATCTTTTAACCCTCCTACAATCAGTGAAATTTTTGAAACAACCCATTGAAGCCACTCCAAGCCATTGCTATGGTAGGCAGTGGCTCCTCATAGCTATACCGCATAGTAACATAATTCCTCATAAGTCTGTTGGTTTTAGTGGTTTGTGATTGACATATTGCAGGGCATATTACTTTGTTCCAGACTCAGTGGCTGGTGGTAGGTTACTATGGAGAGTCTGTGTTTACAAAATAACTGCTGAAAATCCCAATGGATGACAGAGGCTTGGTATGGTTTATTGGTCTCAGTGGCTGATGGTGATTTATTATTGGGAGTTTGTTCACAGTATAACCTGCTGAAAAATAAGGTCAACTGTGGTATACATGTGTCTTTGTATGCTTGTATGTACATTGGAGATTACTTCAAAGGGTCAGTGTGGCTTATATGCACAAACAATGTGTGTACAACACATTGGACATTTAGTGGTTTACAGTGGCCTCTATGTGTAGGAGGGTTAAAGGAAAATGTGTGACATTTGTCATTAGTTGGATAGAAAACTGGTGCCAAAATGCATACATTTTGTATGAAAGTTTGGCTGGTAACTAATGAAAATCGCTAAGCAAATGTTTCTGGTAAGCAATTATTTCTGCTTATGATATGAAACACAATAAAGGGGGCCACTTTCCTACCGTCACGTTAGCAGTTTTTCTAATGGTTGTAATTTTTGTTTAATATCTGAAACCACCCAAAAAGAATTTCAACATTTGAATAGACATGCATGCTTATCCTAAAGATAATTTGAGTTGATTATTACTATTATTTTTTTAATTACCCTAAAATTTCCATCAACAAATGGACGGAAAAGTGAGGTAACTTTTTCCGTCCAATTTTTATGGAAATTTGAGGGTAAAAAAATAAATTAAAAAAATTAAAAAATTAAATAAATCAACTCAAATTAGTTCTAGTATAAGCCTGCATGTCCATTCACATGTTGAAACACTTTTTGGTCGGTTTCAGGTACTTAAAAATAAATAACAACCATTGGAAAAACTGCTAACGTGACGGATGCAAAGTGGCCCCCTTTATTGTGTTTTATGTCATATCTGCTCTATGAAATTGGCCCTGAATTTAACAAATACAACCTTCTCCAACAAATTCCTACAGAGTTACAGAGATATGTATCAGTGCACGTGCCTCTTGGACTACTAATGATAGTGGCAGTCTGGTCGAGCTATCTTCTATTGCAAGATCCACCACCATTCTTTGTATATGTGAGAAACTCCTTACACTCTGGACTCGTTTCCCTCGCTCGAGGAATCCTTCACATGGGGATTTCCTGCTTCAGTAAAGATCGCAGTCAACCGTCCTGCCGCCACAGCCATCGTCACCAACGTCATGGGCAGCACCATCCTCAACCCGGTAGAATACAACACCTGACCGGGCTGCAGTCTGTGCAGCAGAGCATGCAGCGACGACCCCGCCAGAGTAACGGGCGCTTCCTGGGGACGGCCGGACACCCGAATCTGTCCCCGACCAGGACCGGAATGTCATGCAGTGATTGTGATGAGTATGATGAGGATGAGGACATGCACATAGAAGCACTTGTGTCAAACACACTGCAGATCATCAGACGTCTGGTGGACAAGTAGGTTATATCACATAATAAAATAGAAAAAATTCACTACTTGCCATCAATCAAAAGTCAAAAATTGCTGTTCAAAATCAATATTAATAATCCTAACCTTCCCAAATCCTCAAATCCTCTTTGCCAAAGTGAAGGATTTTGAAGGATTGAGGTTACATGCTACATGCTCTTTGCAAAAGTGAAGGATTTTGGAGGATTGAGGTTATTAGGCATACTTGCCTTTCCATGGTACATCCATGTTTGTTGTAGTGATTGCAAGGTCAGTGCTTGGGTCAGTGGACACCGTTTATTGCTCCATGCATGCAGGGAGGGTCCCTGGCCATGTACATGTATCACAGATTAGAAACACATGTGTGCATGTGCTTGCTTTACTACTGAAGGAGTTTGGAGGATTCAGGTTATGTGTAAGCAAATGGGCCTAGGGAGTTAGGGAGTTAAATCCACACTAAAATAATTCTACCTTCAAATTTTTGCTATTTAAAATTAGTATTAAATACAAACACAAATATTTCTACTGTATAAATGTATTCAAATTTTGTGAACGAAATCATTCCCTGCTATTTATTTATTTATTTGTTTAGCTAAAGCACATGACTACCCTTGTTTCGATCATGTACACTCCCCTTGGTCCTCATTCCAATAAACCTGATGAAAACAAAATCAAGTTTACATTTATTTGTTTGAAAAAAAAAAAAACCTTACCACAGTGTGCAGATATATGGAGTTTATTTTTGACATTTTTAACACATGTGACCCGCTCTGGAAAAACTTCACGGCATTTACCATAATGCATGACAGCCATGAAAAGGTCAAAAACTGACCCCAGGGACCAGTTTTCATGTCACCATAAAGAGTATTTTCTCTAGATTTTGATGGAAAAAGAAAAATCCTGAAACGTTGTTGGGAACATTGTTAACACATGCGACCCGCTCTGGCAAAACCCGAAACTTCTCGGCATTTACCATAATGCATAACAGCCATGAAAAGGTCAAAAACTGACCACAGGGACCAGTTTCCATGTTACCATATAGAGCATTTTTTCTAGATTTTGATGGAAAAAGAAAAAATCCTGAAACGTCGTTGGGAACATTGTTAATTTTCACGATTTGGGAGGTCACTTTTGAAAATTGGGTCCAAGTTTAGGGTTTTGCCAGAGGCAGTCACATATTTGGTAGCATTTCAATCAGGATAAAAACATCTCCCAATTAGGATAGTGTAGTTGGCGTTGACCTGTGAGTGTTACCAACATGTGCTATGGAGATTTTCAATCTACACAAGGAATCCTTTTTTGCACTTTCTTTACACCACTTTCCTCCGAAACTGTTTTCGCTTCCAGTGGAGATCATTTTCAAACACAACTTTTTAAATTAAAGCAATTTTTTTTTTCAGCGATCCTGAGCCACCGTATGCAATGTTAAGACTTCACGACACTGCTGAAAGTGGTAAGTTCAGATTTAATTACATTTTAAACTTGGATGGAGCTGCTTAGTTTTTAATCAAGTGATACTCATAAAATCACTTTATTCCCTTTTAATATTTCACTTTTGATGAACAAAAATCTATCCCTGAGGTACTGTATCGCTTCGGAAGCTTTCTCAAAGACAATCTCCACCCCTCACATATACTCCATTTATACTCCTGGGTAAAGAGAAGCAGTGTACAGTAAAGTGTCTTGCTCAAGGACACAAGCACCACAGTCGTGGTCAGGATTCAAACCCACATTCTGACAACTCTGGCCATCTGAACAGAAGCGCTAGACCGCTCGGCCATGGCACTCCCAAGCACCCCAAAACACAGTCAAAATGTGGATTTCGTTTTCAGTCCCTGTCGGATTGCGTGTGTTTTTCCCAGAATATTTATCAAGTATTTTCCTCCAACATCTAAATCTGAACATTATTTAACGGTCTTCTGTTTGTGGGTTTCTTCAGATTTACAAGCTACAGTGATATAGGCTTTTTTTTGTCATTCCCAGAATGATAGGATAGTTCAAGGATAATCGGATAGTTCAAGGCCGCCACACTGATACAAAAGTTGTCATTTTCAATCACAGAACGTGGCTGGCTAAAAGTGGTATTATCAATGATTCGGGTGATTCCCATGGAGGATGGCTTGGGACCGGCTGTCATAACTCTCCTGATCGACGAATGTCCTCTACCGACAGTGGTAAGTAAGAACAGTAACAGCAGCAGCGTCGGTCAGTAGGCAGTGCTTGGCCCCGAGTATCTGCTCAGTGCACATCGTAGCCCTGTAGCGGTGAATTTGCACCCAGTGTCTTGATGATAACCACTAAGGCGTCAAGTGAGCGTTGTGCGTACACTTTATGCGCGGATGTTATGGTACTACATGCGCGTGTACTTCTACCAGCCAATGATCGCCAAATGTGACGCACTATCGCTGCCCTTTCGCCCACAGTGATCTAACATGTGCCCTCGACAGCTCATGCACAACAAGCATGGTAATGCGTTTGGCTTCCCTGCTTCAGAGAGCATCACAAGAACAGTGCTCAACGCCGCCTCCTAATTCATGAAACTAAACGGGACGGACTCTGGATGTGACTTGGCTAGCAGAGAGTGGCACAACACGCACTTTTACAGCGCAGTACGCATTCAAATGCGCGTGTCCAGAGTACAGTTCTCGAGCACGCCTGCAAGTCACCCGGGATGCACTGCAGAGAGTGGCACACACACACTTTTACAGCGCAGTACGCATTCAAATGCGCGTGTCCAGAGTACAGTTCTCGAGCACGCCTGCAAGTCACCCGGGATGCACTGCAGAGAGTGGCACAACACGCACTTTTACAGCGCAGTACGCATTCAAATGCGCGTGTCAAGAGTACAGTTCTCGAGCACGCCTGCAAGTCACCCAGGATGCACTGCTTCCTTGGAGACTTCGCACGTCAGTCTGTGGAATTCAACAACAATAATAATAATAATAATAATGTGGACTTATATAGCGCACGTATTATATTATTACCCCTGCTCATCAGGCTCATAAATCATTCCTGAAACCATCTCAGCTCCCTGGGGAGTATACAGCTCAATTGCTGCCATTACAGCGCATATAGGGCTAATCAAACACAACAACCAACTCTGCCTCACAGGTACCCATTTACCCCTGGGTGGAGAGAAGCAATTATGGTAAAGTGTCTTGCTCAAGGACACAAGCACCATGGTCGTGGTTGGGATTCGAACCCACTTTCTGATGACTCGGGCATCAGAACACAAATCCGATGCATTAAACCGCTCGACCATGGCACTCCATACGTCATGAATGGCCCAAATCCATTGTTCTTGGAGTTGCTATGCAGTGGACTAGGTTATTACACGACTGGCACACTGGATTTCTGGTATGGGTTGTAGACTATTTCACACAGCAAGTGGTGATTTTCCTAAGCCTAATTTGCATATTTATCACATGGCCTAAAAGTTTGCCAAAAGTGGCAGACAAAATGTTTGGCACAATGTTCGTCTTCACCCCTGTTTTAGAACATGGTAATGCCAGATTTCGAACTCATTTGATTGAATCCAACTTACATGAGCAACTGTTGACAAGCTTTGATATTACTTACACAGGTTTGATGGCTTTTGCAGCCCAAAATAATATAATCAGTGTGTATTTCTGTGTTTAAACAAATAAGATCATTTGTACAATTTGGCCCAAGACATAACCGTTGGTCACGTTTTGTTTGTATGCTTCTTACAGGAGACAATCCATAGGCTGTACAGGGCTCTCCGAATCTCCAGAGGCCTTTCACAGGAAGCGGAGATTCATGCGGCTAGGCATCGGAACATCACCACCGTCCTAGGGTGTCTGGCAGAGAAGTTGGCAGGGCCAAAAAGCATAACGATGCTCACGGATAACGTTCTACAGTATCTCCTTGCTAACCTGGTGAGAGATGTGATATATATACTGGCCTGCATCTAAATGCAGCTTTTTCTGGGGTTCTGTTTTGTCGAAATGTTTTTTTTTCCCTTTACAATTTTTCCACAATCCGCTCCATGGATTTACGCAAGAAATGAGAAAGCTCGGGACTTTCCTTTAACGTGTGTGTTGTAATGCTATGGTCCCACAGGAATATTTCGATCTTTCTGTCGAAATATATTTTGATTCTTGTTTTTTTTGTTATTTTTAATAATTTTGTCAAAATCTCGTATAAATATCGACAAAATATCTGTTTTCCGTGAGAAATTTTTTTTTGTGGTATTTTCTCGACAATTTCGATTCATTTTCGATTTTATTTCGACGACTTTCGACTGTTTAGAACATTTCGACTGGCATTTCGACAAAATTCGACTGTTCAGACTTGTTCAGATTGATTTCTATTTTTTTTCGATTAATTTTCGATTGTTTTAAAAAATTTGGAAAAATGTTCCGCTTTATTTCGACTGTAACGATTGTTTAGACTATTTAGAGAGTTTAGATTTATTTCGACTGGTTTTCGAACTTTTAGACTGTTAAGACTATTTCGATCTCATTTTCGAAAGTTTCGATAAAATGTCGACAAAATTTCGATAAATTTGATCGAAACTTTATCGAAAAATATTGGTCAGGTTGAATAATTTTCGATTAATGATTTTTTTTTTCGAGAAATCTCGACAAATATCGACAAATATCGACAGTTTCGATTTTTTTAGACACTTTAGACTATTTCGACTTTTCTCGAAAACATTTTGTAAAAAATCTAAAATCTTGACGAAACACCATCTAGAGAGTCGAAATCTCTGTGGGACCATAGCATCAAGACTCAAAATCTATGGAAAAAAAAGAAAATTTCTGCCTCAAGAATCACTTTTGAATGTTGAAATCAAGGAATTTAAGTTGAAATTACACACTGCGGTATGCCAGCTTTGGAACTGGCAGTAGCGAAAAGAATGTGCGTACTACCAATGAGCACACGTATTACATATCAACTTACAAACAGGATACTTGATGTAATCAAACCCTGTGTTACTTCTTATTAGTCCTCCTACTTCTGGTACCTTTCTCATACAAGTTGATCCACCATTTGAAACCGTTCGCTTTTGTGGTTTTGAATGGGGAAATAACTGTGTACAGTATTGATTTCCCCAAATGGTTTTGAATGGTAGGTCAGCTAATACAAAACCTTGTTTGGATCTTTCCAAATGGTAGTACAGCTAATACAAAACCTTGTTTGGACACTTCTAAGTGGTGAATCAATGGACCCTCTATGCATTTGAACGGATTTGAATGTAAGTAAAGCTTGCTACCAACACTGTTCAAATGGTATCACCGTGTGTGTACAAAACCAATGGGCATTTTGGTAAGTGGAAATTTTGAATGGTTTCAAATGGTCAAACAGTAGGAGGGTTAATCAGTGTCTCTTGCATTCTCGTTGACAGAATCTGAAGTTGAATCCTCAGGTTGTTCTCTTCTCATTGATAGCATTAGAAAAGTTTTCACAGACATGTAAGTACAATATCCTCCCCCCCTCCCTTGTCGTCCAATCCGCAAACCTGGTGGGCCAAACCAAGTAAGAGTCTCGTTTCTCAATTTCCAAAGAGCTGTTTAGCAGAACATTCTTGCTTTATAAGTAAATTTTGTATGAAAACTGAAAAGTTCTTTTTATTTTCTTTTTATTTCTTTTTTTAGCAAATGTAGGTTTGTAATGACTGATTGATATATTCATTTGTCTGTTTAATAGGCAGATGATTTAAGGGGGTTTGTACAGAAACCAATGTGTAACATTTTGAGCTTATTTTTTTATGGCGTTACAAAAAGCAAAATAGTAAAAAAAAAAAAAGCACTTAACACTCCACTAATTACTTTTTTAAACACACAAAATACATTAAAAACCATTGTCCTTGGTTCTGCACACACAAAATAATTATAACTTTTTGTCCTTTTAATCACTCGAAATTTCATTGAAAATAGTGCATCTCTTGAAATTTGTTGTTTCTCCTTCAATTTTCAACAGCTGAAAATAAAATCACCATCTCCAACGGTGGCATACGACAGTATCTCCTTCCGCTAGAGAAGTACGCCAATAACGAGAATCTCTTGTTGAGACAAGTGGGCTTCTGTGCTCAGTGGTGTCTGGACAACCTATGTGAGTCCAATGAACCTGTCTTGTTACAGATTGTGATGGTCATATACTGGTCATATACTATACAAATGTGTTAGTCAGATGTACTTGATATGCATTTCCTCAACTCGCCCTCTATCAGTACCATTTTTTAAAACCCTAACCACCCCAAACCCATCAAACTCCAACGGCTGGTTTTGTTTGATTTTTGAGACTCAGTACTGTATAACCCAGACAGGGATACTTTACATGGGGCAGGCTGTCCCAATTCTAGCTAAGTCCAACAGTTGGGTGGTAGTATTACTGCATGGTGTTGTATTTTGATGGACTCAGTACTGTATAGCCCTGACAGGGATACTTTGCATGGGGCCGGGTGTCCCAATTCCAGCCAAGTCCAACAGTTGGGTGGTAGTGTTACTGCATGGTGTTGGATTTTGGTGGATTCAGTACTGTATAGCCCAGACAAGGATACTTTACATGGGGCCGGGTGTCCCAATTCCAGCCAAGTCCAACAGTTGGGTGGTAGTGTTACTGCATGGTGTTGTATTTTGATGGACTCAGTACTGTATAGCCCAGACAGGGATACTTTACATGGGGCTGGGTGTCCCAATTCCATCTAAGTCCAACAGTTGGGTGGTAGTGTTACTGCATGGTGTAGGATTTTGGTGGATTCAGTACTGTATAGCCCAGACAGGGATACTTTACATGGGGCCGGGTGTCCCAATTCCATCTAAGTCCAACAGTTGGGTGGTAGTGTTACTGCATGGTGTTGGATTTTGATGGACTCAGTACTGTATAGCCCTGACAGGGATGCTTTACATGGGGCCGGGTGTCCCAATTCCATCTAAGTCCAACAGTTGGGTGGTAGTGTTACTGCATGGTGTTGGATTTTGATGGACTCAGTACTGTATAGCCCTGACAGGGATGCTTTACATGGGGCCGGGTGTCCCAATTCCAGGTTAGTCCAACAGTTGGCTGGTAGTGTTACTGCATGGTGTTGGATTTTGGTGGATTCAGGAAGGTTCTTAAAACCCTTCTACACATGGAGGCCACTCCGATCCACTAAATTTTCAATATGTTCTTCACCAACCTTTAGTACATACAAGCCTGCGGTCCTTTCCAAGTAATCTTACAAAATCAACTGTGTGCTACCCAAGGCCACAGTAAATGTTTGAACATATTAGTATGGCCTGCAATGTATCAATGGGAGACCACCTTACCCTGCAATCTCTGTGGTGTGACAGTGCACAGAAGGGTAACCATAGGAGGCCACTGGCAACAGCTAATGGCTTGGAGTGGCCTGAATGGGTTGTTTCAAAAATTGCACTGATTGTTATGGGGTTATACAATCCTCTTAGGCCACTCCAGTGTAGTTCAGTTGATGCCAGTGGCCTTATATATCTACCCTCCTGTGTTTAATATATGACATGACCCACAATAAATTCATTTCGGTACATGTTTACTGTGAAACCCATGCTTCTCACAACAATTTTGAGAAATGTGTCATTTAACCCTCCTACTATAGCTGCACTTTAGTGGCAAGTAGCTATAGAGGTCAAAATCAGTCAACTGACTGTTTTGACTGTTGACCCAAATGTGCACACGGGGGCATTGTTGACTGGTTTTGACTGTCATTTTGACCGCCCTGAACAATACAAGACAATGCTTTTACCAGTCAAAAAACGGTCGACTCATTTTGATCCGTAAAATGTACTTAATACACGTAAGGTTTGACAGTGTTGGACTTTTTAAGTGCACTAGATATACCTTGGCAAGTATATCAACATTTTGACTGATTTTGACCCTTGCAGTCATAGAAGGGTTGGTTACCATTCCTCAAGTAAATTGACAATGTTCCGGTGAAAAAGAAAATTGCCGAAAATTACCGTTAACAAGTGTTTCTTTTAGTAAAATCAGGATTCAAAGAAAACATTGACATTGTCGCT
Source organism: Zoroaster sp. YZ-2022 (assembly GCA_029582265.1). Classification (NCBI taxonomy): domain Eukaryota; kingdom Metazoa; phylum Echinodermata; class Asteroidea; order Forcipulatida; family Zoroasteridae; genus Zoroaster; species Zoroaster sp. YZ-2022. The sequence goes on along the minus strand of CM055822.1, from coordinate 19,882,378 downwards.
GTGCAACAACAATCGATTGTATTTTTAAAAATTATGTGTTCCGGTTTGTTTGACACAGTTGTGGTTGAAGGCAGACCGTTCACTTACGAATCCGTGTCGCTGCAGAACTGCAGCGCCATGTTGAACGACAAAGACGTCAGTGAGTATCTCAAGATCACCCCCACGGGGCTAGAGGTAAGAGTAGGGACATGATAGGAAAAGGGAAAGTTCGCTTGACATAATTTTGGCTGGCAGACGTGGCACTTTTTAACATATCCGCTCCATCGAAAAGAGGAATGTCCCCCAACACATGTTTCCGTGTAATGGACTTCCAAAGTTCACAAAACGTGCATGACTACATTATTACATTATCAATTTATCACATCCTAACACAGGAATGAAATGAACCAAAAATTAATGTTTGGCATCATCAGATAAGTTGATATCCACATCTCAAAATGTGAAATTTGGGGGACATTCCTCATTTCGATGGGTCACATATTATCACAATAAGGGTGCTGGAATTTGGATTTACACTAATTGGTAATCTTTAAAAAATGTGATTGATCACAGTTTTACATCACACTTAATTGGTGTAATTAAGGCCAAAAACAAAATTCTCCAGTTTCTGGTCATCAGTCGGCTTCAAAATCGGTGCGGTGACACACTTTTTTTTCTGCCATCTTTTTTTTTTTTTGCCAACAGGGATATACGTGATACATGTATACATGGCTACCAAATTTCCCATATACAAAGTATGGTGGCTAAGAGAGGCCTCACAAATTGGGCAAACGTTCATACCCCTATGTGTGAAAAAGTAGTTTAAAACACAGCAATTTTGGCTGCAATTGGACATCGTTTCATAGCAAAACAAATTTAAATTAAAAATGCAGAGACCAGAAACCAGAGACTTTTTTTTTGTTGGCCTAAATTTGATGAATGTTTTATACACTAATCTTTTTAATCTCTCTGTCCGAGGTGCCATTATTGTAGTACAACATTTGTAAAATAATTTCCCAATTTGAAAATTCGACTTCATGAGCAAAAATTCCACATAAAATAAACAACAACTCTGAATGCATTTTCACTACAAAAAAAAAAAAGTCTCTGGTTTTTGGTCTTGTTTTGTTTTTTGTTGTTGCTATGAAACGATGTCTAATTGCAACCAAAATTGCTGTGTTTTAAACAAAACTGGAGATTTTTTCTTTTAGATTGAAGAACAGTTTGTATTTCATTATAGAGGTTTAAAACAAACTGCAACCCAACCCCCCCCCCCTCAATTTGCTTTCGTTTTAATTAACCCTCCTACTATAGCTGCACTTTAGTGGGAAGTAGCTATAGAGGTCAAAATCAGTCAACTGCCTGTTTTGACCGTTGACCCAAATGTGCACACAGGGGCATTTTTGACTGGTTTTTACTGTCATTTTGACCACCCTGAACAATACCAGACAATGCTTTTACCAGTCAAAAACGGTCGACTCATTTTGACCTGTAAATGTACTTACTACACATAAGGTCTGACAGTGTTTGACTTTTAAGCGCACTAGATATACCTTGGCAAGTATATCAACATTTTGACTGATTTTGACCCTTGTAGTAGTAGGAGGGATAATACAAATAAATAAATAGACTGGGGTTTAAGTTGAGATTGCCATATTTCGTGAACCAACAGGCTCGTAGCGATGCCTCCTCCTTTGAGAGTGTGCGGTGTACATTCTGCGTCGATGCCGGGACGTGGTACTATGAGGTCCGCGTCATCACGGACGGCGTGATGCAGATCGGATGGGCGACCAAGAATAGTAAATTCCTCAATCAGGTAATGTCTCGATCGACCCCCTTGGACGCTGGGGTCAAACGACCAATCCAATCTTGTTTGTGGGGATGTGGAGTCTTTAAAGTTTAAACATCCCTGAGGTTCGGGGGGGGGGAGACCCAGGCCCACTACCCATTTTTCAGGATTTTTTACTTTTACTTTTTAACCCTTCATGCAAACTACTGTAGTCCTGTGGCAGAGTAGTTAATGTGTGGTTCTTCAAGACATTGTTAGAAGTAGCTTATTGCTGATCAGGGAGAGATCATTTCCCCCAAAATTTGTTAAAAGTGTGTATTTTCCAGAACTATTACTACTAAGTATGTTTGTCTTCCTAAAAAAAAAATAATAATAATAAAAGTGTTTGTTTTTGCGATCAGCCCCCTTCTCCTTAGAATAAAATTGGCTGTGTTTTGTTGTCTTTGCTTATCAGGAAGGCTATGGTATTGGAGATGACGAATTCTCCTTCTCTTACGATGGATGCCGGCAACTGCTGTGGTACAAAGCAAAAAGTAGACAGCACACCCACCCCATGTGGAAAGCAGGTGTGATAGGAATCCCACCCTTTTTACTCTAAAAGTATTTAAAGGGGCAGTATCATTATGATCAACAGGGCATGGAATCGGAATGCTAGTTTTAGATTAACTCAGTGACTGCCATAATACTGTACATGATAAGGTCATATTAACCTTTGCTGCTGCATAAACGAGCCAGTAATTTTCAGTCACTGTGTTCATCTTAAACTAGGACACTGATTCCATGCCCTGTTGAAAGTCTGCTCTGATTGTGACGATACTGCCCCTTTAATTAAGGGTTTATGCAGTTTCAAAACCAACCTTTTGTATTCATTTTAATATGGGAAAGGATCATCAGGTAATATCAGGCATCCACCTTTTCCGTCCGTGTTCCCCTTCCCCTCCCCTCTATCCCCTCCCCTCCCCTCCCAAAAAGAACGTGATGATACTGGCATATAGCTTGTTACGATACACTGCTGGTACTGATATGGACAGTGGTTCCTGCAGAATCTGGCACAGATATCTCTAGCACATACATTAACCCTAACCACCCCAAATCCTGGGGCACTTTTTGGGAAAAATTCAGCACTGTTGGAAACTGGTACATTCACCTCAAATGGGGGCAAAATTACTACCTGGCAAGAAGTACAGGCCGTAAGTGCTGAATATGAAAGATAAACGAAAATGCACGGTGCATTTTGAAGATAAGGGCATGTTTCCAAAAGTGCACTGATGGATTTTGGAAGATACAGGAAGGTTCCTAGCCAGAATACCTAGGGGGTTAGGGTTAAAGGAAGAATATAGTCTGGCACCGTAGTTGTTGTATACAGCATATAAACGTGCAGGACACAAGACGCCATGCACATTTTACAGCATACAGTCGGACCAGCCGTGTGTTGACATGTACAATGTAATGTGAAAACCATCGCTCACCACATAAGCCGTTTAGTACCATTGTAAAACATGCATTTCCGTACGTTCATATTTAAATATTTTATCTTGGCTTATTTGTCATTCCATTCGCTGTAATATATCGTGAATGCATTTTCGAACTGGCACTAAAAGAGTCGACTTTGTTTGTTTGTTGTAGGTGATATTGTCGGGTTCCTGTTAGACTTGAATCGTCAGGAGATGTTAATCTCCCTGAATGGTAACTTCCTTCCACCGGAAACGGATCTCTTTGAATCGGCACAGTAAGTCTCGTCAAGTTACTTTACCAAAATTCAGTCAGATATAAAAAAACAAACATTTGTCATTTATACTGTTATTCATTTTGAGGAGTTGGCAGACTGTTGACGGGTTATTTTGTATTTGTAGTCTCGTTCCTGTCTTTTTTTTCTTTTTTTTTTGTCTCCCAGGACTGGGTTTTTTGCAGCCGCAAGCTTCATGTCTTTCCAGCAGTGTGAATTCAACTTTGGGATGACGCCCTTCGCGTTCCCACCTCGGGTGCCGTTCAAGACCTTCAACCACTACGCAACACTGGCACCTGAAGATAAGGTCATCCTGCCTAGGTAAACAAATTAAACAAACGTTCACAACCGACTGCATTTAAGTGGAATATCCACGTTAGAGCATTGGTCGTATTTTCTCATTAACGATACAATGAAATAAGCTGATACTTTGGTATTTGTATTGTTTCTCAAAAATACGGATGCATTTACCAACATGTTACCAAAAGTCTAAAATTGCTTTTAACAAAACGTTACGTACAAATAGGAGTAATGGAAAAGGTACTTTAGCCCTCCTACTGTCAGTGCAAATTTGTGAACAAAACAATTGAGGCTACTCCAAGTGGAGTGCCATGGTCGAGCGGTTTAGTGCGTCGGATTTGTGTTCTGATGGCCGAGTCGTCGGAACGTGGGTTCGAATCCCAACCGCGACCATGGTGCTTGTGTCCTTGAGCAAGACACTGTACCGTAATTGCTTCTCTCCACCCTGGGGTAAATGGGTACCTGTAAGGGCAGAGTTGGTTGTTGTGTTTGATTAGCCCTATATGCGCCGAAATGGCAGCAATTGAGCTGTATACTCCCCAGGGAGCTGAGATGGTTTCAGGAATGATTTATGCGCCTAATGAACAGGGGTAATAATATAATGTGCCTTGAGCACCAGTTTGGTGGATACGTGCGCTATATAAGTCCACATTATTATTATTGTTATTATTACTCCAAGCCATTGCTATAGAAGGCAGTGGCTCCTAATGGCTATACTGCATAGTATAATACCTCATATGTCTGTTGGTTTTAGTGGTTTGTGATTGATGTATTGCAGGGCATACTATTATGTTCCAGTCTCAGTGGCTGGTGGTGGCTTACTATTGAGAGTCTGTGTTTACAAAATAACTGCTGAAAATCCCAATGATAGTTTTTTTACAGTGGTCTTCAGTGGCCTCAGAGTTTTACTTACAAGATTACTTAAAAGGGTTAGTGTGGCTTATATGCACAAATGGTATGTGTACAACATATTGGACATTTAGTGGTTGGGAGTGGCCTCCATGTGTAGCAGGGTTAATTGATGTCTTTCATCACAAATTATTACTTTGATTTCTGTAATCAGGCATAAAAAGATGGCATTACTGCGACACATGAGCGTCAGTGAAAGCGCCTGCAACCTGTGCTTTGACAGGGAGGCTAATGTTATCCTTAAACCATGCAATCACAGGTAAGTTGCAGTTCAATCAGATACCCACATAACTCTGAGAAGACGGTGAAACTCTAGTTTTGTGTGCAATTAATTGCTGATTGAGAGAACTTCCCATTTCAGAATTGAGAGCACCCATTGTGAAATGATTGATGACTAATTCAACTCGCCTAATTTTGATGATATGTGAATGGGAACATGCGCCAACTGTTTGATATTCTCGGTATAAGGTTGTAACCCAATGGTCAGCCTAGGGTGTAGACAGGTCCCCTATCTTTATCCCGGCACCCTATCTTTATCCCGGCACCCTATCTTTGTCCCGGCACCCTATCTTTATCCCGGCACCCTATCTTTGTCCTGGCAAAGATAGAGACAGGCTCTGGGCGTATCATTCAATGGATTTCATTGGATACGTTGTTATGTGCCAAAGATCTACCATCATGCATTGAGGCTTGCGTGTAACTGTAACGCTACTACGCACGTGCATACTTCTGCCATCCAAATATCGCCGGAGATATTGCGAGAGTGGATGCCCATCATTGCGCCTAAGGTCAAAGTTGAATATCCCACGGAAAATGCAAACTGAGAGGCCGGTATCTGGCGTCATTCACGAGCCTCGAAGCGTGACGTCATATCTTCCGGCTACCTTGGGTGTTCCCACGAACACACATTACACATGTTAACCTAAATATTCAGACCTTCCTGTTCACTGTAGCTACTTTCCCATCGGTCTAGCATGGCCACTTATCACCAATTTTTTTCCCAAACCAAAATGCTAAATTTATTTTCCTGCTTATAGCAGCTCTACAAATTTTACCAAAGGACTTCATATCTGCCAGTCTTTTTAAAATTGGATGGCACCTTCCAATATCATTAACCCTCCTACTCTAGCTGCACTTCAGTGGCAAGTAGCTATAGTGGTCAAAACCAGTCAACTGCCTGTTTTGACTGTTGACCCAAATGTGTACACGGGGGCATTTTTGACTGGTTTTTACTGTCATTTTGACCACCCTCAACAATACAAGACAATGCTTTACCAGTCACACTCATTTTGACCTGTAGATGTACTTAATACACTTACGGTTTGACAGTGTTCGACTTTTTAAGTGCACTAGATATACCTTGGCAAGTATGTCAACATTTTGACTGATTTTGACCCTTGCCGTCACAGAACAGTTTTAAAGGTGCGAATACAGAAATATATACATGAGTACGAGTACCGAATTGGAGGAGTTTTTGTGTAATTGCACACATTTTTTTTGTTACAGTGGTGTGTGCATGGAATGTGCAATGCAGCTAGAGCAGTGTCATCTTTGTAGAAGTCCCATTGACCTCCGTGCCTCACACCACGCCCCAGAGGTCAAATCATGACAAAGCGACAAAGAAGTGGCACGACGCAGTTTCACTCTTATTTTGCTGAATGAGCCCTGTCAACTTTTATTTTGTAATTCTAGATATAATATATAGAACAGGTTTTTTTTGTTTGTTTTTTTTGGTGGCAAAAGATTGAATTGTTTCAATTTGAAAAGTCAATTAATTTTTCAAAAGAATTATTCGAAATTCTTAGTGATAATCCTAATAAATATAATTATTTTGTTTTTTTAAGCATAGAGTAAGATCGGGTGCAAACCATGGTTAACTTTAGTTGGACTTACTTGACCCGAATGTTGGTAGGATACAGACACACCAGGACATTGTTTCATCACCAATAAAGAGTCCTTTTAGTGTCAAACACCAGGAAAGACAGTAATTGGTCTGCTGTTGTAGTTCAAACATAGCATAATTGAGCAAGTGCATTGTTTGATAGTCAACCACAAGTCAGTGCTTTGTTTGATAGTCAACCACAAGTCAGTGCTTTGTTTGACAGTCAACCACAAGTCAGTGCATTGTTTGATAGTCAACCACAAGTCAGTGCTTTGTTTGATAGTCAACCACAAGTCAGTGAGTCCTTTGATAGTCAACCACAAGTCAGTGCTTTGTTCAATGGTCAAACACAAGTCAGCACCCTAGCTTGCCAATAGTTATCTACATTCACAAAACTTATGTTTGTTTGGCCACATGGAAAGTTACTTCTTTTCAAAAAAGTTACTGACATCAACTGAAAACTTAAGTGAAAGTTCTTTTCACACGTAATGAGTTCTTAGTTTTTTTAATTATTATTATTTTGTTTAATTTTGTTAGTCCCAGTAGGACCATTGGTTTTTATCATGAGTGCCTTAAAAACAGGGTTCAGATATTTTTTTCCCCTACTATGCTTTAGGCTTCTCTCTCCCTTACATCCATCTAACTTGTACAGTTCTCAGTATCTTAAAGCAGTCTCTTGCCCCCACAGTAAGTTGTCTCAGTTGGAGCCTGGCATTTACTAAGACATTAAACGTTTGTTGCACAGTCTTTATCACAGGATAATGACCAGTTTTGGGTGTGGCCACAGGCAGTAGAGGACCAAGCCGAAGGCTAGGTCAATTGTAACTGTAGGCCCTATTAAATGATAGGTAATTTTGGCAAAACTGCTTCTATGAGTATGTTTCGCTTTAAAAAAAAAATTACTGTGCTATTTTTGTGATGAATTGTGTTCAATGCATCCCTTAAAATTCTATTAATCCTTCATTGATATCAAGCTCAACAAATATTTTGTAAATTTAATAACTATCCCTCCGTAAATAATTTGTACATAGACACTGTAGCAGAAGGGGTCATTGTCACCTAGGGTACTCCCCCAATGGTAACCCAGGCAATCTCAATCCAATGCAGGTTTGTGTACTTTTATGATTGCCTGGATACTGTTGGGGAATACCCTGGGGGACAATGACCCCTTCAGCCCCACTATAGCCCAGGGTAAAAAAGAAATGTAGGAAGAAACGTACAAATTTTCCTCACAGGTATTTACATATACACAGAATGTACGCATGCGATATTTCAAAGTAATGTACAATTTTTTACTTTTGTCGAATCACACGCCTGGTATTGTAAATTATACATATAACAGGTCTGTGATTTCTCAGGATTTGTCCTGATTTCAGGATTTTTTTTTGTAATTTTTTTTTTTTAACAAATCTCCCTTTGTCTCAAAAAGTTGCCACCGAGAAAAGAAAGAAGTAGCCTGTATTGTGTCCAAACCTCTTGTTTGTGGCGAGTCCGTAAATCCTCCAAAATTAAACATCCAGGAGGTTCATGGGGGCTTTGTCCTTGTAGACCAAAGGGAGACCCAGGCCCGCTAACAATTTTTCAGTTTTTTATTTACTTTCGTCAAATCAACACCCCGGATTTAAAGAGTTGGCACAATGCGCCCTCTTTACGGAAGAGCCCTATTGTTTAGACACTGGATGCATTTTCATCAGTAGGGAGCTATGATGTACACAGAGCGGATGGCAAAAGTACTGTCATGTTAATTAATCTGTTTTTTTATTTGTTTTTATTTGTGTGGGGAGGGGGGGAGGGGGAAGGGAGGAGGGGGAGGGAGAGGAAAATCCGTTATGTACCTTACTGGTACTTTTCTGTAATAAAGGAGAGGTACAGAATTATATAACAAATTCGTCAAATTTTACGTAAAGCTTTGTTGATGCGAAAGTGATGATCGTATCAATCTTCCCTAGAAATGATTTTGTCTGAGGTGCTGTTTTTGTTTAATTATTATAATTTTTTTTTTTTCAATTTGAATAGTGTTAAGTTTGAATTCCACATCTGAACGCATTTTCATTATTTTCTTCTGAATGACACAATGAAATGAGCCGAAACTTTCACAGGTTTGGTTAATGTATATCATGATTCAGAGAGAGTGAGCAAGGTCGTAGAAGCAGTTTGGCCAACGATGCCTTACCTTCAATGTATTCACTCTTCATAAAGACCTTGTTGAATCCATTGTCTTAAAAAGGAGCACATACAAAAAAAGGTATTGTACATTTAGGCCAAAAAAAAGTCCAGTTTCTAGTCATCGGTCAGCTTCAAAATTGGTGCGGTGATGCTTTTTTTTTCTTTTTTTTTTCGGTCATCTTTTTTTTTTTTTGCCAACAGGGAAATATGTAATACATTGTATACGCAGGGACCAAATTTCCCATGTATAAAGTATGGTGGCTAAGAGAGGCCTCACAAATCGGGCAAACATTCATACCCCTATGTGAAAAAGTCATTCAAAACACAGCACGGCAGAATTCCAAGCGATCCAGCAATTTGACATCATTTCATAGCAAAAAAAAAGAAAGAAAATTGAAAATGCCGACGCGCGGGTCTGAGGTGATGTGCCCAGAAACTGGACTTTTTTTGGGGGGCCTTAAATGTACAGTGATGAAAAAGGGGTATTTCATCCACCCCTATCCACCCCTATCCCGGATACCCCAAATCATTGTAAATACATTACCAAAATTTGATGTGATTTTTCTTACTTACTCACGAATGAATATAAAAACGGCTTGTACTTGTACATTTGAAAAAGCCTTATCAATATTTATTTTAAAAAGAGAAGCTATGTTATACATTAAAGGGGCAGTATCGTCCTGATCAACAGGGCATGGAATCGGAATGCTAGTTTTAGATTAACTGAGTGACTACCATTTATATCCCACATGATAAGGTCATGTTACCGTTGCTGCTGCATAAATGAGCCAGTAAGTTTCAGTCACTGCGTTAATCTTAAACTAGGACAAACGATTCCATGTCCTGTTGAAAGTCTGCTCTGATCGTGACGATACTGCCCCTTTAACTCACACATAGATTTAAAACAAACATTGTTTTTGGTCAATATATATATCACTAATTGTTGAGATGTACCCAAAGTTGAATTTTTAAGATTACAAATGTTTTGTGAATATTAATACACTAACAATGTTAACACTACAAAGGTCTCCTTTTTGGTAAGTCGTAGTAAGACTTATCTTATACTACTCAAAACAATTTAGGGAACAAAACAATTTAGGGAACACCGGATTTACTGCAAGAGGTGGTCACACCCGTTATTGAAATGTTCCATAAACCGGGATTTTCATTTGCAACCCCCTCTCTCTTTCAGTAGTCATGTCATGAAATGTGTAATCACTACATGCATCCTTTATCATTTGTTTCATTGTGCAGTTATTTCTCATCAATTCTGTGAAACATTGTGTTTATCTGAAATAAATGATCTTGCTTTAACTGAGATTATTCCGGTGTTCCCTAAATTGTTTTGTTCCATAAATTGTTTTGAGTAGTATATTACAAGGGAGTGGATTTGAAATACTGCAGAGTAGTTTTGTAATATATTACATTGATCCCAATATTAAGGGTTCAGAATTTTATATTAGTGGATGAGAATCATTTACAGGGAAGGTTCAACATTGGGAATTATACATTATTATCCAAAAGCTAACTTGATGTGAAGTTGGTAAGGACACCAGTCATCCTGAAAATGTGCATTTAACCCTAACTCCCTAGGCCCATTTGCTTACACATAACCTGAATCCTCCAAAATCCTTCAGTAGTAAAGCAAGCACATGACATGTATGCACACATGTGTTTCTAATCTGTGATACATGTACATGGCCAGGGACCCTCCCTGCATGCATGGAGCAATGAACAGTGTCCACTGACTCAAGCACTAACCTTGCAATCACTACAACAAACATGGATGTACATGTACCATGGAAAGGCAAGTATGCCTAATAACCTCAATCCTCCAAAATCCTTCACTTTAGCAAAGAGCATGTAGCATGTAACCTAAATCCTTCAAAATCCTTCACTTTAGCAAAGAGCATGTAGCATGTAACCTGAATCCTCCAAAATCCTTCAGTAGTAAAGCAAGCACATGACATGTATGCACACATGTGTTTCTAATCTGTGATACATGTACATGGCCAGGGACCCTGCATGCATGGAGCAATAAACAGTGTCCACTGACCCAAGCACTGACCTTGCAGTCACTACAACAATCATGGATGTACATGTACCATGGAAAGGCAAGTATGCCTAATGACCTCAATCCTCCAAAATCCTTCGCTTTAACAAAGAGGATTTTGGAGGATTTGGGAAGGTTAGGGTTAATGTATTCTTGAATGAAGCAGTTTTGCCAACCTTAACAATGTTGTACCACCCCATTTACTTTATCGGGATGGATCTAACCGATCGTCGTACATACTTTATTTTTGGGCAGAATCAGACAAAATTGTATCAATTATTTTCTATTATAAATTATTTTCTATTCTTTAACACAGACAAATAGAATTGTACCAATTACAAGAAAATTATCAGTGAAAATATGAACATTTACACAGTATGCATCTTTTAAAGCAACGCTCTCTTAGTTTTTGCCAAAAATTATAATTATCATACTACGAAATGGAAGATTTTGTGGACAGACTGATATGACATATCCCTTGTGGTATTCATTTTGAATGGTTTTCTCTATATTGAGTTAATTTTTATTGAGTATTATTAAAAGTATTATTTTTTAAAATCATGTGTTTTTTTGTCATAAATTGTAAATTTGAGCTGAAACTTATACGGGTTTATTTCTGTTTTTGTGTTTTGATTTGAATATCATCACGATCAATAGGGCATGGAATCAGTGTGCTAGTTTTAGATTAACTCAGTGACTGAAAATAATGTCCCACATGATAAGGTCATATTACCGTTGCTGCTGCAAAAAACCAGTAATTTTCTTGAAAGAGAAGTAGCAACCAAGGAAAGAAAGAAGTTGCCTGTATTGTGTCCAAACCTCTTGTTAGTTTCATGTTTGTGGGGATGTGGAGAGTCTGTAAATCCTCCAAAATTAAACATCCAGGAGGGCTTTTGTCACACCCCTGCACTGTGTTTATCTTGAACTAGGACACCGATTCCATGCCCTGTTGAAAGTCGGCTTTGATCGTGAAGATATTTTCCCTTTAAAGTATGGATGCATCAGCAGATGATCCACTTCCACATAAGAATTTTAAAAAACAGATCTTAAGCCCCCCAATAAAAGTCTCCGGTTTCTGGTCATAGATCGTCTTCAAAATTGGTGCAGTGACGCTTTTTTTTTCTTCTTTTTTTTGTAGCCAACTAGTGAAATATATGATACGCGGTAAATTGGAACCAGACAAAATTCCACATTACATTACATTACTGGGGTGTCGTGGCCGAGCGGTCTAGCTTACCGGATTCAAGTTCTGGTGTTAGCAACATAATGTGGGTTCGAATCACGGCCGTGACACTTGTGTCCTTGAGCAAGACACTTAATCATAATTGCTTCTCTCCACCCAGGGGTTAAATGGGTACCTGTGAAGGCAGAGTTGGTTTGCTCTATATGCACTAGAAATGGCAGCAATTGAGCTGTATACTCCCCAGGGAGCTGAGATGGTTTCAGGAATGATTTATGAGCCTTATGAGCAGGGATAATAATATAATGTGCCTTGAGCACCACTTAGTTGGTGGATACGTGCGCTATATAAATCCACACATTATTATTATTATTATTACAAGTATTTATCATGCGCCATTCCCGAGAGGCTTATGGCACTTACAGAAGTTAATATGACATAATAAATACAAATCAGGATAGAATAAGACATAAATTGATGCAAAATTAATGAGGAAACAAGTGAGTTTTAAGAGCCTTCTGGAAGGCATTAACAGAAACAGAAAGATTGTTCCATAGCTTGGATTGTTTGTTTGTTTATTCTATCTTTATTCTGGATATCTCTTTCAATACAAAGTACTGGTCTCCCAAGAGGTCCAGATTAAAACATTGTATTCTACACTACATGTATTTAAAATGTACAAAAGTATATACAAGATATATTTACAGTATGTGTACATAATATACACAGTCATAAGGGGTCATGCCTATGTTCCCTCAATGCCTAACATTTTTTTTAAATCCAAATTAGGCCCTATGTTCCCTCAACCCTATGTTCCTCATCCCAAAATAGGGTCTATTTTGGGATGAGGGAACATAGGGCTGAGGGAACTTGAGTACGGTCCCGTTTAAAAGTGTAAACATATAAATGTACATTAGGCCTATATATCAATATACATGAAATCATAATATGTCAGCATTAATGAGTACTGATGGCATTTTTAAAAATATGTGTAGTCATGGTACTAAAGTTGAGCCGAATGTCATTTGACAACTTATTCCAGCGATTTACAGCTCTAAAGGCCGCACAAATCGGGCAAACGTTCATACCCCTGTGTGAAAAAGTCGTTTAAAACAGAATTCCAATCGATCCAGCAATTTTGGCTGTAATTGGACATAGAAAGAAGAAGAAAAAGCTGGTGTGCGTGTGCGTGTATGAGGCAGTGTGCGTGTATGAGGCAACGCACGCTGAGATCAGAAACACAAGACTTTTTTGTTTGTTTGGCCTAATGCATTTTTTTAATTCTCTGATTAACAACACCAGAAGGTAAAACTTTCACAGATAGGTTTTCATTTTATTTCATGCTTTTGGTCTTGGCGCCCCATAAAACATGTCCCTTTAGATACTCTGCTAATCTAATGGAAGTGCCCTTTACTCGGGACAAGTGGCCTTGACCCTACAAGAATGAAATTCCAGACCTGCATGAAAATATACTACTCAAAACAATTTAGGGAACACCAGATTTTTAACATCAAATAGGTTTGAAATGTTCCATGAACCGGGATTTTCATTTGCAACCCCCCTCTCTCTTTCAGTAGTCATGTCATGAAATGTGTAATCACTACATGCATCCTTTATCATCTGTTTCATTGTGCAGTTGTTTCTCATCAATTCTGTGAAACATTGTGTTTATCTGAAATAAATGATCTTGCTTTAACTGAGATTATTCCGGTGTTCCCTAAATTGTTTTGAGTAGTATAGTTAAAAAGTCTTTTATAAAACAATACAAAATTTCATATAAACATGTCTTTATACGGTTGTAACCACAGAGCAAGAATTCCACTAAAAACCCTTTTGCAAATAAATACAGATGCTCAGTATAAAAATTGAGTCATAAATAGACGGTTATACAAAAATAGAAAAATACAAACATTCTAGTACAGGTTAAATGTAATATAATCACACTACTGAATACATGTACACAGCCCTGTAAAACAAAGCTCTACTGAGAGTATAATTCAGAACTAATGTACTCAACCCTGTAAAACAAAGCTCTACTGAGAGTATAGTTCAGAACTAAACAACTTATAAATGGCATTACTGATTACTAAATATTGCACAATGTCCTCTGTATACAACAAGCCAAAGAAGAGGACCTAAACTCATAAACACTGCTTAGTGTTTAACTATAACAAAATTAACTTGCATATATGTATATAAATGGTTATTAAAACCCACCTACTCTCGGTACAATTGTCCTCTAGACCAAAGGGAGACCCAGGCCCGCTACCCATTTTTCAGCATTTTTTACTTTTGTCAAATCACGTCCCTGGTACACAGTGTAAATGCTTGTGGCAAAACACGTCACTGCCTCATGTTTTGTGCTCAGAACATAATCTGAAATAACATCAGGCACCAAGAATGTACAATCTACTTCAAAAACATACATGGTTTGGATAAAATATATATAAAAAAAAAAATTACCACTTGGCCCTAGTAATAATCCAAGAGCTCCTTCCCCACATAAAAACATTCCTAGTTATTCAACTGCATCTTTGGCATAAAGTGTAAAACTGTTGGCGTTGCTATATAATAAGTACTGACGATTAGACTACTTTTTTTATTTAAGCTTTCTTTATTCAGGGTAGCACCATTCAGTGAGTAACACTGCTTTCCAAGGTGGCCCTGATACGTGTATACATTTACAATGATTTCTAAAAAGAATGTACCGGTAGATCAAACACATACATGTAGGACTATTGCAGAATACAAGGTTAGATATATGTGTGGATATGGATAATATATACACTAGATATAATACAATTGAATAATTGGATATTAAATAATATTACTAATAGTACAATTTTAGTGAATGAGGGTATTATTTTTAAACTGGTTGATTGACATAGTGTGATAGTTAATGCTAATGTTCTGTGGTAATTTGTTCCATAGTTGACAAGATCTAGTTATAAACATGCGTTGACCAGAATTAGAGTTACAATGTGGAATAGCGAGTGAGTTTGAAATCTGACCTCTCGTAGAATAATTATGTACAGAGTGGGTGAACTTAAATTTAGCAGACAAATAATAAGGAGACGTACCATTTAAACATTTGAAAATCATAATAAGCATTTGGTTAGTCCACCTATCATCTAATTTGAGCCAATTAAGGGAAGTCATCATGTCATTAACAGGAGTTCTAATGTCTGCAAAGATCTTGAGAGCAATTCTTGCAATCTACTTTAAGGCATTCCTTGATTATTGGGAAGCAGTCCAGTGAATCGATCATATCATTGGAGGATTATTAGCTAGTACTATTCTATAATGATGTCCATATGACTGTTTCATGATCAGTTCTCCTACTATGGCTGCACTTCAGTGGGAAGTCGCTATAGAGGTCAAAATCAGTCAACTGCCTGTTTTGACTGTTGCCCAAATGTGCACACAGGGGCATTCTTGATTGGTTTTTACTGTCATTTTGACCACCCTGAACAATACCAGACAATGTTTTTACCAGTCAAAAACGGTTGACTCATTTTGACCTGTAAATGTTGCTGAAAGCCACGGACCATGGTTAAATCACCAACAACAGTTTTGCAATTTCTTTCTGAAACAGCAAATTTGCGCCTATTCGTGAGATTAACATCTCCTTGTTAATATCAGCTGAAACAGCCATGCTGCTCTCATCCAATAGCTCTATGACAAAAAAATTAAATAAAATTTAAATTGTGCCTATTCGTCAAACAGGCCATTTACATGGGGATCTCCTTGTTAACATCAACTGCAACGACCACATCGCCCTCATCCAAAGGCTCTTTCTTTCCTTCCGCCTTCAAGCTGTCGCCGCCGGCTCCCGGTGGTATTTTTTCTTCTTGAGCTGCAAAATTCTGCACTGGGTAACCCTGTCCGGGTGACATGGGTATTTGAACTTTTGAATCTGGTTTGCTGTGCGACCGCGCCTTGCTGCGAAATATCGGTATGCGGTTGCGATTCATGCAGAGGAAAATGGTGGCAATGAAGCAAGTGAGTAGGACCAGGCCAGGGATGACAACAGACATGATGATGACTGCAAGACTGGCCGGATGGCTGGTGGCTGTCAAGGAATATACAGGAAATACTGAGGATGAGGTAGCCAAAAAAACAAACAAACAAAAAAAATTGTTGTTTGTTTCGATAAACAAACAAAACCTTCCTCTCGTCAGAAACAACAAATTTTATGGGAAATTTGATGGGAAATCACAGTGACCTTAATTTAATATTTAATATGTTAAAATTATTGATTTAATTTTGCCCTACACCAACATGTGTACATGGATATTTTGGGAAAGAATGTCAAACCCAACCGCCACTTGTGTATCATGTCTAAGTATGTGTTTTTAGCAGACGTTTCCAATCCTCACTTGACTACACTTTCCTCTCCTTTAAGTGTGTCCTCTATCATCTTTAAAAGGAAAATCAGTGACACTTGGATAGAAAAGTGGCAGTTGTATTCTACATACTTTTCAAATTTTGATTTAAAGCAATTTTTAGGTGGCTTTTAAAAAGTTTTGCTTTCCAGAAATTTTAAAGAGAATTATTGTGCCATGCCAAGTATGCCTAGTCTTGTGTTGCAAGACTGGCATAAAGCCACTTTACGGATAAACTTTTCACAACTGATATGCCATTTAAGTTGAACCATCCTTCCTCCATGGTTGTACCACCTCCGGGGCTGTACAGAGTCCTACTCAAGACAATCTTCATATCATACTCACCACTGACTCCTCCCACATGTGCCATCAAAAGAGCCACGCCCACTAAAAATGTCTTGATGTTTGTCATGACTATTTTCAATAGTCCTACCATCAACCCTTCAAACAAAATCGAATAAAATAGATTATTTGTTGTAATATGAAGATATTTTCAATTTTTCATCTCTGACTTTCTCTTTTCACCCAAAAGCTCTTCACTAGTCCACTACTTCCTCATAATAATAACAAATAGCGCCCTCAAGAGTTTGCTTTTTTCCATCGAACGTCAACGTAGCGTTAATAATAATATTTATTTGGTTCGTGATAAGCTGAAAGCAGCTCATAACATCCTGAAAAAATGGCAAAGGAAGCAGGTTCCTTCATGTCATTTGTCACAGAGACGGAAATCGACGAAAAGCGAAAGAAAAGGCAGGAAGAATGGGAAAAAGTTCGCACCGCAGAACAGCCTCTAGGTAGTACCGTTGTCCGTGCATTTCCGACACCTTGATTTAATACATTGGTCTGTTGGACAGTTGGGCTTGGAGGAATTAGGATATTTCCATGTTTAAGCTAACGGAAAGAATGTCGAACCCAACCGCCACTTGTGCACAATGTCTATTGCATGTGTTTTAGCAGAGGACAGAATGACTAACATTTCACTGGATGTACATATAGATAGCCTAAATCTAAAATCATTGCTCAAAATCTCCCAACATATCGTTTCCAATCCTCACTTGACTTCACTTGACCCTCCATCATGTCCATAGAGGACACTCTATCATCTTTTAAAGGAATATCTGGGGTAGAATGTTGTATCCGACCGCCACTTTTTCTCATTCAATATAACCAATAATGTAATCTTACCTAGGCCTACCCAGTAAGGTGGAGAACATACGGATGATGATGGACATTATACTTCAAATTATTCCAGGATATTTATTTCATGAAAATCTTTTGGTATACGATGACTTCCTCAGTCATGTCAGTCTGATCTTGTCAACTCCCCATTAGTGATCAACACGGTCATTGTACATGCGCAGTGGCAACTATATAGGATCCTTGTAGTTTTTTAAGCTAACCAATAACGTTAGTCACAAGTGTAGTGATTCCAAACTCGAGTATACTGTGCCTACTGCCAAGATATCCTCCACGGATTATTGATGGAGTGGTTCAACCTCCTGTTATAATGAGCTAAGTAATTATAAGTTATTGTCCGGAGGAGACATTTTGTAATATTTTATTTTTCTACTCCAGAATGTCCAGAAGAGGACACGGACACGAGATGTCTCTTTGAGAAACTTCAGGAGCAGAAAGACAGGCAACAAGAGGAGTTTGAAGAGCAGTTCAAATTCAGTAAGTGGTTTCCCCAAATAATTCAAATATGAAGAGATTTGTGAACCAGCTGCCACCAGACAGATGCTGAAATTAAAATAAAATAAATTATACCAACAAATTTCAACTTCCAAGTCCTAATAAAAGTACATTTTGTGTCAAAAAAAGTTGCATGAAGATTGCAGCAATGGGTTGACACTTGCTTTTTTCAATCCCGATAACCAGTTTGAACTTTTCAAATAATTAAATTTGTTTTATTAATTTGTTGTTTTTAACCCTCCTACTTCTGGTGCCTTTTTCAGACAAGTTGATCCACCATTTGAAACCATTCACTTTTGTGGTTTTGAATGGTGAAATAACTGTACAGTATTGATTTCCCCCAAATGGTTTTGAATGGTAGGTCAGCTTATACAAAACCTTGTTTGGATCTTTCCAAATGGTAGTACAGCTAATACAAAACCTTGTTTGGATACTTCTAAGTGGTGAATCAATGGACCCTCTATGCATTTGAATGGATTTGAATGGTAGTAAAGCTTGCTACCAACACTGTTCAAATGGTATCACCATGTGTGTACAAAACCAATGGGCATTTTGGTAAGTGGAAATTTTGAATGGTTTCAAATGGTCAAACAGTAGGAGGGTTAATATAATGAATGTTAATTTCATCAGTCAAAAAGAATAGTGAAATTACCAGCTTGCTGAATTTGTGAACCCAGCACATCCCCCTCCCCCCCAAAAAAAAAATAGGGAAGTTGCATTCATTTTGTCACACCCCCCTTCCCCCTATAAAAAAAGGAATGTTTAAGAAGAAAATTTGTGTCGTAACTTAAAGGGACTATATCATCATGATCAACAGGGCATTGAAACGGAGTGCCAGTTTTAGATTACCTCAGTGACTGACAATAATACCCCCGCATGATAAGGTCATATTACCGTTGCTGCTGCATAAATGAGCTAGTAAACTTCAGTCACTGTGTTCTTCCTAAACAAGGACACCGATTCTATGCCCTGTTGAAAATCCTCTCTGATCATGACAATATTGTCCCTTTTAAAGGGACACTATTGTTACTTTCATCCATGGAGACCATGGTGAGATGATCAGTGCTCTAGGACTCCCCCTCTCCTCCCTCCCCATCTCCCCCTCCAACAAAGAAGTGGGGACTGTGATTGCTTTTGTGAACAACTGTGTGAGGAATACTTGAATGATTGTATCCACAGAGAACATGGTCAGGGGTATTGATGAAGAAGAGAGTAAATTTCTTGATGAGGTTGCAGATCGACAGATGGAGATTGAGACGAAACGGTGGAAAGAAGAGAATGAGATGTTGGCAGAAATGAAACAGTACACAATATCCTTTAACCCTTACCTTCCCAAATCCTCCAAAATCCTCTTGGCTAAAGTGAAGGATTGAGGTTACATGCTACATGCTCTTTGCTAAAGTGAAGGATTTTGAAGGATTGAGGTTACATGCTACATGCTCTTTGCTAAAGTGAAGGATTTTGAAGGATTGAGGTTACATGCTACATGCTCTTTGCTAAAGTGAAGGATTTTGAAGGATTGAGGTTACATGCTACATGCTCTTTGCTAAAGTGAAGGATTTTGAAGGATTGAGGTTACATGCTACATGCTCTTTGCTAAAGTGAAGGATTTTGGAGGATTGAGGTTATTAGGCATACTTGCCTTTCCATGGTACATGTACATCCATGTTTGTTGTAGTGATTGCAAGGTCAGTGCTTGGGTCAGTGGACACTGTTTATTGCTCCATGCATGCAGGGAGGGTCCCTGGCCATGTACATGTATCACAGATTAGAAACATGTGTGCATACATGTCATGTGCTTGCTTTATTACTGAAGGATTTTGGAGGATTCAGGTTATGTGTAAGCAAGTGGGCCTAGGGAGTTAGGGTTAATAATCTCCCTAACTACCCCAAATCCTCAATAATCCTTCTGATTTTGCCTGATTTTGATGGATTCAGTACTAAACAGTATAGCCCAGCGAATAGAGCATGTAGCCATGTGTACCAAATCCATCAAATTCCACCAGCTGCTTTTGTTGGATTCAGTACTCCACAGTATAGCCCAGCGAATGGAGAATGTAGCCATGTGTACCAAATCCATCAAACTCCACCGGCTGCTTTTGTTGGATTCAGGACTGTGTATAGCCTAGCCATGGATGCTTTGCATTTGCTACTGTACCAATTCCATCAAAGTCCAACAATTGGGGTATCTTTTTACCGCATGTTGATGGATTTTGGAGGATTTGGGATGGTTCCTAGCCAAATGCCCAGGGGTTAGGGTTTGAGGAATATATATTTGTTTATACATTTTTTTCTGTTCTTCTTTGGGAGAGGGGTTATTTATTCACAATATAATTGACTGAGGCATTGTTAAAATATAATTTTAAATATGTATCACCTTTGTCATTTTCTATTCTACTGAATTGTTTGTTTTCATTGGAACATTGATCATATGACATAAAACACAATAAAGGGGGCCACTTTCCTACCGTCACGTTAGCAGTTTTTCTTATGGTTGTAATTATTTTTTTAATATCTGAAACCACCCAAAAAGAATTTCAACATTTGAATAGACATGTATGCTTATTACTATTATTTTTTTAATTACCCTAAAATTTCCATCAACAAATGGACGGAAAAGTGAGGTAACTTTTTCCGTCCAATTTTTATGGAAATTTGAGGGTAAAAAAATAAATTAAAAAATTAAAAAATTAAAAAAATCAACTCAAATTAGTTCTAGTATAAGCCTGCATGTCCATTCACATGTTGAAACACTTTTTGGTCGGTTTCAGGTACTTAAAAAATAAATAACAACCATTGGAAAAACTGCTAATGTGACGGATGCAAAGTGGCCCCCTTTATTGTGTTTTATGTCATATCCTTTTATAAAGGAAAACAAATAGTTTCATACAAGATATTTTACAAAATAGTTGTCAAAAGCTTGGTACAAAAACGGAACAAAAATGCCAAAAGCATTACAGCACAAAAAATGTGTGTATGGAATGTTCTACATATGAGAGTATTACTCAAATGTATGAAGCATGATTCCCCCCCCCCCCTTTCTCCCAATAAAATATAAATAAATAAAAGTATTCAATCCTTAACACGATGAA
Organism: Zoroaster sp. YZ-2022; assembly: GCA_029582265.1. Lineage (NCBI taxonomy): Eukaryota > Metazoa > Echinodermata > Asteroidea > Forcipulatida > Zoroasteridae > Zoroaster > Zoroaster sp. YZ-2022. The sequence continues at coordinate 19,861,225 of CM055822.1, read as the reverse complement.
AGTGATGCCAGTGGAAGAACCGAAGAATGAAGTGGGTCACAAGCAGCAACCTACAGAGCAGTCAGCAACGGCTAAGATCGGTGTATCATCAAGCAAGAAATCTCAAGCCACACTCCTAGCCGGAGCGGTCAAGCGTAAAGGGTCAGCCATCTGGTCTTTGGGAATAATGTTTTTTGTCTACAAATATATTATACATGTACATTTCTACTGTATTGGTATCAAGAAATATCAGGCCTGTGTTTTCTCGGGACTTTTCTGGATTTCAATGTGTTTTACCAATCTCCCTTTGCCTCAAAAATTTCTTGAAAGAAGAGAAGTAGCCACCAAGGAAAGAAAGAAGTAGCTTGTATTGTTTCCAAACGTCGAGTTTCTTGGGATGTGGAGTCTGTATATCCTCCAAAATTAAACATCCAGGAGGTTCAGGGGGGCTTTGTCCTCTAGACCAAAGGGAGACCCAGGCCTGCTACCCACAGGAGGTTCAGGGGGGCTTTGTCCTCTAGACCAAAGGGAGACCCAGGCCTGCTACCCACAGGAGGTTCAGGGGGGCTTTGTCCTCTAGACCAAAGGGAGACCCAGGCCCGCTACCCACAGGAGGTTCAGGGGGGCTTTGTCCTCTAGACCAAAGGGAGACCCAGGCCCGCTACCCATTTTTCAGGAGTTTTTTTTACTTTTGTCAAATCACACCCATGAAACCCAACTTGCTGAAAAGCACGGTCCGACAATGAAATCACAAAGGTTGCTTCTGCCAGTAAAACAATTCCTGGGTCAATCTCCTTTTTACCAATAATACTCTTTGGCAAATAACGCTATCGCTCAACAGATATCTACAAACAAATGTAAACAAGTCATAGATTAAGTGGTTTAGGGAACAATAATTTAATTGATTTAATTTTGCCCTACACCGACAGATTTATCTCCCGACGCAATAATTTCACCAACCTATAAATAATTTAATTCATACTTAAAGGGACACTATCATCATGATCAGAGCAGACTTTCAACAGGGCATGGAATCGGTGTCCTAGTTTAAGATGAACTCGGTGACTGAAAATTACTGGCTCATTTATGCAGCAGCAACGGTAATATGACCTTGTCATGTGGGGTATTATTTTCAGTCACCGAGTTAATCTAAAACTAACACTCTGATTCCATGCCCTGTTGATCATGATGATATTCTCCCTGTAAGAGAAGAAAAAAAAATTAAGATTAAAACATTTTGAAGAATACTTTCTACCAGTTGTATTTCAGTCTCACTGATTTAAAGTCATATTTTTTTCAGAGACCCTTATTATCTGTTTGAGCCTTGATAATATTTCCTGTTGTTTACTTATGCATACTTTCTCATCTTCTTTTCACTAAATAGGAGCAACTTGGAAGACAAAAACAGCGAGAAGAAAACAAAAACTGCATCATCGACTTCCACAAATCCAAATTCCTCACCAGACTTCCTCCAAGAAACACCGGGTAAAAATCTGAGCCCATCCAGCAGTACCCACACAGCCGTCGACAGTGAGACTGTCGACAGGCCAGCCGTTGGCGCCAATGACAAGGCCTGCGTGATCAGCATCCTTCCCGGGCTTGGTTTCTATGCCAACAGCAGTGACTCGGACTCATCCAGTAGCGACTCGGAGGTGGACCTGCTAAACAGTGTCATCCACCGACCGTCAAAGAAGAAGAGTTATCACGCTTCCTCATGAGTGGGTTAGAACGTCGTGACGTTAAAACAAAATGGATTGGACATCAGAACAGATACTGAATTTAAACCAGGCCTAGACACTGGCCAATCGGGCTGATTTACCCGTCGGACATAAATTGTATAAGGTTTAAGTGCATCGGACTTGTGTTCTGATGGCCGAGTCGTCAGAATGTGGGTTCGAATCCTGGCCGCGAACGTGGTGCTTGTGTCCCCGAGCAAGACACTTAACTATAATTGCTTCTCTTCACCCAGGAGTATATAAATGGGGACCTTTTGAGGGCAGAGATGGTAATTGTGTTTTGATTAAGCTCGTTGCGCTACACATTTGGCAGCATGGGCTGCATACTCCCCAGGGAGTTGAGATGGTTCTATAGGAATGATATAACTGGCCCGATGACAGGGGTAATAATGTTCATGCGCCATGAGCGTCAAACTTGGCGGATACCGGTGCAATATAAGTGTCCATTATTATTCGGACATAAACTGTACCAGCCCAACATGTAAGCATAAGTTTGAAAGTGTAAGGGCGGGGGATGGACGGAGTTTTGTCTTAATTAGTGGCAAAAAGATATTACCATCCCATCGGTTGGGTGGACGCTTCACCCCTGATTCAAGCAAGTGTATAGTTCTACCCCTAGTTGAAACTGTCATACCAGGTGTGTTGAGTTTTTTTTTTCGCAAGGTGAATTTTAATTTGACCTTTGATTCCCTAACAATGACCCACCCAACCTCCCTGAAAAAAATAAATAAATGCAAATGAAATGCAGTAGACATCAAATATACAAGTGGTATTTTATTGTGTAGATTCGGATATTTTCATTCATCAATACATGTTCTGAATTTGTTGTGAATTAAGCTTGGACGATATCAATTTTTTTTTTCTTCATCCATGCATGATTGCAAATCTTTTATCGTTTATTTCTGGACATGAAAGTGAATTATCACAATTTCACACAAATGCCAGCCTTAAACCACCCCAAATCCATCAAAATCCTCCAAGGGGCACTTTTTTGGAAAAATTCAGCACTGTTGGAAATTGTACTTTTACATAGGGCAAAATTACTACCTGGCAAGAAGTACTGGCCATAAGTGCTAAATATGAAAGATCAACGAAAATGCATGGTGCATTTTGAAGGTAAGGGCATGTTTCCAAAAGTGCATTGATGGATTTTTGAGGATTCAGGAAGGTTCCTAGCCAGAAAACCTTGGGGGTTAGGGTTATGTTCAAGGTGCATTTCATCATGTGCACCTTGACTAAAGACTACAGAAATACTAACTTTCATTAGCACCTTATCAATGTCATTATAGATGCATAGATACTTATACAAAAAAAATCTAAACAATTTTTAAATCGAACCTCTTCAAGAAACTTGTGAAAATTAAATTCTTAATTTCTAACCAAACGACAAGAGGGCCCTACACAATGTCTGCCTCATCAACTAGATGGATTTGTTTTTGAGAAACAAATATACAACAAAGACTAACATTAACCCTCCTACTTTAGCTATAGTTGTCAAAACCAGTCAACTGACTGTTGGCCCAAATGTGCACACAGGGGCATTTTTGACTGGTTTTTACTGTCATTTTGACCTGTAAATGTACTTACTACATGTAAGGTTTGACAGTGTTCGACTTTTAAGTGCACTAGATCAGCGGCGGCGCTACAGGGGGGGGGGGGGAAAGGAAATGCCCCCCCCAATGTTAAGTCAATGCTTTTTCAGCAGTAGTACAGCAGTACAGTTTTCCCCCCCACAGTTTAACAGGTCTGGCACCGCCGCTGCACTAGATATACCTTGGCAAGTGTATCAACATTTTGACTGATTTGACCCTTGCAGTCACAGGAGAAATAATATGTTTTGGGCAACATAACCATCCACATGACTGTACACCATATAAATATGAAATTTGGGGTAAATTTAATCAACTTGAAGGGGCAGTATCGTCACGATCCGAGCAGACTTTCGACAGGGCATGGAATCGATGTCCTAGTTTAAGATTAACACAATGACTCAAAATTAATAGCTCATTTAAGCAGCAGCAACAGTATGTGGGGGATTATGGCAGTCACTGAGTTAATCTAAAACTACCATTCCTATTCAATGCCATGTTGATTGTGACGATACTGGCCCTTTAAAGTAAAACCTTGGATAAATAAAACTGGTGATGGTGTTGAGGGAAGGAGAGAGGGATAATATATGTGGGGAACATTCAGTTACAAAGATCTTGATACACAAAGATTTTATAAGTATAAATTGCATTAAAGGGACAGTATCGTCACGATCAGCAGGGCATGGAATCATGCTAGGTTTAGATCAACTCAGTGACTGAAAATAATACCCCACATGATAATGCCAGTAATTTTCAGACACTGTGTTCATCTTAAACCAGGACACCGATTCCATGCCCTGTTGAAACTCTGCTCTGATCATGACAATGGTGTCCCTTTAAGCACAAATATACCATGGCATAATTTGTCATCAGTTCCATACCAGGCCTGGTCTGGTCCTTCAGTTTTAATGACACTACACACTCCAGCAGGCTACTCTAAATATTGCCCAGTCTGATTCACCTGCTTATTTACAATGTTAACCCTAATCCCAAATCCTCCAGAATCTACCAACATGCAGTAAAAAGGTACCCCAATTGTTGGACTTTGATGGAATTGGTACAGTATCATTAAAATTCAAACATCCACGGCTTGGCTATACACAGTCCTGAATCCAACAAAAGCAGCCGGTGGAGTTTCGTGGATTTGGTACACATGGCTACATGCTCTATTCGCTGGGCTATACCGTGGAGTACTGAATCCATCAAAATCGGGCAAAACCAGGAGAAGGATTTGGGGTAATTAGGGTTAATCGCGAAATGTCACAAGTATTTTAGCAACTGTCAATGCAATAATGGTTCCCACCAGCTGGGCTGGTAGTTTTTACATCTTGACGTTGATTAACCCTAACCACCCCAAATACTCCAAAATCCTCCAAGGGGCACTTATTGGAAGCTGGTACTTTCACTTCTTCAAATGGGGCAAAGTTACTACCTGGCAAGTAGTATACAGGCCATAAGTGCTGAATATGAAAGAAAAATGCATGGTGCATTTTGAAGATAAGGGCATGTTTCCAAAAGTGCACTGATGGGATTTTGGAGGATTCAGGAAGGTTCCTAGCCAGAATACCTAGGGGGTTAGGGTTAACCTGCTACTGGATAAGTGTTTTAGATCAACCTCTGTTCCATACACAGCACAGACTGGCAATTCCAGCCACCGCACAAGTACAGCATTTCATCAATGCATACATTCATCATCTCCAATAACAACTACAAAGGAGAAATAATTTGTAAAGACATAATCTTAGTTGAAAACCATAATTAAATGTGGAATGATTCAATAGGTATCATTTCATTTTTGTTTTTATAATCTAATTTTACATACTCTCATTAATGTTACATTTCACATATATTTTGTAAAATATCTTAATTATGTACAGATAAAGTACACATGCATTCATAAATTATAACAATTTCTTATATTAATAAATCTCTTATTACACGGAATTTGGAAATTCGTAAATTTTTACTGTCTTAAAAAAAATCAATAATCTGCTAAGTTTTCAATTAACTTTTAGCACCACTGTCTTCATATCCTAAATGTGTGGCACTTCTCTCAAAACTAATTTAATGGTAGTGACATTTTCAATGTTAAGATAATATGATAATAATAGTCTATTAACATAATATTGTGCGAATAGGCTATATAAGAATGGAATATTAACAGCGATATGCAAACAAAACCAGATATTTCCATTCTGATAGCAAGAGCAAATTGATTAAAATTGGCCCAAAGAAATGTTTATAGGGAAAGCACGACACTGGTGTTCTTCCAAAACAAATGAACACCATTTTACATAAAACTTTCCTTGGTGTAAAGTTGGTATCATATCAAGCGCTTAAAGTTTTCCAAAAAATGTTTTGCCAACTTTTTGAAAACCTGTTTGCAGGCCTGTGATTTCTCTGGATTTTTCCTGATTTCAAGATTTTTTTTTTTTTACAAATCTCTTTTTTTTTCAAAAGCCACCAAGGAAAGAAAGAAGTAGCCTGCATTGTGACTAAACCTCTAGTTTCTTGTTCGTGGAGATGCCCAGGAGGTTTTGTCCTCTAGACCAAAGAGAGACCCAGGCCCGCTACCCATTTTTCAGGATTTTTTACTTTTGTCAAATCATACCCCTCATATCTTAATAAGTTTAGGAATCTCTGTTAGAATGAATACGATGTTCTATCTTGCCAATCAAACAATTTCATGACACAAGATTATACGCTGTTAATTGCATGGATTAGTTGAATATCTTAATTCGCAGAAAGTAAGCATACTCGTAGAAGCTGTTTTGTCAACATAACCAATGTTGTACCTTCCCCATAAAGACTTACACATAATTTGTTCATATTAATGAGATAGTAATTTTGAAACAGGAATATCCAAAAAGACAGATTTGTAATTCCTTCCACAGGCTGTCCAAGAAATAGAATGGACAAACACCGTTGGCCTTATTTATTACCAAGATATGGTATCCAAAAAACCTGTCACTGCAGCTGCTTATAGGTAGGTGATCTGACGGCAAAGGTTTGAAAATGATTACTCTGAATAGCAAATTCTGAGCTGAATATTTTGGTCATTTTGTAAATGAATATGCAAGGCTTTAAATGTACACAGAAAGACTTAACTCTTACCACCCCATATCCTCCAAGGGGCACTTTTTTGGGAAAAATTCAGCACTGTTGGAAACTGGTATTTTCACCTCTTCAAATGGGACAAAATTACTACCTGGCAAGAAGTACAGGCAATAAGTGCTGAATATGAAAGATCAATGAAAATGTACGGTGCATTTTGGAGGATTCAGGAAGGTTCCTAGCCAGAATACATAGGGGGTTAAGGTTAATATAAAAAAAAATTAATCAAAATCTTAACCCTAACTCCCTAGACAACAAAGCCAGTTGGAGGATTTTGAAGGATTTTTATTGTTTTAATACAATGCCTAGGGAGTTAGGGTTAATAAAGAAAGTAATATTTAAATCAACAAAACTAATTTATTATACATTTTTGTATCGTTTTTGGTTATTTTATTGCCTGGAGGCAGAGGCAAAAGCACAGCATTTTATATAAATATATAAAAAATTTAATGATGAATGTCACTGTTTCTTTACAACATCTCTCATTCTTACAAAGTGTGGATGTATTTACAGGCAATTTACCAATGGTGTACAATTCCTATTTGTAAATGGAGTGTGGAGTGTCGTGGCCGAGCGATCAAGCTTACCGGACTCAGGTTCTGGTGTTAGCAGCAGAATGTGGGTTCGAATACTGGCCGTGACACTTGTGTCCTTGAGCAAGACACTTAATTGCTTATAGGGGCAGAGGCAGGTTAACAACTGCCTTGTTCTCGACTAGTTACCCCCTCCCAGTCCTATTTGCACCGTGAAGATGCTGGTTATTAACTTGTCTTGTTTCGGTGCGAGGGGGCTGGTTTCTTCAGTGTGGAGTCGTTGTAACAACTCAATGACTTTGTAGCTCCCACCTTGGATTGGCCATTGGCCTTGTGTGGGGCGGATTTGCAAAAACCCTTTATGTAGAGTTCTATTGGCAGTGAATTACCATACATAAATCTACATGCATACATGGAAGATTCTGAAACAATTCTGACGTTAATTTAAAAAAAGATATTTTTAATTTATTAACCTGCACGCCATTTTTTTCCCTGCAGTACACTTCATCAATGGCTTAGAAATTGGCATAGAAATCTGACTAAAGAAAGGTTCTTCAATAATTAATTCACCAACAAATTTGACTGGCGTGATAGTCTAGTGGTTAGAACGCTCGCTCTGCAAGTAGGAGGTACCGGGAGCATAATTTTGTTTTTATAAATTTTAAATTTAACTTCAAAATTAATTCAGAAGCAAAGCCTTTCTATATAATAGTAACTCATGGTTGTGGAGGATTTTTTTAAGGAAAATAAAGTCAAAAATTCATTTTTAGTATACAAATGCATATAGTGGATAAAGTGGACTGCAGAAAAAAAACCGCGAACCTGCACACATGAAGCAATAAATACAATTAAGTAGGTATCATAACAATTCAGAAATCGAACAAGAATTCAGTGATACCGTCCACCCAAATAATCATGACTTCAAAACATGCAAAATTTATATACCGTGAACAAAATCAATAAAACTTTCATTCAATTCAAAAAATATACCTGTATAAACAAACGACTGTCCAATAATGACAACAATTCACAGTTAGGAAGAAAGAGATTTGGTCTAATTGCATAATTTTGAATCACCTGAAGATATATTGTGGTTTACAAGCAGTCTAAACCATAAGTACAAATGTTGTATTCACGCTTACTATATCGCGTGAACGAGCACCGTTCTCCAATTGTCGCGCTAGGCCTTTAATTGACTAACTTACGCTCAAACTATACATGCACAGGAAAAATATACTATCCCATGGTACTATCCCAAGGTACTATCCTACGGTACTATCCCATGATTTGTCGCGCGCAAACAGACGGGGGGTGGGTTTAATAGTGTTGATGTGTAAACAATATGGGGTGGCCATGGCCGAGCGGTTTAGTGCATCGGATTTGTGTTCTGATGGCTGAGTCGCCAGAATGTGGGGTTCGAATCCTGACCGTGACCATAGTACCATTGTGTCCTTGAGCAAGAGACACTTTACTGTACTTTGCTTCTCTTTACCCAGGTGTGTATAAATGGGTAACCTGTGAGGGTAGAGGTTGATATTGTGGTTGAAAAAGCCTCTGAAGCACTACGGTAGCTCAGGGCTGTATACTCCCCAGGGAGCTGAGAAAGATTACAGGAATGATATTGGCCCAATTACGAGGGGTCATGTGTAAAGTGCATTGAGACAGTATGTGAAATGCGCTATATAAGAATAAATATTATTAATTATTATTAATATGCCAGGCAGTGTCTGCTGAATTAATTCGGGAGCAAAATGTAAGATAAATTGAAATATGTATGAGATATGACATGTACAAATATACCAGTCATGAAGAGCAAAAAAAGATCACTTGCTCAAATTCGGGCATGAAACCCATAGAACAAACTGCCTAAAAACCAAATAGATTACCACTATCATATAAGAATAATTATCAAAATGTAAATCTCAAAGAACTCCCTTCTTGTCTGAAGAATAGTTACCAGTGAGTGGGGAGAAAAACACCAAGGGTAGATACACAGTCAAGGAGACAGACGACGACGACGATTATTAAGGAGGAACAGTGCTAGATGCAGCAGCTCTTCTTGCTCGTGCGTGACCTTTGCCTCCTGAGGTTGACGGTGTCTGTAGAGTTGTACGGCATCAATGTCTCTGGAGGTAACCGCTCACCTAAAAGTAGAGATTCAAGCCGAGGTGAAATCCCGGCGAGAGACCAAATAAAAGCACACACAAGATACACACACATCTGTCCACACCTTTGTTTATGGTGTAAACCAAGGACTTCCTATTGTTCTCTTCTTTTGTTCTCTTTGCTGTTGGACTTTTTTAGCCATCTCCCATTTGATTTGTACACATTTTTTAACCGAGGAAATTTGCAAACAATAACCACCAACTGAGGACCCATTGTTTCCTTTTTGTTATAAGTCCTCAGTTTACACCATAAACATGTACCCACATTGTTCCCTTTGTTGTTAGACATCTCCCATTTGATTTGTACACGTTTTACAACCGAGGACATTTGCAACAATAACCGCCAACCGGTGACCCATTGTTTCCCATTTATAATAAGTTTATTAGCCCTCCTACTTCTGGTACCTTTTTCATACAAGTTGATGCACCATTTGAAACCACTTTGCTTTTGTGGTTTTGAATGGTGAAATAAAACTGTGTACAGTATTGATTTCCCCCAAATGGTTTTGAACGGTAGGTCAGCTAATACAAAACTTTGTTTGGATCTTTCCAAATGGTGGTACAGCTAATACAAAACCTTGTGGTGAATCAATGGACCCTCTATGCATTTGAATGGATTTAAATGGATTTGAATGGTAGTAAAGCTTGCTACCAACACTGTTCAAATGGTATCACCATGTATGTACAAAACCAATGGGCATTTTTGAAAGTGGAAATTTTGAATGGTTTCAAATGGTCTATCAGTAGGAGGGTTAAGAAGCCATTAAATGTTGTGTGGCCACAGATCACACCCCAAGTTCACTCGGAGAGTATATCGACTTGTTTCGTATCACCCACTGGCGTAAATCCGTGATGAAAAGTGGGGGGAGGGGGGGGATGATTTTGAATTTGGGTGCACATTATAGCTTGAAGTTCTGCATGTGTATTTTTTATTATATATATTTTTTTTCAACGCATGGAAAATTCTGGGTGAGATGATCCTATGGACCATAAATGACACTGGGCTAAGGATTGATTGGTTACATTAACACCGATGAGAAGGGTCATTCCACCAGGTTGGGGCAAGCTTTGTGACAGGTTGTCCCTGGTTACGTAGGTAAATGTATCATTTATTATGATTCCTAATTAACATTATTGTAACTTCCTATTCAAGGCACAGAGATTGATTTCATTCTAATTTGAAGAACCACTCATAATAAGGATAATGAATGGTACATGTACATCTACCTACGTAACAAGGACACCGTGTCACAAAGCTTGCCCCAACCTGGTGGAATGACCCAAGAATGTGCACTCATAATAAGGATAATGAATGGTACATCTACCTACGTAACAAGGACACCGTGTCACAAAGCTTGTCCCAACCTGGTGGAATGACCCAAGAATGTGCACTCATAATAAGGATAATGAATGGTACATCTACCTACGTAACAAGGACACCATGTCACAAAGCTTTGCCCCAACCTGGTGGAATGACCCAAGAATGTGCACTCATACTAAGGATAATGAATGGTACATCTACCTACATTTGTACGTAACAAGGACACCATGTTACAAATCTTGCCCCAACCTGGTGGAATGACCCAAGAATGTTAACTCATAATAAGAATAATGAATGGTACATCTACCTACGTAACAAGGACACCGTGTCACAAACCTTGCCCCAACCTGGTGGAATGACCCGGAAGACATTTTTTAGTTTGGCCATACCAATCCAACAACCCAAAACCGGAGGAACTTACTGATATCAACAAACAATTCTTTAACATTGGCAGCTGTTTTAGCACTCGTCTCCGTGAAGACGGCTCCTATGTCCTGTGCATAGTCCATGGCAGTTCTCGTTTCAACTTCCCTCAGATCCGACATGTCAAACTTGTTCCCTGCGATGGCTATGACAATGTTGTCCGGACCGTGTTGCTGTAGTTCTCGTATCCAGTCCCTGACCTTCATGAAGGTCATCTGAGGAAGAGCAGTGCCATGAGAATGAGGAGATATTAAATTCAGGGAACGATTTTGTTCAAACATTTTGCGTTTTTTTAGGCAGGAATATTTTTGTGTACAAGTAATGCTTTACATTGAATAGCAAATTTGATTAGCAAATCGTTAATTTTGTGTAGCATTATGCAATAATAATAATAATAATAATAATAATAATGTGTGGACTTATATAGCGCACGTATCCACCAACTAAGTGGTGCTCAAGGCGCATTATATTATTACCCCTGCTCATAAGGCTCATAAATCATTCCTGAAACCATCTCAGCTCCCTGGGGAGTATACAGCTCAATTGCTGCCATTACAGCGCATATAGGGCTAATCAACCAACTCTGCCCTCACAGGTACCCATTTAACCCCTGGGTGGAGAGAAGCAATTTTGGTTAAGTGTCTTGCTCAAGGACACAAGTGTCACGGCCAGGTTTCGAACCCACATTCTGCTGCTAACACCAGAACTTGAGTCCGGTAAGCTAGACCGCTTGGCCACGACACTCCAATGCAATACAAGCGAAAATACTTTACTGACAATGAACTGCAATGTAAGCTTGGGCGATAACACGATGACATCGAATATCGCGATACCTTTTTTTATTCGATTGCGATATCGAGAACCTTTTTAAGTTATCGAGATATCGGAAAATATATCACGATTAAAACAAAATCGCCATTGTGAGTCAAGTCAGAAATTCCATGGAAACAAAATTAGAACAGTCTTTTTCAGCTTTTGGACGTGAGAAACAAAAGCAAACTACTTCAGAAGTACATACACGCTCAGCAAATGAATTTGGGATTTATTGTGACGCTTGTAGAGGTATGTACATACCTGTGGTTATTGGCTATAAAGCAATGGATAGGTGGCCACAGTAAACAGGTGGCCACAATGGACAGGTGGCCACAATGGACAGGTGGCCACAGTAAACAGGTGGCCACAATGGACAGGTGGCCACCTTGGACTGGTGGCCACAATGGACAGGTGGCCACAGTAAACAGGTGGCCACAATGGACAGATGGCCACAATGGACAGATGGCCACAATGGACAGGTGGCCACAATGGACAGGCAGCCACAGTAGACAGGTGGCCACAATGGACATGTGGCTATGGTGAACAGGTGGCCACAATGGAAAAGGGACTGCAATGTACAGGAGCGGGTTTGACCGGAGCCGTCCGTTATGTGAACTCACCTGACTGGTGATGTCATACACAACAACAGCTGCTGCAGCTCCTCTGTAATACATGGGTGCCAAGCCACGGTACTAAAACAAAGCAATGTAAATATAACCAAGTTTTAAAAATGGCTTATCAGAACATGATTAGTCCTAACTCCCTAGGCCCATTTGCTTAGACATAACCTGAATCCTCCAAAATCCTTCAGTAGTAAAGCAAGCACATGCCATGTATGCACACATGTGTTTCTAATCTGTGATACATGTACATGGCCAGGGATCCTCCCTGCATGCATGGAGTAATAAACAGTGTTCACTGACCCAAGCACTGACCTTGCAATCACTACAACAAACATGGATGTACATGTACCATGGAAAGGCAAGTGTGCCTAATAACCTCAATCCTCCAAAATCCTTCACTTTAGCAAAGAGCATGTAGCATGTAACCTCAATCCTTCAAAATCCTTCACTTTAGCAAAGAGGATTTGGGAGGATTTGGGAGGGTTAGGGTTAAACCATTTCTGTTCAGGCTACAGATTTTCTTCTTTTTATTTTTTACAGAAGACTTTATGATTTTTTTTTTAAACTGAACTATGATGTGTCATTGCCATTTTCAGGGATGATATTGTGAGAAAATGAAAAGGTAGGAAAAATGTTTGCCATTATCATTAGGCATATACTAGCCTATAGTGGTTTAGCTCTATAGCCATGTATAGCAAGGAAACTGTTTTTTGTACAGAAGGAAAGTTTCCATGGTCTGAAGTTAGTCGGAACCCGGTTTCATGGTAGGATTGTCAAAATCAAAAGGTAGGATTTCCTACAAAAGTAGGAAGAATATCATGCCTGCATTTTACACCTGAAAAAGGTTAAAGATAGTATTACACAGACTGCCAGGATTCTTTTAAATTTAATTTGATTTCATATGTTTCAAACATTTTTTAAATTTCAGGACAATTTATTTTTTGATAAGTTTATCTAAGATGTTGTGGCTTCAATTACATACCTTCTCCTGGCCTGCAGTGTCCCAGATCTGAAACTTGAATGATTTCTCTCCAACCGTTATTGTTTTAGACATAAATGAAGCACTGCAAAAAACAATAAAAATAATAAAAACATGTAATGGATATTTTTTATTGAAAAGTAATCAATCAAATATAAAACAAGTTTTGTTCATGTTCAAAATTCTACATGAACTTCTGGTATGAAGGAAGGTGTATTGAATTGAATCAGTGTTGTTAATAATAATAATAATGTGTGGACTTATATAGCGCACGTATCCACCAACTGAGTGGTGCTCAAGGCGCATTATATTATTACCCCTGCTCATAAGGCTCATAAATCATTCCTGAAACCATCTCAGCTCCCTGGGGAGTATACAGCTCAATTGCTGCCATTATAGCGCATATAGGGCTAATCAACCAACTCTGCCCTCACAGGTACCCATTTAACCCCTGGGTGGAGAGAAGCAATTATGGTTAAGTGTCTTGCTCAAGGACACAAGTGTCACGGCCGGGATTCGAACCCACATTCTGCTGCTAACACCAGAACTTGAGTCCGGTAAGCTAGACCGCTCGGCCACGACACTCTTGAATTGAATCGGTGACTTGACTTTCAATCACATTTTTTGTCGTCTTGTGACTTGACTGGAAAAAATCCCTGTGACTTGAACTGACTTAGACGAAAATAACTTGACATTCTTTCGTTTAAAAAAAAATTGTGAATGAAAATGTTGTCACCAATATGTATCTAATTTTTACTTTTTTTCATTACCATGATTATAAAGAGAGGTTGGGATACACTTTTGATAAAATTTGTACTTTCAGCAATATGTCAGTGAAGAATGGGCAACATTTAAACAGCTAGGCGACAGACTTTACTTGCTTTCTAAGAGTAATATGACTTGTAACTAAACAAAACTTGCTAAACTTGCGACTTGATTTCACTTTAAAAAAATGACTTTTGACTTGACTTGACTTGAGTTGGTTATAACTCTGGCTGGGAGGAACCACAGCTCTAAAACTGCCCACACTATCAAAGTTAAGCAATGGTTATAGCAAGCTATCTATGATTACCACATGAGTGTACCTACCCTATCGTTGGAGGAATAGATTCTTGATATGAATCACATACAAAGCGCTGTACAATACTTGACTTCCCAACACCGGAATCCTGATTTAAAACCAATATTAACATTTTAAAAAGGAGAAAATTAGTGATGAATCAATTGTACTTTTATAAGTTCATTCAAGACACAAATAGGCCATAACACATTAAGCTTGAGCGATATCGATTGTTGTCATCCACGATATATCGGCAAACATATATCGCGATTTTCGATATCGCGATTCTTTTTTCATTCATGCATGATTGCTTTAGAGCCGATAACCACAGGTATGTACCCCTGTACAAGCGTCACAATAAATCCCAAATTCATTTGCAGAGCGTGTATGTACTTCTGAAGTAGTTCGCTTTTGTTTCGCACTTCCAAAAGCTGAAAAGACTGTTCTAATTTTTTTCCATGGAATTTCTGACTTGACTCACAATGTCGATTTATTTTTTAATCGCGATACATTTTTTAATCGCAATTTGCCGATATGCCGATAACTTAAAAAGGTTCTCAATATCGTAATCGAATAAAAAAAGGTATCGCGATATTCAATATTATCATGTTATCGCCCAAGTTTATAACACATACAAAGGGATTGAATATGGACACATAGGGCCTAACACAGTTAGACCTACTTTTTTTTAACCAAATAAGCCTGATGCTTGTGTGACTACCCTTCCTCCATGGATTATCTCACAGTTTGGATATACATGTAATGAGTACCCTTATGTACAAGTCAATAGGTGGCGAGGGCAAGTTTTTGTGGTGATAAATTGTAAATTTGTATGTATTATGACAACATTATGGAGAATGTTTCTTTTAAAGATCTAATCAACTTCCAAAAGAGAAATTTCCATAATTTTGTCATAATACATAAAAACCTACAAATTATCACCAAAAAAAGGGCCAATGCACTGGACTCCCTCCGTATCCTTGGCCCTAGCGCCACATGTACAAAAATGGAATGATTTTTTTACTTTTGATCTAAAACTTTGTGATTAGGTAAGCTTGCCCAAGCAGACACTTTTGTGAAATCGGTAATTTTGGTGAAATTTCAATTTTATTATTTTATTTATTTATTTTTTCAAAAATGTTTCAAAAATTTCATGAAATTTCATGCTTGGGCAAGGTTACCTACTCACTAAGTTTTAGGTTGTAATAATTAGCTGATCAAAAGTTGAAAAAAAAGAAAAATCGCTCCATTTATGTACATGTGGGGGTTTAGGGCCAAGGATACAGAGGGAGTCCAGTGTATTGGCCCTAGAATGGGGCTACCCCCCCTCCCCCTCCCCCAATTGACTTTACACACATCCTTGTACGTGAGGTAGTCAAACAAGTTAATGTGCATGTGAGTGGCAATTCCGATAAGGCTTCTAAGTTATAAAGGGAAACATGAAACAATAACATTAGGCATAGGGGCCTATAAAATATACCATTTGTCAAGTTTATCTCTGTCGTCGTTTAACATAAATCAATTACACATTTTGTTTACATTAAACATTAGGTGGGCTAGTAAATGTTTCGGGTAGAATGTCGTATCTGACCACCACTTTTTCTCATTCAGTATAACCAATAATGTAATCTTATCTACCCAGTAAGGTGGAGAACATATGGATGATGATGGACATATACATGTACTTCAAGTTCAAATTATTCCAGGATATTTATTTCATAAAAAATCAGGCATTTTTGGTATACGATGACTTCCTCAGTCATGTCAGTCTGATCATGGAGGTAAAAATACCTCCATGGTTTGCCCCATAAATGTGGCACGGACACGCCCCCCCCCCCCGCGTATCCTTAGCCACAGGTTGGTCTTATTCCGCTAACGGTAGTAACTAGTATTAATTCGAAATTCCAGGCGCTGAAATTGACGATATTTGCGACTATTTTGACAGTCTAGATACGTTCCTTACATGTTTAACTATCTAGGCGCCCAAAAAAATGGTGATTTTACTTACATTTTATATTTCCTGACATATAGGCCCGAAAAATTACAAGACGATCGTCATTGTGCAAGTTTCAACGAGGACGGCCATATAATAGTGTTGAACGGGAAAACAACTTGTGCGCGCAACAATTTTACAACGGCTGTTTTATGTGTGCACATACTTGCTGTATTTTAGCGCGCAGAGATATGACCACGTGATGTCGCAGATATAAACTTTCAAAACTAACATTGAGCAGTTTCATCAAATTAACCGTACTGCATGGTAAGTTCATCCCCTTTTAACTATCATATACATGTACCACGTTATTTAACTGTACTTACATTGTACATAAAACAAGAGAGAATGTTCATTAAAATAAAATGATAATGTAATAAATAGTCTATTATTAATTACAATAGTTTAATACTAATTTTAAATAGTAATTTTAAACAACATACAAATTTCACTAATAATTTTAATATATGAAATATTATAGTGTTACGTTACTATTACTATTAATAATAACAATATTAATGGTTCCACCATTTTGTAAATCTATAAAAAAAATTAAAAAAAAAAAAAAAAACAGAATGATTGTTTTATCTGACAAAATATCTGTGAATATAGTCTATGTAATATCTATGTAATATAGTACAGGTAATATTTTACAATTTTTTCATGTTTATCTGTTTTGTGAGAATATAAAAGCGGTAACTTCCAGTACAAAAGGTGGTTTATTTTTCTAATAAGAGTCTTCCTAGTTATTTCACTGTCTTAAATTAAGATGTGTAGACCCCTGTTTGTTTATTTAAGCCAAAGCTAGCATGTGTACTTAAAGGTGCACTCATGAGCACTCGGACCAGACAAATTGCAAAGATGGTTCAAGCATGGTTTGGGTCTATGCTATTTGGGAGTCGTGAATTTCTCAATAAAACCCATGGGTACGAGGCAGTCCCAATTAATTAACATTTGGCCATCCATCATTATCAATAATACTGATAATATTATTACTATTACTATTATCATTTGTTAAACAACAATATGCAATCTAGTACCGGTATCAGCGATATCCTCAAACATGAAACACTTCATTTGATTCGATCGGTCCATTACTGCCTGTCACTGAACGGTATTTTTAACATTTTTTTCGTGTGCTGAATTATATTGTGGATTTTGTTACTTTGTTTCTTTTTCACCATTAACAAAGAACCCCCACACACACACACAAACAAAATAAAATTAAATTAATAAGGTGTGTATATATATATATATATATATAATATATATTATATTATATATAAATTAAATCAGGAGGAGTGGCCTTAGCTTTGATCCAATCATTTATGCTTACTTATTATAGGAAAAGTAAATAATTGAATGCAGGAACTGGACATGTTTTATTTATTTATTTTTATTATATATATTTGATTTTTAAAGTAGTTATATCACATGTTTAGCTTTAAAATGCTCTGACTACCGACAACACGTGCAACCCTGAAACGGAATACTTCGCGCGCTAAAATACAGCAAGTATGTGCACACATAAAACAGCCGTCGTAAAATTGTTGCGCGCGCAAGTTGTTTTCCCGTTCACACTCTTCATACATTCAAGATGGCCGTCCTCGTTGAAACCTGCACAATGACGATCGTCTTGTAATTTTTCAGACTATGTCAGGAAATATAAAATGTAAGTAAAATCACCATTTTTTTGGGCGCCTAGATAGTTAAACATGTAAGGAACGTATCTAGACTGTCAAAATAGTCGCAAATATCGTCAATTTCAGCGCCTGGAATTTCGAATTACTACCGTTAGCGGAATGAGACCAACCTGTGGCTAAGGATACGCGGGGGGGGGGCGTGTCCGTGCCACATTTATGGGGCTACTCCATGGTCTGATCTTGTCAACTCCTGCTATTTTCTGAAGGGGAGGATTTTTTTAGAATGAAAATAAAGTCCGAAAACCATCATAAATAAAGTGGATTTTAAAGATAGTTTTCACTCTCTGTACTCCCAAAAATCAATAGAATCATTTTTTAACTGGTTAGCGGTTGCAAAACAATTTTAAAAAAAACCTTAAAAAGTGGCAGTCGGATACGACATTCTGTCCAAGTGGCGGTCGGATACGACATTCTACCCCCTGATTTTTCATGAAATAAATACCCTGGAATGATTTGTATCCATCATCATCCATATATTCTCCAACTTATTGGGTAGGTAAGATTACATTATTGGTTATATTGAATGAGAATAAGGGGCCGGGGACGGGGGCCTGCGACGCGTTAACTTACCCCAAGCAAACAGAGTTTGACTTCTCGCATAGCCATTGTGGTTTATTTGTATTGTATAGTTACCCTATACCCATCATAAAATCAATTCATTACCGATTAGACAATAAATGTAAAGTCACAGCACACAATCACGACAAAATCAACATTTTCTTAATTTAACTGACAGTCAGACAGATAGTAATTTTAACAGTTTCTGCAGACCGTCCTTAGTGGTGTGAATCGATCATCGGGGGTTTCCGTTCTGTACGTGCAAATGTACACAACGAAATAGAAAGTCTGGTCTCCCTGTACAGTATGCAAAAATATATGATGATTAAAGCTTGATGATATTGGTATCAGACTATTCTCAATTTTGATCTTTGCGCTTACTTTATGAAATATGCAACTTGCAGTTCATATCAAATATTATTTGGGTTTGTAGCTCATTTATTTTATAATTTAAATAATTTCTTGTATATCTTATATTAATTATAGATTCAAAAACCTAAATACTGTTTATAATCATTCAAGTTTGGAAGGATGAATAACTTTGGTATTGACACCATCTACACTACTATTTCTAAATGTGTAGACAAATTGTGAAACCTCTACAGTGATTCATTGATACACGCCCCCACAGGATATAACTTTCTTCCACGACAAATATAATGAGCTTAATTATTGATAAGATGATACAACAAATGGAAGTTAATGAAAAATACAAAGATTGTTCAAAAATGTTACTTGTTCATTGCTGGATAAAAAAAACAGTTCAGCCCGGGTGGCAGAAATGGGCAAAATAGGGGTTCGTATAATTAACAATTAATAGAGGGACCTCCTGTCCTGAAACTCCCGAGTCTACGAAATCTCATAAAATCTCATAAAAGCAGGTGCTCAAATCTCAAGGGGATATACCCCAACAATTTGAGAGCGGGGTGTAACAATACAATCATCCCCAATTGTTTTCTTCCATAATTTCATATCAATTCTCTGTCCCTCTTAAAATAGACAACTCCACCCCCATCCCCACCCCCCCCCCCCCGCCCCACCCAAATGCTTACAGTGGATTTGAGTTCCTTGCATAAAAGACACCAGGACCAGAGGATGTTTTTAAAATATGAGTGTAAAAACATAATGACACGGAACTAAGCATCAAATATCTGAGCCGAGTCCAAATTTCATTTCTAAGCACACAACAGAAAGGTTATGCTTAGCAAAACTGGGTTATCGGCTAGAATTGTCACCTAATGAGTATTGCTTCATGCGGGTTAGATAAATTTGCTATTAAGCGATATATTTTCTGCTTAGAAGCTCTATGAACAAAATGGGCCCAGTTACAATGTCTTACTGTTGCATCATTCGCTTCCTGACTCTGAGACCCCTCCCAAAAGTATTTGGATAATTCAAGAATATCCCTTAACCAACAGGATATCCCTCTCGACTGTGGTTGAATATTGTGTCTATTTTAATGGCAATGTTTTTTCTCTGAATGGCTGTACACTTCTATTTCCCTTCTAAAGGGGAGGGAAATGACTTTCAAATGAGAAATTTCACCAATTTTTTTTAAATCTATTTATTTATTTTTTAAATTTAAACACTGCCCAAATGAACAAGAAGCATGGGGGACGCCCAAGCTAAAGTTCATATATTCTGAACAGGTGGCAGATTAATCAGATGACGAGGGGGGGGGGGGGCTAAGGGGGCTGTAGCCCCCCCTACAATTGTAAAAAAAAAAAAAAAATTAAAAAGAGAGGGGGAGGGGAGAACGCACTCCCATTCCCACAGTGTGCAGGATAAACATAAGGAGGTGACCTACTTAGTACTGTACTAACCGTTGAGCATAGGAAATGGCGGCACCCTTTGTAGTACTGAAAAATAATTGTTTTTGATTCTCAGCCCCCCCCCCTAAAAAATGTTCTGGATCCGCCCATGGTGACTGACCAGATGGGACTGACCAGATGGAACTGATCAGATGAAATTATAGACTGAAGCATTGTTAAACATTTAATTATTGCCATTATTTGACCTGAAACATATTTTAAAATAGAATATTGCTGCCTCTCGTTTCAAACTTAGCAGAAACTGTCACAGGAAGACAGCAATCAATTTTTTCCGCTATCATAAAATTATTGTTTTACTTACTCTTTTTTTGTTCAATCATTTTGTGAAATTGTGTATTTCTACTCAAGAAAGAGCAATGTACAGTCGGATATAAATCAAAACAGTGACGGAAAAATAAGGATTCCAATGGAAAATTGTCTTTCTACGTTCACTGTTCGAAATCCTTGACATGTCTCTGTCAATCAAACAATTACTGTTAATTGATTTGTTTAATCAGTCTTAAGATCTTGATGACTTTTTATTGGAAATGTTACATGAACAATGGAGTATAGTCTGGCATGAATTTCTATGTTCAATTTTTCAAAAATGTTTTAAAACAAATTCTAATTCCATATCACACCAACTTTAACTTCAAGTAAATAATAGACAGAAATCTAAACAATGTTAAAACAAACAACAAAACAGAAATTCAGGAAAGGTTTTCATTATTCATTATAACATTTTATTTTCAAATTTTCACATATTCCCTTCTTTTTCTTCTTTTTTTTTGAAGCATTAAAATTTATTGTAACTTTTTGTCTAAATAAGAGTAATATTATAT
Organism: Zoroaster sp. YZ-2022; assembly: GCA_029582265.1. Taxonomy (NCBI): domain Eukaryota; kingdom Metazoa; phylum Echinodermata; class Asteroidea; order Forcipulatida; family Zoroasteridae; genus Zoroaster; species Zoroaster sp. YZ-2022. The sequence continues at coordinate 19,839,983 of CM055822.1, read as the reverse complement.
TGTGACTTTGATAGACATTAATTCTGAAGTCTCCATTCAATATGATGTCTTAATGAAACAAAATCATGTATCTAATTTAAAGATATCACACAGCATTCTGAAATCTAAATATATAATATTGTCATTCTTCTCACACCGGCCTGTTTTGTTTTCATTGTTAGTTACACAACCCACCAGAACTAGGGCAGAGAGGGTGTTTACAATCTTTCCAGGACTGCACTGAGTTTAAGTTGGCTGTTAAATATATATATATATACAGGGTGTCCCCATAAAAAGTATACCGAGATAAAAATTACTGTAATGGCAAAACTACTTTATATATGGGAAAGAGAAATATATCTCTAGAAAGGGCAGAATGTCCTCTTTGCAATGGTATACAGCTTGTGATGTTATTGACACAGATGAGTGAACAAACTAGACAGATGTTAAGGGTACTGAAAGCAGGACTGTGACAAGTTTGCATATTTGAATAACAAATCTCAACCATGCAAGTGTGCAGAATACCAAATGCCTTTGTTTTTTCAACACATTCTTGAAAACAAGGATTGTACCTAAAACAATGTAATCTGCTTTGTTTTCGCTACTTACCTCAAAAGTTTAATGTGCAGGTTTTTTAAAATGTTTTTTGGACCTTTGTTATTCAAATATGCAAACTTGTCACAGTCCTGCTTTCAGTACCCTTAACATCTGTCTAATTTGTTCACTCATCTGTGTCAATAACATCACAAGCTGTATACCATTGCAAAGAGGACATTCTGCCCTTTCTAGAGATATATTTCTCTTTCCCATATATAAAGTAGTTTTGCCATTACAGTAATTTTTATCTCGGTATACTTTTTATGGGGACACCCTGTATATATATATATATATATATATATATCTCTCTCTCTCTCTCTCTCTCTAAATTCAAAGAAAGTAAACATACTCATAGAAGCAGTTTCGTCAATATTAAAAGTGCTGTACATTCCCTTTAACTCTCCTACAATCAGTGAAATTTTTGAAACAACCCATTCAGGTCACTCCAAGCCATTGCTATGATAGGCACTGGCTCCTGTCTGTTGGTTTTAGTGGTTTGTGATTAACATATTGCAGGGCATATTACTTTGTTCCAGACTCAGTGGCTGGTGGTAGGTTACTATGGAGAGTCTGTGTTTACAAAATAACTGCTGAAAATCCCAATGGATGATGGAGGCTTGGTATGGTTTATTGGTCTCAGTGGCTGATGGTGATTTATTATTGGGAGTTTGTTTACAGTATAATCTGCTGAAAATAAGGTCAACTGTGGTATACATGTGTCTTTATATGCATGTATGTACATTGGAGATTACTTCAAAGGGTCAGTGTGGCTTATATGCACAAACAATGTGTGTACAACACATTGGACATTTAGTGGTTTACAGTGGCCTCTATGTGTAGGAGGGTTAAGGATGTGTACAACACATTGGACATTTAGTGGTTTACAGTGGCCTCTATGTGTAGGAGGGTTAAGGATGTGTACAACACATTGGACATTTAGTGGTTTACAGTGGCCTCTATGTGTAGGAGGGTTAAGGATGTGTACAACACATTGGACATTTAGTGGTTTACAGTGGCCTCTATGTGTAGGAGGGTTAAGGATGTGTACAACACATTGGACATTTAGTGGTTTACAGTGGCCTCTATGTGTAGGAGGGTTAAAAAGAACCGGTTTTAGCAGAGAACTTAATAAATTATACTAGAACGTCACAAAATCCACCTTTTCATTTCAAGTTACCAGCCTTTGTGTGCTCAAATAAAATTGTGTCTTGTTTAATACCATTTGCAGATTAAGTCAACCAAAATTTGTAGGCATGCATTCAAAAGCAGATCAGAGAGGGAATGAGGGACATATTCAAAGTTGTGGAAACAGTACTGAATCTTTATACTGAAGACCACATTACCATACAAATTTGTGGTTATAACGTGACTTCGTGAGCACAAATGGACATTGTACCCATGTGATCACTTTGGTGAACATTATGTGTTAAACCGCTGGATTGGATGTTCTTTAGGGAAGTGTTACTGTAGATTTTAACCAAGGAAACGTATTGTTTTTTCACAAAAAATGAGCTAAACTAATAACACCCCTTCCCTTTGTCTGAGGTTCCAAAATCCACTTTGTATTTCTTAATTCCAACAGTGCCTGGATATCAAAGAACATGAAACAAAATCGGTCTAATTACTCAAAGGTAAAATGACTTAATCGGTGCTATTTACAGGAGGGTGACGTTTTATCTTCTAATAGTGCATGACTGTTGAGGTCAGAGGGCAGAGGTCAAAGGTCATGTTGATTGGGGTTTTCCCTGGTTTGCTCCCTGCTCGAGAAGGTGCCTCTCCTCTTCGACCAGTTGTTCCCATCTGGCTTGCTCTGCGGTGACCCGCTTCTCTCGACGGGCAAAGTAGGCCGGGTAGCGAGCTTTTTCACTTGGGTGCCAGTAATTCAATACCTAGGAAGGCATTCCAAAAGAGAGGTAAATGAAAAAATATAACCCATAAAATCAACAAGACACAATCAACCTATAGGTATTGTGGAACCTGCTGCGATATAGGATTCCAGCCGGCCAATCGTCATCGGGCAAGCTCGGTGGTCGAGAGGTTAAGACGTTTGCACTAGTAAGCAGGAGGTCATGGATTCAAATCCCACCCGAGTCACCTGTGAAGTTTTCCATAGACACTCGGAAAGCACTGAGTATGCAGTGCTATACACACGTCGGTGTAGGGCAAAATTAAATCAAGACACATAAAAAAAGAGAGATTTCTCAATGAAAAATGCTTCTCCATTGCAACCATAGTTTTGGATGGCCCTTATAGGATTCAAACTTACCCATTCTGGGGACGGGATGTCGCGTTCGTAACGGGTGCCACCAGGAGAGTCAATGACTGAAATGAATAAAAATCATTACTTCAACTGTTTCAGTGAAAGAACCAGATTATCAAATTGATTATTATATAAAAAGCAATACATTATCATGAGAAATAATTTCTTCTGAAATTTAGAGAGAAAAAAAACTTATTTATTCAATTTACAAAAAAGTATAAACACATAAAAAACATGCAATAATTTTGGGTGGTTTTCTCAAGAACATTTGCAAAATAGGTATTGTGATTAAAATTTCACAGGTTAGTTTTGATATATTTATTGAAAACTGGTTGTAATTTAAATACCAATGTTGTATCTTCCCTTCACATACCTTTTTTTTTAAATCCCAAATAATTCATTACATTTATTATACTCATTGGTGTACAAGTTTAAGATTATTGAGAGCTTTTTAAGAAAGTAGTTAAACCATTACAAGGAAGCAAGTTGGCAAAACTGCTTCTATGAGTATGCTTACACTCTTTGAATCAAGATATACATTGAAGGGAAGGTTCAACATTGGTAATGTCGGCAAAACTGCTTCTATGAGTATGCTTACTCTCTTTGAATCAAGATATACATTGAAGGGAAGGCACAACATTGGTAATGTCGGCAAAACTGCTTCTATGAGTATGCTTACTCTCTTTGAATCAAGATATACATTGAAGGGAAGGCACATCATTGGTAATGTCGGCAAAACTGCTTCTATGAGTATGCTTACTCTCTTTGAATCAAGATATACATTGAAGGGAAGGTACAACATTGGTAATGTCGGCAAAACTGCTTCTATGAGTATGCTTACTCTCTTTGAATCAAGATGTACACTGAAGGGAAGGTACATCATTGGTAACGTTGGCATAAATGCTTCTATGAGTATGCTTACGCTCTTTGAATCAAGCTATACATTAAAGGGAAGGTACAACATTGGTAATGTTGGCAAAACTGCTTCCATGAGTATGCTTACTCTCTTTGAATCAAGATTTATATCTAATAAACAAGTGAATGTTTCATCTCAATGGGAAATTTCTGACAATTGTTGACACGAATTCAACATCAAAAGATAAACATTTATGAAATTGCATCTCATAATTATTAGTGATAGTTGACTTTTGAAAAAAGTTTATTACTCAAAAAGATGAAAATCCAAAATAGACAATTTAGCCTTACTATGACTGCAAGGGTCAAACTCAGTCAAAATGTTGATATACTTGCTAAGGTATATCTAGTGCACTTAAAAGTCAAACACTGTCAAACCTTACGTGTAGTAAGTACATTTACAGGTCAAAATGAGTCGACCATTTTTGACTGGTCTTCTATTGTCGAGGGTGGTCAAAATGACAGTAAACACCAGTAAAAAATGCCCCTGTGTGCACATTTGGGTCAACAGTCAAAACGGGCAGTTGACTGGTTTGGACCACCATAGCCACTTGCCACTAAAGTTCAGCTATAGTAGGAAGGTTCAAGGGAAGGTACATGCTGAATTTGTGTACAAAATCATTCCCTGCTGTATGCTTCAAGTAGGACCAGTGTTTTAACCAGAATTTGAAAATTAGGCTGTCCTCATTGCAGACTTATATCATGAGTGGGCCTTCTTACATATGTACGGCTGAGGGTGTTGTTTTCGCCAGAGTTCTTCCTCTCCATCTTGAAGGAGTTTTGCGGCTTTCTTCATGTCTGTGTCATCCTTGTGTTCATCAAACCTTGCTCTCAGGAGTGTGACCTCATAACGGAAGGCTGGCCTTGGTAAATAAGAACAATGTAGATCTTTCACAGACTATTTGTAAGACTGGATAAATTCTACTTTAGAATATTTTTTTTCAAGCACAAATTAAGCTTGGGCGATATCGATTGTTTTCATCCACGATATATCGGCAAACATATATTGCGATTTTCGATAGTATCGCGATTATTTTTTCACAGGTATGTACGGCCTCTACAAGCATCACAATAAATCCCACGTTCGTTTGCATAGCGTGTATGTAGTTCGCTTTTGTTTCTCACTTCCAAAAGCTGAAAAGACTGTTCTAATTTTGTTTCCATGTAATTTCTGACTTGACTCACAATGGCGATTTTTTTTAAATTGCGATATATTTTTTTAATCGCGATTTTCCAATATCTCGATAACTTAAAAAGGTATCGCGATATTCAATATTATTGTGTTATCGTCCAAGCTTAGCAAAAATATTAAATTTTTCCGAACAAGATGTGTGAGAATTTTGCATTTTATACATGTAGCCATATGTTTTTGCATATAATTATATTTGCATTTATTATTGTTATTACACCCCACGTTTTGAAGATTTCATGAGTTTTTGCCCATTTGAATGAGTGTGCCACACATGCATTGTTTTGTGAGACCGTTAGACTTGGTATCCAACACTAACAGTATCAATGTCTATATTATTATAGCTGCACTGGTCATATTACTATGTTTGGAAATAATGTTGAATCCAACCGCCAATTGCGCACAATGACTGTCTAACGTTAAGCATGCGTTCTTAGAAGACGACAAAATGCCCAACACCTCACTGAATGTGCATACATTCATTGATCAATATCTCCCGAAATATTGTTTCCAATCCTCACATTTTCCTTTCCTTAACATTAATTGCGTCTTCTATGAAGTATCATCTTTTCAAGGAAAATCTGTTATATTTGTCATATTTTGGACAGAAAAGTGGCATTTGTAACAACTAACATTAACAGTTAGTTAGGCCTAACTAGACTTGCTTGACCCCTCCGACCCCGTTTTACTTTTAACGTTAGAAAATCATGGTTTTTTAATTTATTATAAAAAAAAATTAAAACCTAATGTTAGACCTGATTAATATATCTGGCCATATATTTATTGATGATGGGGCGAAATAACGTTAGTTTGGGGGCGATTTTACTATCCTACTCATGCACGGCCGGGCCGAATTTACAAAGCTACAATTACAAAGTTACAATGTTACCTGTTTGTTATCCATGACTGTAAATTTCTAGCAGACTTCTTATACAATCGGAGAACTCGTTGGGCATGTGTGAGGCCTTGACTTGCCATATTTACTACTAAACTTATCGTTTAAATTTACAACATTCCCTTGTTTTATGAAAAAAAGTTCGGACTCAGCTTTCCGACGGCTGGTTCATCGAAAGCGCCCTCTCTTGATCACATCCCCAAGTTGAAAGCAATTGCGCGCGTGCGCAAAATCAAAACAAGATGGCAGCCTCCATGAAAGGCATGTTGCGAGTGCTATTCAAGAATCAGGGAATGCAAACAAATGGATTGAATGTTTTTGTTATAATGAGATTTCAGAGAATGGTGAGTAGGGTTGTCAGGCTCTCTAACTTTTACGTTAAATGTACGTTTGCACACGATTAAAAGTAAGTGGGGGGGGGGTGCACCACCCTCCGATCCCCCTTTTTTTCCCCAAGCCCAACCCACCCCACCTCCCATCCCTGCAACCCTGCAACCTCCGGATCTGCCAATGCAAATTCAATAACTGCACCTGTACACAAGTTAGTATGTTCAAAATAACTGATGTTTGGTCAACATCAAATTAGATGTTTGAACAACAAAAATACCAAAGCATTCTCGGAAAACAAAATCCCACGGCATAAATACAAATACTGAAATAGTGTTTTTGTGAAAAAAAACACAGGAGGTGAAGAAACTTAAGTTTATTATAATCTTTACAGTTTTTCTGGAACATTTTGTTTTTAAATGACATGCAGCTGGCGACAGTGACAAAATACCAGACCTCTGTTGATGACTCATTATCAGAAACGACATCATTCAGAAAACATCCAGGCATCATACGACCAAAACCAGTGATACTTCCTGACGCATTACAACAGAATATCAACAGATATCTGGCTGGTGAGTGATATAAAGAAAATGGGTAGAATGTCGTATCCGACCGCCACTTTTTCTCACTCAATATAATCAATAATGTAATCATACCTACCTAGTAAGGTGGAGAACATATGGATGATGATGGACATATACTTCAAATTATTCCAGGATATTTATTTCATGAAAAATGAGGCATTTTTGGTATACGATGACATCCTCGGTCATGTCAGTCTGATCGTGTCAACTCCTCCAATATGGTCATTGTACATACGCAGTGGCAACTATAATAGGATCTTTCTATTTTCTGAAGGGGAGGACTTTTTAAGAAGGGAAATAAAGTCCGAAAACCATCATAAAAGTGGATTTTAAAGATAGTTTTTGCTTTCTGTACCCCCAAAAATCGATAGAATAATTTTTTAACTGGTTATTGGTTGCAAAAAAATTCCAAAAATCCCCTTAAAAAGTGGCAGTTGCATACGACATTCTTTCCAAGAAAATAATTGTTAAGCTTTTTTCATAGACTTTACCTCAAGATGAAGAACAATAGGGTATGAACCCTTCTTCTTATCCTGCAGTAAAAACCTAGAATCAAACTTTTATTTTCCCTAATGATCTTGAATTTGTTTTCAATATTTCAATTTATAACTTTAATTTACGGGTAAGGAATAGAATTGGTTAATTCCCCCCCCCCCCCCCCCATCAGCCAATGGACATGTTGCCTTCATCTTGACTTGACATTTCTTAGAACATTTGATTGTAGTACTGGGAGTTACCGCTTAGCTCTGGGAGTTACCGCTTAGCTCTGGGAGTTACCGCTTAGCTCTGGGAGTTACCGCTTAGCCCTGGGAGTTACCGCTTAGCTCTGGGAGTTACCGCTTAGCTCTGGGAGTTACCGCTTAGCTCTGGGAGTTACCGCTTAGCTCTGGGAGTTACCGCTTAGCTCTGGGAGTTACCGCTTAGCTCTGGGAGTTACCGCTTAGCTCTGGGAGTTACCGCTTAGCTCTGGGAGTTACCGCTTAGCTCTGGGAGTTACCGCTTAGCTCTGGGAGTTACCGCTTAGCTCTGGGAGTTACCGCTTAGCTCTGGGAGTTACCGCTTAGCTCGTTAACCGTTTAACCAAAACTTTCACAGTTGGTTAACTGAATGTTGACAGCTGACGGCCGCTTAGCTCTGGGAGTTACTGCTTAGCTCTGGGAGTTACCGCTTAGCTCTGGGAGTTACCGCTTAGCTCTGGGAGTTACCGCTTAGCTCTGGGAGTTACCGCTTAGCTCTGGGAGTTACCGCTTAGCTCTGGGAGTTACCGCTTAGCTCTGGGAGTTACCGCTTAGCTCTGGGAGTTACCGCTTAGCTCTGGGAGTTACCGCTTAGCTCTGGGAGTTACCGCTTAGCTCTGGGAGTTACCGCTTAGCTCGTTAACCGTTTAACCAAAACTTTCACAGTTGGTTAACTGAATGTTGACAGCTGACGGCCGCTTAGCTCTGGGAGTTACCGCTTAGCTCTGGGAGTTACCGCTTAGCTCTGGGAGTTACCGCTTAGCTCTGGGAGTTACCGCTTAGCTCTGGGAGTTACCGCTTAGCTCTGGGAGTTACCGCTTAGCTCTGGGAGTTACCGCTTAGCTCGTTAACCGTTTAACCAAAACTTTCACGGTTGGTTAACTGAATGTTGACAGCTGACGGCCGCACAAACCAGTCGGCAAATGTGTAAACAGTTTAAATCATAAAGCATAAATAAACTTGATTGTTTAATAACCAATGTGGCAAAAAAAAAAAAGTCTAGAACAACAAAATGGGCAGCACATTGTTCAAAATTTGTTGGTTTTTGTTTTTAAATATTATTTTTGGTTAACCGGTTAGCAAATTCTTTCTAAACGGTTAGTGCAGTTTCAGTCGGTTAACCGGTTATCCGTGCCAGCACTATTTGATTGTTTCTCTGTCTCAGTTTGACCTTTCTCTTGGCTGACCAAAATATATCACGTGTCACATCGCATGCTGATGCTGTAATTGTATCACTAATAATAATAATAAAAATAATGTGGACTTATATAGCGCACGTATCCACCAAACTGGTGCTCAAGGCGCATTATATTATTACCCCTGCTCATCAGGCTCATAAATCATTCCTGAAACCATCTCAGCTCCCTGGGGAGTATACAGCTCAATTGCTGCCATTTTGGCACATATAGGGCTAATCAAACACAACAACCAACTCTGCCCTCACAGGTACCCATTTACCCCTGGGTGGAGAGAAGCAATTATGGTAAAGTGTCTTGCTCAATGACACAAGCACCATGGTTGCGGTTGGGATTCGAACCCACATTCTGACGACTCAGCCATCAGAACACAAATTCTGATGCACTAATGCTGTAATTGTATCAATTCTGTAATTGTATCAATGAAGTATAGATGAAAATGAACTCAAACCCATTTTTTTGTAATTGTCAGACAAGCCTACGAAGCAGCTGAAGCGTCATGCTACAGCGATGGCCAATTATCTCTGGTGCCGCCACCGACCACTCGAGGAATCAGATCTGAGGATGAAGGCACAGGAATATGCTTCCTTGGAAGGGGTGGCAGGTAGGATCTGCATCTCCATGACGACCCCAATGATGGTGGCATTCCAAGTCATTTATTTCTTATTTATCCTCAAGGGTAACCTGATCAGCAACTGTCATTGTTATCCCTCAGGGCTCTGCTTTGCTTTCCCATTCTAGGGCCATTACACTGGACATCCCTCCGTATCCTTGACCTTAGCCCCACAAAAATGGAGTGACTTTTTTTTTTTTTTTTTTTTCAATTTTCGAAACATTTTTAAGATAATTTTTTTTGTTTGTTAAACATTAAAATAAAAATTTCATAAAAATTACCGATCTCACAATAGTGAACTTTATGCCAAAAGTGTCTGCTTGGGCAAGCTTACCTAATCACAAAATTTTAGATTGTATTAATTAGCAGATCAAAAGATGAAAAAAATCGCTCCTTTTTTGTACATGTGGCGCTAGGGCCAAGGATACGGAGGGAGTCCAGTGTATTGGCCCCAGAATGGGACTAGCTGAGAACCAACTATGCAACAGTGCCATTCAGTCTAGTTTCCAGTCTGTTGACCAGGCTAGTCGACCTGTCTAGGTCAACCTGTCTAATAATAATAATAATAATAATAATAATGTGTGGACTTATATAGTGCACGTATCCACCAACTGAGTGGTGCTCAAGGCGCATTATATCATTACCCCTGCTCATAAGGCTCATAAATCATTCCTAAAACCATCTCAGCTCCCTGGGGAGTATACAGCTCAATTGCTGCCATTACAGCGCATATAGGGCTAATCAACCAACTCTGCCCTCACAGGTACCCATTTAACCCCTGGGTGGAGAGAAGCAATTATGGTTAAGTGTCTTGCTCAAGGACACAAGTGTCACGGCCGGGATTCGAACCCACATTCTGCTGCTAACACCAGAACTTGAGTCCGGTAAGCTAGACCGCTCGGCCACGACACTCCACTAGGTCAACCTGTCCAGGTCAAGTACTCAAGTCAGTGCAACTTAACTTAAATTTGGCAGCTGAACTTCCCCCAAGTTAGAAGCACATCCACAGGGTTATATTGCAGGGTTACAACATTGTCTGAGCAACATTTGAGATGACAAATAAGTACTGAGACCAATTTAATCGAGCTGCTTAGCAGATAAAATTGCTTACAAGAAAAATTTGCTTAGCGGATTTCTGTGGTTACCAGCCAAACTTTCATACAAAATGTATGCATTTTGGCTGGTAGTCTGTTTTATATTGCTTAGCAAAAATATTTGCTTAGCGAAATTCTCTGCTCAGCAGCTCTGTGAAATTGACCCCCTGGTCGACTGCAGAAGTGGACCTTAACACCTGCTCTGATATACAATGTTCTTGCACTGACTTAAAACAAGATTGAATCTAACGTTATAAATGACCTTGTTGCACTGAATCAACACAATTTGCTCTAGTATTGATTGCAGTGTTCTGTATTATTTGGTTCCCTTTTTCTTAAAGACATTGATGAAGAAATGCTTCAGAGTAAAGACGTACCCAAGGAGAAGAAAAAGAAAGTTGCCTCTGTGATGAACACACTGCGGAGACACGTCTATCACTGGCAGCCCATCACGTGAGTAGCATCTGCAGTTCACTCATTCAAACCAGATGTGCTAGTTCTGATCTGATGTGCTAGTTCTGATCTGATGTGCTAGTTCTGATCTGATGTGCATTAACCCTACTTCACATGGAGGCCACTACGATCCACTAAATTTCCAATATGTTCTTCACCAACCTTTAAAGCGTACAAGCCACTGCTATCCTTTCCAAGTAATCTTACAAAATCAACCCAGTGCCACCCAAGGCCACTGTAAATAAGACCATCTCCGATTACATACTCAACACACACTGAAGGCCATTACAAACCACAGTCTTTAGTGGTTTTGTATACATGTAGGTGTGTTTACAGTCAAAATACATGGTCAGTTGGTTGTAGCTGGTTGTTTGAACATATTAGTATGGCCTGCAATGTATCAATGAGAGACCACTTTACCCTGCAATCTCAGTGGTGTGACAGTGCACAGAAGGGTAACCATATGAGGCCACTGGCAACAACTGCAACAGCTTGGAGTGGCCTGAATGGGTTGTTTCAAAAATTGCACTGATTGTAGGAGGGTTAAACAGTCTCATAGTGGCTGTCAGCGGCCATGCAAGTGCCGTTAAAGCGAACATACTGCTTGTGATTACAGAGAAGCCCATTGGGCTTTCATTTTCCTTGAAATTTCCATTCCAGATTTTGACTATCCATTTCCGCAAAGGGAACGGAAGAGTAGATCTTGTTAAAAGTGTAGGTCTTTATAATAAAAAAATCATTTCCTGTTAATACGTGCGATCAGTTTTCGAAAAATGGACCCCAACAAGTTGTCATTCCGTCACCTGCCACAAATGATGATTTTGACTGCAGGAATGCCACGGTGCATACTAACATGTAGTTAGCTGACGGGACTTATGTCTTATTCTCGTTGAAGCTATGATGAATCTACCGTGTGTGCATACACAATATCCAGAGTAGCTCCAAACTATGCCACAACCTACAGGGTACTTCATGAGGTACAGACATAATCAAATCACTCAACAACAACAAAATCTCCACATTAAACAGTCTAGGGCTGCAAAAAACTCTTCCAAATTTTCTTGTTCATAAAAAGAGTACTGTTCAAACCCCACTCCCCCCCCCCCCACCTTCAAACTTCTTTCTTACCTCTTTCCCTCTGTCTCTACATTCATGCTTAAATATTTGGATCCTACATTTTTGTTTAAATATACTATTCAAAACAATTTAGGGAACGCCGGATTTTTAACATCAAATAGGTTTGAAATGTTCCATGAACCAGGATTTTCATTTGCAACCCCCTCTCTCTTTCAGTAGTCATGTCATGAAATGTGTAATCACTACATGCATCCTTTATCATCTGTTGCATTGTGCAGTTGTTTCTCATCAATTCTGTGAAACATTGTGTTTATCTGAAATAAATGATCTTGCTTTAACTGAGATTATTCCGGTGTTCCCTAAATTGTTTTGAGTAGTATATTTACATTTCTTTTCCTAAGGCCCCCAAAAAAGTCTCCAGTTTCTGGTCATAGGTCGGCTTCCAAATCAATTTTTTTTTTATACATGTATAAGTGGTTATTGGAACTAGATCAAATTTCCCATACACAAAGTATGGTGGCTAAGAGAGGGCTCACATATCAAGCAAACATGTGAAAAAGTCGGCAGAATTCCAATCGATCCAGCAATTTTGGCTGCAATTGGACATCGTTTCATAGCCGAAAAAATAAAATAAAACGAAAATTGCTGACGTGCGGCTCTGAGGAGACGCATGCTGGACACTTTCTTGCCTAATAGGAAGAGTCAAATTACTTTCAACAAAAAAGTAATTGGCACAGGGGCATGGATAACGAGTGATTAAGTCAATAAATTACATTGTTTAGAATGAACCAATAAAAATTTACTCGAGTGACATTTGAACCTGTGACCTATGAGTTAACACGCCGGCACTCTATCAACTGAGTCAGTATTGAAAATGCAACCTGATAAATTAATTGTTGGTTAAACAATTGATGGTTGATCAGTATGCGACTGAGTAACGCCCGCACCCCGCACCCAACCCTTTTTACTCTTTGTACTCCAGTGAAATCGGTGAATATTTTAATGGCCCCTTACAAACTCATGATAATTTCTCTTGAATTTACTTAATCTTGCGTTCAAATTTTAAAATTTCTGTCCCTCATTTCCAGTATTTTTTGTTTCTAATTATTTGGTTCCACAGATCAAGAAGAGGATGCCTGACTTTAACCCTGAAGCTCTGCTAGATTTTGGGTCTGGCGTTGGGACGTCAACTTGGTAAACAAATTTTTATAAACAAATATATATTATACATGTACATGTACATTCCTACTGTATCAATATCAAGAAATATTAGGCCAGTGATTTCTCAGGACTTTTCCTGATTTCAGGATTTTTTTACAAATCTCCCTTTGCCTCAAAATTTTCCTGAAAGAAGAGAAGTAGCCATCAAGGAAAGAATAAATTAGCCTGTATTATGTCCAAAGCCTTAGTTTCTTATTTGTGGGGATGTGGAGAGTCTGTAAATCCTCCAAAAATTAAACATCCAGGAGGTTCAAGGGGCTCTAGACCGAAGGGAGACCCAGGCCTCGCTACCCATTTTTCAGGATTTGTTACTTTTGTCAAGTCACACTCATGTAATAGACTTCCGATAATATTCACTGATGCAAGACTTCCGTCAACTCAATTTCTACTGTCCGTTTGATCCTCTGAAGGGCTGCACACTCGCTGTGGAGCGACTCACTCAAGGAGTTCTACTGTGTGGATACATCGAAGTCAATGCATGATGTTGCCGAGTCACTGATGAGAGGGGAGAGTGCAGATGACGAGGCAAACAAGACACTCATCAAGGGAGTCTACTTAAGACATTTCCTGCCTGTGTCAATTCAGGTATATATCATGCAGCGGCCATCTTGGGCTTTTCAATACACGAGTCTATTGAGGTCAAAGTGAGGCTCGTGTCCAAAATAGACTGGTGCCATTCAAACTGGGGTGTTTTCATGGTGCATTTGAATGTTGGTAGTTAGGGAATCGGACCAAATTGATACAGTAAGGGTTGCATGGGATGCATGAGATAAGGGTCAATAAAGTGAAGGGGGCCGTTTACAATTTGCCAAACGTCTTGAAAGTGTACGCACATTTTGTATAAGATCTGTAGCTTTGCATGGTGAAAAATGATAATTAAAAGACTGTTTGCGGTGACAACGTGTGAGAAGAATTCTCTTTTGAGTAGTAGTTCTGAAAAGAACTGGTGGTTACAACTCGACGTTGCGTTCAGTATGCTCTGATCGTCTTCAGGAGAATGCCAGACTCTGGGAGACGCTCCTGCTTAAGTCAACATTATTTAAAAAATTGATACTGATTATGTAACATCTGCAGTTTGGCTACTGATATTAAGTTATTTATTTTTATGCTATGTGCAGAAAAAATATGACTTGACGATAAGTGCCTTCTCGTTACTGGAACTACCCAGGAGAGCTGACCGCTTGAACATTCTCCGAACGCTGTGGCACAAGACGGACCACTTCTTGATCCTGATTGAGAGTGGCACAAACGAGGGTTATCAGACTATCTTGGAGGCCAGGGATTTCATCCTGAACGAGTTGAGACGAGAAGCAGAAACAAGGACGCAACAACAAAGCGTTGCCGGGGAGGTCACCAGGGGAGAGCTTGGATTGGTGGAGGACCCTGTGTCAGTTGTTGGTCATGTTTTCGCTCCGGTAATTCAATTCAATTTATTCGTCCATAAAAAAAAATGCAAATATGCACTGTCGACAAAACTCACAAAGTGTAAAAAGGTAAAAATATTAACCCTAACCTTCCCAAATCCTCCAAAATCCTATTTGCTAAAGTGAAGAATTTTGAAGGATTGAGGTTATTAGGCATACTTGCCTTTCCATGGTACATGTACATCCATGTTTGTTGTAGTGATTGCAAGGTCAGTGCTTGGGTCAGTGGACACTGTTTACTGCTCCATGCATGCACTTTATTTTGGCATTTTCAGAGCAGTATGCCTTAACCCTAACCACCCCATATCCTGCAAAATCCTTCAAGGGGCACTTTTTTTGGAAACAATTCAGCACTGTTGGAAACGGGCACTTTCACCTCTTCAAATGGGGCAAAATTACTACCTGGCAAAGTACAGGCCATAAGTGCTGAATATGAAAGATCAACGAAAATGCATGGTGCATTTTGAAGATAAGGGTAGGGGTTTCCAAAAGTGCACTGGAGGATTTTGGAGGATTCCGGAAGGTTCCTAGCCAGAATACCTAGGGGGTTAGGGTTAAACGCAGATTTACAGTAAACGAACATCATGTATATTTTTTAATTTATGTTCTGTAAGAAGAAAAAGGTACACTTTTTTGAGGGACAACCTGTATATACATATATTTTGGCTTTAAAAAGTCCAGTTATGTAACTTTATTTCATGTAAATAATATCAGTAAACAGGCATTTTAAGTCATTAGCATGCAGGTCTCTGATTGACTGAAATCACTTTTTCTTCTCCTTCATCATTTTCTCGGCAGTGTCAACATGACTTTGTCTGCCCAAGGAGCACCGATGCTTCCGTCACGCCATGCAACTTTGAGCAGGACTTCCATAATTTTACCAAAAAAGGGTTGTCGTCGGAGTTGATCACTGAGCGATTCTGCTACATGGTGCTGAGGAAAGGTCCAAGAATGTCGGGTAATTGTGTACAGGCGCAGGTATTGAATTAGCATTGGAAAGCACCGAGTATACAGTGCTATACACACGTCGGTGTAGGGCAAAATTAAATCAGTTGTTTATCACCCGACGCAAGAATTTCACCAACCTATAAATGTCGGGTAATGTTTCAAACGTTTAGAAAATAGATCAGTAACAAAACAGTACCCCTGTTGCATCAACAGACTGGTTATAATTTTTTATAGAACCTGAAAAAAGGCTACTAAATAATTAATAGAAATACCCTCAGAAACCAGCCACAGATGGTAAATTCCGGTCTTGCGCTGTTCTTAAAGAGAACGTCAACAATGGTTTTTACCCGATGATCAAATTAACAAATTATTATCCAAAAAAAATTACTTGGGATAATATTGGGATGTGTATCAATCATCCTTTGAAATTATTTCGTCTGAAGTACTTTAGATCTTAGAGAAACCAGGCATTGTTATTTCAAATTTACAAAGAGTTGAAGTCAAGAGGTTAAGATGTCCACTCTAGTAAGCTCTAGTAAGTGTGTGGGCTCGAGTCATCTGTGGAATTTATTTTTTTCGCAGATACTAGAAAGCACTGAAGATACAGCGATGAGCCACATCAGCTAAAATCATATCAATTAACCATGCACTTAATTCGGTTTCTGCATAAACATCAACAGGTGACAATAACGACCATTGGCCAAGGATCGTACGTCCGGTACTGACTCGGTCTCGCCATGTAATCTGCAGGCTCTGCTGCTCCAACGGTCAGCTACAAGAAACAGTCATTACCAAGGCCAAACATGGAAGGTCAGTCAAGTTCATTACACAAACTACCTTGCAACACACTTTACTTGAATATTTCATTTCAAAGTAGTTGGTTTCCTTTCAAAAATGTAAAAAAAGTGCAAAATAATGGTTATTGGCCTTACGTTTCGAACCTAGCAGGTTCTTTCTCAAAGGCAAAATGGACGGAATATGAACCAACATACCATCCTGTCAGAACAACAAGGTCGTATCTAAAAAAAAATGCAACAAGGTCATATGTGCAATAGTGCATACGTTTGCATACATTTAAAAAATTGAGTGCAACAGCGTCGTATCTTCTTCCATAGGTTTTTGCATTTTTTATCCTGGAACTCTGTAAAAAGATATGACCTTGTCTGCAACAAGGTCATAATGACCTTGTCTGCAACAAGGTCATAACTATGATACGACCTTGTTGCACTGATGCGATGATATACATGAAAACTTTCAAAAAGTAAATCAACGATTATAAACGATTCTGATTATAAACAAAATGTCCAGTAAAAAAAAAATAGTTTTGCATATTTTTTAAATTGGAATACATTAACAAATCATGTGCTTCTTTATATCTTATATCTTTATAACTTATATATTCTGTGTCGTCTATGATCCCCACCTGCAGAGAGCTGTATCGATGTGCCAGATACGCCAAATGGGGTGATCTTCTGCCCATATCCAAACCACAGGACAGCAGCGCACTGGAGTCCACTAGTGACAGGACAGACAATGACCACACAGAGACAGATGTAGATCACTGACATTGATGTGAATATTTGACACGGTCAATGTCACGATCATCTAGTTCTACATCAAGAACTGTAGTGTTTGTCAATAGACAATTAAACAGATTTAACTCCGGATAAAGATCGAATTCAATCACAAGAAATATCACATGTTCCGTGTTTTATTTTCTCCAGCTCCCATAATAGTATACATGCACAAGGTCAGGTCAACACTATTTGCATAGATTAACATATGAGCAAGTACATGCGCACTGCTGTGCGAAGACGCTACAAGAACTTTTAAGAAGGCAACATGTGAAGAACTCGAGTTTGATGGAGAGCAGCACTTTTCTGTCCAAGTATGACAAAATATCATAGATTTTCCTTTAAAAGATGATAGAGGACACACTTAAGGAGAGGAAAGTGTAGTCAAGTGAGGATTGGAAACGATATTTTGGGGGATTTTGAGCAACGAATGTATGCACATCCAGTGAGATGTTGGCCATTTTTTCATCTGCTAAAAACACGTACTTCAAGTGGCGGTTGGGTTTGACATTCTTTCCTAGGCATTTTCCGGCCTGTGATTTCTCAGGATTTTTCTACAAATCCCCCTTTGCCTCAAAATTTCTTGAAAGAAGAGAAGTATCCACCAAGGAAAGAAAGAAGTAGACTGTATTATGTCCAAACCTCTAGTTTCTTGTTTGTGGAGTCTCTAAATCCTTCAAAATGGAACATCCAGGGGGGCTTTGTCCTCTACACCAAAGGGAGACCCAGGCCTGCTACCCATTTTCATGATTTTTTTTTTACTTTTGTCAAATCATACCCTTGGTTTATCATGGGGCAGCCAATTTGGTTTTCTTCCATACAAATCCATGTAACCAAACCGAGGCTGGAAGGGGAAATAGTCTGGCTCCTTTTATTTCATGAGAATCAGCACTGCAGTTGTTATTGCATATACAGGGACTCTGACAAAGATGGCCGCAGCGTGATATTAAGGTCCATAGACACACCCAGTATATCAATCAAATGTTTCCTTGACTAATGTCATTATGAAGGTCAAGCGCTTTGCTTTTTACACAGGTGGGCCCAATTTCATAGAACCACTTAACGGCTGAATTTCGGCTTACTGGACGTTTTTCATTTCATAGCGCTGTTAAGCATCGAGAAAAGCATGCTAACTTGTCACCTGTTATTGCTAGCAAATTAGTGACGCAACAGTACAAATCCATGGTAAATGCGCACACGCCATTCTTGTTAACTGTGAAATACGCTTATGCTTAAGCAAATTTCCACGCTATAGTTAGCACGAAAATTTGCTTGCCGGTAAGCGGCGCTATGAAATTGGGCCCCGGTTTGACCAAGATTTTGGATGGGCTGCACAGGGGTCAGGACAATAGAAATCTGCTGCCAATAGTGTCTCAAAAGTATCTCATTGGATGCTCTTTTCTACACCCACCACATTTACCTGCCCTTTAATAGCCAAAGACACAACACACTCGACATGTTTAACCGTTACATTAATGCAGACATTTGGGTTCTCTGATAGGCAAGTCTAATAGAAACCAAAATGAGGCTTATTTCTAGAGTAGACTGGCGCTTTTCAACTGTAATTTTTAATCTAGCAGTCAGTTAACCATGCAGGATACCGATTAGAATCCATGGACTCGGTGAATAGAAAATTTAAAAAATGACACAAATAAATGGAGTTTGTAAACACAAATCAGTGTTTAATTATGTTATTGGTTCATTCAAATGTTTCAAGACTTCATGCACATATCATTTTAATATACACATTATCTTTTTACACAATTTATTAAAATTTTCTGAAAAGTTCTTATCATAATTGGGTTTTTTCCCCAAAATTTGATTAATAATTCTTAGTAAAAATATGAATCCATAACTGAACACTGTACAGACAAACAGTTTTCTGTCAACCCAAACAATCTTCCCAATGTTATCAATATTATCAATACTGGCAAAACATTCAACACTTAAAATACAAAGAAACTCTGAGTATAAGAAGAAAAAACAAGGCAAAAGGAATTAAAACACAATAAAGGGGGCCACTTTCCTACCGTCACGTTAGCAGTTTTTCTAATGGTTGTAATTTTTTTTTTAATATCTGAAACCACCCAAAAAGAATTTCAACATTTGAATAGACATGCATGCTTATTCTAAAGATAATTTGAGTTGATTATTACTATTATTTTTTTAATTACCCTAAAATTTCCATCAACAAATGGACGGAAAAGTGAGGTAACTTTTTCCGTCCAATTTTTATGGAAATTTGAGGGTAAAAAATAAAATAAATCAACTCAAATTAGTTCTAGTATAAGCCTGCATGTCCATTCACATGTTGAAACACTTTTTGGTCGGTTTCAGGTACTTAAAAATAAATAACAACCATTGGAAAAACTGCTAACGTGACGGATGCAAAGTGGCCCCCTTTATTGTGTTTTATGTCATATGTCTTTTCTTTACATGTATTATATACTACTCAAAACAATTTAGGGAACACCGGATTTTTAACATCAAATAGGTTTGAAATGTTCCATGAACCGGGATTTTCATTTGCAACCCCCTCTCTCTTTCAGTAGTCATGTCATGAAATGTGTAATCACTACATGCATCCTTTATCATGTTTCATTGTGCAGTTGTTTCTCATCAATTCTGTGAAACATTGTGTTTATCTGAAATAAATGATCTTGCTTTAACTGAGATTATTCCGGTGTTCCCTAAATTGTTTTGAGTAGTATATATTGATACAGGTTTACAAGAGGTAGGCATACTATTGGTAAAATTTCAACAATTATAAAAAATGCAGGACAGTTTTATTTATGGTGTTAAACGTAAGTGTTTCTGGTACAAAATATAAATGTGTCAGTCTAAAGTTCTCGCATTCTTGAGGGTAGCTTCTTTGAGTAAATACTTTATTTCCGATTCTAAGTAGGCTATCCAGATTTTCTGGTTTAGGCCCCCAAAAAAATATCTCTGGTTTCTGGTCATTGGTGCGGTGACACGCTTTTTGCCAACTAGTGTGATACATGTATGTGGTTATTGGTGGCTGTTAAGGCCACACAAATCGGGCAAACGACATGCACAGGTACCAGAAACTTTTTTCTGGCTTTATAATGCAATGTTAAAAATAATAAGTCAATGATATTAGGTTAAATGCAACACCCTCAAAATAACCATTTACCTGTCCTCTTGTGTATGCAGGAAAACCCTTTTGTAGATTACATGTACACTCAAAGTGAAAATACCTCAAAATCCCCCAAAACAAAATGTTTGATTAAATCAAAACGAAAAAACCCAAACAAATATACCCTTCTGACACTCCCTTTTACAAGATTTAAGTAAAGCCGTTCACACTATTAGTTATTAAAATGCCCATAAATGCATCCATGCTTTATAATAATTAAGAGATATGTACAGGTCTGTGAACATTTCAGCTTACGTCATTAACATGAAAATCATGAAAATCAATTCAGATTTTTTGTGTTCATTCTAACGCGGAAATTGGTCATCGGCTGATGATTATATCGATTTGGATACATTTCACATTTTCCCAAAAAAAAAAAAATTATGTCTGACAATTACTTCTCATGATGTTTGTTACCATGGAGTGCCATGGTCGAGCGGTTTAGTGCATCGGATTTGTGTTCTGATGGCTGAGTCGTCAGAATGTGGGTTCGAATCCCAACCGCGACCATGGTGCTTGTGTCCTTGAGCAAGACACTTTACCATCATTGCTTCTCTCCACCCAGGGGGTAAATGGGTACCTGTGAGGGCAGAGTTGGTTGTTGTGTTTGATTAGCCCTATATGCGCTGTAATGGCAGCAATTGAGCTATATACTCCCCAGGGAGCTGAGATGGTTTCAGGAATGATTTATGAGCCTGATGAGCAGGGGTAATAATATAATGCACCTTGAGCACCAGTTTGGTGGATACGTGTGCTATACAAGTCCACATTATTATTATTATTATACCATTACTGTCTTTAAACCAAGTAAGGCTGTCTGAATTAAGCTATGACTATGGCTATTGGCTTCAGCGGCAATGCTGAAGTATAGGAAGAAATGGTGATCTAGCCATTGCCGTAGCCAAACCTGTCATTTTGGTCAGTCTTAAAAAGGGGGAGTATATCGTCACGATCAGAGCAGGCTTGACACTGAATCCCGAACTGATAGTTTTAGATTGAACTCAGTTACTTACGCAGCAGTCATGGTATCTGGGCCAGCGTGTGCTCGTGGAGTATTATTTTCAGTCACTGGGTTTATCCGAGTTCATCAAAACTAACAGTTCGGAATTCAATGTCAAGCCGTAAGCCTGCGCTGATCAAGACGATATACCCCCTTTAAGCTTCTTGTTTGGTAATTTACAAATGGTGAACATTTTATAACTAGTCTATTTGATCAGAACATTAACATGATTGAGAGAACTCTCTTGGGTGTGTATCGGTGGACAAGTGGACATGATGTTAACAAAACGTTAACTTTAACAATAACACTGCACATACATTTTACCAGTGACAATGATCATTAACCCACTAAATGGGAGGGGGGGAGGAAGCCTGAGGGCTGACCAATCTATCCACTCTGTGCACGACCTGCTGGGGGCATGCTTCACACAAGATCTTGTCGCCAGGGCATGAGCATATTAGCTGGTGTGCCAACTCAATTATCATGCAAATGTTAACAATTACCAAGAAAGATATTTCACTGGATATAAAGTACACCGACTATTGGGTTTTGTACACAATTTGTTTTTAAAATGGTGACGCGAGTACCCTTAACTTTAAAGACTGTTCAATTTTCACAAATGGAGGTCTATGATGTGCACATAGAGTGGATAGCTCGGAGCTCAAAAAGTAAATATGTTACAATTGGTTCAAACGGCTTCATTATAAAACACTTCTTTGAAACGGCTGTAGAAATCAAACTGGAAAGGGCTTTATAAGTGAAAGAGATTGTACACTGCTGGTGAAATGCCTGTGAGTGCATGGATACTTTAAGATTGAAGCGATATATGTATAGAAACCAACCTGTGAAGGTCTCAGCTCATTCTGTTGTGTCATTAGCCCTAACTCCCTAGACAACAAAGCCAGTTGGAGGATTTTGAAGGATTTTTATTGTTTTAATACAATGCCTAGGGAGTTAGGGTTAATAAAGAAATAATTCAGTAATGTTGGTAAATTACCGAAGGTGTACAGTGTACATTCCCTTGAACATCATTGTTTTCAAGAAAACAACCCAACAACTTCATTGGAGTTTGTACACCCGTTTGTAGAAGAAAAAAAAATTAAAAATAGCAATTCGGTTTCTATTTGCTTTTTTGCTCCAGGCCAAAGTCACATGTTTCATGACCTCCACTGACCCTCTCTTTAACCGAGTTCATCATACAGGATAGCTTTATCACTCTCCCCTGCCAGTTCATCTGGGTCGTCAATATAGATTTGCGTCTTGTGGCCCAAGGCCACGTGCTTCATCAACTCCCATGCGTTATCTGCCTCATCCTTACAGTAGGAACAGATCCACTGTGCGGGACCTGTCAGAGAAGATGTACAACCGTTGAGGTTGATATACGGGGCCGTTTGGGAATGCGAATCAATAATAAGGGGGAGGAGCCAAATAGAAGAGGCGGAGCCACCTACTGGTGCAGACTGTGTCGGACGAGGCAGAGCAGATTGTTGGGAGTTGATGACGAGTTGACAGGAATACAGACTTGTACAGAAAACCTCGAAAATCACAATTTTGCGAGACGATATCGACTTCAGTCAGCAATAGTGCTTTTATTTCATGTCCCCATTTCTGACCCATTTGCATTTTTGTTTTCTATAAATGAAAGAAGGGAGGCACCAGTACTAATCAGGAATGCGAGTCGTTGATAATTTGCATGATGTGGTTCAAAACAAGGCAATGATGCATTTTGAGGGTACGTTCCAATGTACTATGAACTATCTTAATGGCTGTCAAATCTCGTCAGCTCGGTCTCGCTCATCACAGATTTTAACTAATCATGACTTGCCACGATTACTGCAACCTATCCAATATTTTCTCCCTTCCGTTTCTAAGCTAGTCATCAAGATGTAGCGTTTGTTTGATTCTGGGAAGGGTGGGACCACAGAGAAGTTCCATGATGCCGAATTGATTATTTATTAATAGAAGTGAATAAGAGTGTTCTCCTTGGGATTAAAACTAAAAATGCAGGGTGGTGGGGGGAAGCAAGGAGTAGCAGCAGTGCATGGGTTTCTCTCTCAAAGCCCTGAACACACCCCTCTCCACCCCACCGGCACAAATAGATAAGATACGTCATCAAAAGGCATTGTCATCAATCATCCATGAAGATCTGTGTATGGTGCTCTTGGGCAACGTGTTTCATCAACCCCCAACAACTGTCTGCCTGCTCCTTGCAGTACGAACACATCCAAATGGGAGGCTCTGTGTGAAAGGGGGGGGGGGGGAATATATTAAGATATGTACTGACAGACGGGAATAATATTTTGGATTTTTTTTCTACATCAAGTCATGCAAATACAGTCTGCGTGCCTGTGTTCAAACGTCTCCTGTAGACAACTTTTACCCAGTTCTTCCTGGTTTTATTCTTAAAGCCAGTATACAAAATGCCTGTAAATTTATCCATATTATAAGTATTAACCGATATGTATTAAATCCAACTTGAATGTTTCAGCTTATTTCATTGTGTTGTGAATGAGAAAATAGTGAAAATACATTAAGATTTTCAGGCCAGGAATTACACAGAGGCCGTGCAGGCCATGGCCTCTGTTGCCCTGGTCTTGGCCCTGGTGCCCCTTACAAAATAAATGTTCCCATAGACATTCTGATATGGAAGTGCCCTTTACTCAGGAAAAGTGACCTTGCCCCTACAAAAATGAAATTCCTGGCCTGGATTTTCATCAAGAACTAGTCGTTTTCTATGGTTCAAACCATATCCACTCACCTTGTCCGTCGTACTGCTGGGCCTTCCTTCCTGAGAATGTCTTCTGTTTCTTTGCTGCGGGTGGGCCAGATGGAACAATGACCGGCAGACTGGCTGGATCTATGTAACCACTGTAAAAAAAAAACATGTACAAGGCAGTATGAACGCATTATAGTTTAGACCGAGGACTTATAACAATATGAACAATAGGTCCTGGGTTGCCAGTTTATTGATTTATAGAATAATTTATTAGAAAGGGTCATCTCCAATGTCTTTCAATACCTGTTGACGTTTCCCTGTACTCTCTTGAAACCCTTCGGCCGGTTAGGATTTGGCTCACTGGCAATTCTTACATCTATGAAAAAGATAAATTTAATAAAGAACAAATAAATAAAACATTCAACAGAGGGCAATTTCTTGTATCGTGACAACGTTCTTTCCCACTTGTTAATTTTTAAACTAAAAATCCATTAATCCTAACCACTCCAAACCATTCAAGCTCCAACAGCAGGGTTTGTTTGATTTTGATGAACTGTGTACTGCATAGCCCAGACAGGGATACTTTGCATGGTGCCGGGTGTCCCAGTTCCAGCGAAGTACAACAGTTGGGTGGTAGTGTTTGTGCATGGTGTTGGATTTTGGGGGATTGAGGAAGATTCTTCGAGGGGGTTAGGGTTAAAATCCATTTGTTGGTTTGGTTTGATTTTGATGGATCTAGTCTAATGCTGTGTCAGGTATCCGGATACCCAACCGAAAATGTCATTACCTGGTTCCATCTTTTGGTTCCAATTACCCGTAAAAGACTTTTTAAAATATCGACTGAACATTTTAAGCCACACAAAATTATGCAAGTCTCTGATTGTTTGCTAACACAATGAAGAAAACTTAGATGAAGGCTTTATAAGAAACATTTGCCGATGGCCTTTCACAGACTTGCCGGCTTTTATTTGAAACTTGTGTTCGTATTGGTTATTTTATACATTTGGGAGTATATATGTGTTTTCGGGTACCCGGGTATCCGAAGATTTCCAATTTCGGGTATCCGGTTCCCGAAATAACCGAAAACGCACAGCCCATTATCTAGTCCTGTAAAGCCAAGTCATTCTGTTTTCCCTTACCGAGTGGCTGCCTGGCCAGCACTGCTCCATATTCCCCCTCCACAGCCTGCCTAGCATTCAGCTCGTTAGTGTACTGCACAAAGCCGAATCCCTCGTGTATAGAGATCCCGATGATGCGGCCGTACTTGCTGAACCTCTTCTCGATGTCCTGCTGCGTCACAAACCCGGTGTTGAGGTTCCCGATGAAGATGCGCGACGCCTTGGACTTCATGTCGTTCAGGTTGGTCACGTTGCTGATGCCCGGGTTCAGCTGGGAGAACTGACTGGCAGTGTGCCCCCCGCTGTGTGGGCTGCCAAACGGGCCACCGTGTCCACCCTGTGGATTGCCAAAGGCCCCGTGCTGGCCATGACCAAAGCCAAATCCGCTTGGGTTATGGCTTCCGAACATATTGTTCATCATGTAGCAGCCTTACTGTAAGATGCAGTAAATAACAAAGAAATTTGCTTAAATAAAAATATATCTCATTTCATAAGTAAAAACAATGTTGTAAATTTATCAAATAAAAGGTTCACCCTCCTACTTCTACAAAGGTCAAAATCAGTCAAAATGTTGATATACTTGCCAAGGTATATCGAGTGCACTTAAACGTGTAGTAAGTACATTTACAGGTCAAAATGAGTCGACCGTTTTTGAATGGTAAAAGTATTGTCTGGTATTGTTCAGGGTGGTCAAAATGACAGTAAAAACCAGTCAAAAATGCCCCTGTGTGCACATTTGGGTTGACAGTCAAAACAGGCAGTTGACTGATTTTGACCTCTATACCTACTTGCCCCTAAAGTGCAGCTATAGTAGGAGGGTTAAAGGCCAAATATATCATAAATTTAATTAAATAACAATATCACTTTAATTAGGCATGATTGCGATGCCAACAAAATGTAAGCACTTGGTTGTGTAAATTATGACCAAATGTTTGACAGCGACCATGTAAGCACTCTGTTGTTGGCATCACTTCTTATGAGACAGGCCAGAGTCACATTTCTTTGACATCTAAATGTACCATCAAATATTGATGAATTAAACAATAAATCATGTAAGTGAAATTGATAGTCTGACATGCTTTTATCAGACAAACGTTTTTAGAAAAGGTAAAGGATTGGTAATTTAAAATGGTTGAACTGTAACATGAAACTCACTTGGTGTAAAGCTGATGATGGTATCAATCAATCTTCCCTAGAAATAATTTTGTCTGAGGGGCTGTAAATTTTAAGAAATGTGAACTACTTTCCAGTCGAAATTTTAGAACAAGTGCTAAATTCCATATTGCAATGAATTCACACAACCTAAATGCATTTTCTTAGTAACACAAAACAGCAAGCTGAAACTTTCACAGATTGGTCGTCTTGATTCAAAGAGATTTAGCACAATTGGAAAAGCAGTTTTCCCCAACACTATCAAATGTTAAAATTCCCTTTTAACTGCATCTAGAGCAGTGATACAAGTACACTTCCCACCGTTCCCAATCCCAACCCCTCAACCTGAGAAAAAAATTATATCATCGCATCATTGGGAGAAGGTATATACAACTCAATTAAAACAAAAATATGCGCTTCATAAATTATTTTGTAAAACAAACCTTGATAAATCTCAGATCATATTAGTTTTTCAATTATGCAAAAGTGGAAAAAGAAATGCAGAGATAAAGTGCCGTTGTCAAGAGAAACTAACATGAACGTGAAACTTTCTCATATAACATTTTTTTACTGGTTTGAACAATGGAATAAATTTTTGTGCAATCAAATAATTAACTTTAAAAAAATTAAAGAATCTTCCCAAAACTACCTGATGATTAACACATGTATCCCATACAAACAAATTCATCAAGACAGAATGGGGCCATAGACCATTTCACCCAGCACTCTGTAAAATTTGTATTAGCATTTTGATCGAATGAAGTAGTAAAAAATGGGAGCATTTTTTTGTGCTTTTGCTGCTGTTTTTTTCAACACGGTAAATACCAGATTGTAAGCCATAAATTTGATTAAATCCACTCTGTATAGGCAACTATAACCACAATCAATAATCTCTGTTCTCTGATACATCAGTTCATGTTTCTGTGAGTTGACATTGTATGCGTCAAGTACATGTACGTGCTCATTAGGCTTGGCATGTCATTGAACTGTAATTAACTTGAGCTGTCTGTTAACTACCAACAATGTAGGATTTTTCCCGTGGGAGCTCGGCACATTTAACAAAGAATGGTGTATGAAATGATCCATGCCACACAGAGAAAGGACACTATGTCTATACAAAGTTAATATGTATGTGTACAACCTAATTGAAAAACGTGTTGGCAACAATGGCTTTACACTTTCAGGAAACGAAAACAAATGTAACCTGTTTCAACAGTACAAAACTAAATAAACAAATAAATTGAATAAAAATACTCACTGTGTGAAAAATGTTCTTCAATAAATGTCAGCAATAAGGATCCCAAAAAAGGCTCCAAAAATGTTGTCAAAAATGTCACGTTGATTATGAAAAAAACACTGTGGGTAGATATAAAAACAGAATAAATAGGAAAAACAAACAGAATAAAACCAATAAATAACATTTGACTAGGCTTAATAATAATCACATAAAATAACAGTAGGTCTATAAAAAATATTGTTATCCAACATATAAAAATAAATTGAATGTAATAAAACAAATTTCGCAATTTTTTTTCTTCAAAATATTTTAATATTTCACATATTTTTTATTAGGCCTGTTTTAATTGTGAAAAATCTAAAAACAATGAAAAACAATTCAACCTGATACCGTGTGCATCACAATGTTTACCAAATTATGTACAAACTGAAAAAAAAAAAACCTTTTGACATTCTCAAACAAACTAGCAATTCATGTACAATGGTGTCGACAAAGTCAGCATTTTTTGCCATGCTTGCTAAGGAATTCAATTAGGACAAAGCCTATATGCTTAATTTTTGTTTAACCCTTCTGTGACTGTAAGGGTCAAAAATCAGTCAAAATGATGATATACTTGCCATGGTATATCTAGAGCACTGAAAAGTCAAACCTTACGTTTACTAAGTACATTTACAGGTCAAAAATAGTCTACCATTTTTGACTGGTAAAAGCATTGTCAAAATGACAGTAAAAACGAGTCAAAATTGCCCCTGTGTGCACATTTGGGTCAACAGTCAAACAGGCAGTTGACTGGTATTGACCACTATAGCAACTTGCCACTAAAGTTCAGCTATAGTAGGGTTAATGTGGTAAAAGGAAAAATAGGACACAATTGGAAATGAAAATCCATTTCTGGACACAGTGAACCAATGATTGTAAACTAGCCCTAATTAAGCTTGCCCAAGGATTTTTTTCAGAGGGTGAACCCTGGACATAAGCAAGTATGTTTGTGTGAGAAGTGTGGCCACTATGGTGTGAAAATTAGGAGCCTATGTAAGACCTCTCTATGGGAAAATCCTACAAAATCTCTGTGATTTTAGCAATTTTTGGAATCTACAAATGGTTTGGTACCAAAAGAATAATTTGGTGAAAAGAACCGAAATATTTGGTGCAATTACAAGAAATTCTTACCATAAAGGGAGATCATTCACATACACTTCCCATTCCTCCCCCTCTTCCTCCCCCTCCCCCTCCCCCTCTTCTTCCCCCCCCCTCTTCTTCTTCTTCCCCCCCTCTTCTTCTTCTTCTTCCTCTTCCTCCCCCTCCCCCTCCCCCCCCGGGACGTGCAAGGTTATGACAAGCAACGCAATGCAGGCATAAGGCAATGTGACAGACTGAATTAAGAATACATTATATCGTCATGTCAGTGCAACCATGGAGGTAGAATAAGAAGGAGTTGGAACGACTAACCACAGGCAATTAAAGCTCATTATCGCCCCTGGCTCTACTGCAGTAAACCAATGGGGCCACCTGCTGTGCGCGACCGATTTACGACCGCGATAAGGCTCTCTGTGTGCAATGTCTAGTGCCGCGATTTTGTTGACTGGACGTGATACGTCATCGTTTGAGCATTATTGGAGTAAACATTTACTGTACTTACAACGGCGAAAACACTTTTCGCATGCGCATGTACTGTTTCAAAGCCTGTTTTCTACGCGCCATCTTTTCCAAACGAAAGCACATAAAATTCTGATTCCAACGATATATTGATTGCCGATTTTGGAGGTTCTTCAGTGGGGTTAGTTCATTTAGACGTATGAGCATGAAATATGAAATATTGAAATTTATTTTGATATACAGGGTGTCCCCATAAAAAGTATACCGAGATAAAAATTACTGTAATGGCAAAACTACTTTATACATGGGAAAGAGAAATATATCTCTAGAAAGGGCAGAATGTCCTCTTTGCAATGGTATACAGCTTGTGATGTTATTGACACAGATGAGTGAACAAATTAGACAGATGTTAAGGGTACTGAAAGCAGGACTGTGACAAGTTTGCATATTTGAATAACAAGGTCCAAAAGCATTTAAAAAACCTGCACATTAAACTTTTGAGGTAAGTAATGAAAAAAAGCAGATTACATTGTTTTAGGTACATTCCTTGTTTTCAAGAATGTGTTGAAAAACAAAGGCATTTGGTATTCTGCACACTTGCATGGTTGAGATTTGTTGTACAAATCTGCAACCTCCCCACAGTCCTGCTTTCAGTACCCTTAACATCTGTCTATTTGTTCACTCACCTGTGTCAAT
Source organism: Zoroaster sp. YZ-2022 (assembly GCA_029582265.1). NCBI lineage: Eukaryota > Metazoa > Echinodermata > Asteroidea > Forcipulatida > Zoroasteridae > Zoroaster > Zoroaster sp. YZ-2022. Next base: position 19,810,225 of record CM055822.1, on the reverse strand, counting down.
AACATCACAGCTGTATACCATTGCAAAGAGGACATTCTACCCTTTCTAGAGATATATTTCTCTTTCCCATATATAAAGTAGTTTTGCCATTACAGTAATTTTGATCTCGGTATACTTTTTATGGGGACACCCTGTATAGATGGACTTTTAATGGTGTCCCGATCATGCCCGGTGTATGAAAATGTTTTTTTAAAGTTCCAATCACGTTGCTGTTTCTGAATATACCTTACTGTATACTTTACGATTGTTTACAAAAGTTTTATGGATTTTTTATTTTTTGGCGTTAATTTCTCGATTTTTATCTGGTCCATGAAAATTATGCAGAATGTGACGATCTTGTTGTCGGTTTTAATGTCGTTTTCTGAGGATATAAACTTGCTTTAAACATGTCATGATGGGGATGGAGTCACTGTCAAGGCTTAAATTAAAATACTACTAGTTTGAGGACTTATAAATATTCAGCTTTACAGTTATACTATTATTTATTAAAATTGTTGATAGGCTAATTATAAATTTATAAGAATTGGGGAAATTGAAATTATTTCTAGCACATTTGTTCCATGGAATTTTTGAATGCTTTATCAAGTGATAATTGTCTGTTAGTGTTACTGTCTGTAGTCTTAGTACCTCAAATTTATGAAAATGAAATGGTATAATTTAATTAATGCAATTATTATTATCATCTCACTTGCTTTACAGACAAGTTCTCATCATGGTCTCACATTCTGAGTGCCTTCAGAGTGTTTGTAGAATTTGTGGAAAGCCACATTTGATTGTCGAGGGTCGTAACCCATATGTGACCTCTGCCAGTGCAAAGGCATAAAAAAAAGGGAATACAAGAACAGGAGACGACAAGACTACTGTTGATGACATGCCACTCCCAAAGAGGAAAAAATGACACGTGTATTATCTTGGCATTATACTAATTTTATTTCCAATTTCATTGTGCCCTTAGAAAATCAGTATGGAGTGGTAGAAAATAAATAATTGCTAAGACCTTACAATCCATATGTAAGCTTAAGTAGGTTGCCCATGTTTTTTCCATAGATTTTGTTTTAATTTGACCTGTTCAAAAATGCAGATTGGGATTCAGGCCTTTGTTATATTTGATATGATACTACTATGATTTATCTTGTTAAAAAAAAATTTTTTACTTTTGCAAACTTGTCCAATCTTTTTACAGTTTTTTTACATTTGTATATTACACCAGCATTTTATCAAATAAATAAGAAATAAGTCCATCTCAATTTTTTGACTATACTTTTAATTTCCTTACGTCAAGAACGTCAAGAAAATGAGCCAAACACAAACCACCAACATTGACAGCACTCCTCTACCAAAGAGGAAAAAGTGAATAAAAGTGCATACAAATTGGAGGTAAAAATAGATCTAGGTATTAAAACTCATTTTTTGTTTTAATCATGAAATAGATCTAGGCCTATATGTTTATTTTTCTTTACAATACACTAATTATTGTGAGAATTAAACTTTAAAACCAATATTTTAAAGCAAGGAATTAATTAAAGGACGATATCTGATTAAATGATTATGACCCGTGGACGTTTTGTCACGTTGACGTTTTGACGTGTGGACGTTATGACTAGATAGACTGGTAACCGATTTTGCATTCCCCACCGTCACGCCTGATCATATCTGTTGTTGCCAGTAAACCACATACACATGAACACATAATGTCATCTTCGTCCGAACTAACAACTCCGTCGGAAATGGGTTCAAGATCGGCTCCGTTGTCAGAAAAATCACTCAAATCAGAACCATAATAAAACTCGTCTTTGCTGTACGCCGCCATTTTGGCAAGGATGCAAATCAGCATGCACACGATACCCTGCATCATTACCCAGAGTGCAACGCGGTCCGTGTCTGGGACCGACCGGGCAGAGGCGCTAATTGATTTAATGGGGATTACTGACTGGTGTTTAATCCTCTGGTTTTACGATCGCGGCACTGGACATTAAACCTTTCAACACCTCTTCGTTCCAACTCCTTCTTATTCTACCTCCATGGTGCAACAAAGTCGTAACGTGCATGTTGGGAAAATTGAGATAATTTTGACATTTAAAACAAAATTGTTTAACTTCATATTCGGAAACTTGACGCCAAGAAATACAGCAATTTAAATAATAAATTACGTCAACATCATACATGACGTCATGTTTGTGCAACAAGGTTGTTAAGTGAAACAAAGTTGCTATGGAGTTAGTGCAAAAAGGTTATACGAGTGTGTACGTTCCGTGCTAACTAGGATGATCCTAGCGTTCTTTTTTTTTTGGGGGGGGGGTAAAATTTACAAATTACTGATAAAATTTATATTTTAATTTTACAGTAGTACTAAATGTAATGTTAGTATTAATATTATAAACGGTTACATGTAATTATTGAAAGATGGTTAAAATGTTTCAAAGATGGTTCAGTCTTCAGAATTATTATATATTTTAGGCCTAACATTAACAAAGTCAAATGGCATTAATTCATCCCGGTACCTCAATACATTCCCTACCCTACAAAGGCCCTGACGTTAGGCTAGCCTAGTGAGGCAAACGTTAGGGGTGTTACTTAACTTAGCTTGCCTTAATTAATCTGTTACTGTTAGTGTTAGTCCTTACTCAAAATCCTGAAAATGCAAGTTAAGAACTTGCTTGTTGCATTGACGCGAAAATATATTCACTGCATTCTGGCCTTATGTTCTAAAAAGAGTATGTCTAGCTAATAATACTAATATGTCAACCTTATTTTAAACAAAAAATGTAATAACATAGAAACTTCCATTTCCATCCTATAATAAAAAGTGACCCACTTTTATGCATCGGCTAACCAAACGTTAACATAACAAACGGTCGTCTTTAGATCCAGTGGCAATAACGGTCACGACGGTAAAACAGATAAATATTCTGCCAGCAGATTCTACAACAATTGATTGAAAAGCTTCTATAAATTCTGGGTATAATGTCACACAACTCACCGGCTACTCCAAATTGAGAAATCCCTACATTTGCGGCCTATTTCTATTGTTTCCACGCCATTCAGACGAAATGGGCCACCTAAAATACGACAATGTAATTCTTAGCTGGTTATCACAGAAATTTTTACTATCACATTATCTTATATATAACTCTGTGATTAATAGTCACATCGTTCCCTGAACTAAACAAGAGAACGGTGTAGAGAGAGTTGCATATTTTGAGATCGATGTCGCTAACGAGACAAGCGGGTACCAGTCATATATCCTATAGCGTAACAGGGGGTGCCACAACCATGTGAAACAGGAACATGGCTAAGGGATTTGTAGAGATCAGCGTAGAGCATCATAGACTAATCATAGAATCTCCTTGGACGATAGAATCGTAGAAATGTGATGAAACTAGAGTTAAATATATTTAACTCTATAGATGAAACAAACGCCGCCCGTGTTTTCGCAATTTTTACCAGTAGTTTCCTGATTTTGAAATTTTCATCTGAAGACTAAACATTGATATTTCCTTTTACAAAAGTGAAACAGGCCCACCTTAAATTCTTTTTTTCTTCTTCCTTTCCTCACGTAAATAAAAATGTTCCGATGAAAAATAATATTAACAGCAAACCAGCACAAACACTCGGGTGTTAAATACTTTTATGTGACTGGCTCTGGCAAAACCCTAAACTTTGACCCAATTTTTAAAAGTGAGATTTTGGAATAGTTTGATTCTCTAGATTTTCCTCTTTCATTTGATACCAGATTTGTAGAAATCATAATTTTTTTATTTTTCTTACTTGACTCAAAATGGCAATTTTTTTTTATCACGATATATTTTTAAACGCGATTTGCCAATATCTCGATAATTTGAAAAGGTTTTCGATATCGTAATCGAATAAAAAAAGATATCGCGATACTCGATATTATCGTGTTATCGCCCAAGATTACATTGTACACCATCCCCTCAGCCAGGACGAATAGTTTTATATTTCATTTCATTTCATTTATTGATTTCACAGGTAGAAAAACAAATAAATACAAAATTACATTAAATTAACAGAAACAGAAACAAAGCTAGCACCCCTGTAGGAATACAAAAAAGTAAATTAAATTACTGTCGAGTTGATCTCCTGATGCTACCACATAGGAAGAAAACAAACATTGAATCACACAAAGAACGGTAAATAACATGGCTTTAGGCACTTTTATACACACTTTGAGATTTGAAAACAATATTAAAATTGCATCAAGGTTTATGTTGATAATCCCGGGATTTGAACCCAAGGAAAATAAGATTGATGCGCACCGAATACACTTTTTTTTTTGACATTTGACAAAATAAAGTTAAAAGTGCGCACAACCCCAAAACTAGGTTGATTGAACTGCACGTTTTTTTGGTTTTGTTTGTTTGTTTTTCTTTCATTCTTTCTTAAAATAATAATAATAATGTGGACTTATATAGCGCACGTATCCACCAAACTGGTGCTCAAGGCGCATTATATTATTACCCCTGCTCAGCAGGCTCATAAATCATTCCTGAAACCATCTCAGTTCCCTGGGGAGTATACAGCTCAATTGCTGCCATTACAGCGCATATAGGGCTAATCAAACACAATAACCAACTCTGCCCTCACAGGTACCCATTTACCCCTGGGTGGAGAGAAGCAATTATGGTAAAGTGTCTTGCTCAAGGACACAAGCACCATGGTCGCGGTTGGGATTCGAACCCACATTTTGACGACTCAGCCATCAGAACACAAATCCGATGCACTAAACCGCTCAACCATGGCTCTCCACTACCATAGCACTCCACTAAAAACGATTCTATTGTTTCACTTGGTGATTTTGCTCTCATTTATAAGTGTGCAGTAAATTTCCAAAATAGAAGTTTGTTAGATAAGTCTGATGCAAACCGACGGTGACTCGGGGCACTGTGTCATTTAAAAAGACAATATTGTCACGATCAACAGGGCATGGAATCGGAGTATTAAAGCCAAGCGCGTACGTGTGACCGACATACCAAACGTATTCATGGACGGTTTAACCCTGTTGGTCAGAGAAGGAGGTAATTAATCCGTGCCGTTTTATTGACATTTATGGACAGGTGTTTTCCAGGAACCAGCTTCTACGGCTGATCTCACTATAATCATGGAGGAAGCTATAATAGAGATCAGTGGCTTCTACCCGTTCTCAAGTTGCACGTAACTCTAAAATATCTCCAGCTCATTCATGGTAAATTTTCCCTTTTTAATTTATGCAAAGTATCAACCCAGATTCAGTAAGTGTTACTGCAATGAACAACAACACATTCTCGTTCCATCACTTCCTCTGTATCAAGCCAGTGAAACTCAATTAGTTTGGTTTCCTTGTTCAAACAGTTTTATTGCGGTTAGCATGACAAAAGAGATAAACAAATATTCCCCAACTTGCACTTTTTCATACATATCTTTAGCACACTGAGCTCACTGTCTAGTCTAGCCCATTGGAATGCAAACAATTCGGCGGCACTTTAATGTCGATAACCATTGACCTTGGAGACGGTTTCTGAACCAGAAATAGGTGGCTGGAAAAGCTGGCAATCTGATAGGTTCATTCCTTGATTGATATTGACCTGGGAGAATCACCGGCCAATCAACGTTGACAGGCTATGCAAATCAGATAACAGCTTCATTGCATGATTGTATGACAGAAACGAGCCGTCGGGACGTACCGTAACATTCATATAGCTGTGTCACACAGCTGATTACTAGAACAGTTAATTTTTATTTTTGGTGAAAGGTAATGTCGACAGTATTTAAATATACACTTCTAAGATTCTGTCATTCAGATTATGATAGTATTTAAGATTTGAAAGGTATCAAATATCTTTTATATAACACATTTTTCAATTTAATTGATAACAGTAATATTTCTAACTGCTAAAAGCAACATTTATTATTTCGAATTTTAACCCTTGTTGAAGTTACCCCTTTCAAAACACTTTTATGATCCATTATGTCTGACATGAGGTCATTCATCGGTCGGGTACGGTACGGTATATCTATCTTTATACCGGGTGTACGACTTGACTGGACTCGATCGACTCGACTCGCTTGAAGCTGGCTGCGCTGGCAACTAACTGATGAATTGAAACGTACCAACCTAGCTAGCTAGCTAGCATAGTACAATGTACGTGTACGTATTTTTGTGTGCATTACATGAATGGAATACCCACAGCTGAATGCTGTTCCTGCTCAGTTTTCTTTGTCTTTCTCGATTATTTTCTTTCGACAGTTGTAATTGGAAGTAAGTATTGTATTCACGTACCCAGGGTACATTTTAATCCAGTTGGAAGTGTGATAACGTTGTTCATTTTTTACTACAGGGACGTAAAATATTTAGATAGCAAACGGATCTCAATCGATTTTTTTTAGCAGGCAGTTTGGTTGCACGCCCTCTGATGCAATGAATGATCTAATTTTTGGATATGCTCTGCTGCATTTGAATTGTATCAGGACAGTAGGCCTAACTTTAGTTGTCAAGTTTGAAAAGTTGAAACCATGGATTCCATATTGAAGAGGGTCACGGGCGCTACTCCCATACAATCTGCAAACGGTGACACTACAATACAATACTATATAGGCCTAGGCCTAGTACTACTAACTTAACAATGGACAAGCATGTTAAGCATGTGTTCTTTCAGATGTCTATTGCCTATATGAAGTGTTCCAGCCTGCTGTAATCCATGCCACGGCATTGTACTCCAAATGCACGCACACACAACAAGCACGGTTACAAGTTTTGCTCCTCCTGCCTGGCCTGCCATGGGGCATCGTGGAATATTAAAGCACTTCCACACGAAACTAATTCCTAGAGAACTAGACGCAATTTTAAAATAGACGCAGGCGAACCATCTGTGGGGTGAACAATTGGCCAGTGCGATAAAAGCTAAAGTGCGCGCGAGAGATATAGTTCTCACACACCGGGTAAGTCTCCCAGACTGCACTGCTTCTTTTTGAGACCTTGCGTGTCAGTTTGTGGAACAAAATGTCACGAATGGTCCAAATCTATTGATCTTGGAGTAATATGCCATGGTCTAGGTTAGTACACGAGTGGCACACTTCATGTACGTAATAGACTTCTGGTATACTGTCCATCCATACTTTCAGGTTTATCCAGTGACATTGTTTTTGTACAATTGTGGTACCAAATGTTTGTTTGTTTGTATATTTCTTCTGTAACCTGGGTAACTCATTCAGTGGATAATACAAGTAATCCTCTGTTCTTCCATGAGGCCAAGGGATCAATACATACCAGAGACACCGGGGTAAACCCCTACTCTTGCATGATAAGTGTCATTATGGGTTCTTTAATGTGCACTGTTTTATAGTAGACGGGACTTACGGCTTAACGTCCCATCTGAAGGACGAAGCAATTATGGTTAAAAGTGTCTTGCTTAAGGACACAAGCGCCGCAATCGGCCAGGCCGGGATTCGAACCCACATTCTGATGCCACCAGAACTTGAATCCAATGCAGTAGACCGCTCGGCCACGACACTCCATGTAAAAGACTGCAGATTGCAGCATCTGGCAGACTGGCAACCAGCCTGGAAATTGTGAATGGAAATATCAGTAAAATTTGTTTTAAAACACACCAAAAAAAATAAAAATAAAAAAAAGTGCAGGGCCTAACCACATCCACATGGTTGTACCACAACAAACAACAGCATTCCTGGAAGAGGCCATATTTTTTTGAACTTACAACAATACAATGCACTGAGGGAAATGTTGTTCAGAATCACAAAAGCCCTTGTATATAAAAGAGTAATGGTAATAGTAATAATTTAGTGAGGCAATAAAACTGTACATTACATGTACTCATTTACTGTATGCCTGGGCAGAGAGAAGCATTTTGTTGATTCATGCTCGAGAACAAAAGTACCACAACCAGCCTGTTTTGCTGGTTAAAAAACACATACCCATATATGGAATTTGGTTCACATGAATGTCAATTTCAAGACTTTAAACGTACTGTTAATATGTTCACCAAACAGCTGCACCTTAACTACAAGACGGCCATGCTAAACTCTCAAGTCGGTGTGTGTGTGATTTGCGGTGGCCAGACCGCCCCGCATCCCCCTCTGCAGTTTGAACAGCATGTCCCATCAGGGCCCAGGCAGTGAACAGGAAGACTTCGAGTTGAGGAACACAGGGTACCATGCTAGTTTCATAAGGCAAGGTACGTTTGGTGTCGCTACACAATCCAATTTTTTTCCCCTTCTGATTTTGTTGCATGTGATGGTAAAATGCAGGGCTCAAATTTCAGGAAATGTTTTATTAGACAATAGGGTTATAACTCGAGAATGTTACTTGACTGGAAGTACATTTAATTTTACAAACCTCGGGACTAGTTTGGCCTTAGATTGTGCTAGACTGATTTGCTTTACACATAAGATTTCTATTTACACATTACAACTACTGTTGCATGTGACAAAATCACATGCAAAGAATGTTGGTACTTCCTACAAGTGCCTGGGCAAAAACTCATGCAATATTTCAGAATATGGGTTATTGCATAAATGAGGCATTTGCAACAACAATAAAACCATTTTGGAACAATTTAAAAGTCATATTTGTGCTCAGGAACCTTAACTTTCTCATGGTTCTCTTTGTATTGAGATTTAACAAAAATTAATACATGTGTTTTTTTAAAAGTATTTTGTGAGTCCAACATTGAATTGTACAAAATCCAAATTGTACTGCACCATTTGTGATGAGTTATTATGCTACGAATACAGACATGATTAACCCTAACCTCCTAGGTATTCTGGCTAGAAACCTCCAAAATCCATCAGTGCACTTTTGGAAACATGCCCTTATCTTTAAAATGCACCATGCATTTTCGTTGATTTTTTTTCTTTTCATATTCAGCACTTGTGGCCTGTACTTCTTGCCAGGCAGTAATTTTGTCCCATTTGAAGAGGTGAAAGTACCAGTTTCCAACAGTGCTGAATTTTTCCCAAAAAGTGCCCCTTGGAGGATTTTGCAGGATATTGGGGTGGGTAGGGTTAGAGCATGCTAATCGAAACATAGAGAAGACACTGTGAAGTCCCCATGGTTCTCCCCGAACCACAGCCTCACTTAGCGATAGTTGAGAAACGAATTGCCCGATATTGCTTCTCTCCTGAACCATAATCTCACTTGGCGACTGAAATGATATCAATACAAATATTTTAGAAATTGTACTTAAGAATTGTTTGGAATAAATGTGACCCACTCTGGCAAAACCCGAAACTTCTCGGCATTTACCATAATGCGTAACAGCCATGAAAAGGTCCAAAACTGACCCAATTTGAGATTTTCATGTCACCATATAGATCATTTTCTCTAGATTTTGATGGAAAAAGAAAAACCCTGAAACGTTGTTGGGAACATTGTTAATTTTCAAGATAAATTTGGGAGGTCACTCCGAAAAGTTGGGTCCAAGTTTAGGGCTTTGCCAGAGCCAGTCACAAATAATGATTGCTTACTGTGGTATTTTTGTCTTGATGCAAACCTTGCTTATGTTACTACAATCCAGGCGTGCCACCACAATACCAAACGACTGATACAGTGCACCAAGCTACCTCAGCAACGCCCCATCATCCCTCAAGACCACCCAACTTCATTCAGCCATGGAGATACGAGCATCCTTCATGCCATACCGTTTTGGAGAGGACGTACCCTACCACACCTTCAATGGGAAATAAGAATGCCTCAAGCACCGACTCAGACAAGGGTCAGTCTCCCCTTGGTAACACCAATGCTGCAAATGACAAAGATGAGCTTGCAAGGACACAGGCTGAGAACAAGAGGAGCCACACCGAGGCGGCTAGAGGGAGCCACGCCAGCGAAGAGAGCAGATGTGCCCCAGTGAGCCACTCCGTTATGCAATCGCACAGCAGCGACTGGCTGAGACATAATTTGAGCCACGCCCAGACGCAGCCGTCGCAAGTGGTGCCGTTGGTCACCCCCGCTGCGCTGTCGGACATGGGACATCTGTATAAACTACCCACGTCTGCATCGCCGAACCAACCCAAGATTTACCCTCCTGGGATTTTCAATCCGCTGTACACCTCAACCTCGTACGTCAGCCCTTCTACAGTTCAAATGTCTACAGTACCAACCTACAGCCCGTACATTGGTGGGTATCCACTCAACTACCCAGTGGTGGCGGCTCAAGGTGGAGTTGGACCCGGCTCCTACCCAACTGTTGAATCTTATTCAGCCATGTTGGCTAGCATGGGAAGTCAGGTGCAGCAGGCACAAGGCTCCCAAGCACCCGTATCGACTTACTTGCCTCCTGGAGTAATACCTATACCCTACGGCACCCAGCTTACACACGGTATAACCAGTCTAGGAGTGTTACCCAAGGGAACAGCACAGGACTCGGTACCCACTCTGGGATATCTAAACCAACAGTTGCCGCAAGCCCCTGGCATTCTCCAAAGCAGCCACGTATTAACAGGTTTAGTTTCGTTGAGTGGTAGCTTACTTACCTTACCTCCAAGAACTGAGGAAGAATCCAACAGAATCGATCAAGCCCCAGAAACGGAACGAGAACATGAGCAAAGTGCCACTTTACGAATGATGAAGAGTGAAGACGACGAACGAAATATGCAGTGCGAACCCGAAGGGTCACAATTCCTCAGACGGACTTATTCAACTGAATCACATGTAACTTATAATAAATCTGATGACTCGCATAGTAGAAATATAGCACATGTTCCACCTGTAGTATGTTCACCCTCGGCTGATTACCACTCGGCTAAGGACAGAAAGTCCTATCCCGAGACGAGCTCGCGGCACGAATCGGTTATCATGACTGTTGTTACAGTACCAAGTGATAAATCTAGGCAAATGGGAGCCAATGAGGCAAATCTTGTTTACTCTGCAGGGGAGCATCAGCAGTGGGGTTGTACTAGCTACCATCCACCAGTAGAAAATCCGTATCACCCTGCTGCCCCAACATCGGTTCAACATTCTCCACAGGTCAGGTTTCACCTGAGCCCCTCTCCACAGGCTAGACCCTCCCCGACGGTCACCCACATCCCATCGGCCGAAAGCCAGGATGTGGAGTCCGCGCCTACGACCTCTGAACCGATGAGTTACGTGGTGCTGGGTGATGAAAGAGCTGAACCCAACCCTGTGCAGTCCCAGGTGATGGCACATTCTTCGATGTTACCGCCTGGACAACCGCAGATGCACGACCTCCTGGCAACCCCGCAGATATCGGCTCCCTCGTTCACCAACATCCCGTCTTATTTCACCCGGGGATCCGTCATCCAGCTTGCGAGCGGGGAGTTGAAGCGAGTTGAAGATATGCGGACCGAGGACTTTGTTCATAGTGCCGATATGTGCGGGGGCATCAAGATCGACTCCAGTACTGTGGTACGAATCAATGAACATGCAGACAATGGCGTGGCACTCATAAGCTTCTTGGTAGGGGAACACAAGGCACAGGTATTTCTGATATTTTCTATATATTTTGTACATAATTTTACTGCTTTTGTGCTGGGAACAAGACACAGGGGCAGTGCCAGAGTGGCTGGCTTGTGGAATACAATGTGACTGGCTCTGGCAAAACCCTAAACTAGGACCCAATTTTCAAAAGTGAGATTTTGGTATAGTTTGATTCTCTAGATTTTCCTCCTTCATTTGATACCAGATTTGTAGAAATCAGATTTTTTCCCCTGATTTCTACAAATCTGGTATCAAATGAAAGAGGAAAATCTAGAGAATCAAACTATACCAAAATCTCACTTTTGAAAATTGGGTCCAAGTTTAGGGTTTTGCCAGAGCCAGTCACAATACACTTTCAGGGGAGGGCTAAGGAAGGACGTTGTGCAAATATTCCTGGACCTATTTAAACCACGAATAGTGTTGGCTGATTTTGAGTACCTCCCAACGCAAACAGCCGAAATCAAGGGACATGGGATTTCACTATTCATAATTTGTGTCGTTACACCTCGTACATATTTATTAACCCTAACCACCCCAAATCCATCAAAATCCTCCAATGGACACTTTTTGGAAAAAAAATCAGTACTTTCAGAAACTGATATTTTCACTTCTTCAAATGGGGCAAAGTTACTACCTGGCAAGAAGTACAGGCCATAAGTGCTGAATATGAATTTGTGGTGCATTTTGAAGATAAGGGCATGTTTCCAAAAGTGCACTGATGGATTTTGGAGGATTCAGGAAGGTTCCCAGCCAGAATACCTAGGGGGTCAGGGTTAAGCTTTGCAAACTGATTTTCAGTACAAACAAACATGGACAAGTTTACAGCTCTGAGTTTTTGTTTTGCATTGCATAGTTGGCTGAAGCACTGTGTGCATTGTCCTACACAAGCATTTGGTAAACATCAAACTGGGACTAGCTTTTAATGTGACACCATATTGAGCTGTATACTCCCCAGGGAGCCGAGATGGTTTTCAGGAATGATTTATGAGCCTGATGGGTTGGGATACGCTCCAGTTGGGATACGCTATAAAAGTACACATTAAAACCCTCCTACACATAGAGGCCACTGTAAACCACTAAATGTCCAATGTGTTGTACACACTTTGTTTGTGCATATAAGCCACACTGCCCCTTTGAAGTAATTTCCAATGTACATACATGCATACAAAGACACATGTATACCACAATTGACCTTATTTTCAGCAGGTTATACTGTAAATCACCATTAGTCACTAGACCAATAAACCATACTAAGCCTCCATCATCCATTGGGATTTTCAGCAGTTATTTTGTAAACACAGACTCTCCAGAGTAACCTACCACCAGCCATACTGAGTCTGGAACAAAGTAATATGCGTAAAACTTGTAGCTTTGCATGGTGAGGATGATAAGTAAGACTAATTGCGGTGACACCATGTGGAATCTCAATTGAGTAGTAATTAGTTCTGAAAAGAACTGGAGGTACAACTCTAAAAGTAAATATGCCCTGCAATATTGTCAATCACAAACCACTAAAACCAACAGACATATGAGGCATTATGTTACTATGCAGTACAGCTATGAGGAGCCACTGCCTACCATAGCAATGGCTTGGAGTGGCCTGAATGGGTTGTTTCAAAAATTTCACTGATTGTAGGAGGGTTAATATTATTGCCATAAAAAAAATCCATATTTGGGTTTCTACCATTTCCAAGTATGGTAGTCTAGGCCATGACTTAGTACCCTATGACTTGGTACACATGTTGAGTGATTTTTAACTTAACCCTAACCCCCTAGGTATTCTGGCTAGGAGCCTTCCTGAATCCTCCAAAATCCATCAGTGCACTTTTGGAAATATGCCCTTATCTTCAAAATGCACCATGCATTTTCATTGGTCTTTCATATTCAGCACTTATGGCCTGTACTTCTTGTCAGGTAGTAATTTTGTCCCATTTGAAGAGGTGAAAGTACCAGTTTCCAACAGTGCTGAATTATTCCCTTGGAAGATTTTGCAGGATTTGGGGTGGTTAGGGTTAAAGGGACAATATCGTCACGATCAACAGGTCATGGAATCGGAGTGCTAGTTTTCGATTAACTCAGTGACTGAAAATAACAACCCACACGATAAGTTCATATTACTGTTACTTCTGCATAAATGAGCCAGCAATTTCTAGTCGCTGTGTTTATCTTAAACTAGGACACCGATTTCCATGCCCTGTTGAAAGTCTGCAGTGATCATGACGAGTGTCCCTTAAGTTAAATGAAAGAAATATTAAGAGTTAAGGTTCTCCTGAAGAGGATCAGAGTATACTGATCGAAATGTCAAGTTTCTTACCACTGGTTCTTCTCAGAACCAACAGCTATTACATCTTTTAACCCTCCTACTACTAGAAAATCAGTCAAAATGTTGATATACTTGCCAAGGTATATCTAGTGCACTTAAAAGTCGAACACTGTCAAACCTTACGCGTAGTAAGTACATTTACAGCTCGAAATGAGTCGACCGTTTTTGACTGGTAAAAGGATTGTCTGGTATTGTTCGGGGTGATCAAAATGTCAGCGAAAACCAGTCAAAAAATGCCCCTGAGTGCCAGTCAAAATGAGCAGTTGACTGATTTTGACCTCGATAGCTACATCCCACTCGAGTGCAGCTATAGTAGGAGGGTTAAGAGATTATTTACATGGTGCTGCCGCAAACCTTACTTCTGCTGTACTTCCACCATGTAAGTCCTACTTGAGGTCAAACCTCAGAATATATATAGTATTTCAACCCTGTTTGATAACTGCTGGACAATGTAGATAGTGTTTATGGGTGTATATAACAATGTTTTCCCTTCAATTGGCAGGTGTCGTTAGAGGCTCCCATGGAACATCCATTCTTTGTTTTTGGGCAAGGCTGGTCTGCCGTCAGACCCCAACGTTCTCTCAAGAGTTACAACCTCGGGTGCCATAAACTGGCCGTCGGTGATGTGTGTGTGTCGTTAACTGTCAAGGACAAGCATGGGAGATGGCCCCCACAACCGCAGCAGTTGGAGCAGCCACTGCTGCAGCCCCAGCTGCAGCCGCAACTGCAGCCACAGCAGCAGCCCCATAAACAATTGCAGCAGCAGCAGCAGCAGCAGCAGCAGCAGCAGCAGCAGCAGATTCCAGTGCAAAGTCTTTTTTCGGGTAGCTCAAATGAGTCGTCTCCTTCGTGGCCCTCGGAGCCCAAAAGACCCAGACTTCTGGAGCCAGTCCAAGAGGACGGTGACTGGCGAGAGAACACAGAACTACGACCCGACACGACCTGGCAGCATGAACCTCAACAACGCCGCAGCCATCTTGAACCACCTTCATCGCAGTATGCATTTGCAGTACCTCCCCCGGTGCCACCCCCAGTCAGTTACGTGTCTGTAGAGCAGCCATCCATTTCTGGGAAATTCACAGAGAGGACGGACAGCAATGCAAATACTGTCTTGGTACGGACTACGGACACATTTGCCGGGGGAAAGACGGACAGACCGTCTCCACGATCGGAGAGTAAACCTTTACAGCCGTTGAAGCGGCGGTGGTCGGATCCGATGCACAGGGCACAGTTGGTAGCAGACCAGGAGAAGCATGCGATGGCAGCCAGATCTTCTGATCCACAATAACGGTATAAGGTACATTCTGCAGCTTTAGACATTTATGGGCAGTTTTTACATGAATGGGATTTTAGTAACAAACAAATAAAATAACGGCAAGCCTAGAATTTTATTCTTATAGGGGCAAGGCCACTTTTCCTGAGTAAAGGGCACTTCCATTAGAATATCAGAATGTCTATGGGAACATTTGTAAGGGGCACCAAGGCCAAGACCAGGACCAGGACAATGGAGGATATGGCCTGTATGGTCTTCATGAAATTCCAGGCCTGCAACTGGCAAGCTCATGAAATATATTCAGCCTTTCGTTATACCAGAGCGTAAAGAAATAAAATGTTGGTACAACAATGTAGAAATCCCTATTGATCCCCCATCACACATCTACTACATTCATCAAAATCCAGCTCTGATTTTGCTTGATTTTGATGGATTTGGTACCGAATAATTTGGTGGATTAATGTACGTGTACTATTTCCAACAAAGTCCAACAGCAAGGTGGATGTGTTACTGCGTAGTGATGGAATTTGATGGATTGATGTACGTGTACTTATTCCAACAAAGTCCAACAGCAAGGTGGATGTGTTACTGCATAGTGATGGAATTTGATGGATTGATGTACGTGTACTTATTCCAACAAAGTCCAACAGCAAGGTGGATGTGTTACTGCATAGTGATGGAATTTGATGGATTGATGTACGTGTACTTATTCCAACAAAGTCCAACAGCAAGGTGGATGTGTTACTGCATAGTGATGGAATTTGATGGAATTT
The DNA here is from genome assembly GCA_029582265.1 of Zoroaster sp. YZ-2022. NCBI lineage: Eukaryota > Metazoa > Echinodermata > Asteroidea > Forcipulatida > Zoroasteridae > Zoroaster > Zoroaster sp. YZ-2022. The sequence continues at coordinate 19,794,404 of CM055822.1, read as the reverse complement.
GATGGAATTTGATGGAATTTGATGGATTGATGTACGGGTACTTATTCCAATAGCAAGGAGGCTGTGTTACTGCATTGCATTGTGATGGAATTTGGTGGATTAAGGAAGGTAGATGTACCTAGAAGGAAGGGTTAAATGCAGGCAGTGTAGCCAATAGTACATATGCACAGTAGTCGAATCGGCTTGTTTCTCGTTCAGTTAGAGGGACAATATCCTCACGATCAGAGCAGACTGGACAGGGCATGGAATCGGTGTTCTATGTTTATTTTTTTAGATGAACTCGGTGACTGAAAATAATATCCCACGAGCACGCTCCTTGGGTATATTTCCAGTCATCGAGTTCATCTAAAACTAGGACACTGATTCCATGCCCTGTCGAAAGTCTACTCAATGCTTGCTCTATGCACTACTACCTCTAGCATTATATTTTTGTGTGAAATAACAAACACATTTTTAATATATATATATATATATATATATATATATATATATATATATATATATATATATATATATATATATATATATAATTTGCATTATCGGCACTCTCTTCTCCAAGACAATCTCAACACATAAATTCCAAGCCAATTCATATGGTTATTAACGTCTAGACATCATGCGGATTATCACATTACATGTAATTGCATTGGTATTGTCTTATATTTATTCAATTACACGTTAGGCCAGAAAAAAGTCTCCAGTTTCTGGTCATCAGTCGGCTTCAAAATCGGTGCGGTGACACGTGTTTTTTTTTTCCGACCTTTTTGTTTTTTTGGTTTTTTTGCCAACAGGGATATGTGACACATTATATAAGCGGGGACCAAATTTCCCATACACAAAGCATGGTGGCTAAGAGAGGCCTCACAAATCGGGCAAACGTTCATACCCCTATGTGAAAAAGTAATTTAAAGCACAGCACGGCAGAAATCCAATCGATCCAGCAATTTTGGCTGCAATTGGACATCGTTTAATAGCAACAAAAAAAAGAAAATTAAAAAATGCTGACACGCGGGTCTGAGGCGACGCACGCGGAGACCAGAAACCGGAGACTTTTTCTGTTTGGCCTTATGCTAGAGATACAGTAGTTCAAAAAGCAAATAAGAAATTGCAGCTCAAATGCGTCACTTGACTATAACAAATACTATAACTACAAATTACTATAACAAACATCTGTTGGTGATGATATATAAAAACATAGTTCTCTGGACTTGCTCTCATAATTATTAGATCAAACAGGAAAACGAATTTACTTTGCAAATGTCCCAAACGTTCTTTAATACACTACTGCTTTTTCTTCCATATTGTTGTGAGGTTTGTCTATGTGCATGAGGCAGGGGCAGTTCCATTGCATAAATGGGGGTTCATACATGTATATGCGGTAATGGAGATACCACATTTTGACCCCAAAAAAATTTACTATTTACTTTATCAGTGCACATCTGTTTAAAAACATAAATTATGTTAAATTGGGGACTAGTAAATTTTGCGAAGATAAAGTGCCTCTCCCTAGGAATCAACCTCCCCCCCCTTTAAAACCATGCCTGCTCTGCCTAATCTAGCAGTGATGGTGTGCCCTTGACATGTGGATAGGGTGCTTTGGCACAAATATAAATCCCTAATTGCATGAATATTTTATGTACTTTGTTAAAATTCAAGGTGCACATACAGCCAACGATGTCAAGAGAAATTATACCCATAGACTGATAACTACAATGTACAAATACACTTGACCATATGTATAAGCTGATCATCAGGGCCAATGATTTTTCGTTTTAGCGGAAAACGGATCGTATTGACAACATTGCCCTATTTAAACAGAATTTAAGCTTTTGAAGCAAACAGTGTATAAAAAATATATACAGATATTGTACGACCTGTGATAGTGTTAGTGCTGGGCGATTAGTAAAGGTCACTAATCGAGTAATCGCACAGCAATTACTCGCGAGTACTCGATTAATCATGAGTTTTGACCGCATTTTTAACATTACATTATTTTTTATGATAATTATTCGGATATTCGGATATTATTTTATATGTTTAATAAATAAACAATGACTAAAGAATCGGTCGTTACTTGTAAATGTGTTACTACTCGCGAGTACTTTTGAGGTAATCGCAGTGGGACGATTAATCGAGTAGTAAAAAGACACAAGTACGAGTACGATTAACTCAAGTAATCGCACTAATTGCCCAGCACGAGATGGTGTTTTGGCAAATTGCAGCAAAAATGATCTTCAAGTACAGAACAAACTGTGGGCTAATTTTACGGGTGATGTCTTTGTGCATTCATGTGAAACTGATTTTTGTACAAGTGCTGTTCGAAAAAGTGATTTTTTTATTTTTTATTTTTATTTTATTTTTTTATATTTTTTATTTTTTCCTGAAATGGAAATTCATTGGCTCTGCATCCTTGCACTATCGATCAGCAGGGAACATATGTGTGCCTTCAACAGCTTGTGCGCGGAGCTGGATATGTGTAGCTTTTTCATTGTGTCGTACAATGTTACATATAGTGCATGGAACTGTCATTCCCAATTAACCCTCCTATTATCAGTGTAGTTCTTCACAAAGTGGACCCATACTTCAAAATGTCTCAACTGGGACATATTGTGGTACACACCTTCTTATCTAATGATTAATGGCATAGCCCAAGGCTCTTCAGAGAGATGAGGTAAACTGAAGCAGCCACCTGCTTTGTTTCATTGCAAGGCTAACTTGAAATAAACCAGTGCAGTAAATTGCGGTATACACGTACTGTGTGAGGATCAGAACAGTTTGGTTTTTGTCCCATACCCAGGGGCATTTTGGGGTATCCATGTACCATTCTTGTGTACAGTATGCAATATTTTGAGGCATGCACACAAAAAGCATTGTGTACTTAGCAGTTCTTTTTTTGCAGCATTTTGGAGACTGCATGTATACAAGGGTTAATGTACGTATGTACATGTGGCGGTTATGTACTCGAGTGATCAGTCTAATGCCAGTAGCGCTACGTGAGGACAAATACATGTAAGCAGGAAGACCAGGCCCCTGTTTCATAGAGCTGCTTAGCAGAAAATATCCTTTGGCACATTTATCTGCTAAGTAAAACTGGGCTGAGAACCAGCTAGAAGCAATATATACTACTCAAAACAATTTAGGGAACACCGGATTTTTAACATCAAATAGGTTTGAAATGTTCCATGAACCAGGATTTTCATTTGCAACCCCCCTCTCTCTTTCAGTAGTAATGTTATGAAATGTGTAATCACTACATGCATCCTTTATCATCTGTTTCATTGTGCAGTTGTTTCTCATCAATTCTGTGAAACATTGTGTTGATCTGAAATAAATGATCTTGCTTTAACTGAGATTATTCCGGTGTTCCCTAAATTGTTTTGAGTAGTATACATTACATGACAGTTTGGCTGGTAATCTATTTTTGCTAAGCACACAAATATTTTGTGCTCAGTAAATTTATCTGCTTAGCAAAATTGGGCCGAGGACCAGCTAGAAGCAATATACATTACGTGGCAATTAAGCTGGTAACCTATTTTTGCTAAGCAAGAATTTGTGTGTGCAGCCGCCCTATGGAATTGGGCCGTGTATACATGTGAAATATAAATGAAGAGGCAGCTAAGTGAACATGTACAGTGTATTGCGTACAATGCAATGATGGTAATTGCAGAGTATTGTCAAGATTCAAAAGTGTTTAACAGGATGCATTATATTCTCTGGCCTACACATGTTGTTTCCAAATTCAGCCAAAATTGGCCGAGTGTCAAATAAGTGACTGACAAGCCTAATTGTGTACGCACAATCATGTTGTCTTTTTGAATAATGTCTCATTTTGGCATAATGAGTTTATCCACTTGTCATATAATGCAAATTGCATGCAAAATGTATTGAACTCTAGATGAACTCTTCTAAAAGCAACATCCATATATTTAATGGCACGGTTCCACATAGGGCAAGGCTGAGTTGCTTTCACGGTGCCAGTGTTATTTCACAAGGAAAAGATCTGTGGCTATTTCATGTATAGACTTTGGGTCTTTCTTCACAAAATTAAAACAGGAAAACGGGTAAAGCACTGTCCTTTTTTTCCAGTAAAAAAGGGAAACAGTTGTGAGAAACATGTCTGTAATTTTTATTGTGGGGTGTTAAAGGTTAGATTGGTTGGAATGGAACATAATGATGCCAGTCAAAATTTGTAATTGTGTATTTATGAATTGTTGTTGGTTAAAGATACAATCGACCTATATCTCTTAAGGTTATCCTTAAAAATGAATCTTGGGTCAGATTCCCTTGTGTGTCCGTATAATCATCCAGCCGTTTCTCAGCAGGGAGCCAGCCTATTTTCAGGACAGCCTCGCTTTGGATGACATGTGTTGATATGGAAAAAAATACTGCTAATAAAATATTACTAATGCCATGGGTCTAATATAGTATATGTACATCACACTAACCTCAGTACACACAAATGAACAATATTAATATTAATTAATATTATTTAGAATGATACAAAGGAGATCGCTCTACTTTGTACCATTATTTGAAACTATTCATGTAAAGCGAGTTTTGAGAAATCATGAAATGGCTGCAGCTGAGAAAGGACTATTGCATGGGAGAAAACATGACAGACCTTCCGTTAGTTTTGATTATTTTGTTTTACTTTTTTTCTTCCTTTCATGGTAAAAAATGTACCCACTTGCACTATTAGCCCCCCAAAAAGTATCCAGTTTCTGATCATACACGTAGGTCGGCTTCAAAATTGGTGCGTTGACACGTTTTTTGTGTGTTTTTTTTTGGTTATCCTTTTTTTTTGCCAACCAGTGAGATACATGTACATGTATACACGGTTATTGGAACCAGACCAAATTTCCCATACACAAAGTATGGTGACTAAGAGAAGCCGCCGCACATATATCGGGCAAACGTTCATACTCACTGGAGTGACTCCTATGTGAAAATGTGGTTTAAAACACAGTGCGGCAGAATTCCAATCGATCCAGCAATTTTTGACTGCAATTGGACATTATTTCAAATAATACGCAAATAATACGAAAACTAAAAATGCCGACGCGCAGGTCTGAGACCGACGCGTGCAGAGACCAGAAAACGAAGACTTTTTTTTGTTTTTTTGTTTGTTTTTGTTTTTGTTTTTGTTTTTTTGCCTCATTTAACTATTATTCTGATGGATATAATTTTGAACTTAACTTTATTTCCTGAGATCTAGTGAGCTGTTAGCAACAATGTACTTTGTACATTGTGCCTGCCAGCCCTGGCATATACACACCTATGAATTTTGACTGGCATACATTTATGGACGAGCAATAAAAGTGTGTGATTATGGAAGATCTTAAGAAAATATTAAAGACGTTTTTAATTGTCTGTTTATAAGCCTCATCAGTATTTTATCTGTATTTACATGTACTGTAAAAAAAATTGTACACAAGTGTAAATCTAAACTTTAAATAACATATTGAAATGAATACTATTCATATTATAGTTATAAATGCTTATATTCCGTACTGTAAAGTGTATTTTATTTGTAGATAACTATAAGAGAAACTAAATTGCATATAAAGTATATCAAATGTGTAAATGCTCTAAGTTTTAGTTGGATACATAATGTACATGTATATATGAAATGACAGTAAGCTCTTGCAGTTTGCATCGTCTCAAAATAGTTTTTATTGAGCAGCATGAATATGATGGTACAAACACATAGTTTGAAGATTTTCATTTTTTTGTTCAATTTTGAATGTTTCTTGTAATTCCTGTATCGTCGAAGTTTTTAAGGGAAATGTTACTTATATATTAGAGTTGAAAGTGCTTTTGGTTTAAGTCAGTTGATTTAGACTAAATGTGCCCATATTTTGCACACAATTTTGAATGAATTTACATGCCTGTAATTAACAAAGTAAGCGTAAATTTTAATGACATACGAAGAAGATTTATAATACATGGACAATTTAATTGTTAAGGTCTGTTCATGCAGGAATAATATCATGTAGAATAATTATTTCAGTCGGCTCAAGAAAATCCTGTTCGTAAGTGAAATGCGTTGACTGATGTTTTGTACCCATTCTAATGAGTATACTTTCCTGTTAAATTTGACCTGGAAATCATTTCACTTAACGGAACTTCTGACAAAAATGATTGTACAATCCACATAACTGTTAAGGGGACAAACGGAGATTTCTAAGCTTGTTTTTGTTTTAACCACAGAGCTCCTTTTTTTAGCCCTAACCCTCCCAAATCCTCCAAAATCCTCTTTGCTAAAGTGAAGGATTTTGAAGGATTTTGAAGGATTGAGGTTACATGCTACATGTTCTTTGCTAAAGTGAAGGATTTTGGAGGATTGAGGTTAATAGGCATACTTGCCTTCCCATGGTACATGTACATCCATGTTTGTTGTAGTGATTGCAAGGTCAGTGCTTGGGTAAGTGGACACTGTTTATTGCTCCATGCATGCAGGAAGGGTCCCTGGCCATGTACATGTATCACAGAGATTATAACACCCTACATGATAAGGTCATAATTACTGTTGCTGCTGCATAAATGAGCCAGTTAATTCCCTGTCATTGTGTTCATCTTAAAACTAGGACACCGATTTCCATGCCCTGTTGAAAGTCTGCACTGATAGTGACGATATTGTCCCTTGAAGTTGCAGTGGACAACCCACAGTTGTTAGAAATGCCATTGTACATTGAGTAATATGCCAAATTTCAGCAGATTTTGACACTTTTGAAACAAAAATAATTTTTTTTTAATTATCAGGATTTCTGCTAGTAATTAAAAGGTTCTAGTATATTTATAAGTACTGTCGTATATCTGTATTGTTTTCGAAAGGTTTCCCGACTGGGTATATAATCCCAGTTTTGGTTCCTCGTCCCCTGATAAATGAACCATGTATGTGAAGTTTTAAGATTAAACATACATTCACGTATGTCAGCCACAAGGGAAATATAGTGTGCATAGTAAACTGCTGTCTCTGAGGACAGTAAGTGTGAGCACGATTAAACCTATTCAAAACTGATTCATTTTGGAATACCCCCTCCTGCCCCCTTAATAGTTTTTTGCTATTTTCTGCAACATTTTTTAATATTTCAAGGGAAAGGACTAAGTTTGGACGATCGTGTTTTTAAAAAATTAAAAAAAAAAAAATCATTCATCCATGATATATCGGCAAACATATATCACGATTTTCGATAGTATTGCGATTATTTTTTCATTCATGCATGATTGCTTTAGAGCCGATAACCACAGGTATGTACCCCTCTACAAGCATCACAATAAATCGCAAATTCATTTGCAGAGCATGTATGTACTTCTGAAGTAGTTCGCTTTTGTTTCTCTGAAAAGACTGTTCTAATTTTGTTTCCATGGAATTTCTGACTTGACTCACAATAGCGATGTATGTTTTTTTAGTTTTTTTTAATTAAAACAACTTTTATTTTTTATTGCAATATTCTTTTTTAATCGGGATTTGCTGCTATCTCGACAACTTAAAAAGGTTCTCAGTATCGTAATCGAATAAAAAAAACACCAAATATGTCACGATATTCTATAATGTGTTATCACCCAAACTTAGAAAGGACATAGCATAAATATTTTTTAAAATATCATTCCCACTCCTTTCCTCTGCCCCTGAAATCTTCATAATCCATTGAAAATGTCAGACATTTCATCAAAGGACCCCCCCCTTGTTTAAATGTAATGTTTTTGAAAATGTTCTATTGCCATTCAGAATGATTTAATATTTTGAACCTATGCTTTTTTCACCATTTACTTTCTGTGGAACATTGCTATTTTTCTTGAAAGGAAAAACTAATACTCTAAAATGACATATTTCACTAAATAATTATGAGAAGTATGATTTTTTTTCCGTAGATATGTCCCGATCGGAAATGAATTTATTATATAGCGGGTCCAGTCATGAATTCATTTGGACAGTAAATAAGGTCATTTTATTTTTATTTTTAAATACTTCAACTACAGAATTCTTTTTCTCCCAATGTTGGGCGGAAAACAAAAATATATATACCTTGTTTGCCTTTCTGAAAGGGGATTAGCAATGTTACAAAAACTAAAAATTTTAGGTAAAAATTACCCCAAAAAACCATTGGCGATACATCTTTAAAAGGTCATGTCATTAAAAAGGTCACGGTAACAGATACAGCAGTGTGTACAACTGCTGAAGTGGGCGTCGTCAGCTAGTGAGTTTCCTCGCTGAGGTCCCTGACAGGGCCCCTGATTTAAAGATACATATATTCCATGTCGACCATTATTTTTCCTTTTTGTGGTATAAAAGGAAGGTACAGCATTGGTTGTTTGGTAACGTTTGCTCATTTCAGTCATCTAGATTTCAAGAAATATAGCATATATCAAACCTGTGAAAAATTAGTGCTCGTATTTTTTTGCGAAAACAATGAAAACTTGCTTCATGTTTTTTTTTTTCTGTCTTTATACGTTTAACAAAAAGTTGCCCTCGGACAACTTATTGTAAATTCAATTTCCGTTTTCTCTAAAAATGGAAGCAGTTAAGATGAAATAATTTATCAGGATTGGAACATGTACCAACTGTACATCACATATAGTATGTTTTAGCAGATTCCAATGTTGTACCGTAACTTTAAATCTGTAATTGCTATTTTCGTTTCACAAAATAATTGACTGGACCATGAACAATTAAAAAAAAGTAACAAAATAATACAAAGTTTTTAAAAAAAATTGATAAATATTGATGATAGCATGATAAATTCACTGCTGTGTCACATAATGACACCTTTTAAACAATGCTTAGAACAATTATTTTGTGAAATATTTCATTTGGAAAGCGAGGTCCTTCCCTTGTACAAACATAGTGAACCGGTGAAAAAAACAATACGTGTATTGCTAGTGAAATATATTGAGCTGCATCTGACACTTCCCAATTTCTGGGAGTTTTTTGGTGGTTTTTTTTTTTTAAAGATTGAAGGGAAAATATTCCATGAAATTGTCAGTTTTCAGTTGAATTTATGACAGCAAAGCTGTTCTGTATGTCATGCTGTAGTCTTGTGCCCTGACAGTTCATTCTCCTTGCAGATAGACAAAACAAATAAAAAATACAAATTTGTCTTTGTGACTTTCAAGATCAAGGTAAAAAGACCTTAGTCATGATGCAGCCATTTGGTTTTTAGTCCATACAAATCAATGGGATCAAAACGAGGCTGGAAGTAAAATAGTCTGGTTCCTTGTATGATAAAGGTCAAGTGAGATAATGTGATTTTTATTTTCGCAGCTGTAGCAGTTTAAGTACTAAAGATGGTAACAAATAATCCTTTTTGCTGGATGTTAACTCGAGTATTTTCATTCTATTTTATTTATTTTGTTATTCTCTTGCTCTGTGATCCATCAACCCATACTCCAAAATGAAGGGTGTTTTACTGAAATGGAATAAATTCTATGAAATTAGAAAGTCAAAAACGTGTTGTGTTCGTTTCAAATGCTTCTAATACCCGACTTATGATTAGTGCAGGGAGAGTAGTACGATTACTCGAGTACTCGTGAGTAGTAATTATTTATTTTAATGAAAACCAACAGCGGTTAACCGCCACTTACAGGTATCATAAAACATGTAAATAAACAAACGATCAAATAAACAAAATTAATTCACTTTATCAAAACGTTGAACATTAATTAATATAACATTATGGAAGAGCAGATGATTCAGCAGACTTTTATATTTTGAATTTTTTTTTGTAAGGGGTTCCAGAGGTTCTACATAATTATAAAAAAAAATATATAAAAAATATAAAAAAAATATAAAAATAAATAAATAAATGAAAAAACCTGGACAAGGAAGGCCCCTGTGCATGGAATAGTAGCATGTGGCCTTTTTATTTTTTTTTGGATGAAGGGCTGTAGTCCCCACCCCCTCCCATTTTCAAACCAGTCTACTGCATTATCACTGGAGCCTAGAGGTAGAATAGTGATAATGCAGCACCCAGCTTCATTCAATACAAGTCACAAAATGTTGGGCTCATACAAGTATACAATGTGACTGGCTCTGGCAAAAGTGTCCTCCCAATTTTATCGAGAAATTTAAGAATGTTCTCGACAACCTTTCAGGATTTTACTTTTTCCATTCAAATCTAGAGAAAATGCTCTATATAGTGACATGAAAACTGGTCCCTCAAACTGGTCCCTGGAGTCAGTTTTTGACCTTTTTAACGGCTGTTACGCATTATGGTAAATGCCGAGAAGTTTCGGGTTTTGCCAGAGCACATTTTGATAAGTAAAAGTCATTTCAGTTGTTGGTGTACAAAACCATGATCACGCGAGACTAGTAACAAGAAATTACATTTAATTTCATTAAATTAGCACATTTCATATTTCATTAATATTGCTTCACTGCGAGAAATTTAACCTCTTCTCCTCAATCAAAATATTTTCCGGTTGAAAAGTTTCCAGGAACTACTTTAAAATACAAAATTAGAATTCGCCGACCTTCCCTTGGCAAATTTCATCATTAATTTTATCATTAATAATTATAGTCATTATAATTCCACAAGGTTAGTGCATATTGTGGTGTGACCATAGAGTTATATTATAAGTTCTTTTATGTATCGGCATTTTTGTGGGGTTGTCTCCCCCCGTTTTTTGGTTTAGACGCTGTCGACACGCGCGCATGCGTGCTCTGTATATTCGTCAATCGCTTTTTTTTCGACGGTGTGTGCTGCTCGTTGTGCATCTTTCACGGCGTTCATCGAACATGTTAAGTCAAAGATAGTGTTTATTGTAGAAGCTGGTGAGTTATTTTGTACATCAGCGCACTTGTTTTATCGTTGTGCCTAATTTGAGCTAAGTAAATAGTTAGTATAATGTATATTAAGTGTATAAAAACGGGGGCAAAGATGACGGCGAACTTGACGTTTGGAACTGTTCTTCGTTAGCATAGCATGCCACCTGCCGATTGTACATTTATATGTAGAAACAGACGTAAACAGCGCCCTCTATGTTTCATCTTAAACAATTACCTTAGTTTAAACAGGCATGCAACTTATCAGCTGATTTCCTCTTTTTTCTTTAATAATAGTGCTATAGAAAACTGAAAACACTACAAAATTTTGTGTGCTCGGCCATTTCCTCTGTTTTTGCAATTACAAAGTTACATGTCTGTTTAAACTAAAATTATTGAGATATTTTTAATGCATAAAGCCATTGACAATTGTAGTTAATTGCAGCGGTCCTACTAAAAAGGCAGTGGATATTTTACTGGCGACGGTAAATTGATCCGAAACGATATTTTACCGGTGGTCTTCTCTGATTGGTCAGTACTGTTGACGTCATCTGCTACTGAGCTTTGCGTGCTTCGCATTCGATCGCGTGCGTGAAATAAGCATTCCAAGCAGCTGCCTCCATGCATGGGATTCCTCTATGCTCTATGCCAGCAAGTGCAGCGTTGCAATGCCGTACGAAGATAAAACAGCGTACACACGTACACGTACAGTTAGTCGAGCCGAGGTAGGACTCCTCCGTTGTACAATGTACAAACATGGAGCTATGGTACAACTACAAGCATGGAGGAGTCCAAAATGGGTTACATTTACATAGCAATATTTTCATAATTGTGTAGCATGGAATATACAAACATTCATTGTGATGATTGGCAGAGCATCCAGATATGCAAAACAAAACAAACAAAAAACCAGCAAGAACGTGCTGTGGTGGGCCGATTAACCAGCTGAAAAGATTTTGTGTGGACGAATTACCGGCACACCCGGGCGACACACATTACGTGAAGATTACACTCATCCACGTGAGTCGCCATTTTTTCCGAGTAGCGATCGCAACAAACACGCACGCGATCGAATGCGAAGCACGCAAAGCTCAGTAGCGGATGACGTCAACAGTACTGACCAATCAGAGAAGACCACCGGTAAAATAGCCTTTCGGTTCAATTTACCGTCGCCGGTAAAATATCCACTGCCTACTAACAACCGACAACTCACGACAACTCACGACAACACGTTCTAAATGCACTGAAAACTCAAAAATAAAGTTATAAATATATGTTTATAAGAGACAGTGGCATACATAACGAATTTCAGTTTTTGAAAATGTGGTTTTAATTAGCAATAAAAATGATTTTCTTCACTGCAGTAACGTGTTAGTATTGGCCGCCATCTTGCTTGTGCAACGCAAAAGGACTGTACCATTATGTCAAAGGGTGAAGAAAAAATTGTCGGCCCATGCTAGGCAGGAGGGGGTCTTTTGTTGTATTTTTATGGAGTGTAATTTTATTTATATTTATTTATTTATATTTATTTATTTATTTATTAATTATTATTATTTTTTAGAAAATGTAAATGTTTTCTGAAGCTCTTAATCATGATTGACATCCCAGTGGTGATCAAGTAGTTCTTTGTCCGTGAATCAGAGTCCTATGTGTTGCTGCTGAGCAATTAATTTTCGCCAATAAGTATGAATGACAGCTGTCACGATAGTTGGTCTATACTTTATAAAACTCTTTTGACAAAATTTATGTTTTCTTATTCATTCAACAAGTAACTGTGTCTGCATTGTCAGAAAACTACGTTACCGTAGGTCAAAAACAACCATGACTTTTAATTTTGTTCAAACTTTATTCGCAGATTAGTAAACATTCACGAGAATAATACAAACAAGCAGAATAAAGATTAAAAAGTACAACCATTTTCACTATTTTGGATTTATTGAATTTATTTAAACCAGTCGGCCTAAACATAGTTAAAACTTACAAGGTCAATATAATACACTTTATATTAATATTTTACAAAATAAAATACCAGGACACAATATATACTACAAACATAAAATTATAACCATTGTACATGAAAATAAATTTCGTGCGCCGGTGGGACACAGGCACACGGACACAGCCCGCGTTATGTCACCCGCTTTGTAGTCTGGTTTACTTTCACACTTTCACCCTTTCACATAATGGTACAGTCCTCTTACGTTGCACAAGCAAGATGGCGGCCAGTACTACTGCAGCGAAGGAAATCATTTTTATTGCTAATTAAAACCACATTTTCAAAAACTGAAACCCTGTATGTATGCCACTGCCCCTTATAAAGATATTTTTAACTTTATTTTCGAGTTTTCAGTGCATTTAGAATGTGTTGTCGTCAGTTGTCGTCAGTTGTCGGTTTTTAGTAGGACCCAATTGCAGGTCTACGTATATTCCTCCAACATTAAAGGGCAATATCGTCACGATCAGAACAGACATTGAACAGGGCATGGAATCGGTGTCCTAGTTTAAGTTGAACACGGTCACTGAGAATTACTGGCTCGCCAAATTTTCAACACCTTTTTCCCCTTTTTCTGAATTGGACCTAAGAACCGCAGTTGTGTATTTTTAAGTCAGATTACGTAAATTTATAAGAAGTAACCTTCGGTGGTCGTGCATTCTATAGTTGTACCCAGCAGCAATAGTAATATGACCTTATCATGTGGGGTATTATTTTCAGTCGCTGAGTTAATCTAATACTAGCACTCCGATTCCATGCCCTGTTGATCGTGGCGATACTGTCCCTTGAAGTAAGTCCAAAGTAAAGAGGGAGGGTGTATTCCAAGGTAGTATTGTTAGTCCTATCCTCACGAGTCGGACTGAAAAGCTGCTAGAAGATGAATCTTTTAGGTTCCTTAATAAAATGTGACTCGCTCTGTGAAAATGAGTCACAAGTCGCAAATTTGAAAAATTGAGTTTTCCATGTGGCTGGAAAGAGTACATCATCAGCTTTAATTTGGTATATGTTAGAGGTGTGTGACGTATTGCATTCTGGAAATTAGCCCTGATAGGACCCTATCTACAGTGCAAAGTACACTTCCGATAGGGTCCTGACCAAGAATTCTTCCCGTTCGTATACCTGTAAAGTTTGCACTGAATTTTCTCCCTCTTTTTTACCTGTCTTCATTGGCTGAACTGAGGAAATGCAGGCACTGTTACTTAACTGCCTCTTGGAGAAATGATTTTTGCTGAAAGATGTCTAAAAAAAGGAGGATTTCCCCGTCATTTCTCAGAGCAACGGCCAATCTGTGTACAAACAAATCACGGGAAATAACCTTTAAAAGCCTAGATTTTGGCATTTGGTAAAACTTTAAAACCTATATTTTGCTTTAAAAACCTATATTTGGTAGATTAGGCACTGGGAGGCCTGTACTATAATTATTATAAGTAACCTTGTGTGCAAGGGTACTTATTTTTTGTCCGTACCGCGAGGCAGTTTTACAAGTCAATGCAATTCTGATCAGGCATATTTTTACCCACAATTCCCCAGAAATATGGTTATATTTTAATCTACCTTGGAGTTAAATTCAATATAAACCTATCGTATAATATTAAATAAAGTGTACAAATTAGGATATTTCTCACCATATCATCATATATTGCCTGACAATTTATAACATTACAGTTGTGATGTAATATTTTTTAACCATTCACTGACTTTAATTTGCTTTAGGTCATCCCGCGGTTAGAGCTACACAGAAGTGTGAGAAATAAGTCTGGCTCAAGCTGGCCTAAAGCAATACAAAGTCAAAGGTCTTGGGAAAGTTATGGACCAATTATTTACTCTGTGCACATTGTTTAGTTCTTGAGTGGTGAAAGTAGTATCCTGTGTCTTGTTGTTTGGCCTTTTTTATAACTTGGATTATGGAAAAGAAAATACAAATTCAAGGAAAAACAATTTAAAATGGCCACTAACAAAATCACAGACAAAAATCCTTGGTCATTCTGACTTTGAACATAATCAGTGTCCCAACTTTTCCCATCAAAGAAATTTCCTGTGTATGATAGGCTGTAAATAATACCAGGACCCAATTTCACAGCTCTGCTTTATAGATCTAAGGAAATTAATACGCATTAACCCTCCTACTGTAGCTGAACTTTTGTAGCAAGTAGCTACAGTGGTCAAAGCCGGTCAAGTGACTCTGTTTGACTGTTAAACCAAATGTGCACACAGAGGCATTTTTTTGACTGGTTTTGACCGTCATTTTGACCACCCTCAACAATAATGCTTTTACCAGTCAAAAACGGTCAACTCAATTTTGACCTGTAAATGTATTTATTACACATATGGTTTGACAGTGTTTGACTTTAAAAGTGCAATAGATATACCTTGGCAAGTATATCAAATTTGTTATCCTTGCAGTCATAGAAGGGTTAAGCAGTGCCATGATATTGGGACCTATAAAGGCTTTTTTCGCACTAAGCTTGGGTGATACCTTTTTTTATTCTATTACGATATCGAGAACTTTTCAAGGTATCGAGATATCGGCAAATCGCGATTTAAAAAAAAAGCGTCATTGTGAGTCAAGTCAAGTCAGGACAAAATTAGGACAATCTTTTCAGCTTTCAGAAGTGAGAAACAAAAGGGGTACATGTACATACCTGTGGTTATCGGCTCTAAAGCAATCATCCATGAATGAAAAAAAATCACAATATCGAAAATCGTTATATGTTTGCCGATATATCGTGGATGAAAAAAATCGGTGTCGCCCAAGCTTATTTGACACTGACCATCATTTTATTTGTGAGTCCACACTTTGGTAAATTGAGGTTGATACACGGAGCATCATGTATCGCAGAAGGTCTGTACATGTAATGCTTTTAAAGGGAAGGTTACAACATTGGCAATTACCCGATTACAAAATTACTATTTTATTATCCAAAAGCTAAACTTGATTTGAATTTGGTCAGATTACCAGTCTTCCTGAAAAATTATTATGTCTGAAGTTCCCTTATGGAAAACACAGACAACATTGCCACACTGCCAGTGTAAAAGTTGGGAAAACATTTGAACTGTTTTTTTTTTTTTTTTTTTAATGTTGAAAAGTAAGCAATAACCAAGCATACTTTAACCAGTTTGCGTCGGAGGCTGTGTATACACGAAATTTTTTTTTGCACCACGGATCGGAGAGTGTCTATACACGCCAGAGGAAACTCCGGAATATTTGTATGCATGCTCGGTTGACGTGGCAACGAGCCGAGTGTACAGTGACATGCTCGGTAGACATGGCCACGCGCTGTGGAAGCTTCCATTAATGTGTTTGTGGGGGGAAAAGAAACCCGCACAGGTGCCCAGAATTTTTTTTTTATTCCTGACGCGAACTGGTTAATAGTGTTTTGTCATTATTTTGGTTGAACCTTCCCTTTTTGAGCTTGGTTAGTATTGACATAATGTCCTTGCATCTTAAGTTACTTTGTGAGTAGTGAGTGTTTAAAAGATTATAACTTTGTAAAATCATTGTAAAATGAGATTGTAGTACTTAATTAAAAATCATGAAAATTGCACTGGCGTTTCAGTCTGTTATAATTGTACTGTTGTCTGTTGGTCAAGTGAAGCTGGTATTGGAATGGTATACTGATTAGAAAACCTGACAAATGTCTGCAAGCTTGTACGATTTTTACCACAGAAACTCTAACAGGAGAAATCATACACATTTTGTCTGGTTCTATTTCCCAGACTGCCAGTCAAGACTCACCCTTGAAATCCTTTTTTTTAAGGGACCAATCCATTTTGTGCACACTTTTTCATCATACGCCATGCCAATAAAATATTATCATAATGATTTTGAAAGAATTGTTTATATTTTGTAATATTTTGAATTGAAGTAATTTTTTTTACAATATTTTTGTTATTTTTTTGCAGTATGTTTTTAAGTGCCCTTTTCTGTTTTTGCATTTTTTTTAAACTTGCAGTTTTGGTGTTTTTTCAATACAGTCGTGACATTTTTCTGCGACATTTTTGGGGTGACGTTTTTGGAGTCATTTTTGAAGACCTTTTTGCTGACATTTTTGACATCATTTTATAACACACGGTGAGTACTTTTTTGATTTGATTTTTTTTTTTTTTTTTTTTTTAATTTAATTTCTTTTACCAATTGGTTCATTGTTGATATATTTTTATAGGATTGACGGATACATGAACATAATATACCTGTTTTTTCATTTTTCTGGTTCATTTTTAAAATTTTTTTTTTTTAAATTTTAATTTTTTTTATTTTTTATACATCTTATGGCCCTTATTATGAACATGTACACATAATTGTACATGTATGAGTCACTATCTGAAATTGATGTCTAAGAACCAAGGTTTTTGTTTCATTGAGTTACATGTGCCACTGGTGGAACATGATTCACAAGGGACTTATCTCTGTTAACCCTAACCCCCTAGGTATCCTGGCTAGGAACCTTCCTGAATCCTCCAAAATCCATCAGTGCACTTTTGGAAACGTGCCCATATCTTCAAAACGCACCATGCATTTTCGTTGATCTTTCATATTCAGTACTTATGGCCTGTACTTTTTTGCCAGGTAGTAATTTTGTCCCATTTGAAGAGGTGAAAGTACCAGTTTCCAACAGTGCTGAATTTTTCCCAAAAAGTGCTCCATGGAGGATTTTGCAGGATTTGGGGTGGTTAGGGTTAAAGATGAATCGTCCGTGTAAAAGAAAATATATATGTTGCCAATCATACCTTCAAAAACATTTTGCTAAAATTAGTTCAATTTTTTTTTTTCTGAAAGGAAACTAAAGAGTTTGAAATGAGATATTTATAATATAAAAAAAACGTTATCATAATCATGGTTTATCACTAGTTACGTGCTTAAATGAATTTCTGACGGGACCCAACATTTTGGGACGCAGAACCACATGTGCTTGTCATGATTATTTTGTTGAATGTATCATTTTTAATTATTCGTTTCCTTTCATCAAAAAAAATGTGGGCCGTTTTATCTTGAATATCTTTCAAAATGACTTATTCATGTCCTTGGGTAATCAGATGTCCTTCCACCGTGGATGGTTTTAAAGTACAAGAGTGTAAAATATTACTGAATATTTTCAACTTGTGGCCATCACAGTAAATTTAACTTGTTTGCCCCGCCCATTATTGCAAAATAATATTGAGATAACTTTGAAGTTGGAATGAATTGCACTTTAAAATAGGGTCTCGAAGTTCATAAGCAAACAGCAGTACAGGCAACAGGATGGAAAAAGGGTGTGTCACTTTTTTTTTTACGTTGGGGGCAGACATGTATTTGTATACATGCATGATAATGAAAGAGGGGTGGGGGCACATTTCTCCTTGGACCACTCTGGATCAGCTGACGGACCAAAAAAAGGAGCACACTTAAATGGGCAGTCTCGTCACAATCGGAGCACACTTTCAACAGGGCATGGAATCGGTGTCCTAGTTTAAGATGAACACAGTGAGTGAAAATTACTGGCTCATTTATGCAGCAGCTACGGTAATATGACCTTATCATGTGGGGTATTATTTTCAGTCACTGAGTTAATCTGAAACTAGCACTCTGATTCCATGCCCTGTTGATCGTGACGATACTGTCCCTTTTTAAAAAAAAATTCATGGACATCAGGAACTTGAAATCCTTGGTGGAATGAACGAACGCACGTAGTTATTTTTCACGTAGCGGCAATCTTTAATAGTCTGGTTTCCTGAAGGCCGCAGTATTAGCCAGCAATAACTTTGGGGTCTTTTGAATGACCCGTTTGCTAAATGGACACCCTGTTTTATTTGTAAAACATACACAAGTATTGTAAGTTAAATATTTAGACACCCTGTTTTTCAAAGAATGAAAAATTTGGACACCTTTTTCCCAAAACCTGGCTTATACTCTGCCGAAGGCAAGACAAACTTGATCCCAAACTACCTATTTTCGTATTACATTAACCTGAAGATCTTGATGTCACACTTCAAGGCTCGTGAATTATGCCAGATACTGACCGCGGCCGCCATGTTTTCCCTCCCGAGATTCAACTTTGACCTTGGTTGGTAGCTAGAGTGCAAGCCTCCAAGCGTGACATATCTTCAGCATAACATATCCAATGAAATCCCTTGAATGGTGCATCTTTATCCTTGATAGGATAAACATGCGCTTCACGTTCAGGCAGAAAGTTAGGTTTATTTTCCGAGCGTTGGGTGCATTTTCTTGGTACAAGTGTTATGCATAGAAAAGGATTTACAGTTTAGATAGATTCGTACTGTACAAAATCTGTAAGGAGTGAAGTTCTTCATAGCTTTGTACACATCATACAAATCAATGATGTGCCAATGTAGACTGGTCCCCTGTCTATATCCTATCTAGGATATAGACAGGCTCAGACGTACCACTCAAAGGATTTCATTGGATACGTTAACGCGTTGTGGTGAAGATCTGATGCCACGCTTCGAGGCTTGCGCGCTAGCTACCAACTAAGGTCAAAGTTCAGCATCTGGAAAAATATGGCGGCTGCACGGCCAGGATCTGGCATAATTCACGGGCCTCAAGCTCAAAGCGTGACGTCGGATCTTCAGGCTTAGTGCCAATGTAGCTTCGACATACACAGGATGTTCAGTCTAATAAGTAACTAGATCTCTATGGCCAAGGACATCGGAAGGTAGTGAAAAGTTGAGTGGGGGTGCAATGGCGAGGAACCTCTTTAAGTGTCACCTACGGCAATATCCATGGAGAACACTAAAGGAAGGGGAATACTGTTTCAAACTTTTACATTAAAGGGACAATATCGTCACGGTCACAGCAGACTTGACAGGGCATGGAATCGGTGTCCTAGTGACTCAGTGACTTAAAATAATACCCCATGAGCTCGTGCTTGCCTAGATACTTCATACACAAATATTTGAAGAAATTCATCAGCTTAACACTAAGTTTTACATTACAGGCCTCCCAGCGAAACATATAAAACCTATAAAAACCTATATTTCAAAATGGGAACCTTTATTTCTCCCAAAAAACCTATATTAACCTATAAAAACCTATATTTTTAATCTCCTGCAACACGTTTCAACTTCCTCATAAAATCCTCATAAAGAGATGAAGCCAAAACAGTAGCCAAACTGAAACATGTGTACCGCTCTTATATTTTCTGCCAGACGGGGTATGGGGTAATGTACTTTGTTGCAAAAAGTACTCACAAGGTAGGCAATTCACCAAAAACTTGTTACTTAACACTGCATAATCACGGGGAATAACCTATAACAGCCTATAATTTGGCATTTGGTAAATCTATATTTTGCTTTAAAAAACCTATTTAAAAAACCTATATTTGGTAGAGTAGGCACTGGGAGGCCTGACATTAATAATTCAACGTTTTGGTTATTTTTGAATTACCAATGCTCTACTGACTTAAAGGCCCTCATTTTAATGGGTTTTTTTTTTAGTCTCTTAAATTTAATGCTGGTTTCTGTCCAATATCTCGAGGGGTTTCTACAACAAAAGGTGAGTAGGAAGGGTTTTCATTATATCGATTTTTATTTTTTATTTTTTTTTCTTTCTTTTTTCCCCCCTACATTTTATTCCCCATGTGTCCAAAAGTGCACAATACATTACTCCTTTTTGGAAACCCCTTATTTGCCCAAACAAGAAAAAAAATGTTGCAAATAAGAGTACAGGGATATTTATAAATGTCATGAAAGGGTGGGAGAGTTCTGGCTGAAGCTTTTGAACAAATTTTCCATGATTTCAATCTCGTCTTTTGTTTGTCCTAAGTTGGTCAAATTACAGAGTTGGGAGGGAATAATGGCACAAAAGAAATAAATGGGTAATAATGCAATAATGTATATTGTTTTGTTTCCCCGTAATTTTTTTTGTCAGGACAGTGCTGCTTTAGAAAAATGAACCGATTTTACGGTGGCGGAAATCCCGGGCTTGGCTTCAACCACGCCAACTTCAACCATGCCAACCGATTCCACACGCCACGTCAGGTATCCAGCATCAGTAACAACACAAACAGCAATGACCTGCAAGCCAAGGAGTCCCGGATCTTTGTCGGTAACCTGAACCCGGAGTTTGTGTCGCAGCGGGAACTCGAGGAGATTTTCTCTCGTCACGGCATGATTTTGGGCATTTCCATTCACAAGGGGTATGCCTTCATACAATATGGGAGCAAGGAAGAGGCACGGAATGCTGTCCGACTTGAACAAGGAAAGGTTATTGCAGCTCAACCAATAGGTAAGTAGAGAAAAAACAGACTAATTATGTAGCTTTCAAGGTCTCCGTTTTCCCAGACTCATCGCCTCAGACCCCTGTTTTTAGTTTTATTGTATTTTTGCTATGAAACGATGTCCAATTGCAGCCAAAATTGCTGGATCGATTGGAATTCTGCCGTGCTGTGTTGCAAATGACTTTTTCACATAGGGGTATGAATATGTGCAGCCCAATTTGTGCAGCCTGATTTGTGCGGCCTCTCTCAGCCAATCAATCAATCAATCAAAAGTCATTTGTATAGCGCCAAAATCAAAAGTTTGCTCTAAGGCGCCGAGGCACAGAATGAAAATTCTTAGTAAGTCTCCTGAAACAGGTGAGCTTGAAGGTGTGGAATGAACTGGCATCCCTGATATATGCAGGAAGCTTATTCCAGATTTTTGGGCCATAGACGGAGAATGCTCTATCAGCAAAAGTAGAAAAATGAGTTCTGGGCTCAACAAAATGTAGGGAACCACAGGTAGATGATCTAAGTTGTCTCCGTTGAGGTCTAACGTGGAGCATGTCTGTGATATACTTAGGAGCTTGCTTATGGTATGCTTTGAACATAATAGTGATAACCTCGAAGTTGATTCTTTGAACAATTGGAAGCCAATGTAAATTCATGAGATCATGTGTGATGGAGTCATACTTGCGTTTATTTAAAATTAATCTTGCGGCAGTCCTTTGAACATTTTGGAGCCTCTTTTCCAGTTTCTTGCTGATACTAATCAAGAGGCTATTGCAATAGTCAAGTTGTGAAGTAACTAGTGTGTGCACTGCCAGCTTTGTGGTCTCGACAGTCAGCAGCTTACGGGCCCTAGCAATGTTAATCAGGTGGAAGTTTGAAGCCTTGATGATGCTAGACACTTGAGCAGACATAGTCATCCCGGAGTCAATCATGACTAAAAAAGACCGCTTGAAATTGGCTTTTGCTTTCCATGCCTTTTGAACCTTTTTGTTTTCATCTCTCACAGATCTGAACGTCGTAAGTGATCCAAACCCAAACCGGCCCAAAGGCTTCAAGAGGGTGCAGAACCCGTCCTATTATAACAGGTATTACAGTTTGTTTATTCAGAGGACAAGATCTCACTGAAGGAACCTTTGACAAGCCTGTATTGTGGTCCAAAACTTCTAGGTTTATTGTTTGTGGGAATGTGGAGAGTCTGTAAATCCTCCAAAATTAAACATCCAGGAGGTTCAGGGGGCTTTGTCCTCCAGACCAAAAGGAGACCCAGGCCCGCTACCCATTTTTTCAGTATTTGTTTACTTTTATCAAATCACACCCATGTTGCTCTGGATTCTGCCCAACGATTCTGGGGGGAAAAAATTCATAAATTATTATCATTAAGCATGTGTACTTGATGGAGTGTTCCTTTTCTTTTTGTATATCCCAGCAGTGGATATGTCGATCCAGCAACCCTTCCCGTCATACCAGCAGCCAATCAGGCCGGACCTCCTGCAGCAAAGAAAGTGAGACGCTTCATGGAACAGAGCCAAATGGGCAATGAAGGAGACGGTAGGTTAATGTATCCATTCTGAATAAGAATCAATTATGTGAAAAAAAAACATCCTGTCTTCAGATGACATAAATTTGTTGTGTGCTCGGAAGAAGGTCGTAAGGCTCTACGACCTTCTTCCGGGCACACAAAGTACAACTTTTTATCCCAGCAGAAGGTTGTAAGCAATAAAATGGCTCCTTTGAAACAAAAGTAGGGCATAACTGTTATATATTTGTTGCTAGAATTACTCCCAAGACATGTTTTTCCATTCCCATGTGGAATTTAACTTTCCTACAATGACTTATAAATGGCAGAAAAACGACCAAACTTTCACACTCAGTTTTCTTGAAATGCAATTTTGCACATGAATTGCTTACGTCACTTACGACCTTTTGCCGGTCACACTTTCGTAACGTCGTCCGGAATGAAGAATACGAGTTTGAACGAGTGGTGAAAGGGACACTATTTGAATACAGAAGGAGCCCTGCAACTGAAACTGTTTTTAAAGATTTCACATTTAGGTTTGGGAATAATCAAATTACCACGTGTGATTGCCCGAGTTGTTGGTCGATAGCCAACAACTGACTGTGGTTGTTATGGGATAGCCTACCCATCGCCATCAGAAATTCAAACAGTGTTCTGTCCTTCAAAAAAAGGCTCTCAAGACGTATCTTTTCCCCAAATCGTAGCTGGTTGTATTTCTTTCTTTTGTTGTCTTGGTTCCTTTTTCTTTCCTTGTTATAGTGCCTTGTATCCTTTGGTGATTTGGCGCTCTATAAATCCAGTTATTATTATTATTGTTGATGATGCCATCTTTTTCTTTTGGTTGCACAATAGAGCCGTCCACTTGGACCTGTGCTTACTGCAAAGAGGAATGCTCATCATGCTGGGGTCTGGTGAAGCACGTTGCCATCAGCCATCAGACGCGAATCTACATGGATGATTCAGAGAAACAACAAACCATCTAAAAAAAAACAGGGTTCTCACCAAAATCTTTTTTTTAAATCCAAAAAAGGAAAGAATCACAAACATTTTGTTGGGGGGGTTACTCAAGGGGGTTGAGGGTAAAATCTTGATTTTGAAAATGTAAAAATACAAAAATGAATCCTTGTTCTGGGGTAAATGGAAGGAAGTGGTAGAAGGGATGATCCTTTGGCTCTGTCATGTATAATTTTGTAGGGGGGAAGAAATGAATGATTAATTCCTCTAGTGTTTTCACTTGTGAAAACGGCTTCACCAGCCAGACTTTGTATATTGCATTCGTTCCGTTTGATCCTGTGACGTCGCTAACGTCCACCAATGGTCAGTGTGTGTGTGTAAACAGCGTGGATGGGCTAATGATGTCACAAACACCGTCTCTGCATGCGTATTGTCCAAATTGTGACCATTGGGTCTATTAATAGTCATCAATAATATTTGGGCATCCGTTTGACCAATCACATAATGGGAGCTGGAACATTGATGTCACGCAGTCTAGGACCAGCGAGGGCAATTCTTAAGAATAAAAGCTTTGCATGGTGAAGAGGATAAGTAAGACTAATTGCGGTGACACCATGTGAAATTCTCTATTGAGTAGTAATTAGTTCTGAAAAGAGCTGGAGGTTACAACTCGACGTTTCGATCAGTATGCTCTGTTCGTCCTCGAAAACAAAATGAATAAATCAGCATACTGATCGAAATGTTGAGTTGTAACCTCCAGTTCTTTTCAGAACTAATTACTACTCAATAGAGAAATTCACATGGTGTCACCACAATTAGTCTTACTAATTCTTAAGGATATTGGCAGATTCTTGACAGGAAAGATGTCAAACAGAAACATGGGATCTTTGTGAATATCAAACATGTACTCAAATTAGGATATCTTGCCAGCTATTTTCATTTTTGTTGTTGTTGTTGTTGTTGTGTTCCCCCCTTTTTCTTTGCCACTTAAGATCCGCCTCCATTTTTGTACATTTCAACAAGATATCATGATGTCAACGCTGTATTATTCGCTCAGTGCACATCGTAGCCCTCTAGCGGTGAATTTGCACCCAGTGTCTTGATGAAAGCCACTTTTGCGTTGTGTGAGCGTTGTGCGTACACTTTATGTGCGTATATTATGGTACTACACGCGTACTTCTACCAGCCAATGGTCGCTGGAGATATTCCGCGCGTACACACTTCAACTGCAAAGTACGCCAAACGCGACACACTATCGCTGCCCTTCTGCCCACAGTGGTCTAACAACATGTGCCCTCAACGGCTCATGCACGATGCGAATATTTACAATGTAATGAGCCTATGTTCAGTGAAGAAAAAGATACTGTAAATTATTAAATGCGCCACCGTTAAAAAAAAAATAAGCCACCTTTCCAAGGTAAACCTGAACACAGCCACTTTTGTCGATTAGATTCTACAAGGCGTCACAGGTAAAAAAAATATACAGCAGCCATATTGTTTTTATCACATCAGATTGAGGCGTGTATATTCTTAACGGGCTGTTTTCTATGATGTCGCAGTTTGTATATTTGGTTTTTGTGATGAGAGGTTTGTTGTCATTGTAGATTGCCTAGTGGCAGACATTTTGAGTCACAAGAGGGCAGTAGACTTAACTGGTAATTTTCCACACGCAGGAGATCGCAAACAATGAAAAAGGACTGACAAATCTCCCATTAGTTTTCAAGTGTTTAGGGAGTTTTCAAGTTATCAGGGCTTGGTATTCAGCAAGAGAGAGATGGATTGGTCTAAGTGAGCTGTGAAGAGAGTAATTATTAAAAGATAAAAAAAAAAAAGTTCTCTTCATTTTTCTCTCGCAAGTTAAAATGTGTTCAGCTACTGTGAATCATTACAGCAAATCTAGGCTTTTGACATCACAATTGGCTTCGTATTTTTTTTGTTTTTTTTTGTGTGTGTTTACGTGAATAAAGTAGGAAATGGCCCGGAGAATGCAACTTTTAATTAATTATTGTGACAGTTACTGTGTATTAACAATATGCTATTTCCTTATAGTTATCAATGCCATTAAGTTGTGTTTTAAGAAGTTCACAATCATCTATCTTTGCTCACAGACGAATTTTTTCTGTTGCAAAATCACGTCAGAAAGTCATCGTCATTTAATTTGACAAAAGATGCCTTTTTAGAATGGCTCGCTTAGATGTACTCTGCAGTTATACATAGTTATACATTTATATTTGCATCACACTTTCAAATGATTTCTAAAAAAAGCATTGTACTTTAAATTTCACTGGACAGTTAAAGATCTCACATGCACTGAATTCTTGGACAACAAACATTTTCAAAGATTTTCATTTTATTAGGGGCCTGTAATTATGCTTTTGTTTAGTCGGACTAACTAATGTATTTCGATTGTGGTTTTGACGTTTTTCTTTTCTTTCCTTCATCAATGGCGGAAGAGGGAATATGGGTCATAGTTTTTTTAATTTTTTTTTTTTAAATCATCATTTTTGATGAAACGTTATATAATTAATTTCATATAAGGGGCAGCCTAGATTTTCCCTTCATTTTATTTTCCGTCGCACATATTTTTAAAGTCTTATTCTAATCAAAGAATTTTGTAAACACAGTGTGTGGTAATGTTGTTGATTTGCTCCTAAATGAAATAAAATACATTGCCAGCTAAAGAGATGCATTTTTTATGTATTTTTTATTTCTTAAATTGGTTTTTAAAAATCTGTATTACATGTATGTAATTTCAAAGGATGATATTGTCATCACCAGAGCAGACTTCCGACAAGGCATGGAATTCCATTATTAAGCAGCAACTGGTTCCTTATTTATAAAGCAGTCATAGTATCAAGGGACTAGTTGGTGAAGAGCTTTTTTCCCCTCCCTTCAACCTCTCTCACATCGTAGGAATGTAGCCAGCCTTTCACTGTTCTACCGTTATTATTACGGGGATTGTTCTTGCTGAGCTACATGAGCTAGTACCTAAGCGCAGGGATTTTTCTCGTGTCACTCGCTTTGCTAAACAAGGCAGGTGAACACCCTCACTATCTTCGACTCCCCAAAATCAAGAGTAAGTTCCATTTGGACAGCTTCTTCCCTAGAACAGCATTACAATGGAACGACCTTCCTGCTGATTGTTTTCCACCAACTTACGATCTAATTAAGTTTAAGAAAAACATCAACAAATGTAATCTTGCTTAAATGGTGGATGACATATCGCATATGTAACCCCTTACACTCTAGTGGCTATTGGTGGATGACATATCACATATGTAACCTCCTTACACTCTAGTGGCTATTGGCCTTGTTTAGGGTGACTGACGGTAAATAAAATTAAAAAAACAGTAATATGATCTTATCATGCCCAGTTATCTAGGCCAGTGCGCTCATGGGGTGTAATTTCCAGTCTCTGAGTTCATCTAAAACTAGGACACGTATTCCATGCTCTGTCAGAAGTCTGCTCTGATCGTGACTTGACTGTCCCTATAAAAGCTGAAAGGTTCATCGGTTGCTTCGGTTCAAGAGCCCTATCTTCCCCTTTAATTACTAAAAATTTATCCAGTAATTTGTGAAATAAAGTAAAGAAAATTACAGAATAATGATTGATATTGAAGTTTAGTTGGGAAAATGTATCTAACTGCCACATTTTAAGGTTTTCTTTTTTTTCTTTTTTCCAACCAGTTATAAAAAGGATCATGGGTAGAATGTCATATCTAACTGCCACTTTTTCTCATTCAATATAACCAATAATGGAATCTTACCTACCCAGTAAGGTGGAGAACATATGGATGATGATGGACATATACTTCAAATTATTCCAGGATATTTATTTCTTGAAAAATCGGGCATTTTTGGTATACGATGACTTCCTCAGTCATGCCAATCTGATCTTGTCAACTCCCCCATTAGTGACCAACACGGACATTGTACATACGCAGTGGCAAATATAATAGGATTCTTCTATTTTCGGAAGGGGAGGATTTTTTTAGAAGGGAAATAAAGTCCGAAAACCATTATAAAAGTGGATTTTAAAGATAGTTTTTGCTTTCTGTACCCCCAAAAATCGATAGAATACTTTTTTAGCTGGTTAGTGGTTGCAAAAAAATTCCCCAAAACCCTTAAAAAGTGGTGGTTGGATATGACATTCTTTCTGGATCTATTGATTTATTGGGGTACAGAAAGCAGAAACTATCTGTAAAATCCACTTTTATGATGGTTTTCGGACTTTATGCCCCTTTTTAAAAATTCCTCCCCCAATGCGCAAGTGCGCATGTAGGCCTACGTGTTGGCCATTAATGAGGGAGTTGACAAGATCAGACCATAGTTGTTTTGTTTTTTGTTTTTTTGCTCTATGATCAGACTGTCTGATTTTTCATCAAACAATAATTATATTATTGGTTAAGAGGTATCATATATATATATATATATATATATATATATATATATATATATATATATATATATATATATATATATATATATATATATATATATATATATATATATAGCATCGACTATCAGTCATTGTGTTTACCACATCTTTTTAAGTTTTCTCCTGGTTTATTATCCAAGTACCCACCAAACACTTTGGCCGTGTGTGGCGCTGTTTCAAGGGACTGCATCTAGCCTGAACTCGCACGTGTCTCAAACATGAACTGTGTGATGTGACGATGCTGCCTGATCTCATGCGGATTTAAGTACCTGCCGTGCATATATGTAATGGACGTATTATCATTTAGTTTTAAGCTGGGAAATTCCCTTCTTGAGCTCTCGACGTGAACAGTCATCTTGACGGCACATTGCCTGTGCTATGCAAAGTGTACTGTGAGTTGTTGTTCCTGTCTGTACGTGTATAATGATTTAAACATGATTGTACAATCTGCCATTAATGACTAATGTAGGGATTGTTATTTGTAGGTACATTTGTAGCCCGAGTTTGAATTGACTAACTCCATTCGTCACATTACTACGGAGTTATTTTGGAAGTAACCTTAAATTTCTTCTTAAAGGGGCAGTATCGTCACGATCAACATGACATGGAATCGGAGTGCTGGTTTTAATTTAGATTAACTCAGTGACTGAAAATAATTTCCCACATGATAAGGTCATATTACCGTTAGCATTGCTGCTGCACAAATGAACCAGTAATTTGCAGTCACTGTGTTCATCTTAAAGTTAAACTAGGACATCGATTCCATGCCCCGCCTAAAGTCTGCTCCGATCGTGACGTGATGATACTGCCCCTTTAACAGTCAAAGTATATTGGTCCAGCAAGTTTGTACCCAGAATCTGTCCACCATATCCATAGGGATGTATGTATTGGACAGGTTCCAGTCTAGACTCCAAGCATTATCATGAGGGTGTCTGATGGTGGAGCACTGACTTGAGATTTCCTTCCTTAAATAATTTATTTGAAAGTGAAATTTGGACCATGACAACCCATGAGTTAGATTGTAATTTGAAAGTCGGCTTCTTGTTTCAATGATGGCATTGTGGCTAATGCCATATATGTGGGCCTGTAGTGTATTACTGTCGCGTACATTTTTTTAACATTGTGTATTGCCACATAATGCCTGGGAAAGAATATGTCAAACGCAGCCGCCACTTGTGCACACTGTCTAAACATGTGTTTTTAGCAGACGACAAAATGGCCAACGTCTCACTGGATGTGCATATGTTGGGCGCGATCAGTCGATCTGCGCGATAGCCCAATCGCGCTGCGCTACTGGGCGATCTATCATTCACACAGCCATAGGTCGATGGCACAGCCATAGGTCGATGGCGCAGCCATCGATCGATCGTGCAAGGACATGTTTGCACCATCGCCAGATTGTGCAATGCAAGACTTGCACGATCACGCGATCATGCAGCAACGGGTTAGCATGATCGGTCGATCAGGAAGTAAGGGCGTTATCGGTCAATCGTCACAGAGTACGTTGCGCGTTTGATCGATCGTGCGGGAACAGATTTGAGCGATTGGTCAATCGTGCATGCGTAAGTATGCGCAATCGATCGGTCACGCAGGAATGGCTTCGCGCGATCAGTCGATCATCCAGAAATGGCTTCGCGCGATCGATCGATCGTGCAGAAATAGTTTTGTGCGATCAGTTGATCGCGCATGGAGGGCTTTTGCGTGATCGATCAATCAATCTGTAGGGTAGAATTTTGGTGGTCGATCAATCGCGCAGCATGGAACTTATGACATGATCAACCGATCGCGCATGGAGGGCTTTTGCGCGATCGATCGATCTGTAGGGCAGAATTTTGGTGGTCGATCAATCGCGCAGCACAGAACTTATGACATGATTGACCGATCGCGCATGGAGGGCTTTTGCGCGATCGATCGGTTTGTAGGGCAGAATTTTGGTGGTCCATCAATCGCGCAGCACAGAACTTGCACGATAATAATAATAATAATGTATAGATTTATATAGCGCACGTATCCACCAACTAAGTGGCGCTCAAGGCGCATTATATTATTATCCCTGCTCATAAGGCTCATAAGGCTCATAAATCATTCCTGAAACCATCTCAGCTCCCTGGGGAGTATACAGCTCAATTGCTGCCATTTCTAGCGCATATAGAGCAAACCATCTCTGCCTTCACAGGTACCCATTTAACCCCTGGGTGGAGAGAAGCAATTATGGTTAAGTGTCTTGCTCAAGGACACAGGTGTCACGGCCGGGGCTCGAACCCACACTCTGCTGCTGGCAACACCAGAACTTGAGTTCAGTGCGCTAGACCGCACGACAAGCCACATTAAGTGCAGTAAACAAAACAAGGGACCTACGGCTTTCGTCCCATCCGATGCGCGAAGCAATTATGGTTAAGTACCTTGCTCAAGGACACAAGTGTCACGACCGGGGCTCGAACCCACACCCTGCTGCTGGCAACACCAGAACTTGAGTTCGGTGCGCTAGACCGCTCGGCCACGACACTCCTTTGCTCGGCCACGATCAATCGATCGCGCATGAAAGGCTTTATCACGATCGGTCGATCATATTAAAGAATCTGATTTTGAAGGTAGCTTTTGTCATACATTAATTTTGATCATGAAACGTTTCGGATGTTCCAGTAGGGCATATGGACTTATAAAAAGGAGTGCCACCAGCTGAGTCAAACACCTTTTCTTTCCAATTCACGGCTCAGGAAAAAAACTTAAAGGGAGTAAAGTTCGAGATTTTCTACAGATCGACCATCGATCGAGCGACAGCATGTACAAATCTACTGATCGTGCCCAACATTAGTAAGTATAGTATACTATAAGCTTAATTAAGCAAAGGAATGATGACCAAGAGACTGGGCATGACTTGTGTAGACTTGATTATTAAGTGTGGTGCTGAACGAACAAAACTAATTGTGACTTGAAATTAAATCTAAATGACATCCTGAATGGTTGCCAAAGCAAAGAAAGAGGACAGGAGGCAAAACACCAGTTACACCATGTATTTTGTACACTGTTGATTGATTTATTTAATATATTTTTGGTTCATCATTCTTTGACTGACTTTGGCTGTTTGTGATATTTTTCTGTTATTTTTTTTTAAGTGGCCCTCCACAAAATGAACCCCCCCCCAACGCCGCCCCCCCTGCAAATTGGACCCTAGTTACGCCGCTGCCCACCCGGCCCCCGGCAAACATCATCTTGCCATCACCGAATCTCTACCGTGCTATGATCGCGGAAGTTATGCTATTGCTACAATAGCGCTTTTTCGCAAAATCGACTGACAGCGCAAGGACACAAATTTTCTACACGATCGACTGATCGGGCAAGTCGTGTGTTGCACGATTGGTTTGATGGCGCTTTTTCTCCCAATCGACCGACAGCGCAAAGACAGAAATTTTCTACACGATCGACCGATTGGGCAAGTCATGCGTTGCATGATTGGTTGATGGTGCTTTTTCGCCCAATCGACCAATTGCGCAAAACCATTTCTAGACGATCGACCGATCGCTCAAATCCGTTCCCGCACGATCGATCAAACGCGCAACGCACTCTGTGACGATCGACCGATAACGCCCTTACTTCCCGATCGACCGATTGTGCTAACCTGTTTCTGCACGATCGCGCGATCGCGCAAGTCTTGCATTGCACAATCTGGCGATGGCGCAAACATGTCCTTGCATGATCGATCGATGGCTGCGCGAACGACTGATGTCTGCGCGAATGATAGATCGCCCAATAGCGCAGCGCGATTGGGCTATTGCGCAGATTGACCGATCGTGGCCAACACATACATTCATTGCTCAAAATCGCCCAAAATATTGCTTCCAATCTTCATTTGACTACACTTTCCTCTCTTTAA
The DNA here is from genome assembly GCA_029582265.1 of Zoroaster sp. YZ-2022. Lineage (NCBI taxonomy): Eukaryota > Metazoa > Echinodermata > Asteroidea > Forcipulatida > Zoroasteridae > Zoroaster > Zoroaster sp. YZ-2022. The sequence goes on along the minus strand of CM055822.1, from coordinate 19,762,660 downwards.
GTGTTTCCTGATTGTCCTCTGTCATCTTTTAAAGGAAAATCTGTGATATTTTGTCGGTTGTATTCTATATTCTTTCCACATAATGTGTTAATGTGTCAACATTCATAATAGCCGAGTTTTCGATCTGTTTCTCTGTTGTGTTACATACCTATATTAGTCACAGATTCCTATTTTTTATTTATTTCTTATTTAACCTTGTTTTTCAAAGGTGCCCAGGAAACAAGGGCGCTTGTTATGTGAACCAGAAACACCAGGGTAAAGCCCTACTCTTCCACAATAAGTGTTCTGGGTTCTTTTACGTGCCTTACTTTAATAATCTAGTACACGGGACCTACGGCTTAACGTCCCAACCGAAGGACGAAGCAATTATGGTCAAGTGTCTTGCTTAGGGACAGAAGAGTCGAGACCGGCCAGGCCGGGATTCGAACCCACATTCTGACAACACCAGAACTTGAGTCTGATGCACTAGACCGCTCGGCCACGACACTCCCTAATTTATGAGTGACCCTCTTTTCATACTATCGCGACCCTCTATTCCTCCCGTTCAGTAAAAAAAAAAACGTGACACACTCATAAGCAAGTAACACCGTTCCATGCACATTGCCTGTGTTGGGTTTCTTCAAATAACATTAACATACCAAAAAAGCAATTCAATATTTTCCCATTCAATATTAAAATAGCGCCCTCTGTCATTGCTCAACACTCCCAGCTTTTTTATTTTTAACAATACAACGTTAAATTATTTACCTATAGGCATTTGCAGGGAGTTGAAATTTAATAGGAACTTCAAATTAAAAAAAAAAATTTTTGGTTATACTTTTAAAGGGGCAGTATCGTCACGATCAACAGGGCATGGAATCGGAGTGCTATTTTGGGATTAACTGAGTGACTGCCATAATACCCCACATGATAAGGTCATATCGCCGTTGCTGCTGCATAAATGAGCTAGTCATTTTCAGTCACTGTGTTCATCTTAAACTGGGACACCAATTTCATGAGCTGTTGAAAGTCTGATTTGATCGTGATGATACTGGCCCTTTAAGGTTCTTGTATATGGACAACTCATTTCATAAGAAAGTTTTTTTTTCTGGATAACACCTCAGGGTTTCATTTAGGTATTGAACTAGCTGGTGACAAATGTTTAAGCGCGAAGCACCAATTGTGAGCGCGTAAGCCATTACAGTGTGGGAATATTAGGGTCCCGCTTTACGACCCTGGAAAGATTAGGCAAAAGAGTGAAAAACAGGTTATCCATCTTTAATGGAACTACAATATAATTTTTTTTGTTAAGGGGAAGGATAAATTAATTAAGCAATCAACATGTATAGCTCTCATACACATGCTTTATGTCGTCCAGGAAATACTAATCACCATAAGGCTGTGTGTATTTTCAGTTTGCAAAGGATATCCAAGTTCAACTCCCAAACGTTATCCTCCTTTAAGTTCATTTGGAGAATTCCTTACAAACAAATTTTCCTGTAGGTTCATTTTGAGATTTCCTGATGGTCAAAGCTTATTAAGAAAACTACAGTATTATTTTCCTGTTGTTTCATTTGTTTTTCTTTTAAAAAAATAGTTTTTAATATTTCGTGGGCACTATAATTTTTTCTGGAAAGTTAATTTATTATCAGAACATTGGTATTTTACTTGAGGAAGGGAAAACAAATGCTTTAAATTTACATCATTCTCAAAATAATTGTGAGAAGCAATGAATTTATGGTGGGTTCAGACATAAATTTATTTTGGCATTTTTGTACTGGTTAAACCAAGCATCAGACAACCTTTTTGAGAAATACCTTATTTTAAAGTATGTTTTTCCTTTCTAAAAAGTAAAAAATTTAAAAACACGGGTTATACATCTTTAAAACCCGAACCCCCTAGGCATTTTGGCTAGGAACCATCCCAAATCCTCCAAAATCCATCAACATGCAGTAAAAAGGTACCCCCAATTGTTGGACTTTGATGGAATTGGTACAGTAGCAAATGCAAAGCATTTAGCTATACACAGTCCCGAATCCAACAAAAGCAGCCAGTGGAATTGGATAGATGATGGCGACATGCTCTATTCGCTGGGCTATACTGAATTTTGGTGGATTTGGGGTAAATGGTTTTAAGGATGACATTGATCGAGCAGAGAATGCAAACTCCTGTTTCGGGCAATTCCATGGTTACTTGCATTATATTTTTGAGGTATTGGGCCCACTCGTCTTAATGCCATAATTGTGTATATATATTTCACTCGTCAGTTTTTTTTCACAGAAGTTGCTTTATACTCAGACTGTGCTCAGCACAAACAAAAATTAATTTCAGAACTTTGTTATATAAGAGAAAAAAAAGCTGCCCACGTTTCCCGTGTTACATTTTTTAAGCATGCCTAAAATTTTGGTTCTCTTTATATATAACGTACGTATAATGATGTGGATTTATATAGCGCACGTATCCACCAAACTGGTGCTCAAGGCGCATTATATTATTACCCCTGCTCATCAGGCTCATAAATCATTCCTGAAACCATCTCAGCTCCCTGGGGAGTATACAGCTCAATTGCTGGCATTTCGGCGCATATAGGGCTAATCAAACACAACAACCAACTCTGCCCTCACAGGTACCCATTTTTACCCCTGGGTGGAGAGAAGCAATTATGGTAAAGTGTCTTGCTCGAGGACACAAGCACCACGATCGCGGTCAGGATTCAAACCCACATTCTGACGACTCTGCCATCAAAACACAAATCCGATGTACTATACATGAAAGAGAGGATCGTATGTCCGTAACTTAATTCTTTCTTTTTATATCCACTGCTTGAGAAACACATTAAAACCCTGCTACACATGGAGGACACTCCCAACCACTAAATGTCCAATATGTTGTACACATACCATTTGTGCATATAAGCCACACTAACCCTTTTAAGTAATCTTGTATGTAAAACTCTGAGGCCACTGGAGACCACTGTAAAAAACAACAACCTATAATCTGGATTTTCAGCAGTTATTTTTTAAACACAGACTCTCAATAGTAAGTCACCACCAGCCACTGAGACTGGAATATAATAGTATGCCCTGCTATACATCAATCACAAACCACTAAAACCAACAGACATATGAGGTATTATGTTACTATGCAGTATAGCCATTAGGAGCCACTGCCTTCCATAGCAATGGCTTGGAGTGGCCTCAATGGTTTGTTCATAAATTTGCACTAATAGTAGCTTTACCAACATGGACTCAACTATAATATAAATGTAGCTGTGGTATGTAAATAAATGCATTCTTACTAGGGCAGAGTCACAAACAAAATTTCAAATTGATCAGCTTTATTTCACAAAGCAAAGCTCTATGAAAAAATATATATATATATATATATATACAGAAATAATTAAAATAAAATGGACTTTGAAATAAGATTACTTGCTCCAGACCTTATCTGCATTTTTACCAGATGGTATTTTGATAAGGGGTTAACAACAGGGCCACAGCCAAGGCGCTTATCACGATCCGCCAGAAACGTGATAAAAATCACTGATAACGTCGTATGCTGATGGGACAATATCATGCCTTTGATCCCTATCATTGCAGCCCATACAGAGACACAAGGCCGGCTGCATACTGCATGGGACTGCCTGAGTTGCAGTAACTACCACTGCTGTGTATATAGTGTTGTGTGTGAGTGTGTTTTTCCTGTTGGCCAGCATCCAGATTAAACTTTATCTATCTGCTGAAATAAGACTTGGTAAGTTGCCTTTTGTTATTTTGACTACGCCGTCTGTTCCGTGGGACAAACCACAAGAGTTTCAAAATGAAAACCCATCATTTTATTGTGCGATAACCATTGCTTCCTCATGCTTCAGGCTTCTGAAATTGTTTTGTGTAATTTCTGACTGAAATTCAGGGAAAAATAATTGACCAGAAAACCAAAAATCGTCCTGTGATCTTGCTCTCATGCTAAAGAAAAAAAGAATCGTTACAAAATTGTTATACAAATAGCTTTTATATTGTTTTCTCAAATTAACATGAGCTCCAATTGTGATGAAATCTTTCACAGGTTAGTTTTATGATACATTTCTTGAAAACTAGAGGGTTGAAATGAACGTGCGTGTCCAAATACCAATGTTATACTTTCTGGCTAGGAACCTTCCTGAACCCTAACCCCTATAGGTATTCTGGCTAGGAACCTTCTTGAACCCTAACCCCCTATAGGTATTCTGGCTAGGAACCTTCTTGAACCCTAACCCCCCTATAGGTATTCTGGCTAGGAACCTTCTTGAACCCTAACCCCCTATAGGTATTCTGGCTAGGAACCTTCTTGAACCCTAACCCCCTATAGGTATTCTGGGCTAGGAACCTTCCTGATTCCTCCAAAATCCATCAGTGCACTTTTGGAAACATGCCCTTATCTCCGAAATGCACCGTGCATTTTCGTTGATCTTTCATATTCAGCACTTATGGCCTGTACTTCTTGCCAGGGTAGTAATTTTGCCCCATTTGAAGAGGTGAAAGTACCAGTTTGCAACGGTGCTGAATTTCCCCCCAAAAATGCCCCTTGGAGGATTTTGCAGGATTTGGGGTAGTTAGGATTAAATACATTCCCTGGCCAATTATTTGAGTATCATTCTTGCTACAAGTAACAGAGTACTGTGCAATCTTAAATCAAAAATGTCGGATAAATACGTACTCGCATGGAATGTGCATTTTTAAACTTTAAACATTTTACATTTTTACTATTTTATATGTCTACATTAAATATGTAATGTATGTAATTTAAACATATAAGTTTGTTTACTTAAATGTCTTTTTGTGTTTCATTCTAGGCTTTAATATGTAATTTTGAGAGAATTTAAATCATTTTAAGTGTTGAGAAAAGAATATAACTGTTGAGGTCAAATGTCACAATATACACGTAGTTGCAGTGTCTGCCCATGTTTGTGTTGTACCAACAAAATTATCTTGAAATAGGCAACAACAAAAAAGTCTCTGGTTTTTGGTCTCCACGCGCTTCGCCTCACACCCGCGCTCCGGCATTTTTAATTAAATTAATTTTTTTTTGCTCTGAAACGATGTCCAATTGCAGCCAAAATTGCTGGATCGATTGGAATTCTGCTGTGTTGTGCTTTAAACGACTTTTAAACATAGGGCTATGAACGTTTGCCCGATTTGTACGGCCTCTCTTAGCCACCATACTAGGAAATTTGGTTCCCGCTACAATGTATCACGTATTTCCCTGATGGCCAAAAAAAAAAAAAAAATGGCCGAAAAAAAAGTGCGTCACCGCACTGATTTCGAAGCCAACTGATGACCAGAAACTGGACACTTTGTGGAAAATCTTAGTCCATCAATCGTCCAGATCTTGCAAGAAAACAAGAAACTTTAGTCATATGTTTCTCCATTGTTATCTTATTACAACCTTTTACCACCAAGGACAGTGAGTCATCAGCTGTGTTTATCACCAGAATGATCTTTTGCAGACGGGGTCTTAGGCAGGGATAGGAGACCTTGTCAGTTTCATGAGTTCACTGAACAACAATAGCCAGATGATAACTTTATCTGGGGCAATTGAAGAATTGATAGCGGGTATTTTATCTGATCTTTGTTTGACCCTTGTACAGTTTCAAGCTTGTGTGCATGTTGTTTATCAAAGCTTGGCAGGTATTGACGAAGAAAATATTGCCCGAAATCAGACAATCGATTATGCAAACTGTTATCAAATCAGCATATGAATTGGCTATTGGACTGGTTATCTCTTGTGCATTGTTGTACAAATTTGAAAAGTTGCTTAGCAGATAACGTTGCATACGCACACATCATATTATACAACGCCATATTATGTGTACACATATATGTACTTTGTCTGAAGTCCAACTTTGAATCTAGCGGCGATTCATGGGGTGGATCTAGAGTGTAAAAAAAAAGAAGAGACGAATGTATTCATGGTGAAAACACCGTGCATCTAGTTATAAAATTGGGGACACATGCATGTACCCCTCAGATCCACTGATGGTGGAATCTGCAGACCCGTGCATTTCATTGCAGACTTAATAATTAAATTGTATGAATTCTGATTCCGATGATTGTTTGATAAGTGCTTATTTCAATCTCGGCAATGTGCCCCCCCCCCCACCCTTTGCCATGTTCCCACCCCCCTCCCTTTGACCACCTGTGCGCATTTTGTATAATTGACTTACAAGATGTGCATTGTATGTACAGCGCTTTGATACCTTGTTTAAAAGCACTTTAAAATGCCCGACATTATTATTATTATTATTATTATTATGTAAAACGGTCGTGCAATTTTGTATAAATGTTTACACCAGTATTTGTAAATGTGTTATTTCTTGTACATTAACTTTATTTAATATTTATTTATTTATTTATTTTAAAGGGAAGATACAGCATTTGTCGTTGGTTATGTAGTTTATTTCAACCTGATAATTGTTAAAGAAGTATGAACTAACCTGTGAATATTTGATCACTACAGATGCTCACATTTTGAGAAAACAATGAGAGATGTTTTTTTGTTTGTTTTTGTTTTTGTTTGTTTTACAAGTTGCCATTCATTACCTTTTGTTTTGTTATATTCATCATAACAATAATGCATTAGGCCAAAAAAAAAAGTCTCCGGTTACTGGTCATTGGTCATCTTCAAAATCGGTGCAGTGACACATTTTTTTTTTTTTTTTTTTTGCCAACAGAGAAATACGTGATACATTGTATACGCAGGGACCAAATTTCCCATATACAAAGTATGGTGGCTAAGAGAGGCCTCACAAATCCGGCAAACGTTCATACCCCTATGTGAAAAAGTCATTTAAAGCACAGCACGGCAGAATTCCAATCGATCCAGCAATTTCGTCTGCAATTGGACATCGTTTCATAGCACAAAAAAAAAAAAATTAAAAATGCTGAGACCAGAAACCGGAGACTTTTTTTTGGGGGGGGGGGGGGGAAACCTTTACACAAAATAAGTTTGAAGATAATTATTTGGTAATTAGATAATTTGGTAATTTCCAATGTTGTTTGTGCATTCCCTTTAAATCTTAGGACAATAGGTTTGTGAGCATGCAGGGGGTTGTCCATGCAGGCTAAGGTAAAAAGAACAAAAAAAGTCATCTCAAAGATGTGCCAGACCTGTGCTTTCTTGTACACAATATGTGCATAAATTATCATCTTCCCTTAGTGGAAACCATCCATGTGTCTAGCGCAGAACACTGAACATGTACCAAGAGATTAGACTCACAGATAACACCTCCCCCCTCCCCCCCCCAATTCCTTTCCTATGTCAGGCCTCTATCAGAAGATTGATCTGAATTTCGTCCATATTTAGTAGGGACAAAACTCCTTTGTGATTGGCTGGCGATATCTTTGGGAAGATTTGGATCCGTCCCGATAGGGATCTGACGCGGTGCCTCGGCGAGAAATAAATGCTTCTGACCTTTGTGATATCGCCATTTTAATTTTAGTGGGTGCGATCGCATCAGCTGATAAGCGGGCCGCGGTGGCGCACATTAATCACTCACTGCAATCTGCCAGTGTATGAGATTAGCATTCATGATATATGCAGTTTGGTTTTTTGAGTAACGCTGTACTCTGTTGGCTTGGTTCCAGAGATGAATTTAGGCAGATCGACTGCTATATGAAGTTTTTCAGGTTTTTGTTAATTTGTTTGTTTTTTTCTCTTTTCTTTTAAGAGGTCACTGAACTTTTAGGAATGTGAATAAACATATCGTCCAAGCTTTCGTCAAAGATGATAAAGAGCATACTGATCGAAACGTTGAGTTGTAACCAACCGGTTCTTTTCAGAACTGCTTAAAGAGGGGCTCTAAGGTCAAATTTAGTTTTGTGATTTTATAATAACTAGAGTCCTTATTAAAGTGTGAAAAAATATTTAAAAAAATATTAGTCTCTAACCTCACGTTAAAGTGATGTAAAATGTCATTTTATTTGATAACCTTCCTGTGTGAAATTTGTTAACATCCAAAGACAACAGTGACGTCACATTTCAAATAAGTGGATCTCTACATTTTTGTACGGTGAATTTGCACTTCATTCCTGAATCTCCACAATATTTGATCAAATCAGCATTGAAATTGACTTTTTGACAAACAAAAAATTCCTGTATGGAATGTTACAGACTCATTTACCGTAAGAATATAGTGACGTCATGTTTCAAATATCGCTCTGAAAGGGTATCAAATAAAATGATATGTTACACCACTTTAAATTGAAGTTAGAGACTTGTAATTTTTTTCACACTTTAATAAGGACTCTATCTATTGGAAAATGAGTGCATCACAAAACTGAATTTGACCTTAGAGTGCCTCTTTAATTACTACTCGAAAGAGAATATCTACATGGTGTCACCGCAAACACTCTTTACTTCCTAGCTTTTGTTTTTTTTTGTTCCTAGTTTGGCACATAACGTCTTCTCACTTTTTTTTTACATTAGTTGTACAAGAGGTAGTTTCTTTGCAAGTGCTTGCCCTGAATTACGTATTATAGCGACAGTTTGTCAAATCTGGGAAATTACAATTTTAAATATGACTTGAGTCATAGGAATCATGCGTGTTACCGTTCTTGGTCTTATTATGCATGGGATCTTTATCTTACAAGTTGTACATTGTAGCAGTCTTTATCCAATCAGCATGCATAGGGGGCGTGTCATTGGAAAGTCTGGCTGGGTCGGTCCACATGCTGTCATTTTGACCTGTAGAGGGAGCCCTTTATGCAAGTGGCAGTGCATCCCCTGGGGGCATTAAAAGACTGGCTTTGTACACAACCCTTATACATGTATAGTTTGATCCCTCAAAACACTATGAAAAAACGAATAGGTTTGAGAATAGGGTTTTAGTGAAAAAAAAAGGTTTTGGTTACGGTACCAACAATTCTGAGGAGTTATTCCGTCTGACATTGTAATTTTTTGAGCGCATGTGAAATGTCTATGTAGACTAATCTGAAATTGATCTTAGCTGATGATCCGTTGTTTAACCCTTTAACCGTCTAGGTATTCTGGCTAGGAACTTCCCTGAATCCTCCGAAATCCATCGGTGCACTTTTGGAAACATACCCTTATCTTTAAAATGCACCGTGCATTTTCGTTGATCTTTCATATTCAGCACTTATGGCCTGTACTTCTTGCCAGGTAGTAATTTTGCCCCATTTGAAGAGGTGAAAGTACCAGTTTCCAACAGCGCTGAATTTTTCCAAAAAAAGATTGTATATGTACATGTACATGTATAATCTTGATTCACAGATAAACATACAAAATTGTAGAAGCAGTTAAAGTCAACATTACTTATCTTGTACCATCCCTTTGTTAATGCGTATGTGTCACTGATGTATGTAGATCTCTTGATATGAGTAATACCGATGTTATTTTATGCTTTTTGGAGAAGTGTCTACTGTCTATAAATGCATCTGTACTGGATAAAAATCAAGAGATACATATTTAAATTTTTTTTTTTTTTAATGCAAATCGTCCCACACAAGGCCAATGGCCACTCCAAGGTGGGGACTACTAAGTCATTGAGTTGTTACAACGACTCCACACCAGCCCCTCGCACCGAAACAAGACAAGTTAATAACCAGCCTCTTCACGGTGCGAATAGGACTGGGAGGGGGTAACTAGTCCAGAACAAGGCAGTTGTTAAACTGCCTCTGCCCCTATAAGCAATTATGGTTAAGTGTCTTGCTCGAGGACACAAGTGTCACGGCCGGGATTCGAACCCACCTTCTACTGCTAACACCAGAACTTGAGTCCGGTAAGCTAGACCGCTTGGCCACGACACTCCACAAACATAGCCTATACAAATAGTATAAAACCCTTAACTTCACTTTACACGAAGTAATTATCTTTGCATGTAAATATGTGATCATTTAAGTTTTTTTTGAGAATACCAAAGTGTACAGGGGTTTTTAACTAGTGAAAATAAAGGTTCCATTCCTGTAACCATGGCTACATGGACTGTTGTTACTCATCAAATACAGCTGGTGCGCAGTCCTCCATGACACAATTCTCTTAACATAGCCTTGGGGCAAATTATGAGTCCAGATAGCGATCTGTCAGTCCTTTATATAACCTTGGGTCACAAGCTTAACATTTCTAACAGAAAAAAAGGGCCCAATATATGACAGACACGCAAGATTTCTCATAGAATTAGGCCACAGAAGACCTCATTTTAGAGGCAATGATTTATGGGTGTGGAAGCAGGTACAAACATCTTGATTGCACTGTACTATTGTTAATCGTCCCTCGAACAGCATGTTTAATGAGATCCCAACCAATCATTGTACCCTGTTAAAGAACACCAGGATGTTACCTGGAAGTTTGTATTACCTTATCAAAGTGCACAGTTTCCCTCCCCTTGTAAGCCCCTCCCCCCTGCTAAACGGGCCTCCTGAGCTGTGGTTGACTAGCCCCAACAATCTTGTAAGATGACACCAAGGGATATGAGTGAATTACAAGTAGGACATGTGTGCCATAAGATACTAGAGAGATAAGCATGAAGTTGCTTGATGCACATTTACTATACAGTAACATATAGGCCTTTAGCTGCAGACGGTATCCGTGCTGCGGAAAAACTCACTCATTTTCGAACGGGAGCTAATTGCTACACTTGGTTAAAATAGAAGTTCCGATATTGCTAAGTGTTTGGGAATGTGGCCAGCACAGACCCAGTTGGTAGAATGCATAGTCAGTTCCCCCCTCTCAAACTTGTTAGTTCAGTTCGTGGGCTGTTGGTAAATTAGTGATTTTGTGAGTACATGTATATACACGTTACTAATTTGTTAGTCACTCATTCCCCCCCCCCCCACTCTCACTTTGAAAATATTGGTTACATCACCACAGCTGATTGATGTAAAATGCAACGTACACACATTCATACCATCAAAGGTTGCCCTTTTTTTTTTTTTTTTTAAAAGAAGAATAATTGTGATTAGCAACAATTAATACCATTTCACTTTTATCTGAACAGTCTGTCAGTATCTGAACATTCATATTAGACCATTCAGAAAGTGGATCAATTGATTTCGACACTACAAGCATTTTGAGAATTTTCCTTTTTAAATTATACCAAAAAGGGCTCCGCAAATATGCAATGCCGACTGCGAACAAAACAAATTCATAGGAACATGCACGTAGAAATGAATCCCGAGTTATCAGAATGTGTCATTTCTTTCTCTTATGACGCATGATTCAGCGAGCATATATAATATATGTCACCCTTCTAATGTTCTTGGTGTACTCATTATCTAATCTCCACTATCCAGCTGGACTGGGAACAAAATTCACTCCGCAATTTTCATATCGCTGATAAGGAAGGGAAAGCACTGATTAAGGTTCACCCTTTCAGGACTAATTTTCAGGGTACATTGTCCAATGGATGCGTCCTGTTGTATAGATATTGCTGCACTGTTTTAGAACGGCCTCAAATTGACTGTTCCTCTGAGTTGAGAGAAGATGTCTGTTTTGTGGCGAGTGCACAGGCTCAACTCGGTGAGTTTATTGTCCTGATTTTTACTTTATAGAAAAACAATCTAACCACAAATTTTCAACTCATTATTGAGAGTTATATTTATATATTAATTTTTGTATTAAGTTTTTTGAAAATATTCAATTCAAAACCACTATACACTATTGGTAATTTTTCAAAATATCAAGGATCACAGTTTCACATGAATTTTACTTTGTGTAAGGTTGAGGATGGTATCAAAAATCCCTTCTGAGAAAGTCGAGAACAACAAAATGTGTGGCAAATTCTTAAAAACTTGTTGGTCATATTCTTTAAATATTGGTTTCAGTAAGCCGGTTAGCAAATTTGTAACTGGTTAGTGCAGTTTCGGTAACTAGTTAACCGTCCCAACACTAGTATGGCATACACTGGGCTCAAAGGAATGGTACTGTAATTTATGAGATTACCAAATTGCTAGTGTATTATCTAAACTTACTTCAAGTAGTGCAGTTTCGGTAACTAGTTAACCGTCCCAACACTAATATGGCATACACTGGGCTCAAAGGGATGGTACTGTAATTTATGAGATTACCAAATTGCCAGTGTATTATCTAAACTTACTTCAAGTAGTGCAGTTTCGGTAACTAGTTAACCGTCCCAACACTAATATGGCATACACTGGGCTCAAAGGGATGGTACTGTAATTTACGAGATTACCAAATTGCCAGTGTATTATCTAAACTTACTTCAAGTAGTGCAGTTTCGGTAACTAGTTAACCGTCCCAACACTAATAATAATAATAATAATAATGTGTGGATTTATATAGCGCACGTATCCACCAACTAAGTGGTGCTCAAGGCGCATTATATTATTATCCCTGCTCATAAGGCTCATAAGGCTCATAAATCATTCCTGAAACCATCTCAGCTCCCTGGGGAGTATACAGCTCAATTGCTGCCATTTCTAGCGCATATAGAGCAAACCAACTCTGCCTTCACAGGTACCCATTTAACCCCTGGGTGGAGAGAAGCAATTATGATTAAGTGTCTTGCTCAAGGACACAAGTGTCACGGCCGTGATTCGAACCCACATTCTGTTGCTAACACCAGAACTTGAATCCGGTAAGCTAGACCGCTCGGCCACGACACCTCATAATATGGCATACACTGGGCTCAAAGGGATGGTACTGTAATTTACGAGATTACCAAATTGCCAGTGTATTATCTAAACTTACTTCAAGTTGTCAAGGTGGTCCAAATCTTCATCATCCTGAGATAGTATTCTGTATAAAAGAAATAGCGATTGTACATGTAAAGCATAAATATGGACCATTAATTAAAAGTCAAACACTGTCAAACTTTACGTGTAGTGAGTACATTTACAGGTCAAAATGAATCGACCGTTTTTGACTGGTAAAAGCATTGTCTTGTATTGTTCAGGGTGGTCAAAATGACAGTAAAAATCAGTCAAAAATGCACCTGTGTGCACATTTGGGTCAAAAAGGGCAGTTGACTGGTTTTGACCACTATAACTACTTGCCACTAAAGTTCAGCTCAAGTAGGAGGGTTAATGATTTTGATATTTTGAATTTTGATATTTTGAATTTTGATATTTTAAATTTTGATATTTTGAATTTCTCAAAAACATGAGCACCTATTGTGATGAAAGTTTCATAGGTTAGTTTTATGGTATTTCTTGAAAAACATGAGCGGGTTGAAATGAATTTCCAAATACCACTGTTGTACCTAATTCCCTTGAAGCAAACGGTGTTATCGGGACTTGGCATCGTACCCACTTCCCTGAAGTCAGCGGAGATAAATTCTATTTCTGCTGTTCTTAGACTGTACGAGTGTACATTGTGGGCTGTGCGTGGCTAGAATCTGTGCATGCATGAATAAGTTTTGTCATTAGAAGTTGGACTTTTTTATTAAACTCCATATGACCGCCGTCTATCCTCCCTAACCTTTCTTGCGATAATAGCCAGATCATTTTTTTTTTTTTTTTTTTTTTAAATTTTTTTTTTTAACCTCGGCAAACCCATCAAGCCAAAATGATAATGAACCAATCAGAGCGGGGTTTGGCTTCTTAATGGGACTTGCCATGAGGGTACATGTATATAGGAAAATATTGCGTCATGCCAATTACCGAGCCCGTGCCAAAGGAATGAAATTACTGAGCGGGGGAGATAAGCACCCTGTATCTCTGTGCTAAAGGTTAACTTGTCATAGCTAGTATCAGCTATCAAGAGTTATATATGACAACTAAAAGAAGGTTTCGTTCCTTGATAAACAACAAGAGGCAAGCCCCTGATAAGCAGTGCAGGAGGCCCTGCCCAGTTTCTATTAACAGCGCCCCGATTTGCTGATACCAACAAAATAATATTGACATTTTCTGCCAATGAAAAAGCTTGTAACCCGAGAGGATTGAAGCGTTATCTGTTGTTATCATGTTTCAGTTCCACTGGCTTATCATCAAAAACTGAAATGAAACTTAATGTAATTTTGTTTGCCTGTTATCAAAATTTTCCATTTCTAATGTGAGGAATGTTGGGGGGGGGGGGGGCGGCATTTGACAGCAGAGTATTTTGATGTTTTTTATCTGTCCAGCCAGGCTGCTTGATAACAGGAAAACTTAAAAAGAATGACATTGTTATGAGATAGGGTTTGGTAAATGTAGAGGTCTGATGTGCTCTGATACTGATAAGGAAGTAATGTAGGTCATCAGTTTTCAGTGTCATTGACGTGTGTCGTATCACTTGGTAGAGTAACTAACTCGTGACCTACATCTGACTTTGCATTTTGTTGTGCACATCTTTTCTCATCTCATGAAGAGATTTGATGGTAAACCAGTCATTCTTTATTTAGTTTCTGGGTTGTCCTAACTCAGAACATCGGATATTTGTCCGTGGGATCACTGTGAGGCATTGATATCCAAGATAGCCCTTTTTGAAAGATTGATTAAACTCAAGACATTCTGGCGAAGGGACTGTGAACCCAATCTACATGACAAGTGCTGTTTGAGCCAGGGCTTCAGAATCAGAGGACGGGGAACTGCTATCTTTGCGAACCTAATCAAAGAAGTAAATTTCACTGTTTAAGCTATCAAAGATCTTCTTCAAATTACAAGGTTTACCACTTATAAAATGTGGAGATGCATTTTTCCTTCTAAGAACATCAAACACAGACTTGCTGAACTTACTTGAGCAATCAATTAATTACTAGCAACAAGATCCCCAAAACAGCCTAAATAAGCAACGCCATGTTCCAGTCACTTCAGTCTTCTGACTAAAGCATACCAGTCGATAAATCGAGAAAACAATATGGTTCTTCAGTACCGCACATTTCAAAAGATATTCATGTACACCGCAACACTACTTACTGATGAAGTTCATGAACTTAATTCCCCTTTTTTTTCTTATGACTAGGAGATGGCTTTGGCCGAGTCTAGTGCAGACAAGATACAAACGTCGTCCCTGGAGAGAGCAAAAGAAAATAGGGAGTCTCCCCCACGGTCTCCACATAGAGTATCCAAGATGCCCTCATCCGAGGCATCCTCATCCAAGACCTCTCCTATCCCTCCAGATGTTCCTGCGGTGCCGTCTTTCATCCAGGCCCCGAACGGCTGGCTGGTATCTGGGAGTGTCGTACCTGCTGATACCGTCTTTGGACCATACAGGGGAATCCTCAGGAGGGCTCCCTCTGGAGAGGACAAGGAGGGGGAGGCGAGAGAATCCTCTGGTTTCAAAGTAAGGAAGGCAAGGTTCATTTCTCTTTGGAAATCAAACCTTTTTGGAAGGTTTGCTGAAACCCCCCCAAAAACATGTATGTGTTTTATCATATAAAATATTGTCGCCATTGGAAATATTTGAATATTTTGTGTATGTACATGTAAATATATGTTTTAGGTGGACCCTGATACTTTTCATATCACATTGTCGGTGGAACAATATAAAAATAAAAGTAATAAAAGTCAACATTCTAAAATTCTGTTGATGACATTTCATTAAAAAAAAATACATAAAAAAATATGAAGAGTTCTTTAACCCTGCATGCTGTGACTGCAAGGGTCAAAATCTGTCAAAATGTTGATATACTTGCCAAGGTATATCTAGTGCACTTAAAAAGTGCTGTCAAACCTTACGTCAAACACTGTCAAACCTTACGTGTTGTAAGCACATTTACGGGTCAAAATGAGTCGACCATTTTTGACTGGTAAAAGCATTGTCTTGTATTGTTGAGGGTGGTCAAAATGACAGTAAAAACCAGTCAAAAATGCCCCTGTGTGCACATTTGGGTCAACAGTCAAAACAGTCAGTTGACTGATTTTGATGACCACTATAGCTACTTGCAGCTACTAGAAGGAGGGTTAATGCTTAATCTATCAATCTCCCGAAAACAAGATTTCTATTTCAGCAAATTGTTTTTTCCGCCTATAATCCAGGCCAAACTGTATTGGCAGACCTCCTGCCTCATGCAATGGTGGCATAAACAGCGTGTTTCAGTGACGAAATTTCTTGAAATTGGCAAACAGAAATACAATTGTTTTTGCATTGTCTTACAGTCAAACGGGGGAATGGGGTTATCTTTCTCCAGTAATGTTTGTCCCATAATATTGTTTACATGTAACAAATTTGTATTGCTGTTTACACAACTTGTTATATAAAATATATAACAATATTTCAGAGATAAAATACCTGTAAGTTATAAATCCGGAAAATGGGTAGCGGGCCTGTGTTTTGGTCTAGAGGACAAAGCCCCCTGAACCTCCTGGATGTTTAATTTTGGAGGAATTACAGTCTCTCCACATCCCCGGCTACTTCTTTCTTTCCTTGGTGGCTACTTCTCTTCACTCAGGAAAATTTTGAGGCAAAGGGAGATTTGTAAAAAAAATCCTGAAATCAGGAGAAAAAAAAACTGAGAAATCACAGGCCCGAAGAAAAGAAACAAAAATGACTTTGTTTTCAGTGATCCATGTTTTCGATTGCTGCTGTCAACTGATATTGCTGCGTCATGCTTTCAATTACCCTAATTGGACAAGTACATGTACAGGAGACAGGGAGACATGTGCAATTTAATGAATAACAGGTTTGTGGCATTTTAAAGGGAAGGTACAGCATATAAGCGGGCAGAGTTCTATCAAAACTTCCTCGGTGAAACTTCCTTGGCGAAGATGAAGGCACAATGAAAAAGGCATTCCTCGAAACGTTTCATTTCTAGGTGGCTATCATTATAATCCTACAAGATGCGACAAAAGTAAGATGCATCTTGTTGCCCTCAGCAGAGAACAAACGAATCGTTCTTTGTTCTAGTTGGTGGATCTTGGTTGTAACCACCAGTTCTTTTCAGAACCAATAAAAAAAAAATTAAAAAAATTAAAAAAGGGGGGAAAAAGAAGAGAAAATAGGGGAGAAAAAAGTCCTTTTCAGCATGCAGAGCTACAAATCTTATTGATGGATCTTGTTGCATTGAGCAGCCTGCACACTTAAATAATATTTAAGAATCTCTGTCGAAAACATACAAATTTATGACAAAAAATGATATACAAGTTAAAGTAGATTCATTTCAAGTAAATTAAAAAAATTAAAATTGTTTAATCTTTGGATGACAAATATGAATTTTGGAAACTGTTTCACAAGTTTTACTAAAACGCTAGGATCTGAGGTAGAAATACATTAACCCTAACCACCCCCAAACCATTCAAACTCCAACAGCAGGGTTTGTTGTATTTTGATGGACTCAGTACTGTATAGCCCAGACAGGGATATTTCACATGGAGGTTGGGTGTCCCAATTCCAGCTAAGTCCATCAGTTGGGCGGTAGTGTTACTGCATGGTGTTTGATTTTGATGGACTCGGTACTGTTATATGTCTTCTTACATGGAAAGCTCTACATGGCAACTCACCTTCATATATTCAAGATCTTCTTATCATTCACAACTCTAATCGCAGTGGACTACGCTCAGCAAACCAAAACTTCCTTACTGTACTACATGGAACTTGTAAAACTTTTGGGGATAGGGCTTTTTCTGTTGCAGCCCCTTCCCTTTGGAATATGCTTCCACAAAGTTTAAGAATGTGTGACAATTTAAATTCTTTCAAAAAGCTTTTGAAAACTCACCTTTTTGTGCAAGCTTATAATGAATGTTAATTTTGTGCATTTTGTTTCATGTATTTATCTTTGTTTATCTAATGTTCCATATCTTTGTGTCTTTTTCATTATCACCAGCGCCTCGGATTAGGTTTCTAGATAGATGGCGCTTTATAAGTTTTATTATTATTATTATTATTATTATAGCCCAGACAGGGATACTTTGCATGGGGCCGGGTGTCCCAACTCCAGTTAAGTCCCAACAGTTGGGTGGTAGTGTTACTGCATGGTGTTGGATTTTGGCAGATTCAGGAAGGTTCTCAGCCAAAATAGCTAGGGGGTTAGGGTTAAGGGACATGTGATAACTGCATCAACTTTACACCGAGCAAGTTTTATGTAAAACTGTGAGCATTTATGTTTTTCGAGATGACAAGTAGTGGATTAATGGCTTTAAACCTGAATACTTATGAACAGGAAACGGGTATGGATCATATCAACTGTAACTTCATACACTCGTAATACTAATAGCATAGATCTGGAACACATCTCCTGTTAGAAGATAAGCAAGTTTCACACACACATGCACTAGATATTATGATTTTTACATACATGCGTATCAAGGGATGGTTTACCGTTAATGTTTGAATCCATGCAGGTGACCTCTGCATGTTTAGAATGACTTTCCTAGAAAAGTTACTCTCGGCAGAAGTTTTTGGTGGGAATTCAAATTCATTTCAGTTTCAGGCCGTTTTGTTTATGTCTTGTTTTCATGAGCATTTCAATACAAGTTTTGGCTTCATGAAAATGCCTTTATGAAAATGCCTTTATGAAAATGCCTTTATGGAAATACCTTTATGAAAATGCCTTTATAAAAATGCCTTTATGAAAATGCCTTTATGAAAATGCCTTTATGAAAATGCCTTTATGAAAATGCCTTTATGAAAATGCCTTTATGGAAATGCCTTTATGGAAATGCCTTCATGAAAATGCCTTTATGAAAATGCCTTTATGAAAATGCCTTCATGAAAATGCCTTTATGAAAATGCCTTTATGAAAATGCCTTTATGAAAATGCCTTCATACTATCGCCTTCATACTATCCTGCACTGCATTTGTACATGTGTGTATAATTTTTTTTCCATTTACGTTTTAACCCTAACCACCCCAAACCCATCAAACTCAGCAGCAGGGTTTTGTTGTATTTTGGATGGACTCGGTACTGTATAGCCCAGACAGGGATACTTTGCATGGGGTGATCAGGTGTCCCAATTCCAGCCAAGTCCAGCCAAGTCCAACTGTTGGGTGGTAGTGTTACTGCATGGTGATGGATTTTGGCAGATTCAGGAAGGTTCTTAGCCAAAATAGCTAGGGGGTTAGGGTTAATGTACACAATTTCTTTTTGTGTTATGTTTTTGCAAGCATTGTAATATTCATTGATACTGAAAGTATGGAAATAAGTGTTCTTATGAAAAATAAAATGATAACATTGATGGATGTCACTGGCCTGGATCAAGAAGTTCGATCCTGTGATATTAACACCCCCTCCCCCTTGGATAAATGACCCAGACAGTTTAGACAATTTTCAGGCCTGTGATTTCTCAGGATTTTTCCTGATTTCAGGATTTAAAAAAAAAAATCTCCCTGTACCTCAAAAGAAAGGAAGAAGTAGCCTGTATTGTGTTCAATCCTCTAGTTTCTTGTTTGTGAAGAGTCTGTAAATCCTCCAAAATTAAACATCTAGGAGGTTCATCGGGCTTTTGTCCTGTAGACGAAAGAGAAACCCAGGCCCGCTACCCATTTTTCAGGATTTTGTTTTACTTTTGTCAAATCACACCCCAGTATATTAAAGTGTGTGTTATGTGATAATTTATGCTTTTTGAGATCACCAATTGTGACTGGTGGCTTTAAATAACATGTACAAGTGGAAAAACAAAAAATAAGTTGGTTTTAATATGTGGCAAACATGCAGTGTGTGGTTTCCACTCTACTGAAAATTCACCTTCCCCCCCCCCCCCACCACAATCAGCTGAACAAAACGTGGCCTCATAGTTTGGTGTTAAACAGACAGGAACAATACATATATGTACATTTACACAGTCATAGGATTAGCCAGCAATACCTAATTTGGGTGTCTTTTTGGACGCCCTGTTTGCTAAATGGACACCCTGTTTCAAGTGAAATATTTGGATACCCGTTTTTCAAATCCTGGCTAATGCTGTACTCTGCACGCTCTCATACCAAATTACCTCTTTAATACAATTTGACATAACAAAAAACTAGAGCTTTAGAGTTTCCTTTCCATTTTAAACTGGTCGGCATTAATCTACATACATGTAAATCAGCCACTTGTCATGTACGTGTCCTTGCTTTGCTGTTTAAGCTTACGTGTTTTTTTTTTTTTTTTTTTTTTTTTGTTCCTCCTTGTTTTCAATTTCGGTAAAATCGTTATGTCATAACAAAACCTACTCTGCTGGTAATGGCATTATCTCAAGGTGATTTATGGCCTGCTTATCTGATAGAAGCTTTCACTATCACCAATCCATATTCCTGGTGAAGGACTTTTGTAAATTCATGCACATGTATACTTTCACAGATAGAGATAAATGGCTAAACAAATATCAGAGGAATGTCATGTTTTTCCCGGTTTCCCCCCTCTTGAGATTTTTAATGAGATGTTATTTTCAGAGATGTGGAGAAAAGAAGAGACAGATTGATGTTAATGTTAACACATCACTGACATATTCTTCTGAAAATTCTCCCCTCACCCCCCCCCCCGCCCGCCTGCCCGCCAAAAAATAGAACAAAACTACAGCTATCAGTTAAAGATATTATTTGTGTATTTTGAAGAATAAGAATTAACATGTACATGTATATGTGTTTCTGGGACTGCTTAGTTTCTGTTTGGAGTTTCTCTCGCAGTTTGTTGCAGTTTAAATTTTTGGTGTTTGTTTTTTTAATTCGGTTTTGTTTTTATAGTCGGGTTTAAGATGGTTCTGAATTGGTGATGGTTTTTATTTTGATTTTGATTTGGTTTTCAAACGTAGGCATAGATTTGGTTAGAGTTTTCTTATGGTTTGCGTTTGGGATTGGTCTAGTAATGGTGTATATTAGTTTAGTTTGATCATGCATATGTAGGATCTGAAGCTTTTCATGGTGGAAGTACAGTAGGAGTAAGGTTTGCGATAGCACCTTGTAATTAATCTCTTAGGAGGTGTAATAGTTTGT
This sequence comes from Zoroaster sp. YZ-2022, assembly GCA_029582265.1. Lineage (NCBI taxonomy): Eukaryota > Metazoa > Echinodermata > Asteroidea > Forcipulatida > Zoroasteridae > Zoroaster > Zoroaster sp. YZ-2022. Next base: position 19,741,903 of record CM055822.1, on the reverse strand, counting down.
GGTTCTGAGGAGATCTATTGGTAAGAAACTCCCTTTTCCACCAACAGTTCTTCTCAGAACCACCAGCCGTTACTTCTCTTAAGAGATTAACTCTCCTACTTTAGCTGCACTCTCAGGTCAAAATGAGTCGACCGTTTTTGACTGGTAAAAGAATTGTCTGGTATTGTTGAGGGTGGTCAAAATGACAGTAAAAACCAGTCAAAAATGCCCCTGTGTGTGCACATTTGGGTCAACAGTCAAAAACAGGCAGTTGACTGGTTTTGACCTCTAGCAACTTCCCACTGAAGTGCAGCTATAGTAGGAGGGTTATAATAAGTAAATGTGTGTTCTGTGAAATTCTTGCGTCGGGAGATAAACAATTGATTTAATTTTGCCCTACACCGACATGTACATAGCACTGTATACACAGTGCTTTCCGAGTGTCTGTGAAAAAACTACACAGGCGACTCGGGCGGGATTCGAACCCACGACCTCCTGCTTACTAGTGCAGATGTCTTAACCTCTCGACCACCGAGCTTGCCCGATGACAATTGGCCGGCTAGAATCCCATATAGCAGTGGGTTCCGCGATATATATAGGTTGGTGAAATTCTTGCGTCGGGAGAAGGGTAGGGCAAAATTAAATCAATTAAATGTGTGTTCATTGTAGTCGGTGTTTGTAAAATATAGTAATATGATTTGAGTTAGTAGGGATGTGTAATTTTTAAGCGCATAGATTTAAAGGTCATAGATTTAAAGCTCTATATAAGAACTGTTTGTTATTATTAGAATTTATTTTTGGTTTGGTTTGTGTAATGATTTATTTATTTATTTATTTATTTATTTTTCCTTTATAATTTGTGTCATACTATAATTGTATGAATAAATATTAAATTGTTTGGTTGTTTTCCTTTATGTATATCAGTTGTACGACTCATCTGGCCAAGGCTACACGATTGACGTTGAAGAGACGGAGAGTTTTCCTCCCTGGTGGATGTGCATCAAACGGACGATGGAGCATTCTCAAGCTAACATGGCCGTCTTCTCTCATGGTATGTTGTTTTAAACGCTCGGCTGTCTTGCCACTGTCAGTTTCCCCTAACTTTGAAGATCGCCGGGGCGCTAACGATGAGCTGTGACCTAACTCTGTCCATTTCTGTCGGAGGGAATATTCAATCTGTTATTGGCCGTTCATAATAATAATAATAATGTGGACTTATATAGCGCACGTATCCACCAAACTGGTGCTCAAGGCGCATTATATTATTACCCCTGCTCATCAGGCTCATAAATCATTCCTGAAACCATCTCAGCTCCCTGGGGAGTATACAGCTCAATTGCTGCCATTACAGCGCATATAGGGCTAATCAAACACAATAACCAACTCTGCCCTCACAGGTACCCATTTACCCCTGGGTGGAGAGAAGCAATTATGGTAAAGTGTCTTGCTCAAGGACACAAGCACCATGGTCGCGGTTGGGATTCGAACCCACATTCTGACGACTCAGCCATCAGAACACTAAACCGCTTGACCATGGCACTCCACTTCATGCCAGTGACATTCTTCCTTTTAAACATTCATGCAGTTTTTATGAGCTGCTGAGACGAGTTGTCAGGCAGGAAAAAAAATTAAAAATAAAAATCCCCTTGCCGACACCCATCGGGTACAAAATTTTGTTTAAAATCCCTTTGCCGCATAGAATTAGCCAGCAATACCACAATCAGCTGAGCAAAATGTGGCCTCATAGTTTGATGTTAAACAGACAGGAACAATACATATGTAGGTAAAACATATGTACATATGTACATTTACGCAGTCATAGTATTAGCCGGCAATACCTTTGGGTGTCTTTTGGACGCCCTGTATGTTAAATATACGCCCTGTTTTATTTGTATTACACATGCAAAAGTATTGTAAGGGAAATATTTGGACACCCTGTTCTTTAAAAAAATAACACATTTGGACACCCCTATTTCCAAATCTTGTCGAACACCCATCAGGTAAAAGAAAACGGTGATGTTTCATCAGGTTGAAAAGTGGGATGGTGATTTAAAAAAAAAAAAAAAAATTAAATTTTTTTAAATTTAATTTTCCGAAAATTTACGTCGCCTAAATCCGTAAAACAATAAATAAAATTGGAGTGGCCTTATTCGAAAAATGGGTTTTACAGTAATGTTTGTATCCGTTCTTCCAAGATGGCGCAATCTACCTGAGGACGCTAAGACAGATTCCCAAATCGGCAGAGCTCCAGATGATATTAGCCGTGCCCACGGACCGCACTGACACTGCAGACAATGATGCTGTCGGTATGGTGACAAGCAACTCTGCTGTTAACGGCACCACTGCCGTTACCATATCATCGCCACTGTGCACAGCTGACACCACATTGACAGAAGGTGAGATCAATTGCTGGCCTCGTTTGTAGTTTAGGATTTTTTATATAATCAAGTAAACCACAAGGGAAAGTGACTAGGTACATTGGCCTGGTTTAGGGTGACTGACAGTAAATAAAATAACAAAAACAAAAAAAAACATGAATAAATTTTATAAAGTGAAAAAATTAAATTTGGCTAGAGTAGGATTTGAACCTGTCACCTCCTGGTTAACATGTAACCACTGTACAAACTGAGCCATATACCCCTATGTTGGCAGTCTCCCTGTTTTGCCAATAGCTTTGTTCGGGAGGCGCTAGAAGTTATTGAACCAAAGCATGCCGTATATCCAGGGATCAAGCCCCATGTTACGATACAACCTGGGAAGCGACAGTCCGGGGGATCACTAGATATAACCTCTGGCTCATCTGTCCTTGTCTAGTCATACATAATAGTCCCTAGAGGAAGTCAAGTAACGGGACACGTGACAGGGGGCGTGTAACGAGACGCATAAATTTTATTGTAAGTATCCTACCGTGTTACTAGGCCTGCTCAAGTTGATTATAATTTAATGTACTGGCACTATAAATTAAAGGGACAGCGTCATCACGATCAGAGCAGGCACTCAACAGGGCATGGAATCGGATCCTTGTTTAAGAGGAACACAGTGACTGAAAATTACTGGCTCATTTATGCTGCAGCAACGGTAATATGACCTTATCATGTGGTGTACTATTTTCAGTCACTGAGTTAATCTAAAACTAGTACTCTGATTCTATGCCCTGTTGATCATGACGATATTGTTCCTTTTAATGTGAGACCAAAATCACAGATTGTTCATCATTTTATGAAAATATCACAGATATGTTCTGAACTTTTCCATTAATTTTTTTCTTTTTTCTTCTTCATATTCTTCAAGGTCCTCCGTTTAAGTGTAGCTTCTGTTGCATTGAATTCCGTAATCCGAGTAACCTAGAGGCACACCGTGTATACTACTGCCCTGGAACAGCAACTGAACCTCTACCCTCTTCCAGAAGACGTTCAACCACGACCACAAGCCGGTCTGCTTCAACAAACATCAGGTCCACGACAGCAAAAAGCACTCCTCAGCTGGTAAGGTGCCCTGAAGCGCCCGTTGGTGACAAAGTTTTTCGAGAGGAAACCCACAAGACGTTCGTTTGTCAGCTCTGCCAGTCATCATTTGAGTGCAAAAGCAACTGTGAGAGCCACATGCTGTTGTTGCACTGCGACGAGACGGCTAATCTCTGCAAGTTCTGCAACTTCATCAGCAAAGACAGAAAGGGTCTGTGTCTGCATGTTTTCTCTCACGTGAGAGAGACGTCAGAGGAGAGGAAGAAAAGTACAGGAGACGACAAGAAAGTCACAGATTCTGATTTGAAGTCGGTAGACAGAGGGATGATAGAGGACGATGGAGATGAGAAAGAGAATAGATATGAAAGGTTGATAATGTGCAGGAAGACGGCAAGTAAACTGCAGACAGATGGCGCCCAATCTGTGCCATCTCCTGGCGCCAGGCATAAGCTTGTCGCAAGTAGTCCGAGCGAAGCAAGAAGCCGCTCTTTCTTTAATATCTCCTCTCCGTCTCGCGCCTCTCCCGAATCGACGTCACCGTCCGTACTGAAGGAGGACAGATGTGGCTCGGCTACGCAAGTCAAAGAACACAATCAGAATATTGTTGATGACTTGCGCAGCGTGGCAGCAAGACTGAAACAGGAACCCCACGAAGAGGACATACTGTCATGTCCCCATTGTGACTTTGTTACATCGAGGCAGTCAAGTCTCCAGAAGCACGTAGCTCACCACAACAATCTCAAACAGAAAACTCACGACAGATGTGTGAGCACGGACTCTCAAGTCCGCCACTCCGAAGAGAGGGTTGACCCGCCCAGTTTGCCAGCGGACACAAAGTGTCACGAGTGCAACATTGTCTTCATTTCAAAGAAGAACTACGATGCTCACAAGCTGTACTACTGTGCAAGTAGGCATGCCAACAGCGCCAGTCCTCATGCAATGCATGATTGGGACGGCAAGAGTGTTTCCAACGGGAAGGAATCACCCAACAAATCTGGTCACGCCAGTGACGTCAGAACAGAGAGAATCGAGAGTAGCAACGGAAAGAAGATGCAGAAGGTACACAAGACCATCAAACCAAACAAGCCTTGTACCTCAAAAACCGCGCCATTGCGGCGGCCGTCGCCGTTTGAATTCGACAAAGCAGGTATCGTCAACAGTCCCAGAAATGACACCTTACATAGATCCATAAATCCAACACCCCCCTCCCCTCATTCGCATACTTCAGCGTCGTCGCCTACAAGGACCAGTTCTGATGACCGACCTCCGTTTGACCGGTCACTACAGATGATACCTCTCAACGGTGGTGGTAGACCACAGTACATGGCGCCGGGTGCAATGCTACAAGGCTCTCAGTTAGTACTTGTCACCCCCATTGTTTTTCCTCAAAGCGTCAGCAGCTCCACGGAGCGGGACAAAAACAAACTAAAGATACCGGTAATTAGGTCCTTTGTACGGGGCGAGCAGCCCCTGGACCTGAGCACCAAGCCGAAAACGCCCCCACTGGCAGATGTTGCTGAGTCGGGGAGCAATAAGGTTGTCATATCGGTATCGTCATTACAACTGTCTTCCAAAGGCTCAAATAAGTTTCCCGAGAGGCAGACCATCAACCGCTGTGAAGAGTGCGAGATCACCTTCAGCAAGAAGGAAAGCCTTCTGGTCCATAAAGAGTATTACTGCGCAGGGCGTCATGTGTTAACACCGCGATCGCTGGTAAGGACCAAGCAGCACAACACGCCCAAATTCTCAAATAATCTCCACGACAATGACAGCCCCAGTCCAAAGTGTCTCGCACAGGGGTCACCGATGGAAGCCAACGTCTATGAAACCTGCAATTTAGGTACTAAACCAAAGACTTCCGATCACTTGGAGTGTGCCCGAGTGAGCTCTGACAATAGTACAGTATGTGACAATACCCCAAGTCCACAGATATTAAGGCGTATTGTATCGTATAGTCCCCCATCCCAACACACTGCCAACCCAGCCGTCAGAATGCCTGCCAGCCGAAATTCACCCTGCGAAAAGCCCGACATTGCCAGTGCCGATAATTTCAGTCGTCGTCGGTCGTGGTCCCCAAATCCATTACTGAAACGAGCCGCATTAGATGGGACCGCCACGTATGAGAAAGACTGGTCTCTGCCTCCAATTAAAAGGAAGAGGAATCATATACATACAGAAAGCGAAAGTAGTCTGTCGAATGTGACATCAGACGGTGGTGGCCGACTGACCAACGGCGTCGTCATTAAACAGGAACCCAAAGACACAAATGAGAGTTCACATGTATGCGCGGCGACGCGAATGCCAAACAAGCAGCTGGAGCAACCCACCCAAAATACGTTGCCGAAATCCACACCATCACCGATACCGCATAGGAGGGATTCACCTGGGGAGACGCCAGCCGATATCACCGTCAAACACGAACCCGGCAACAATCTTCCGACAACTAACGGATGCTCCGAGGAATCGCCAGTTCCCCATCATACCAACACCACACCTTACACCTCCTCCTCATCCTCGAAACCTCATCGTCAAGAATCACAGATGGAGTATGCAATCAAAACTCGCTTTCCTTCCAGACCGCCAGTGATGATACACTCCGTCACCCCGCTGACGATCCCCGTCTATAAGCATCCTTCTGGCAGGCAGGCCCCATCATCGACCGCACACATCACGGTCAACTCCTATCTTACCGGCAGCTCAAGGCCCTTGCTAAGAGGCTTGAAACCCACGGTGAAGCACTGTCGGAACTGTAACATTTCCTTCAGCAGTTTGTCGACCTTCATAGCTCACAAGAAGTACTACTGTGCATCACACCATCAAACTAAGAATGCTGCCACATAGAAAGACCATCGGCATCCAGTATTTATTGAGTAGGGCATAGTCTTGGGGCCTAGTTTCCGAATTATGCCAAATTATAAGCTGATGATGAGGCATCAAACGACATGCATTGCACATCTCGTTTAGTCACTTTACTTTAGAATGTACATTGTAATGTTTGGAAGTGCATGATGCGCGTATTCTGATAACGCATGTGCTAGCACACTTGGGCTCATTGGCTGGTTTGTAAATGGGGTGCGGGGGTGTTTTGGAGAAGGTGTTTTGGAGAAAGTGTTTTGAAAAGTTAAAAATAGCTTACATGTATCAGCACTGCTCAGTACATCATTTCCCAAACAGAATTGGCAATGGGAATATATGCGCTGTTGCTGAAAAGGGGCAAATGGGAATTTCAAGAATTTTTTTTTTATCAGATAAACTATAATTGTGACCGATATTCATGTCCACATTGGCCTTAATACTGTCTTCTTTGTTCCAACAACGGATGCCAGAACAGCTCTTGTTTTGTTGTATTTCTTTGAACTTGCCTTTTTACAGACTTGACCAAAAAAGGACTTCAATTCAGAACACCACTATAATAAAGACCACTTATCATTTGGTTGTATCAAACCTGACCATTCACTCCCAAATTAATTAGTATTGCAGTCATTAATCACTATTGTCTCTGTTGCCCCTTGTCTGAGCCATAGTACTCCTTGAAATGTTCCCATATACATTTCAATTTTCTAATGGAAGTGCCCCTTAAAGGCACAGTATTGTTACGATCAGAGCAGACTTTCAACGGGGCATGGAATCGGTGTCCTAGTTTAAGATGAGCACTGTGACTGAAAATTACTGACTTGTTTATGCAGCAGCAACGGTAATATGACCTTATCATGTGGGGTATTATTTTCAGTCACTGAGTTAATCTGAAACTAGCACTCTGATTCCATGCCCTGTTGATCTGAAACTAGCACTCTGATTCCATGCCCTGTTGATCTGAAACTAGCACTCTAATTCCATGCCCTGTTGATCGTGACGGTATTGTCTCTTTAAGTGAATGAATTCTAAATAGGCATTTTAGTTTAAGATGAACACAGTGACTGAAAATTACTGGCTCATTTATGCAGCAGCAACGGTAATATGACCTTATCATGTGGGGTATTATTCTTAGTCACTGAGTTAATCTAAAACTAGCATTCTGATTCCATGCCCTGTTGATCTTGATGATAGTGTCCCTTTAACAAATACCCTTACAGAGTGAGGTTCAAGGCCCAATGTCGGTTCCAATAGCAATAAAGTGTTGTAAATGATTACACTGAGGAATTGCTGATGGTGAAGAGATTCATACGAGTACAGAGAGGTTGCATGGTGTCACACTTCAAAAGGGCACCCTCACTGAGGTCAAAAGGAAGTCCCTCATGTATACATATTGAGTGTTCCTATTGTTTGACCTTGAACATGGCGGCTAATGCAAAAAAGTCTCCGGTTTCTGGTCATCGGTCGGCTTCAAAATCGATGCGGTGACATGTTTTTTTTTTTTTTTTTTTTAAATAATTTTTTCCAACAGGGAAAGACGTGATACAGGTATACGCAGCGACCAAATTTCCCATATACAAAGTATGGTGGATAAGAGAGGCCTCACAAATCGATCCAGCAATTTTAGTTGCAATTAGACATAGTTTCATAGCAAAAAATAAAATAAAAATAAAAATGCCATCACGCGGAGACCAGAAACCGGAGACCTTTTTTTTGGGCCTAATATTACATTTCACGGATACTTCATGAACAGTGGACACAACAAAAAATAAATAAATAAAAAAAAAACCCAAAAAAAAACATCATTTTGAACAAGTTTGTTTCTCTCTTGCTGATCAAAACAACTAAAACAATACAAAGAAAAAAACGTTTTTTAAAAACACTTTTGGGTAAAATGGGGTCTTTCCTGGCCTGATTGTTATCAATGTTCATTGATATATCTTTGATATTGAGTTGTCTCATGAGTCATATGGCTAATGACCCTGACCGTCTGCCCTTGGCTGCTTCAAACCATTCCTGGGGTCAAGTACCAAATGCTTTCTCATATAAAGATAAGACATTAAAACTAACTGAATTATTATTAGTCACAATCGATACACCATGGTCACATCCAAAAATGTTCATCTCTACAAGAGTGCATACATTTGCATTAGCATTAACCCTAACCACCCCATACCCTCCGAAAATCCTCCAGCAAATTACTACCTGGCAAGACGTACAGCCCATAAGTGCTGAATATGAAAGATCAACGAAAATGCATGGTGCATTTTGAAGATAAGGTCATGTTTCCAAAAGTGCACTGATGGATTTTGGAGGATTCGGGAAGGTTCCTAGCCAGAATACCTAGGGAGTTAAGGTTAATTTAGACAATTGAGTGGAACTTTGTAGTATCTGCTTCCAAAGGTTTTGCATGTACATCCAGAATCTTTTTGGGAAACACAACGTTCCTTTCGGACAAAATTCAAAGTTTACTACAAGGGTCGATTCTAGCACTACGACATTGCTGCACTGACACAGCAAATTGTCTTGTCTTTAGAATCAAAGGTTGATACATACACTTAACCCTCCTACTACTACAAGGGTGAAAAATCAGTCAAAATGTTGATATACTTGCCAAGGTATATCTAGTGCACTTAAAAGTTCCAACACTGTCAAACCTTATGTGTAGTAAGTACATTTACAGGTCAAAATGAATCGACCGTGTTTGACTGGTAAAAAGCATCGTCTGGTATTGTTCAGGGTGGTCAAAATGACAGTAAAAACCAGTTAAAAATGCCCCTGTGTGCACATTTGGGTCAACAGTCAAAAACAGGCAGTTGACTGTGTGCAGCTAGAGTAGGAGGGTTAAAGTTCATTTAGTTTTTGTTGCGAGATTTGGCTACAAAAGTTGAAACTAATTTTATGTAAAGGTTCGCTCGGCTCTTGGTGCCAGAATTTCCATCATGATCTCAGCGTCGCTTAGGATGGGCTGGGCATAGGGACAAATCGTTGTGTGCCCGGAAGAAAGACGTAATGAAAGTGTGACCAGCAAAAGGTTGTTTCAAGAAAACCGAGTGTGAAAGTTTGGTCGTTTTTCTGTCATTTATAAGTCATTGTTGGACTTAAATTCTGCATGGGAATGGAAAAACATGTCTTGGGAGTAATTCTAGCAACAAATATATAACAGTTATGCCCTACTGTTTTTTCAAAGGAGTCATTTTATTGCTTACAAAGTTGTACTTTGTGTGCCTGGAAGAAGGTTGTAGAGCCTTACAACCTTCTTCCAGGCACACAATGAAATCTGGATTGGTCTATTTTAAGTGGTTTTTGCAATTCCTTGATACAGGAATGAAAAATTATCATTTATATTTAAAAAAATAACAATAATTACTGCCATCTCCCTACGATAACATTGGTCAACAATTTTTTTAAAGTTGTCTGCTTCGGAGATAAAATGTGCTATTTATTATGGATTTTGATGTGCTGAATTCAAATATGACAATTAAAATTGCTGATTGGCTACTGTTTCCAAGATATTTAAGTTTTTACATTTTACGTACTATGTATATGGTGTACATAGCAGATTTTTAATCATGAATTATCATACGCTATTCCCATACGTGTACACATGTACATGTAGATCTTGAAAACAAGAGCCAATCAACAATTTTAAGCATCATTTCCATTCTCAGTGACTCATAATTAGTCAAGTTTGACTTCATTTGTTTCGGAAGCATTTTGGCTGTAGACCAGTGTAATTAACAATTCTGGGAAGCACTTTTTTATACTTTGAATTATAAATACACTACTCAAAACAATTTAGGGAACACCTGATTTACTGCAAGAGGTGGTCACACCCGTTATTGGAATGTTCCATGAACCGGAATTTTCATTTGCAACCCCCTCTCTCTTTCAGTAGTCATGTCATGAAATGTGTAATCACTACATGCATCCTTTATCATGAGATTATTCCCGTGTTCCCTAAATTGTTTTGAGTAGTATAGTATGATTTCAATATAAATACTGATCATACCTCTTGCCAAATGGTTGCATTATCACAAATGCAATTAAAAAATTAGTAATTGGAATTTTGTTATGCACTCTATACTATTTGAATTTACCAATAAAGATTTTTTAATATGAAGACTTTTTGTCGTTTCATTTTGGTCGTTCTGGCAAATGTTTTTTTCAAATGTGCCCAATTCATGTTTTCTCTTAAAGGGACAATATCGTCACGATCAACAGGGCATGGAATTGGAGTGCTATTTTTAGATTAACTCAGTGACTGCAAATAATAATCCACTATGGTAAGGTCAATACTGTTGCTGCTGCATAAATGAGCGGGTAATTTTCAGTCATTATGTTCCTCTATGGTTCACCTTAAACAAGGACACCGATTCCATGCCCTGTTGAAAGTCGGCTCTGATCTTGACAATTAGTACCATCACCAACTTCACATCAAGCTTTCACAAAATAATTCATAACTTTTGTAATTGTGTCGGTGTAAATGTTGTACCTTTTGTGTTATGAACGTTATTCATCAGAAACCAAACTGGCTGCGGGAGGGGGTTTCAGACAGGGGGTAATTGGTATAATCCGAGAGGTAAAACTGTGTTTGCGTCTAGTCATGAAGGGCTGACCTTCAATTCCAACAGGATCCAAACCTTCCAGCTTGCTAGAGATAAAACTTCCAAGGGATATTAGTTTTATCCCTTAAATTTTTGAAGCTTTTATAATCTGGGTCAAGGGTGCTTTTAGAAAGAGGGAGAGAGGGTTTATCTTGATAACGTCTGAGTGGATTTCCCTATATCTGATAAGATGGTATTGCAAATTGAGCCTTATAAAGCCACTGTACACTATATTGGTAATAAAAAAAAAAAAACATAAATGATGTTTTAAATAAACCTTTCTTGGTTTAAAGTTGATGATTGTATCAATCATTCTGTGAAATATTTCAGGCTTGAGTACTATCAGTTTTAGTAAAAATGAGTGAAATAAATTCCAAAATGAATTTCAGTCTTCACAAAGACAGAAATTCCATATTGGTCAGAATGCATTTTCACTTTTCTCATTTATATTGAAATAAACTGAAACTTTCACAGGTTTTTTTTTTTTTTTTTACACATATCTTGATTATTATAAAGTATGGATTCATGTATAGACATTTTACCAAAGTGGCTACTGGCTTTAAATGATCTATGTAGATTTATATGTCCATGATGCGTCTGGAAAGTATAAACAAAAATGGAAGTCCATTAATTTGTTTATATACAGTAAATATTGAGGTTTCTGTTTTTTTAAATGTACATGCTTGACACATGAGGGCGCTCTTGTTAGCTCACAAACAGGAACTCTTGTGTCACAGCAACACTGTAAGTGAACAAGAACAAACCCCCAAACCTTGTCCAATGAGATCTGTGGTTACTGCAAAACGTCCTTCAAACTAGGAACCACAACACCAAGTCGACAAGAAAATGGGAATTGCTTTGTCAAATTTACAAAAAGCTGCCATAAAAATGTAAAAGTGTGACCATTTACAGAATTTTTCCCGATAGTAGGGCTGTGCCGGGTATCTGGATACCCGACCGAAACGGTCATTAGCCGGTTCCAATTACCCGTAAACGACTTTTTAAAATTCGGACTTAACATTTGAGCGGTGTGAACAGAAATCTGTGACTCTTGAACAATGCAATGTTTACACTTTTACAGACAATTATCTTTAAATTCAAGAGATTGCACTCCAATAAAGAAAAGATCGATTTAAGTGTGGTATCCTCTGTATTATAAAAGTCAATTTGTTACCATTTACAGTACATGTATTTGTACACCACCGGAGGCATGTTTTCAACCAAAATGAAAACGGGTATCCAAAGTTTCCTGATTTCGGGTATCCGGTTAAAAAAAAATCCGAAAACGCACAGCCCTACCCAATAGTGTATCTAGTGACTTTAACGACACAATGACAAAAGCTGATACTTTCACAGGGTGGTTTCTGTACATCCGATTCTTACAAAGTACATGTATATGGGGGAAACATTTAATAAAATAATGTATACTGAGTTGAAGTAATTCAAGCCAATATGTATTTTGTATTAACCCCAACCACTCCAAATCCTGTAAAATCCTCCAAGGGGCACTTTTGGGGGGGGAAAAAATTCAGCACTGTTGGAAACTGACACTTTCACCTCTTCAAATGGGGCAAAATTACTACCTGGCAAAAAGTACAGGCCATAAGTGCTGAATATGAAAGATCAACGCAAAATGCATGGTGCATTTTGAAGATAAGGGTATGTTTCCAAAAGTGCACTGATGGATTTTGGAGGATTGAGGAAGGTTCCTAGCCAGAATACCTAGGGGGTTAGGGATAACTATTAAATCCATGCATCTGATATGTCTCCATCATGAATATCCCCTTATTGCTGCAGTAACAAAAGCTCTGTCTTATCTGCAATATTATCTTAAGTATGTCAAGCCAATGTATTTTTTGTATTAACTATCAAAACCAGGCATCTGATATGTCTTCATGAATGTCCCCATAGCTACAGATATGATAGCTCTCTGTCTTATCTCCTCCCCCCAGCCAATGTATTTTTTGTATTAACTATCAAAACCAGGCATCTGATGTCCCCATAGCTACAGATATGATAGCTCTCTGTCTTATCTCCCCCCCCCCCCAGCCAATGTATTTTTTGTATTAACTATCAAAACCAGGCATCTGATGTCCCCATAGCTACAGATATGATAGCTCTCTGTCTTATCTCCCCCCCCCCCCCAGCCAATGTATTTTTTGTATTAACTATCAAAACCAGGCATCTGATGTCCCCATAGCTACAGATATGATAGCTCTCTGTCTTATCTCCCCCCCCCCGAGACACTAGCAACTACAGTATACCACAGCAAGTCCCCTCAATGCTAAAAAACTAAACAAGATACGTTGACTGTAATTCTCTGAGGGTGTGGAGCAGTGGCCGAGCGGTCTAGCTTACCGGACTCAAGTTCTGGTGTTAGCAGCAGAATGTGGGTTCGAATCCCGGCCGTGACACTTGTGTCCTTGAGCAAGAACACTTAACCATAATTGCTTCTCTCCACCCAGGGGTTAAATGGGTACCTGTGAGGGCAGAGTTGGTTGATTAGCCCTATATGCGCTGTAATGGCAGTAATTGAGCTGTATACTCCCCAGGGAGCTGAGATGGTCTCAGGAATGATTTATGAGCCTCATGAGCAGGGGTAATAATATAATGCGCCTTGAGCACCACTCAGTTGGTGGATACGTGCGCTATATAAGTCCACACATTATTATTATTATTATTAAATATTCTATACTTTATTATCGATCTAAACTTAGCTAATGGAGCTGTCTGGTACAGATCCAGGTAGATTCAAGGTCTGTTTTGTACTTTGTGCAAATGCAAATACAAAACAAATTTGGACGTAACAAACAAAACGGGATTGTAATGAATGTTTGACATTTCAACTTTTAGTAACAAATGTTTGTGACGTACATTGTAAATGTGCTTTCGAACCCACCCTAAGGTTGGGGAATGGGGTGGGGCAACAAGGGGTATGTTACACTTCAATTCCTTCAGTGCACTTCATCAATCTTTTCTTTGTTCCTCGTCTGAGTCAGCTGCGTAGGCTTTTTCTATTTCCTCCAATGAGAAGTTGTCTGGTAATTTGTCATAACCCATGAGATGGCTGTAGTGATTTGGGTGATAGAAGGCCACTGGGTTGAGCAGCAGAGGCTTTCCCTTCACGAGAACGGAGGTCATCAAGTTACGAATGGCCGGGATTTCTACATCGGCGGGCGTGAACTCCCACTTGGAAGTGGTCAGGAAGAAGTTGAGAGTGTACGCAGTGTAGGTATCCTTGGCGCGATCAAAATAGATCTTTGTTACGTAAGACTTGGTGATCCAGTGTAGCACGATGGGCGTGAGTAGCAAGATTGTTGCCATGGAGCCACCAATCACCTTCAAGGCTCCGCTCTCGTTGGTCATGAACATCATCTGCAGGATGAGCACAGACATGCCGCTCGTGGACAATGAGAAGAGCTTGACCATCTTGACCATGTTGCTCAGTGGCCCTCTGTAGATGAGGTTTTCTTCGGATGGTTTGACATCGGATGATGAACGGTTGGAGAAAACCCCCTCAACAGTTCCAGATGTGGAGAGTGCCCGTACTGTCTGATGAGGAGGGATATTCTGTACAAATTTTAATTAAAAAACATACACAAGATATAATCTTATTAACACATTTCAATAAATTCAAGAGAGTCTATTAGTTACCACATACATTTAAAAGGCACTGATACAGGGACAGGCTCAATACAAATCTTAAATGTTTTCGTGATAATTTTTTGTGCCAGGCATAGGCCTATTTCTCTTTGACAGCATAACATGTCCATAAATGCAGTCACTGATCTCAGTATTACTGAGCATGAATAAAGGGTTGCCCAGTGAGACACTCAACTCATGCTATATTACAGTCAGTTAATGTAACACTAGGCATGGCTTTAAAAAAATATCTACTCCCAGTAGTGACAGTTTAAGTTATAGGGAATTTCTACGCCATCCCAAGTGAATGTTGCCACTGTGAAAATTATATTACCGAACTAATGTTAACTTCTTCTGCCGTTAATACTTACACAGAAACTAAAAGTTCCTAGTTTTCGATTTATAACTTTACAATATGCAGAAGTAAGCTGCGATCTTAATCCCAATCGGTGACAACCATATCTGCTGGAAACACAATAGCGATTGCATGTGTCTAAGGAGCGTACGTTGTGAACGATTTGCAGCGTCGATGATGACATCGTTGCTCGTGACTGCATTTTTGAGAGGCAAAACAGTCGACTCTGCAGCAGTTTAAAGGATTTAGGCAACCCAGACATAGTGCTCATGATTAACATATTATTAGTTCACTATATTAAAAAAAAATAGTTAGGGTATATTCGTGCATTAACAGGTGATATCGCGTTTACGAGAGAGCTAACGTGTTAAAATAAGATGATAGTGGGCGCTGCCATCTTGAAATTAATAAAATGGTACGGCGAAGCTGATTCGCACAAAGTTTTACATTGATCCAATCACAAGCGTCATAGCATTTTTGTGTTCTGTGTTTATAATTTGTCGTATGTGGCGCTATTTATCTGGACGTTTGCACAAACAACAAAATCAGAATCATCAAAATCGGGAGGGGAGCGGAGCGAGCCAGATTTTTCCAGTGGATTGCTGAGAAACTGAGCAGTGTATGGATGTACTTAAAGCTTTTTATTTATGCATATTTAGTTAATGTTCGGGTAGAATGTCGTATCCAACCGCCACTTTTTCTCATTCAATATAACCAATAATGTAATCTTACCTACCTAGTAAGGTGGAGAACATAATATGTTCTACATATGGATGATGATGGACATAGGCCTATACTTCAAATTATTCCAGGATATTTATTTCATGAAAAATCAGGCGTTTTTGGTATAGGCCTACGATGACTTCCTCTGTCATGTCAGTCTGATCTTGTCAACTCCCCAGTTTGTGACCAACACAGCCACTGTACATGCGCAGTGGCAACTATAATAGGATTCTTCTATTTTCTGAAGGGGAGGATTTTATTAGAAGGGAAATAAAGCGGATTTTAAAGATAGTTTTCACTTTCTGTACCCCCAAAAAATCGATAGAATAATTGTTTAACTGGTTAGTGGTTGCAAAAAAATTCCAAAAACCCTTAAAAAGTAGCGGTCAGATACGACATTCTTTCCTTCCATTACTCTGCTGTTTTATTTTGGGATATTCATATTAAATATTAAAGCCTTTGACTTTGAGATACGACCCTTGGGCATGCACAACAGTAACATCTGGAAAAACAAAATTATCGAAACAATTTAAACGTTTGTATATTTTTTGTTAACTGTTATTACTATTTTCAAGTAAAATCAAGTAAAAAAATGGTTCAGAATATTTTATAATAATTTTGTTCCATAACTTGCAACAATTGAAATAAAATGGTTTACTTCATACTCGGTGTAAAAAAATTTCTTCATACTTGGTGTAAATTGATACACATAATGTCCATAGCAATCATTTTGATAAATTTTTTCATCTAAAGTGCTCTTATTTCAACAAAAAATACCCTTTTACAAAAAGTTACCAACAGCAACTTTTTGCTTCGAGTATTTTGTGTAAAAATTCTGTATACTTTTTCACACTTTTCTCATGACTTAACAGGTTGGTTGTTTAACCCAAACCACCTAGGTATTCTGATTAGTAACATTCATGAATCCTCCAAAATCCATCAGTGCACTTTTGGAAACATGCCCTTATCTTCAAAATGCACCATGCATTTTGCGTTGATCTTTCATGTTCAGCACTTATGGCCTGTACTTCTTCCTAGGGCTGTGCGTTTTTGGATATTTTTGGAACCGGATACCCGAAATCAGGAAACTTCGGATACCCGGATACCCGTTTTCATTTTTGTTGAAAACATGCCTCCGGTGGTGTACAAATACATGTACTGTAAATAGTAACAAATTGACTTTTATATCATACTATCGATCTTTTCTTTATTGGAGTGTAATCTGTTGAATTTAAAGATAATTATCTGTACAAGTGCATTGTTCAAGAGTCACAGATTTCTGTTTGCACCGCTCAAATGTTAAGTCCGAAGTTTAAAAAGTCATTTACGGGTACTTGGAACCGAAAAATGGAACCAGGTAATGACCGTTTCGGTCGGGTATCCGGATACCCAGATACCCGGCACAGCCCTACTTCTTGCCCGGTCGTAATTTTGTCCCATTTGAAGAGGTGAAAGTACCAGTTTCCAACAGTGCTGAATTTTTCCCAAAAAGTGCCCCTTGGAGGATTTTGCAGGATTTGGGGTGGTTAGAGTTAATGCATTTGTTGATTCAAAGAAAGTAAAATACTCATAGAAGCCGTTTTCATTACCAATGTACATTACCAATGTACCTTTAAAAAACTAAATTATTTGATAATCAGGTAAATACCATCATTTTCCATTCCTTTAAAGGTTCTAAATGAATATTGTGAGTAAAATCAACTAACAAAAGTTACTTTATATCTGTGATCACAGGTTTCCTTTCATAAGCAGATGGAGTTTCAGGAGCAAATTAGAATCCAGAGAAAGTGACCTTAGTTGATTTTCATTTCCTCCAAGTTTAGTTTTTCAAAAAGGTGAGTATAAATCTATTTCAAAAATTTCTAAATTTGTACGAATAATCAGAAAGAATGTCGTATCCGACTGCCACTTTTTAAGGTTTTTGGGGAATTTTTTTGCAACAACTAACCAGTTAAAAAATCTATTTTTGGGGGTACAGAATGCGAACACTATCTTTAAAATCCACTTTTACGATGGTTTTTGGACTTTATTTCCCTTCTAAAAAAACTTCCCCTTCAGAAAATAGAAGGATCCTATTATAGTTGCCACTGCGCATGTACAATGACCGTGTTGGTCACTACCGGGAGAGTTGACAAGATCAAACTGACATGACTGAAGAAGTCATTGTATACCAAAAATGCCTGATTTTTCATGAAATAAATATCCTGGAATAACTTGAAATATATGTCCATCATCGTCCATATGTTCTCCACCTTACTGGGTAGGTGAGATTCCATTATTGGTTATTATTGAATGAGAAATAGTGGCGGTTTTGGCTACGACATTCTACCCGAATAATCTCTCAAGAAAAATGTTGATTGTCTGTTGACTTCCTGTTTCTTAATAATACAGCACTACACAATGAGACTTTTTTGTCAAATAATTTCCTCTCAATCATTATCCAAACATCAGTATTATCAGTATTATGAAGAAACTTTAGCGCCCCCCCCCAAAAAAAATGTCTCTGGTTTCACGTCAGCATTTTTAGTTTTCTTCCCCCCCCCCATGAAACGATGTCCAATTGCAGCCAAACTTGCTGGATCGATTGGAATTCTGCCACGCTGTGTTAAAATGGCTTTTCCCACATAGAGATATGAACGTTTGCCCAATATATGTGCGACCTCTCTTAGCCACCATACTTTGTGTATGGGAAATTTGGCCTGGTTCCAATAACCGCGTATACATGTAAGGACAACAACAACAAAATAAGAAAAAAATGTGCATCACCACACCGTTTTTGAAGCCGACCTATGACCAAAAACCGGAGACTTTTTTGGGGGCTTCAATTAGTTCCATACTACCAAACTTTATAGAGTTTCTTTCTATAGTGCCGCAGCATGCCATCTGTTGATAAAGAAAACTTATGTATAGCGCCCTCGTCAGATGAATAATGGTCAGGATGGCTATAGCTCCCATACAGATTAAGAGCCCCTTGTAATTGCACTGAGAAAATGTTTCAGGTTATCAAGGGCAAATCTAGAAGTAGAAAGAAAGCTTCCGGGGGCCAAATGCTAGAGCGACGAGATTCATAAACACTATTGGTATTCTCAATAAACATTAATGTTCACAGGTTTACATAAAACCTACTTGATACAAAGTTGATGTTGGTATCGAATATCCCTTGAAATATTTCTGTCCGAGTTACTATCATTAGGTCGTACAGTTAAAGGGACAGTATCGTCACAATCAACAGGGCATGGAATCGGAGTGCTAGGTTTAGATTAACTCAGTAACTGAAAATAATACCCCACATGATAAGGTCATTAGGCCGAGCTGCATAAATGAGCCAGTAATTTTTCAGTCACTGTGTTCATCTTAAACAAGGACACCGATTCCATGCCCTGTTGAAAGTCTGCTCTGATCGTGACGATATTGTCCCTTTAATACAGTTCGTTTGCATATTCCATGAAAATCTCAATGCATTTTGACTTCACATTGCAAGTGCCTTGAGCAATGCAATTGATTTTCTCTGTCCAACCTTTTACATGGTAATTCTTTCATGAAATATCCATTGATAAACCTCCAATTAGGGCTGTGCACCTGGATACCCGACCGAAATGGTCATTACCCGGTTCCATTTTTCGGTTCCAATTACCCGTAAATGACTTTTTAAACTTCGGACTTTATAACATTTGAGTGGTGCAAACGGAAATCTGTGACTCTTGAACAATGTACTTGTACAGATAATTATCTTTAAATTCACGAGATTACACTCCAATAAAGAAAAGATCGATAGTATGGTATCCTCTGTATTATAAAAGTCAATTTGTTACCATTTACAGTACATGTATTTGTACACCACCGGAGGCATGTGTCAACAAAAATGAAAACAGGTATCCAGTGGGTATCCAAAGTTTCCTGATTTCGGGTATCCGGTTCCAAAAATATCCGAAAACGCACAGCCCTACCTCCCATACATTTTAAGGCAGAACTATGTTTGTGTTTTTCGATGTAATAAGCCGCATATCCTGAAATTTGTCAAGGGATGGCGGCGACCAATTTAAACAAAAACCTAAAACGTAAACCCAGAAAAATGTTTGCATTGAACAGAACAACTACCCCCAACCCCCATAAGTTAAAAATGGGATCAAATATTTTGCCGTGGGACAATTTTTTGTTTCAATAAATGTTTGTATTATTCATTCCTCCCCCTTGGAATGTGTGTCATGTTTATTATTAAAGCAGTACTTGAATAATGCATAACAAGTTTTAAATTTTGTGTAGCTTTTTTTGCAATGTGATACAAGTGAAACCGTTCGGTGTACTTTTAAGGCTTCTTCTTCAATTTGAACAAACGCAGCAGTTAATTTTCCCTGGCTCTTAAACGTGCCGATTTGCAAATCAGTTCCACTGTTCCCAGCTGATCACAGGGAAACCTTTTGTAAGATCCCGTCATTGTGCGGTTGGCCCTTTTGTGCTCAGATTTCTGAAAGCTTCTGTGAAGTTTCTTTCTTTGAATCTTTCCTTCTCTCGTTTTTTTTTTAAACAAAAAAATTATGTCACAATGGAAAATAATTATTTGCCATGACCTCAAATCTGGTTGTGGAGTTATTAATCCATGAATAGCCTGTGTGGCGGCGGTCTTTACTTGTGGGGGAGTCTGATCAGCTTAGGAGGGCAGGGCCACGTCATGCATAAAGACAGAATAATGTGTCTTTTAGAGGACGTCCCAGTTCAAGTGAGCAGGCATTGATTGAAAAGAAATCACAAAGATCATCCCATATTGAATTCACCGTGGACACTGTGTACTCACTCTCAGAGAAATACATGTGCCATAGGCTGGTTGTCTGTGCTTCTCTCTCCTGTGATCACCCCCCAAAAGCAATTTACAACCAAAAATATTTAAATAAAACAATCAACCAACTAACTGATTAACCAACCAGCTAACCGACCAAATAAGAGAATGAATGGGGGAATGAATGAACAAACAGATGAATGCAGGGCCGGTTGGGGGGTTGGGGGGGTGACACCCCCAATAAATTTTCTCAGTCGGCATTTAGAGCTTCAGTCAGCAAATGAAGCATCAAAGGTATTAGAACAAGGGTTGGTCCAGAATAAATTTTCAGTCGGCAAACCTAAAGCTATGGGTTTGCCGACTTTCGGGTTGCCTTTTTCCACATATCCACCCCACCCAAAACGGTGCATTTTGAAGATAAGGGCATGTTTCCAAAAGTGTACTGATAGATTTTGGAGCCGGATTCAGGAAAGTTCCTAGCCAGAATACCTATAGGGGGTTAGGGTTTTAAAGAGTGCACCCAATAATTGACAAAAACCAAGATTTAGGCCTAGTTGATCCATGTGAACCTTTCCCGGAAACTGTGCCAACTGGGAAAATGTCAAATTCATATCAATGCTGATGGAAACATTGACCCCCCCCCCCCCCAATTGTAAAGTTGCATAATTAACTGAAGGACAAATGAATTATTATACATGTAGGTTTCCTGCTGCTTACCCAATTCTCTGTAATGATGTGACTAACTTCTGTCCTTGCTCTGATTCTAATGATATACATGAACACAGTATAGTCTGAGATCAGGTTAAAGTCAAGTCAAAGTTAAAATTCTAGTTGCCTTATAAGTGGCTTAGGCCCCCCCCAAAAAAGTCTGCAGTTTCTGGTCTACCCGTGCCTCACCTCCTCAGACACCCGTCAGCATTTTTACTTTGCTTTTCTTTTTTTTCCCTATGAAACGATTGACGCCAAAATTGCTGGATCGATTGGAATTCTGCCGTGCTGTGTTTTAACCAGTTTGCATCGGAGGCCGTTTATACACGCAATTTTTTTTTGCACCGCGGATCGGAGAGCGTCTAAACACGCCATAGGAAACTCCGGAATATTTCTATGCATGCTCGGTTGAGCCACGCGTGTACGGTGACATGCTCGGAAGTGCCGGCCACTGCTGTGGAAGCTTCCATTAATGTGTGTGTGGGAAAAAGAAACCCGCCACAGGGGCCCAGAAAAACTTTTTTATTCCCGACACGAACTGGGTAAACAACTTTTTCACATTGGGGTGTGCCTGATTTGTGAGGCCTCTCTTAGCCACCATACTTTGTGTATGGGAAATTTGATCTGGTTCCAATAACCGTGTACACAACTATACAAGTATTGGTTGGCAAAAAAAATAAAAATAAATTACCCGCCCCCCCCCCAAAAAAACAACAACAACAACAACAAAATCCATCACCACACCGATTTTGAAGCCGACCTATGACCAGAGACTGGAGACTTTTTTTGGGGTCTTATGTTTTGAACATCTACAATCTAAAACATAAATTCTAAAATCTAAAACGTAAATGATCACAGTCAGATTATACACACATATATATGACATAAAACACAATAAAGGGGGCCACTTTGCATCCGTCATGTTAGCAGTTTTTCCAATCGTTGTTATTTATTTTTAAGTACCTGAAACCGACCAAAAAGTGTTTCAACATGTGAATGGACATGCAGGCTTATACCAGAACTAATTTGAGTTGATTTATTTAATTTTTTTATTTTTTTATTTATTTTTTTACCCTCAAATATCCATAAAAATTGGACGGAAAAAGTTACCTCACTTTTCCGTCCATTTGTTGATGGAAATTTTAGGGTAATTAAAAAAATAATAGTAATAATCAACTCAAATTATCTTTAGGATAAGCATGCACGTCTATTCAGATGTTGAAATTCTTTTTTGGTGGTTTCAGATATTAAACAAAAAATTACAACCATTAGAAAAACTGCTAACGTGATGGTAGGAAAATGGCCCCCTTTATTGTGTTTTATGTCATGTAAAATATGTCAAACTTACGTACATGGTGTAAAGTTGTTGATGGTATCAACACTATGAACAACTTCACCCTGAAAATACCATGAAAATCCGTTTTGCCTTGAAATCACAGTTCACTGTGATTTCACGGCAAATTCACGGTGCTCTCGAGAATTAATGAGCTGCCACAAAACTGCCATGAGAAGTTCACGGCATTTTCACGGCATAGGAATCCCGAGAGCATTTCATGGCCTTTTCAAGGTGTTGTATCGTCATGAAATTGCCGTGAACTATTTATTTCACGGTAAAACAGGTTTTCAGGGCATTTTCAGGGTAAAGTTATTCATAGTGCAAACATCCCTTGAAATCTTTCTGTGTCGGGTGCTATCGTTTTTAGTAAAATCTGAAGACAGAAACTGCACATCGGAATGAATAGAAACAAATCTGAATGCAGTTTTTCACCGTTTTCTCATTAACTTTCACAGATTGGTTTTTGTACGTCTTGATTCTTAGTATGGACGCAATTACCAAAGGCTTTATTTTTAAGGTAAGACATAGAATTGATAATTAAGAATGATAAGATTGTACAATCATAACCGTGAAACCCACTTGATCTAAATCTGATAATGTATCAATCTTTCCTTGAAATAAATTTGTGCTTTCACTTTCATGAAAAGTGAAATAATTTCCAGCTTGAATTTAGGAAAGAGAAATTTTTACCTAAATTATGTGTTAGAATGACTCTAATTTTTCTAATGTTTCGAATTGATCTGATTAGGCAAAAAAAAAGTCTACGGTTTGTGGTCTCCGCGTGCGTCGCCTCAGACCCGCGCGTCGGCATTTTTAATTTTCTTTTTTTTGTTGCTATGAAACGATGTCCAATTGCAGCCAAAATTGCTGGATGGATTGGAATTATGCCGTGCTGTGTTTTGAATGACTTTTTCACATAGGGGTATGACCATTTGCCTGATTTGTGAGGCCTCTTTTAGCCAACATACTTTTATATGGGTAATTTGGTCCCCGCGTATACATGTATCACGTATTTCCCTGTTGGCAAAAAAAAGAAGAAGATTACCAAAAAAACAAAAAGTGCATCACCGCACCGATTTTGAAGCCGACTGATGACCAGAAACCGATGACTTTTCTTTTTGGCCTTAATGACACAACTAATTAGTTTAACCAACACTTTCACGGTTTGTTTGTTACTGTACAGTAACTTGTTTCAAAGCAAGTATGCAAACCTTGAAGCAGTGTTGTGGTCAGTTAGACGATTACTAACTGAAAGTCAGTATCCGACGGCCACACAAGTATAGTCTGCAAATGGAAAAATGTGTATATGACATAAAACACAATAAAGGGGGCCACTTTTCTACCGTCACGTTAACAGTTTTTCTAATGGTTGTAATTTTTTTTTTAAATATCTGAAACCACCCAAAAAGACTTTCAACATTTGAATAGACATGCATGCTTATCCTAAAGATAATTTGAGTTGATTATTACTATTATTTTTTTAATTACCCTAAAATTTCCATCAACAAATGGACGGAAAGTGAGGTAACTTTTTCCGTCCAATTTTTATGGAAATTTGAGGGTGAAAAAATAAAAAATAAATAAATAAAAATAAATAAATCAACTCAAATTAGTTCTAGTATAAGCCTGCATGTCCATTCACATGTTGAAACAAGTTTTTGTCGGTTTCAGGTACTTAAAAATAAATAACAACCATTGGAAAAACTGCTAACGTGACGGATGCAAAGTGGCCCCCTGTATTGTGTTTTATGTCATATACATTTTCAATCAGAAAGCATCAATAAAACTTCCCGCAATGATTGTTTAATAAACCAATGCGACAAAAAATAAAGTCTAGAACCAAAAAATGGGTGGCAAATTCTTCCAATTTTTTTAATTTTTTTAAATTGGTTTCAGTTAGCTGGTTGCAAATTTCTAAATGGTTAGTGTAGTTTCGGTCAGTTAACCAGTTTGTTATAGTGCCGTATTTTTTGTACTGATGGAATCCAAGGGCCTTTCCTTTTTCTCATGGGATACACCCCTTAATTTATCACTGTACTTGTACCCAGCACTGTTCTTGGTATTTATCTCCTGATATTATTTTGAAAGGGTGTGAAATTTTGTGAAGGGAGTTTGGGCTGGCATAGAGGATTAGCATACCACCGAACAAAGACCATCTTGTGTTGGAGATCACTGTTATAGACTCAGGGGAAAGGGTCACTGATGGTCTCTCTGGAGTGGTTGAGGCACTGCTAATCCCCCCGTGGAGGAGGTGTCAGTGTTCCTTCCTCCATGGTCAGTCACCACCGTGGTCACTGGGCTGATGCTAAAAGCTCACCCTCCAGTATAATAGTCTACCCCAGATGCAGGACTGAGGAGGGGCCCCAACACAGTGGGCATTTTTTGTTGGTGGCAAGGCAAACACACTATAAACCACAGGGTTTCAACCACATTTTTTCATGGCTACTCTAAACAGGGGTCACTAAAGCATGGGTACAAATGCTGCTGCTGTACTCATCATCTAGTCTTATAACTTAAGTAGGTACTGTACAGTTCTCTCTACATGGGCCCCCAGAACTTGCCTTGAAGAGGAGAGACCCAATGTCTCTGACGAGTGAATGGTGATGTGTGGAGGCATTGTGTGAGGGAGAGATGCAGATCCCTTATTATTAGAATGTCTTCAGGGCCTGAGATATGCACAGAAGCCTTAGACCATGGTAAGACCATAATCCTGGCAAGGTTCTTTATTCTCTATGGTAAGACCACTGATTTCACTTCATGTGCTGGCAGTGAGTAGAGTCCAGAGATCAACAACATCCACGTACTCGGGATCAACCATCTCAAGATGAATTTGCCAATTACAGTTCCCTGTATGGTTCAGCTGCGGTGTGACTTAAAAAGGGTCGTCAGTTCCAGAAGTAATGCCACCAATGGATTAGGCGGTTTTTGTTGGTGTTGAAGATTGAAACCAATGACTACCACAATCTGTGTGTACGTCGTGTGAGTGGAGATCAGGAGTTCAGATATAAATCTATCAATTTTCAATGGATCGGATGTCAGTAATTATATTAAGTAGTGCACTCTTATGAATATTATCGGCATGTACTGCGACTGGAATACTTCATGAACGAGAGGATCCAAATAAGAAATAAGAAAACTTTCTATTAAACTGTCATGAATTTTTATAATAACTTGCTGACAAAAGTTTGCAAAGTGATCCGAAAAGTCATCAATGCCATCGGAGTTTCCTTGGATAATTTTGCTCGATTTCACCCCCCCCCCCCCCAGAGGTGATGAAATAAACCACCTACATGTAGGCTGTGCATAGTTCCTGAAGCTCAGTTATGTTTCGGGCTATTGTCAGATCGACTTACAGAGCGATTCGGCCACTGCTAAGATGGATATTGGTGAGTATATATGTTTGACTGCAATTTTCTTTGCCTCGATCTTCTCGTACTTAAGTGCTGAACATTTTACTTGCCAGCTTACCATGGATGACAGGTGTTAGGTCAGAACAGAATGGCACCAGGTCCAGTTTAGGTCAACATATAGACCTGTTAAGCAGAGAATTGTGTTAAGCACAGACAGTATACACTTATGGTAAAATGTCTGAAAATGCATCCATACTTTATCGGAATCAAAATTTAAAAAAAAATAAATAAAAAAAAAATGAAAGTTTCAGCTTATTTCATAGTGTTGATATCAACAAAAATTGTAGAAAAAAAGGCATCCAGAATTGTTCCTATTTATTTCAAAATATAATTTCTGTCTTCAGATGACAGAAATTCACTTTGGAAATCATTTCACAAAAATTCCACATTGGATTGGAATGAATACGAACAATCTGAATGCATTTAGACTATTTTCTTTGTTAAAGGGGCAGTATCGTCATGATCAGACTTTCGACAGGGCATGGAATCGATATCTTAGTTTAAAATGAACACAGTGACTGAAAATTACTGGCTCATGTATGCAGCAGCAACGGTAACATGACCTCATCATGTGGGGTATTATGGTAGTCATTGAGTTAATCTAAAACTAGCATTCTGATTCCATGCCCTGTTGATCGTGACGATACTGCCCCTTTAAAATGGAAACAAAGCATGGCATAAGAAAGTAAACCTCAACATAAAAAAAAAATTGCAATTTATGATGTGACCATGCCGATATAACTATTGAGAATATCCCATCTGTGTTATGGTAATTAGCAATGACATATTTACTGTACGTGCTCAAATTTATGGTTTCATTTGTTTGGGTAAGAACATTTTCCCCCAGAATTTTATCACACAATGTCAGCAAACAGTGTATTTGCAAGGGACAGAAATAGTTCAGTGAATGTTCCCACATCTGTCCTTATTTGGTAATCGGATAGATTTGAACCAAATTTCCAGCAGTGACACGGCATGGCCGCCTGTGGTCTACGGAACTTTGTATCTGTAACAGGAACATCAAGAACTTATAATCAAGAGAATTGTGTTAAGCCCCTCTACACTATTGGTATTCTTAGAAACATAAATCATCACAGTTTTACATGAAATTTCCTTGGTGTAAACTTGATGATGTTATCAAACATCCCTTGAAATAATTTTGTCTGAGGTGTTAAATTATTTTAGTACAATTAATAGACCTTATGCATATGACGTCGCAAACTGAAGGTCGTCCCCTATCAGAGGCAAACGAAGGTCACTCATTGGTTCATGTACGCGTGCTGTGCGTATACACACGCACAGCGCGCATACATGAACCAATGAGTGACCTTCTCTAGCCTCTGAATGAGGGCGATATTCAGTTTGTGACATATGCATAAGGTCTATTAAATAATTTAAAAAAAAAATTTTTTTAAATTTTTATTTTTGTTGAATTCGACTTCCACAGATGAAGATTCGAAGTTGGATTTGAATAAGAACAGTCTAAATGCATGCTCACTGTTTTTTTGTTAACGGCACTATATGAAACAAGCTCAAACTTACACTGTTATTATTTTTTTCCCTACATATCTCTGGATTCTTATAAAGTGTGGATGCATCTTACAGACAGACATTATGTTTTTTGTGTATATTGGCTGTCTGGAATGTTGTTGTTTTCATTTGAACATTCATAACTTCCTTTCAGAAATGAAAACAAATACTTTGAAATGAGAGATATTTCACAAAATTGTTGTCAGAAGCTGGGTTTAACAGTAAAAAAAAAAAGTGCTAACATTTCTTTATGACGAGACTTGCTATTAAAATTAACTTTGGTGATTATTTACTGTGAAACCATGCTTCTCTTTATTGTTTTGAGAAATGTGTCATTTTAAAGCATTTTGTTTTCCCCTTCCTCAAGTAAAATAGTACCAATGTTCCGATGAAAAAGGAAATTGCTGGAAATTGCTGATAAAATAGCCGAAAATCACCAGCGTTACATCTTTAAGTGTTGAGTTTCAAAGCAATACACAGCCTGATGTTTTTCAGACAAAAATCTGTCGAAGTTGAGTAAATAATCAGAATCCTAACCCTGTCCCTCAACAGGGGCAGTATTCCTGTATTCACTTATGCTCACAGCAATTTTTTTTGGCAAGGGCATGTTTTTTGGGCTGCTATGGTGATGCCTCAAGCTATGTACCCCTTGCCAGTTACCTTGATCTGTTTGCTGCTCTGTGCCTCCTCATATGAGGACCATGTAGGTTGCTACAGGCATTTTACAGTGAGTGTTTACATAAATTGATTTTTGTATTGCAGACACATGAATGAGGTTTTTTCCTTGTTTTCAGTTTGCACAATACTTGAAAACCCCCTCTGGAATGGCTGTATTAACTGTGTTTTTGGTCTAGTTTTGTATTCATTGTAAAATTTACAATTTGTCATTTTGTGAGCTGTGATAAAAAGTGTTTTAAAGAGACGGTACAACAATGTAGGTAAAACTGCTTCTACATATGCTTGTAGTCACCTTGTGAATCAAGATATGTACATTAACCCTAACCTTCCCAAATCCTCCAAAATCCTCTTTGCTAAAGTGAAGGATTTTGAAGGATTGAGGTTACATGCTACATGCTCTTTGCTAAAGTGAAGGATTTTGGAGGATTGAGGTTATTAGGTTATGGTTATGGCCAGGGACCCTCCCTGCATGCATGGAGCAATAAACAGTGTCCACTGACCCAAGCACTGACCTTGCAATCATTACAACAAACATGGATGTACATGTACCATGGAAAGGCAAGTATGCCTAATAACCTCAATCCTCCAAAATCCTTCACTTTAGCAAAGAGCATATAGCATGTAACCTCAATCCTTCAAAATCCTTCACTTTAGCAAAGAGGATTTGGGAAGGTTAGGGTTAAACCAGGGCTGCAATGCGGTACAGGGGAATTCTTGGTCCTAATTTTGGCAAAAAAAGTTACCTTCTTAGATTGTAATAATAATAATAATAATGTGTGGATTTATATAGCGCACGTATCCACCAACTAAGTGGTGCTCAAGGCGCATTATATTATTATCCCTGCTAATAAGGCTCATAAGGCTCATAAATCATTCCTGAAACCATCTCAGCTCCCTGGGGAGTATACAGCTCAATTGCTGCCATTTCTAGCGCATATAGAGCAAACCAACTCTGCCTTCACAGGTACCCATTTAACCCCTGGGTGGAGAGAAGCAATTATGATTAAGTGTCTTGCTCAAGAACACAAGTGTCACGGCCGTGATTCGAACCCACATTCTGTTGCTAACACCAGAACTTGAATCCGGTAAGCTAGACCGCTCGGCCACGACACCTCAGAACCTTACCTTAGAACCTTGGTGGCTTCTACAAAAACCATCACAGCCCATTCTTATCCCTTAAACCATGCTAAGTCTCACCAGCATTCCAGCCAGTAAAAAAAAAATGCAAGTAGGACGAAACAATGAAGGGATAATCGATAGTAGGTGTGTTGGTCAAATAGCTTGATTTTAGACCTCTTAATAAGGCAGCCCTTGTTGAAAAAAAATCGCTGGACGGAATCGGAAAGAGAGGGAAACGGACAACATCCTCCTCATCTTTTCCAGCTCTGATGCTGTTACTGATGTGGACTTGAGAATCGTAGGAATTAAGGCCAGACGTTATTAAAATTTACATCTCTGATTTGTCGCATTCTGAAGATAGAAAGGAAATGCCAGCATTGTGACTAATGATTGATGAGCAGTTCAGCTGAAAAAAACTAATTGAATGACAGTATACTTTATTTTTGAGTTTGAAATGAATATAATGACAACGTATCCTTCACAAATGAAAAGATACATTGTAGAAATTATGGCAGCAGTTGGTAAGAATTCTATTAAAAGATTAAGCCCCACCCCCCGCCCCTCAATCAAACTCAGGCCTTGGATTCTTACAGAGATGATAGTACCTATATATTTGAAGGGATGTTTATAAAGATACCATTATCAAGTTTTCACCAAGTAAGGTTTATGTAGAACAGTGATTTTTGATTTCTTTTTGAGATTATCAGTCCCACTTATTCCACCCTCAACATTAATTGTAACCATGAGGGCTCTTGGGGGGGGGGGGGCACTGAATTGGAAAGGTTGCTTTAAAGAAAAAGTAGAGATTTGGTGTATTATTTAAAGATAGCTCTAAATCACCGTAATACTGTCATAATCTGGAAAATTGCAAATGACAATCATGTTTATAAGCTCATGATGTATGTAACTTTAACTTGGATAGGGTTTGGGGGTTGATAGAGTAAGGACCTTCTTGCTATTTATGCATAAATTATCGTTGACAGATAAATGATCGCGTTAAAACATTTTTGAAGCAATATTTTTGGCAGATATTTGTGGGCTTGCACTGCAAACCGTCCGAGGACATATAAGAAAGGGAACAATAGGTCCTCGGACGGCAGTTCTTTGTTCTTCGTTGTCCTCGGAAAACGGCATGTACAAAACCAATGGAGATTGCTTCAAAAAGTTAGTCCAAACAATAGAAGAACAATAGAGGTCCTCAGACGTCTTGAAATTCACGACTGTGTGTGCATGTGTGTGTGTGGGTAGGCCTTCGCGGGGTTGTGGGGACTTATAAGAAAAGGGTAGGCCATGACACCGTATCTGTGGGGACATTTTCATGTTCCCATAGCATTTTTGGTCCTCACAAATGTGTGTAAAAGCGAGTGTATGTCCCCACAATTACGGAAAAAGACTGTGTGTGTATGTGTATGTAAAATGGTTATTGTGAGTAAGCAAGTCTTGAATTTGGTGTAGCAAATAGTGAATTTGGTGTAGCATGTCTTGAATTTGGTGTAGCAAATAGTGAATTTGGTGTAGCAAGTCTTGAATTTGGTGTAGCAAATAGTGAATTTGGTGTGGCATGTAGTGAATTTGGTGTAGCATTGCGCTATTCAATAGAAGTGGAATCGTTCACTGCCTGTGGTTGCAGATAATTTATGCCACATTTGTGCTCTGCTGAAGCTAGGCGTACTGCCCACAGTTCCTCCGGACACTTGTGGAAGAAGGTTTTGTTGGGGAAGTCCTTGGTGTCCTATTAATAGAAGCTCCATGCTGTCAATGAATGACTAAGATGCACAGTGTTTAACCCTTAACGTTGTGGAATCATCCTCCTGGAGTGTGGCAGTTGATCCTGCCCTGCCCTTGGCTACACAGAGTTCCGGTAACTTCCACAAGTGAATGTTTATATCCATGAGACATGTCATATGACCAACAGACCAAATGACTCAATCAAGCAGTGAAACTTGATGGGAATGACAATAAGTACATCACTCTGCATTTGTGCTTAGAAGTGCGTTAGGCTTGTTGGTTTAGTTATATTGGGAACTTCATAAGTTTTGGTAAGTACTCACTGTTAGTAGTTATGACAGTTGTAGATAATGTAATTATGAACAATGATTTGGTTTATTTTATTTTAAAGGCAATGTTTTACAGATATTTAGTTGATAAATTTGTGTTGGTAGTATAGGTATAGTGTCACTTCTGACATCGCAGAATGGGCAACTGAATGATCCCTAGGCAACTGCATGATCAGTAGGCAACCGCATGATCAGTAGGCAACCGCATGATCCCTAGGCAACCTCATGATCCCCAGGCAACTGATCCCTAGGCAACCAAATGATCCCAAGGCAACCAAATGATCCCTAAGGAACCTACTGTGATCCCTAGGCAACCGCATGATCCCAAGCTAACTGCATGATCCCTAGGCAACCGCATGATCCCTAGGCAACCGCATGATCCCTAGGCAAATTCACGATCCCCAGACAACTTCATGATCCCCAGACAACCTCATGATCCCCAGGGCAACCGATTATGGTTTCTGATTAGCATTCCCAGCATAAAAAATAGAAGGATTTACCATCGATGTACCACACAGCACTTGTTAGCTCACTTTGCTTATCGATAGCTGTCAAAATCCCTTACTGATCAACCAGATTGGTTTTACAGTCGCATGTGCGGCCTGTGTAATAATTATGTGCACAACATGACAACATTAAATCTGACAAGGATATTCATACAATGTTTGAAAAACAGCACACAAGATAGGTCAAATAAAGTCTACAGAACATAAATATTTGTGTATATTCTTTGGTTGGAGTTGAATTGGCATGTGTCAATTCAGAAGTTTAGGATCCACAGAGTCAGGTAGTTACCTCAAGAGTTTATGACTCGGGTAGTGTGTTAGGCAAAGCTAAGCTCTTTTGATGGTATTCCATTTAATTTATGAATGATAGTCTACATAGAATTTGGTTTACTACATGTATGCACGTACACTCATTGGCGACAGGTATAATTTACAATCACTTTTTTTTGTGCCTGATGCCTCAGGACTAGTTATGTCAAAATTTTACTAATCTTTCACATTTTTTTAGTAGTCGTAGAAACGTGGAATCTGTATTTTGTACAAACAAGTATAATTTTTTATTTCATTTTTTTCACTAGCCCATCGGACTACCCAAAACCATAGCAGCTAGTAGTCCCGCAGCTAAAGCCACTAGCCTCGGACTAGGGGACTAGTGTTAATTTCGATCCCTGTACCTTTTTTTGAGCAAATTCTTGTCAACCCGAGAATATATATCCGAGAATCATTTCAAGGCAATAATTTCCTCTTTTCAAGGAGTATATTTCCTTGGTTTTTTGCTATTAATAAATTAATAAGTAAAAATAAATAAAAAGTTCTGTTAGTTTCCCTGAACATTTTATCTTCAGAACGTTTGTGCCTGAAATTTAAGGTATTGTTCTCAAGTCTGAAATCTGAAAAATGGAGCAGGAATATTTCTCCATACCCCACAATGGCCAGCTCTACTGCCCTGTCTATGAAGGACTTGACTATTGTTCATGTTGAAAACACACCATTCAGATCCATACATGCATTTCATTTTATTTCATGAAGTGTGACCGTAAAGGTACTGTTAACCTTGCGTTGGTGTGACTTTTTTTTATGTTTGGGTTTAGCAAGTTTAGCATTATACGCAACATAAGTTTGGCACTCGACAACAAAGCCCAGTCGATGCGTGTAGTTTTGGTGTTGCGTTCAGCAGTATTTGACAGTTATTGCCTCCTCTCTCTTGAGGGTTACGTGCATAGTGCAGGTTTGCTGTTCCCTACATGGAGATGATTTGAGTTGTTTGTACTGAAACACACAGCAATGTAACGATAAACTCGCAAGTATTACATGATTCATGTGGGGTAAGTATCCGATCTTATTCAAAGTCATTGTCAAGACTGACTCAGCAGCGACAGCTGTGTGTTGTCGTACATTGTAATTGACTGTTGTCGAGTGTCCTTGTCTACATTATTCTGAGTCTGTGATTAATATATTGACTGTTGAAAGATGATATTGAAAACTTAAACACAACATACCATTATTATCACAGTTTAGTTCTGCAGAGAAGCCATGATTTGGAAATGGGTGTTCCAATTACGCTTGGGCGATAGCACGATAATATCAATTACAATATCGAGAACCTTTTTAAGTTATCGAGATATCGGAACATCGCGATTAATGAAATATGTCGCGATTAAAATAAATCGCCATTGTGAGTCAAGTCAGAAATTCCATGGAAACAAAATTAGAACAGTCTTTTCAGCTTTTGGAAGTGAGAAACAAAAGCGAACTACTTCAGAAGTGCATACACGCTCTGCAAATGAATTTGGGATTTATTGTGACGCTTGTAGAGGGGTACATGTATATACCTGTGGTTATTGGCTATTAAGCCCTATTGGCTATTAAGCCCTAACTCAAACTGTGTAGTATTTAAATTTTTATATTTTTATTATAATATTATTTTTATATCTCAAAGTGTGCCTAAAGCCATTTATCGTTCTTTGTGTGATTCAATGTTTGTTTACTTCCTAAGTGGTAGTATCAGGAGATCAACTCGACAGTAATTTAGTTTACTTTTTTGTAATCCTACAGGGGTGCTACCTTTGTTTCTGTTTCTGTTAATCTAATGTAAATTTGTGTTTATTTGTTTTTTTCTACCTGTGAAATCAATAAATGAAAAATGAAAAAAAAAGCAATCATGCATGGATGAAAAAATAATCGCGATACTATCGAAAATCGCGATATATGTTTGCCGATATATCGTGGATGAAAACAATCGATATCCCCCAAGTTTAATTCCAATTTGTTATTGTTAAAAAAACAGGGTGTCCAAATATTGAACTTACAATACTTTTGCATGTGTATTACAAATAAAACAGGGTGTCCATCTAGCAAACTAGACATCCAAAAGACACCCAAAGGTAGTCCTGGATGATGCATTGAGGCGTAGTGTTTTTTTTTATCACCATGACCCCATATCAGAGGCAGTTTAACAACTGCCTTGTTCTGGACTAGTTACCCCTCCCAGTCCTATTCGCACCGTGAAGAGGCTGGTTATTAACTTGTCTTGTTTCGGTGCGAGGGGGCTGGTTTCTTCAGTGTGGAGTCGTTGTAACAACTCAATGACTTAGTAGCCCCCACCTTGGAGTGGCCATTGGCCTTGTGTGGGGTGATTTACATTTAAAAAAAAAATATATATATATATATATATATATATATATATATATATATATATATATATATATACACACATGTATTTCTGTATCTACTATAAAGTTTGAATACATGTAATAAGGCTTAGCGGAATTGCCGTGCGCATTCTGATTGACTTGAAAAACAACCTTGCATACATGTGTAAAAAGTCAATGGGTGGCGATTTTTGGGTGATAAATTGTAAGTTTTTTACATATTGTTTTACATATATATTTTGCCATATGACAACATGTTTTTTTTTTAAATTGATAAGATAATAAATTAGAATATTTTTAATCATTATATACTGAACAGCAAAAGAAACACAAGTCCGAGGACAGCAAAAGAAACGCAAGTCCGAGGTCTTGTCAAGTTTTCAAACAGAAGACAAACCATTTTGATTCTAATCACTCATTTAATGAAAAATGCTTTAAATTTGTGAGCTGAAAGTGACTGTTGAAATCAGTGGCGCACCCAAGGGGGGGGGCTTGGGGGGCTCGAGCCCTCCCCAAGGGCCCGCTGATGTTTTATTTTTTTTTTAAAGAAGGAGCCAGGAAAGAGAGCAAAATCTGAGCCCAAGTCTTGTCTACAGAGGAGTTCGGCAAGGAGTATAGGGCAGTGGTACAAGGGATGGGGACTCAGGAGACTCAAGCTCCCCTCCAAAAGTTTTCCATTTATTCCACTCACTATTATATTTTACGGCGTTGCGTATGCATGTGCATGTAAGCTTGAAGGGCCACCAGTATATATAACAAGCATTTTTACATTCTCCCCCTGCCATGGTGCACCCTGATCAGGGAGCAGCTTTACTTAATTTTATTTTCATTTTCTGTTGTCCGTTTCTCTTATTGAGGTCGTTGACTGTCGTTGAGGTTACTCGTAAAATTTAAACACACCCGCATTATAATCAACTCCTTTCCAGTTTGTACACAATGGCCCAGGATTGGTTTTTAATTTACAAAGATTATGTGACACTCTTTTAGCAAACACCGATTGGATAATATTGGGATTTGGTTTTGCCGCCAAATTCGTGTTTGAAAAATTTAGCTCCGCCGGAATGATCACAAACTTTACGTCCACGCAATGAAAGTATTTAACTATAGAAATCTTGCAGACGAAACAAGCTCAAGTTCTTTACATCAAGAGGAGGAAATTATATGGAAGGTAAAACCCTACGAGTCCGAATCATGCCATAATGTCTTCTTTTTATGACTAGAAACCACCAGGAAACATTTAACATGTGCTGTAGGTTCACTGACGAGCACGACTAGGGATATGGCTGCAGCCGCGCCAGCGGTTATGGTTTGGGTCAGCCATGTCTCTCCCCCATGTTGGATTTCAAATAAAAATATTTTGAGCCCCCCCCCCAATCAAATCCTGGGTGCGCCACTGGTTGAAATTGCAACAATTTCAACAGTCACTTTCAGCTCACAAATTGAAAGCATTTTTCATTAAATGAGTGATTAGAATCAAAATGGTTTGTCTTCTGTTTGAAAACTTGACAAGACCTCGGACTTGCGTTTCTTTTGCTGTCCTCGGACTTGCATTTCTTTTGCTGTTAAGTATATTTAACCAATTTCAAAGAAAAATTATCCGTAATGTCGTCATAATACATAAAAAATTAATCACCAAAAAATTCACCACCCTCATTTACTTTTTACATATCCTCATATGCAAGGGTATTCATTTATACCCAAGGCACGAGGTTGTTTATACCCAAGGCACGAGGAAGTCAATGCGCATGCTCACAGCAATTCCGATTATTTGACAATAACAAGAGTATTTTTCTGGCTTAATACCAAGTTGTGCCCTTTTAAGCAACTCGGATGGTTATAGAATTATCCCCCTTGCAATCGAAACTAGCATGGCTGGCAATCAGTGGGTGATGGGGATTCGGTTCGAAATACTTATATCGGGGATTGATTACTCAGGAAGCACCTCACTGATCCATGTTAACCCACTGACACAAAAGATACGTGGTTAACCCCAAATCCAAACATCATTGACCTTTTTGGCTTCGAGGAATTTATACATTTTAGATCCCTGTCAGACTGGGGGCTGGGGGGTCGAGGAACTGCTATGGAGAGGTCTGCGTAATCACCAGCTGTTGCTTTTTTTGGTTTAAGTTTAGAAGTCCGTAATGGAAACACGGTGTTAGTTTTTGTTTTTAAAGTCAACCAAAGTTCCAACCCTGAAATGCTGAGGCTAATCTCACTCAAAACATGGCACTTTACTTCAGATTGCACAGCCAAACCCACAACATGTATAATTGCATGTCCAGAATCAGGTTGCCTTGTTTTTCAAAACAAAGGCATTTATGTAGGGCTAGTGCTAAATGTGGCGTTCCAAGTTTGGGTTTGGCTGGAGCAGGCAGGCTGGTTGGGAGTGCTGGGGAGGGTTCATTACATGCCGTGTTTCTCGTTCACATTCACTGCTGTGTAAATTTGAACACCATCAGTGTCCATTTTGTTGACAAACTTGGAAGGCCTTAACCTTAACCTTCCAAAATCCTCCAAAATCCTCTTTGCTGAAGTGAAGGATTTTGGAGGATTGAGGTTATTCTTAAAGGCATACTTGCCTTTCCATGGTACATGTACATCCATGTTTGTTGTAGTGATTGCAAGGTCAGTGCTTGGGTCAGTGGACACTGTTTATTGCTCCATGCATGCAGGGAGGGCCCCTGGCCATGTACATGTACATGTATCACAGATTAGAAACACATGTGTGCATACATGTCATGTGCTTGCTTTACTACTGAAGGATTTTGGAGGATTCAAGTTATGTGTAAGCAAATGGGCCTAGGGAGTTAGGAAGGATTCAGGTTATGTGTAAGCAAATGGGCCTATGGAGTTAGGAAGGATTCAGGTTATGTGTAAGCAAATGGGCCTAGGGAGGGAGTTAGGGTTAAAGGGAAAATATCGTCATGATAAGAGGAGACTTACGATAGGACATGGAATATCGGTGTTTTTTTATTGACTAATAAGATTATTTCTGAAGTGTTAAACTTTTGTACTTCTCTTGATATATTTATACTTAAACAGACTGCTGTGAACCTCAGAACATCAGAACAATGTTCCCTCAACCAAATGTTCCCGTCCCCAATCCCACCCCGTAATAATTGAAGCTGCTATTTCCCGCTTACACATGCTTGGACCATAGAGAACAGGAAACAAGTGCACACATGATTCAGGACATTCAAGGTTTCCTTAAAGAGAAATTAAAGGGATAGTATCGTCGCGATCAACAGGGCATGGAATCGGAGTGCTAGTTTTAGAACTCTCCTACACACGGAGGCCACTCCGATCCACTAAATTCTGTTCTTAAGCAACCTTCAGTACATATGTGACCATCCACCACAAAGGGGCTGTAAAGTCGAAAATTTCACATTTGGAGGTTCATATATTTTTGGAAAGAGTATATCATAAGGTTTAAAATGATACCAAACACTAGTCATTCCTTTATTCCTACGCAAAGTTATGGTGTATCAAAGTCATTACACTGGTTACTTACACTTTCATATAAACTTCATTATAAACTTACATTTTGTACAGATTTATGAACTTATTGCCCAAAAGAAAACGTGGTTTTCATGATATTTGAAATTGAATTTAATTCTGAAATTTTCAGAACTAAAGGAGAATATTCCAAACTTTTCATTTCTAAAAAAATACCAAAATGGCCAACCAACTGATTTTTCATGCATTTCAAGCCATACTGCTAAATCAACATGTGCGACTTTACAGCCCGTTCATGGTGGACGGTCACATATATGTACAAGCCTGCTGTCCTTTCCAAGTAATCTTACAAAATCAACTGTGTGCCACCCAAGGACACTGTAAATGTTTGAACATATTAGTATGGCCTGCAATGTATCGATGGGAGACCACTTTACCCTGCAATCTCAGTGGTGTGACAGTGCACAGAAGGGTAACCATAGGAGGCCACTGGCAACAACTAATGGCTTGAAGTGGCCTGAATGGGTTGTTTCAAAAATTGCACTGATTGTAGGAGAGTTAACTCATTGACTGAAAATAATACCCCACATGATAATGTTGCTGCATTAATGAGCCGGTAATTTATCAGGTCACTGTGTACATCTTAAACTAGGACACTGATTCCATGCCCTGTTGAAAGGCTGCTCTGATATTGTCCCTTTAAGCCATCAGTAATCTTCTATTCTACTTTCTGTCACTTTATGTGAATACAGTAAATTCTATACATTGTGCTGTTCTCAAGAAACTGGATTAAATGTTGTCATTAATTTATCATTTTCTTTGCTATTTTAGGGATATACTTGTATATATTGTACCTTACCTTTAAACAGTCTGATACCGTCTCTTGTATCAAAAAGTTGGCGTCCCACCATTTATGAGAGTAAACTCAAAGTGACATCATTTAAAATTTAAACGCTATTCCATATCCTAACCATGGGGCTAGGCTTCAAGGAATCTGCTCCCAGAGTACTCTGTGAAAAGTACACACATGCGGTATTATGGTCTGAGAGTATTAATTAATTAACCACTCTGAACACACACACGCACACTACCATCTGCTGTATCAAAAAAAAGTTTGTATCTCACAGGCATGCAACTTTTCAGCTGATCAGCTGATTTCCTCTTTTTTTTCTTCAAAAATAGTGCTATAGAAAACACTGTATCTGAAATAACTCTGATATCAAATGAAAGAGAAAAATCTAGAGAATCAAACTATACCAAAATCTCACTTTTGAAAATTGGGTCCAAGTTTAGGGTTTTGCCAGAGCGCAAAATGCCCCCACAAAATTAGAGTGAAGTTGGCAATTCTCAAAATTCAGATTTTCGTATTTCTAAGAAAATAATCTTTCCAATGGTAATCCAACACTTTGGGTTGCTCTTATCATTAAAATCTATGTGGGAAAGATTTCAAAAGTTCATCCTTCTTCCTAACAATTTCATTTGTTGAATTTGGACTCAGTAAGGCCATACAAGCAAATAACAGAATGCAACTTTTATGCTCATATCATGGGAACAGGTCACATATTAGGAATTCCAGTGAAAAAGTTTGTTTCAATGCATATTGTTGCTCTGTGACATAATGTTCTAGAATGAGTAATCATGACGAGTGCTGTTGCACACTGCGCTATTGTACTTGCACTATTTCTGGCACTTTCAGCCCTCATTGCCATCAGTATTTATGGCAACGATTGGGGTTAGAAGACTTTGTAACCACTGTTTCTTCTCATTTTCCAACTCGTAAATTCCAGTAAGTAGACTGGATCATGGTTAGAGGTGAAACCAAGGAATGCAAAATGTACGTTCGGACCTTGGGGCCTCATTACACAGACAGTTAAACACCAAGTTCATTGTTAATGTCTAGGTTTCTTTGTCGGGGAAACTTTTTAGGGAGAAAGATTAGCCCTCTGAAGTTTGTAAGAATAACAGGACATGTTGATAGGCTCCATTATTTTCCCCCAAAGGATTGTGGAAAAATAATTTCAAAGTCCGCTAGAAAACAGTGTGAAAATAATGTGGCCCAGCTGCCAGATTTAATAATAGCACTGTGGCAATTTTTGTGTTTTCTCCAACTTCAGGCAGAAACAGAATGATTGGTACCCTGACTGCAAATCAAGTTATATGTAGCTTTCAGATGATAATTCCATTGTATCTTCCCTTGAACAAATTTTGTTTTTGAAATTTTAACCAAAATGGACGGATGTAAAAAAAAAAAAACCATAATTATAGATCAAAGATTATCTTTAAAAAAAAACCCAAAACCAGGGTTCTTCCCTTGGTGGTTGGTGCCGGAAACCCTAACCGGCACTCAGGATCCTGTGACCACCACTGGCAAAAATTAATTATTTCCCGACCACCACTCATTTTCCAACTTGTCTATTTCCTTCCCTCCCCGCCGCCTGCATTGGGTTCATAATGGCTAGTGATGAGGATGATATAGATATGTATTGTTTTGAAACATTTCCAATTTCATGGTCGCGTAGGTAAAATTGATGATGAGAATTAAAGATATGACAGATCTGTTAAATAAATAGGCATATAATCCATTTCTATAGCAATGAAGGCCATACAATCTATTTTTATAGTCAAGGGCACAATGTGTTAAGGCACAAATATGATTATTTTTTTTTAGCTAGAGCGTCCTTCGGTTCAAGCAAAAGCATACATGATTGATTCGTCATATATCTATGCTCATTTACATGAACATTTGATAAGCTTTACACACATGCTCATGTATTCATAGTGCAACTGTCTACGATCAATAGATCATGTCCGTCACAGCTCATACGGTGCGTGACGCGTCTAGAGTACTAGCATTGTTAAAGGGACAATACAACATTGGTATTTTTTTAGTAACATACATTCATTTCCAGTGAATGATTTCCCTTGCATCGTAGAATAAAATGTCACACAAAAAGGCTGTGTGTTTTCGGTTACTCTTCGGGAACCGGATACCCGAAATTGGAAATCTTTGGATATCCGGGTACCCGTAAACAATTTTGTAAAAACACATAAATACTCCTGAATGTATAAAATAACCAATATGAACACAAGTTTCTCTTGTTTTATTAGAGTCATATTAAATGTGGACTTACTGTAATAATTTCCCGCCTCTATATTAAAAACGACTCATAGTATCCCCATTTTCGACACACATTTTGTTAAACAAAAGTCTTCCATTTGTGTGGCTTAAAAGTCCAGTTGAAAAAGTCATTTACGGGTGATTGGAACCGAAAAATGGAACTGGGGTAATGACTGTTTCAGTCACCCAACACAGCCTTACACAAAATTCACAATTTGCTACACAAAACTCAAGATTTGTTCTTTAACCCTAACTCCCTAAGCATTGTTACTGAACAATAAAAATCCTTCAAAATCCTCCAACTGTTTTTGTTGTCTAGGGAGTTAGGGTTAATATTACCGTTACATATGCACAGAAATATTTCTGCATACAAATTTTGCTATGCAAAATGTTTGAATAAAATCGTTCCCCGATTTTCAACCCATCTAGTTTTCAAGAAATATATCTTAAAAGCATTTATTCCAATAAATGGGCACATTTTTGAGAAAACCATGAAAAAATCTTACATGTTTTTTTACAATTATTTGGAGACGCTACCCAAATTAATATACATCATTCATGACTGTTTAATTACTGTGAATAGGAACATGGCACTGTGCTTATATATTGGCCGCTCAGTCCCCATATGTTTTCATCATTTTACAGGCATGTATTTAGGTTTAATTTCCACAGAGTACCGGTACCTTTAATAAATACCAGCTTTCCATTAGTTCCAGAGCAACGGCTAGTGCTTGAACAATTTATGATATTCTGTGGAAATGTTCTACCCAACACGAGTCATTCAAAAAAAAACTGGATGAAATATTTCAGTGTTGGACTTGACGAGGAATATTTATGGGGCGTGACAATCAACGGGAATGAGCATGTTTCTCTTGCGGAAATCTTTGTGGAGAACATGAATCATAGATGCAGATGCTGAACATCAGGCCTTGAATTTCATGGAGGCAGTCACGGCGTTGTTCCTGGTGTTTGCCTTAGTCACCCTTAAAATGTTCCTTCCATAGACCTTTTGTGTCTTCTAATGGAAGTGCCCTTCATCAAGGGAAAGTTGCCTTGCCCTTATTATAAGACAGATATTCAAGGCCAGCCTCATCTGGTGTTGTCGTTCTTGTTGTCATCGTGTAGTCATGTCGTTATGGTTGGCATCTGCACATCAGAGCTTTTCATCAGCTCTGTCTTAAGCTGACATCAGTTCCACTTTTAACTGTGAGAACACACAAGTAAGATGGAATGAGGACAGTTGGTACAACCATCATAGAAGTCAGTGTGTCATATGTTTCTGATTACGATCCTGCAATGTAAATTATGCAGCCTTTGGGCTGTGAATGCTGAAATTCTCGTTCGTGTAGAAGGTGTTTTCATCCTGACAATGTGGAAATAAATCCAGTTTGTTTTTTTGTTTTTTGGAGGTGGGGGAAAAATGGCTGAAGACGTCCGTAAGAGACACTTTCATCATGACTTGATGTTCCTGAAGGTTTTTCTGTTACTTTTATTTGGTGGATGGATCCCAAATGTTCTCCTACTGTTGGGGGTTTGGAATCTGCTCAATGATGTGAAAGAGTATGTGTCGGATAGACAGGACGGTGGAAGTTGCAGCAAGGTTTGTACAGTGTAATGCATGGGTGTATTACTCTACCAGGGATCGAAATTAACACCAGTCCGCTAGTCCGAGGCTAGTGGTTTTAGCAGCGGGACTACTAGCTGCTGGGGTTTGGGTAGTCTGATGGGCTAGTGAAAAAAAATGAAATAAAAAATTACACTTGTATGCAAGTACAAAATACAGATTCCAGGTTATCACCTTTTTCATACAGGACTACCCAAAAATGTGGACTGGTCAAATTTGGACATAAGTAGTCCTGTGGGCTAACCATAAAATTCAGGTTAATTTTGTCCCATGTCTACACTCAAGATTGTCATGAATAGTGTTTGTTCCAATTAGTCAAACTTGTTCTGAAGATAGATCCTACATTTGACTCCAGTTGAGACGATGTTTTATTTGTACATTCCTGTACTTCAGACATATTGTGCATTGTCTGCCATGTGTGGTTTTCAGGGTGCCAGTCGGGTGCGTTTCAATTAAATAATTCTGAAACATTTACATACCTGTAAATAATTCAGAATGCAGTGATGGAGTTGACAAAATAAGGAAAAAGATTGAATAGTACTTTTTTGGGAGAAAGGAAAAGTAGTAAAAGTTGTACTTGCTGTAAAAATGTTGATTATTTATTGTTTTTTTTATGGCCAAGTGAGGCTTAAAAGATCGGTGTCACTAATAGGAAACTTCTCAATGGTACCCAGGCAATCTCAATCCTATGTACGCTAAAGGACATTTATGATTGCCTGATGGGTACTTAATGAGGAGTTCCCAGGGTGACAATGACCCTTCAGCGCAAATGACCAATGACCGATGTCACAGAGCTTCACTGAGCACCAATCCCAGCAGCTCCCACCTACATCAAGATCCTCCCAACACAAAAGCTACTGCACTCTCCAATTTTCTTCATTCTCCCGACGGTGACTAGAGCAGACTCGTCATGGAGAACAAACCAACCGGCTCTTCTAGGAGCCATCACTTTTTTTCCCCAAAAAGAGATCATTACACGGTGTGCCCAAAACAACTCAACATCTCCACCATGCAAAGCCTCAAATCCTAGGTCATAGAGCTATTTAGTAGAAATTGTTGCTTAGCAGACCAATTTGCTTAGCAGATTTTGTTGGTTACTGGCCATATGTTCATATTGTGTTTGCCTGCTTTGCTACATTTTTCTGCTTTCTCTGCAGTGGGTTCTTTATCTTCACCATTGCGCCCTCTGCCTTTTTCAAAGACAAGTAGCCTGGACCAGTTTCAGTACAGTGGGTTCTCTGACACATGTTACCATAAGTTGTGGGTCAAAGGCCGCCTTTTGTCAACTCGATATCCATCGAAAGTAAATAAACTCTGGGATA
Source organism: Zoroaster sp. YZ-2022 (assembly GCA_029582265.1). Classification (NCBI taxonomy): domain Eukaryota; kingdom Metazoa; phylum Echinodermata; class Asteroidea; order Forcipulatida; family Zoroasteridae; genus Zoroaster; species Zoroaster sp. YZ-2022. The sequence continues at coordinate 19,697,988 of CM055822.1, read as the reverse complement.
AAAGACTAATAACACAATGCAATGTTTACTCACAAATTCATTTGTAAAAAAAAAAAAAGTGCATGCGCTCGTCCGATGCACAAATTGGGAAACTGAACCAGTAGTCTGGATTGAGTTTTACTGAACATGCGATGGATATATAATGTTTTAGTAACAGCTAGATTTTGCCATCATGGATGACTTGCAAGTCTCATTTGAGGTAAAAGATCTCTGGTTTGTTGACAGGTGTTTAACATATCGTTACACCATACATTACCTTGCCGTAGTGCAATGATGTAGCCCAATGATGTCACTCCTTCAGAGTTGTGGAAAATAATTCCCTCAAAATTGCCGGCTGTCACTAAAGAACACTGGCCAAGGTTCATCCAGTCCACCAATTTATTTTGTTAAAAATGTGAATTTTTTTTTTGCTTTTCGCATTCTTTCATTTTATTTGTAAAATTGTTGATCTATTGTTGTTTGACAAGAATGAGGGCTTGTGTTTTTTTTTTTAAAAGCTGCCCCAAAAGATTGCTTCTGATACTGCTCTTGATGGATACTCGGCAACGGGCTGATGTTATACTCTTGGGAAATTAATTATCAGATTTTCAATTCAGTTTTGGCCACATTACTCCGCATTTGCTGATGCTGGTTGGGATAAGAATAAATATTTTGCCAGTGAGTGTGCACGCATACATTTAGGGCGTGATGACTTGTACGTACTAGTAGTTTTTGGACGACGTAGTTTTTTTTATGACGTAGATGGCATCTTTAGATTTTTGGTTTAATATTTGCACAAACCAACTATGGCAGTCACTAGCTCACCTAGTTTCATGTTTGGAATTAGATGTTATTTTGGTCGTAAGGTAAGTAGAATTAACTTTGGGCTTCAGAATGTCTGCTGACACTGGTACACTTCTATGACTAGATGTTTTATTTTGAGCCAATCACCGCATGGTCTGGCCATCTTACAATACATTACAATATTACAAATGTATAGGGTGCCATGGCTGAGCGGTTTAGTGCTTGTGTTCTGATGGCCGAGTCGTCAGAATGTGGGTTCGAATCCTGGCCGTGAACGTGGTGCATGTGTCCCTGAGCAAGACACTTAACTGTAATTGCTTCTCTTGACCCAGGAGTATAAATGGGGACATGTGAGGGCAGAGATGGTAATTGTGTTTTGATTAAGCTCATTGGGGTGTCGTGGCCGAGTGGTCTAGCTTACCGGATTCAAGTTCTGGTGTTAGCAACATAATGTGGGTTCGAATCACGGCCGTGACACTTGTGTCCTTGAGTAAGACACTTAATCATAATTGCTTCTCTCCACCCAGGGGTTAAATGGGTACCTGTGAAGGCAGAGTTGGTTTGCTCTATATGCGCTAGAAATGGCAGCAATTGAGCTGTATACTCCCCAGGGAGCTGAGATGGTTTCAGGAATGATTTATGAGCCTTATGAGCCTTATGAGCAGGGATAATAATATAATGCGCCTTGAGCACCACTTAGTTGGTGGATACGTGCGCTATATAAATCCACACATTATTATTATTATTATTATTATTATTGCGCTACACATTTGGCAGCATGGGATGCATACTCCCCAGGGAGTTGAGATGCTTCTATAGGAATGATGTAACTGGCCCGATGACAGGGGTAATAATGTTCATGCGCCATGAGCGTCAAACTTGGCGGATACCGGTGCAAGATAAGTGTCCATTATTATTATTATTACTCAGGTCAAGATCAGGGAACTTGAAAGCGTACTTCTAAAATCTAAATCATAGAGCAAGGACCTATGGTTAAATTAATGAGTGAACAAATCATTTGTACATGTGTAAGGCTTTTTTTTGTTTGTTAACCCTCCTATGGTTTGACCTTTCAAAACCTTTCAAAATCTGCTTACGGGCCAAAATGGCTATCAATAATTATGAACCCTTTAAAACCCTCCAGAATTTGTTGCTACTGAACAACCACACCTTTCAATACCCTTTGAAAGGTATTGAAACATTTCAACACCAGTTTGTTCAGAGAGTTGTTACACCTTTCGAAACCTTTCATAGGTCCCTTTTGTCAGACAGTTTTCTCACCTTTCAAAACCCTTCAGTATAGCAAACTTGAAAGGTTTTGAAAGGTCTGACAATTCTATGGCAAATGCACTGTACATAGGAGGGTTAATACAACATTGGTGATGTATACTATCATTATGATGTGTACTAACTTGATACTGAGTCAGTTTGTGGGGTTAAAGGGCCAGTATAATCACAATCAGAGCAGACTTTCAACAGGGCATGGAATTGGTGTCCTAGAACACAGTGACTGAAAATTACTGGCTCATTTATGCGGAAGCAACGGTAATATGACCTTATCATGTAGGATATTACACATGTATTTTCAGTCACTGAGTTAATCTAAAACTAGCACTCCGATTCCATGCCCTGTTGATTGTGACGATATTGTCCCGTTAATTTGATGATCAGGTAATTACCAAATTGTACCTTTTCCCTGATTCAATGTTGATATTTTGTTTCTTACACCAGAGGTCTGGCTCGGACTATGTTGACCTCAACATGCAGGACATCCTATCAGAGCTGTATCAGCCATTTGACTCCGTGGCGCCCTATCTGCTGTCCCAAGTATGTCGGGTTGTGGACCACCACTATGGTGGGGATGGGGTCCGGTTCCTGCAAGAGTTTCTGCTCCCGACCAGGGCTGTATTGCTGCAGTTGAAGGAGGATAGTTGGGTAAGTAGATAGTGGACCTTCATCCGTGAGTTAGCCATCTTACATGTATGTCTTAATTGTTCCCTGAATACAAGAGGTTGTGTACATGTACCTGTAAATGCTCATTATAGTAACCTGCCTAATTTGGTCTGTTTGCAGGGGCAACCTCGCTTTCAAATGTTATTGAATTTTGAATGTGAATATTTTTTTTTAATAATAAGAAATTCTTATATAAGCACCTTACGTCAAAGATTATAATTAGTTCATTAACCTAACTCCCTAGACAACAAAGGCAGTTGGAGGATTTTGAAGGATTTTTATTGTTCAGTAACAATGCTTAGGGAGTTAGGGTTAACTGATCACTGTTGATACACCAAGCACAGTGAGTTCAACTGGTTTGATTAGCTGCCTGTCACTGTAGGTGTAAGGTTCATGTGGAGATGGGTTAATTAAGGAGAAATTAATTTCTGTGGGCGACGTCAGACTTTGAACACTTTTGAATGATCTGCCGTTATGCTGGATTTGATTCTAGTCATCACTGAAGCTTTGCTTGTTGACTTGGTTCAGATTTTTTTATATATAAATAATGGTGCTAGGGCAGATCCAGGGGGCCAATGGAGACCATGACCCCAAAAACCATTTTCCACCCCCCCCAAAAAAAAAAAAAAATTAAAACAAATATATCATTAGCAATTGTAGTCCTTTAAACCTTGCTTTATAGTGCAGATTGAATGTTCTGATGATTGAGTCTTCAGAATGTGGGTTGGAATCCTGGCCAAGAATAATTGTGCTTGTTTATTTCTATACACCAAGGTGAAGAGGAGAAGAGGTGGTTTAATGTTAAATTACTTACTTCATCATGCATGCCATGAAAGTTCGAGGCTGCATACTTCTCAGAGAGCTGAGAAAGTTTTAGGAAATTTAACTAGTCTTCAATAACGAAATTTATCATTCCAAATTCAAAGTACTTTATTGTTTTCACCGCTTTTACAAATATAGCACCACTAACAGTAAAAACATGTTCAAGTGGCTGGCCAAGTTATAACTACCACCTGGGCTGGTGGCAATGGACAGTCAACAACAATCGCGACCATTTATCATCTAGATTGATATTTCGTATCTCTCTCTACCCACTCCAAAAAACCAATCAATAATTCGGAAACCTCACTTTTTTAGTGACCATCATCTTCATCAAACTGTCAGGTAGCTGTGGACGTAGAAAAGAGATCTGTCCTGTCCAGACAGGCCTTATTTGTTTTTCTTTGTCCCGATTTCACCCAGGTGTCTTGACGATGACCTGTTATTATCATTTTGAGATCCGGTAGCGCCATGTTCAAGTATTTGTTTTTTTCTCGATGTAAGGGCCGAATGATTTTATTTAGTTTGCTGAAGCTGGGAATAACAATTCCAGGATGACCAAAAATAAAAGATTATCAGTTTTATGGCCTAGCAATCACTATTGGAGTAGGAAGAAAACTACAGTACACATTAACCCTCCTAATTCTGGTACCTTTTTCATACAAGTTGATCCACCATTTGAAACCATTCGCTTTTGTGGTTTTGAATGGTGAAATAACTGTGTACAGTATTGATTTCCCCAAATGGTTTTGAATGGTAGGTCAGCTAATACAAAACCTTGTTTGGATCTTTCCAAATGGTAGTACAGCTAATACAAAACCTTGTTTGGATACTTCTAAGTGGTGAATCAATGGACCCTCTATGCATTTGAATGGATTTGAATGGTAGTAAAGCTTGCTACCAACACTGTTCAAATGGTATCACCATGTGTGTACAAAACCAATGGGCATTTTGGTAAGTGGAAATTTTGAATGGTTTCAAATGGTCAAACAGTAGGAGGGTTAAAGGATATATAGTATTAAAGGGACAATATCTCATCACGATCAACAGGGCATGGAATCAGAGTGCTAGTTTTAGATTAACTCAGTGACTGAAAATAATACCCCACATGATAAGGTCATATTACCGTTGCTGCTGCATAAATGAGCCAGCACATGTAATTTTCGGTCACAGTGTTCATCTTAAACTAGGACACCGATTCCATGCCCTGTTGAAAGTCTGCTCTGATCGTGACAATACTGTCCCTTTAAGGGAAGGCACAACATTGGTAATTACCTGATTACAAAAATTACTGAATTATTTTCCTTTTTGGCCATTTTCTTTCCTGTGAAAAATGCCTTATAGTTTGTTATGCCTTTCTATGACAATTGTAACTATGTCAGTCATGCACTTTTATTTTATACACCTGTGCATGACCGATTTTTCCAGCCTTGCTAAGGGTGCATCGGTAGGGACTCTTGCCAAATTTAAACTTGGGTGATAACACGATAATATCGAATATTGCGATACTTTTCTTATTCGATTACGATATCGAGAAACTTGTTAAGTTATCGAGATAACAGCAAATCGTGATTTAAAAAAATATATCACGATTAAAAAAAAATCACCATTGTGAGTCAAGTCAGAAATTCCATGGAAACAAAATTAGGACAGCTTTTGGAAATGAGAAACAAAAGTGAACTACTTCAGAAGTACATACACACTCTGCAAATGAATTTGGGATTTATTGTGACGCTTTGTAGAGGGGATACATTGCTGTGGTTATCGGCTCTAAAGCAATCATGTTTGCCAATGTATCGTGGATGAAAACAAAAATTGATATAGCCCAAGCTTAAACCAAATCTGCCCCTCCGATTATTTTATGCACCTGGTATACAGAAAGCTGCATGCAATCAAAAATATTTATCACCATGATGTGTATTTTAAAGAAATGATGTTTTAGGCGGTTGATGAGCTGGGTAGTGAGTGGGTGGTGGCCAGATCCTATGATGCCCTCTGGCTCCAGATGTAAATTAGGGTATATTAGTGGACCAGTGACCTCAGATGACCTGACCTTAAAGCTAGTAGGGGTTCCATGACAAGGGGACAGCATGTGGGTGGGAAATCACTTAATGACTATCAGCAATTATAATAGTCCTGAGCGGCAAATTAGCAAATTAAAGCCCAAGGGTCCAAGGTCATACAGGTGGAATATATTGGAGCATTGTGAGTGGATACATGAATGTCATGGATTCTCATTTGTGGGTATGTGTGGAGAATCCATGGATGTGCCGTTAACCCTCCTACTACTGCAAGTGTCAAAATCAGTCAAAATGTTGGTATACTTGCCAAGGTATATCTAGTGCGCTTAAAAAGTCGAACACCGTCAAACCTTACGTGTAATAAGTACATTTACAGGTCAAAATGAGTCGACCGTTTTTTGACTAGTAAAAGCATTGTCTGGTGTTGTTGAGGGCGGTCAAAATGACAGTACAAACCAGTAAAAAATGCCCCCGTGTGCACATTTGGGTCAACAGTCAAAACAGGCAGTTGACTGATTTTTGACCTCTGTAGCAACTTCCCACTAAAGTACAGCTATAGTAGGAGGGTTAATGTAGCCTTTAGCAGCAGTGACCCCCTGAAAAACTTGGTTCCCCCAAGTAACCCCCTCCCCTTTACTGGACCAACCCTAGTTATGCAACTGAATACATTGATAATAAATTGGTAAATTTAAGATGCATAGCGCACTTCTGAGGACATACTGTAGATTTTCAAAATCAGGGACGTTATATATCGGCTGTGTGTGAATTAACGCATGCATATACATGTAGTTCCGCTTCAACCGTCACACTTATAAACATCGACAGAATACATACATGTGTTACTTTAGGATATAAAATTTATCATACATAAGATTTCCGCATATTAGTACACCAATCGTGAACTCCTTAATTGGCTAGCCCAAACCAAAACAGGATTTAACTTCTTAAAAAGTAATACTGGACTTGGAATTTAGCCTAAGTCCTAATGTGCTTTTTATATATCCCTGGACACTATCGTAAATTATTCCTTAAAAACCCCAAGCTCCCTGGGGAGTATAATGTATTTGCAGGTGTTTTGTTCACTCTTGGGTAAGAGCAGATCGACCTAACTGGGCCTTGGGTTGTGGTAACTAAAAGCTAATCAAATCACATGGATGGTTTCTCTTTCATAATGCCTTTTTCACACCTATGCTCCTTGTTACTAGCTAGAGCGCATAGATGGTTGAGACATGGGCCATTCCCAGGGTGATCTCTCAACTCACCAATGAAGGAATACTTCCATGGGTTTTGGAACGCCTCCATGGGTGTAGGAACACCTCTATAGGTGAAGGAATACCTCCATGGGTGTAGGATCACGTCCATGGGTGCATAGCTATACCTCCATGGGTGTTGAGCACCTCTATGAGTACAGGAATAGCTCCATGGGTGTACAAATACACCCATGGGTGTAGGAGTACCTCCATGGGTGTAGGAGTACCTCCATGGGTGTAGGAACACCTCCATTGGTGTACCCCACTAAATACATGTGGCAACCCTCATCGCTCAAAAATTGTATGCAATTGAGGAAATATAAATATATATTTTTTTGTAATTTAAGATGTTTTGTGGTTTACACTATGCAGGAAATGTGGAAGTATGGCCCAATAATCATGACTTTGGATGTGTAGCGAAACCTATGGGTCAAAAAGGGACAAACTGATTGTTTAATTAAGCAATTGAAGAGCAGTAGGTGTTATTTTCAATGTCAAAATTTTCAATGTGTTAATGGTGCAAAAAAAATAAAATAAATTGGGGGGGGGGGGATTGGAGTGAAGACCACCAAAATTATCCCTTTAGTTGCCTCCAGCTATTGATCTGACAGTGATGATGTATAAAAATTGGTTTCTCTGCAGAAGCTTCTGATGGAAAAAACAACATTAAAACTAGAGGTTGAGCTTTTGATGAAAACGCTGACATGGGTTTCGGATGTATTGATAATATTGGGCACTGATGTCCCAAGTTCTTTGTTTAGTGTTAAGAAAATGCGCATTAATTGTAGTCATTGTATACAAAACTTGCATTGTGTGTTCCTTAGGCGTCCAAGTAGTACTAACTCGTCCAAACGTAATTTTAGGCAAGACCCGATCGACAGGACGGGTGGGTAGATGAGACTGTGAGTGGGAGTTTTTTGGGACAGTAGGTGGCAGGAGACTGATGAGGTGTTTGTTATTGTTCGAAATTGACATTATTGTTGTTTGCAGTATTATCTGTACAGATATTACGACAATAGTACAAAATTGCAACCAGACCGAAACCCTAATAAAAAGTTTCTGTAATTCTTGATCCATTTGTCCATCATATATACATTACAAAAGCAATCTTAAAGTCAGGTCTGTGATTTGCTTCAAAGTTTTTGAAAGAAAGAAGAGAAGTAGCCACCGAGAAGTAGCCTGTATTGTGTCCAAACATCTAGTTTATTGGTTGTGAAGACTGTAAATCCTCCAAAATTAAACATCCAGGAGGTTCACGGGGGCTTTGCCCTCTAGACCAAAGGGAGACCCAGGCCAGCTACCCATTTTTCAGGATGTTTACTTTTGTCAAGTCACACCCCTGAAAAGTTCTGTAATTCTTGATCCATTTTTCCACATTAAAAAAAAGCAAATTTTAAGTGAATCCTAAATTGAAACAATAGTTGTTTTAGATAACCATGAGCCAGAGATAGTACACCTGCAACATTTGACACCTGTGAATAGAGCCGGGGTCAATGGGGTGACATCTGATAAGAGCTTGTAAGATGGACGCATTTACATTGATACCTTCAATAACAAGATGGATCATCTCCCTGATATGTAGATAAGAGAAGGTCTAGTGCATCATCATCAGACTTGTGTTCTGATGGCCGAGTCATCAGAATGTGGGCTCGAATCCTGGCCGGCGACCATGGTACATGTACTTGCATGTGTCCTTGAGCAAGACACATCACTGTATACAGTGCTCCTCTTCACCCAGGAGTATAAATGGGTACCTGTGAGGGTAGAGGTTGATATTGTGGTTGAAGAAAGCTTCCCATGCGCTATGGTAGCTCGGGGCTGTATACTCCCCAGGGAGCTGAGGAAGTTTAAGGATTGATATTGGCCCAATGACCAGGGATAATAATGTAAAAAATGCCTTGTATCCTTTGGCAATTTGGCGCTCTGTAAATCTGGTTATTATTTATTATTATTGTTAAACAGTATTTGGACAGGAATCAAAACTGTTCAATTAACAACACAGGTACTCTAATTATTTATTTTGCCCTAACACCAACGTAATGTATAAAACACTGTATACTCAGTGCCTTCCGAGTGTCTGTGAAAAAAAATCCAGAGGTGACTCGGGCGGAATATTTCAAAATTTATGAACATTTTAGACACATTTTACTTAAAATCTCTGAAAAAACAGAGCTTATAAGTTATATAAAATAAAATAAGATGAAATAAATTTCAGTGCTTTTGACAATATAATTATATATATTTGCCATAGTTTGGCTTCACAATGTTCAAATGGAGTGTATGCATGGAGTGTATATGCTCAGGTCAGAAATCTGAAATGACCCTTGACTTTTTGGCCTACAGGTAAAAGAATTAAGTTTTTTGCCTTGTCAGAGAAAAGAGTTAAGGTCAGAGAAAATACTTTTCCTTGGACCAACAACAGAATACAGTTAATACATGTACTCTGCAAAATACCATTTTCTTTGTTCACAATTTTATCAGAATAAAATCTGGGTATTGCAATATTCTTCGATGTTGATCCATGTTTTATGAAAGATTGTCAACCGGGAAAGGTCATCTTTGGGTTGCGGTCAATCATAGTCTTGCACTATGGTGGTTTTTTTTTCTTCCCCTTCCCCTTTAGCAAAAGCGACAGCTTCTGTAATTCCGGAGACGGAGACAACCTCTCTTTATGCTACAAATAATAATTGGGCAGTTGGGTATATTAGTGATGCCGTTGTAATGAATAACTTGTGGGCGATTTTGGAGAAATTCAATACCGCGTCCTTTTCGGGAAGGAAATAATAACCCGTGGCCTAAGGAGCTCACACTGCGATCTGGCCCCCAACTTTGATTGTGAGTATTAGGCGGGATTTCATTTGAAAATTGAATTACACTAATTTTTTAAGAGGATTAAATCTTTGGTACCATATACTACACACTTACAGCTTCGTAGCAGTCCATACAAAATCTTGAATTCATATATTTCTATGGCGTGGACTCTACTTGCCGCCGCTCAACTTATAATACTTAGTAATTAAGATGTAAATCTCTTGTGAGTTGTGTGGCTATGAAAAGAGTTGTAGCGATAATTTGATGTATCAACCAGTTTGCTTGATAAGTAAGATGGAAGGTTTCGCTGTCACCCAAGGGGAAAAAAAATGGGAATTTCTTTCAATCAAAACATGGAAGAAAGTCATGAAAGAAAAAGCTTTTTTTTTCTCCAAGATCACGGCCCCCAACAAAATGACTCACATGTTTTGAATCTGTAGTGCATTGTAAAATGGACAATATCATCACGATCAACAGGGCATGGAATCTTAAGAATGATAGCTTAAGATTAACTCAGTGACTGAAAAGAACACCCCACATGATAAGGTCATATTACCGTTGCTGCTGCATAAATGAGCCAGTAATTTTCAGACACTGTGTTCGTCTTAAACTAGGACACCGATTCCATGCCTTGTTCAAAATCGTGACGATTTGTTTCTTTAAAGCAAATTGGACAGCTCTAGACCGAGATGTGTTTATAATTCTGCCCTTCAATTTTATTCTTATTTTTATGTGTGAACCCCCAAAAATAAGAGCAATATTACTGAGTGCTCCTTTAAGATTTGCTTCCTCTTCAGTCACTGCGTTCATCTTAAACTAGGACCCCGATTCCATGCCCTGTTGAAAGTCTGCTCCGATCGTGACGATACAGGGTCCCTCTCTGTGCACTCATCTCTCAAATGGATGCAGAATGCAATCAGAGCAATCCATAATGATGTCCTTCAAGCAGTTGGCCAAATAATGGATTGTATTGGTGGTCCTATAAAGCTGACCACTGACTTTGATAGGCGGGAAGCCTTTGGTGAGGTGTCCCCTTGGAGGTGTGTGGATAATAGGCCTAATTGACCAAGAACACTTTGGTCATTTTTATGTTTACACTCAACCACCAAGTGATGCACAGCTTTCAAAAGCAGCTCAGGAATGTGGGCATTTCAGTGAGGTCTATGAATGATCAAGGTTTTTTTTCTAACTTCAGTGTAAAATCCATCTGTATTTAGTCAGTGTCAATCGAGAGAAGCTGACATTCTACAGGTGGGTTAACTAAAATGAGGATAGCCCTGGGATATAATGATGTAAAGTCAGAGGTTGTCAAATAATGTGTAGGTATATAGTTGCTGTTTAATTAGTGTGTATTGTCACTGTGGTAGTCACTTGTTGTCACCCACTTACACTTGAAAAATCACATGGCTTCTCAAAGTAAGCAGAGAGCAGACAAAGCATTTGATCTCCCCAAAGACAGCTTCACACAAAATCATTTGACTCTGGTATTTCTGACCAGTACACCTGGAAAGTTCTCGCATTCTGGTATTTTTGTTATTTTTGTTATTTTGGAATGTATTCAAAGTGTTTCAATATACGTGTAAGATGCTTGGGTCATTCCACCAGGTTGGGGCAAGCTTTTTTTTATAGGTGTCCCTTGTTACGTACATGTAGGTACATGTAGATGTACCATTTGTTATCATTTATTTATGACTCCTAAGTAATATTATTGTAACTTCCTATTCAAGGCACAGAGATTGATTTCATTCTAGAACAACCAAGAATGTGCACTCATAGTAAGGATAATGAATGGTACATCTACCTACGTAACAAGGACACCGTGTCACCAAGCTTGCCCCAACCTGGTGGAATGACCCAAGAATGTGCACTCAGTCATAGTAAGGATAATGAATGGTACATCTACCTATGTAACAAGGACACCGTGTCACAAAGCTTGCCCCAACCTGGTGGAATGACCCAAGAATGTACACTCATAATAAGGATAATGAATGGTACATCTACCTACGTAACAAGGACACCATGTCACAAAGCTTGCCCCAACCTGGTGGAATGACCCAAGAATGTGCACTCATAATAAGGATAATGAATGGTACATCTACCTACGTAACAAGGACACCGTGTCACAAAGCTTGCCCCAACCTGGTGGAATGACCCAAGAATGTGCACTCATAATAAGGATAATGAATGGTACATCTACCTACGTAACAAGGACACCATGTCACAAAGCTTGCCCCAACCTGGTGGAATGACCCAAGAATGTGCACTCATAATAAGGATAATGAATGGTACATCTACCTACGTAACAAGGACACCGTGTCACAAAGCTTGCCCCAACCTGGTGGAATGAAGAATGTACACTCATAATGAGGATAATGAATGGTACATCTACCTACATGTACGTAACAAGGACACCATGTCACAAAGCTTGCCCCAACCTGGTGGAATGACCCAAGAATGTGCACTCATAGTAAGGATAATGAATGGTACATCTACCTACGTAACAAGGACACCGTGTCACAAAGCTTGCCCCAACCTGGTGGAATGACCCAAGAATGTGCACTCATAATAAGGATAATGAATGGTACATCTACCTACGTAACAAGGACACCGTGTCACAAAGCTTGCCCCAACCTGGTGGAATGACCCAAGAATGTGCACTCATAATAAGGATAATGAATGGTACATCTACCTACGTAACAAGGACACCGTGTCACAAAGCTTGCCCCAACCTGGTGGAATGACCCAAGAATGTACACTCATAATGAGGATAATGAATGGTACATCTACCTACGTAACAAGGACACCATGTCACAAAGCTTGCCCCAACCTGGTGGAATGACCCAAGAATGTGCACTCATAGTAAGGATAATGAATGGTACATCTACCTATGTAACAAGGACACCGTGTCACAAAGCTTGCCCCAACCTGGTGGAATGACCCAAGAATGTGCACTCATAATAAGGATAATGAATGGTACATCTACCTACGTAACAAGGACACCGTGTCACAAAGCTTGCCCCAACCTGGTGGAATGACCCAAGAATGTGCACTCATAATAAGGATAATGAATGGTACATCTACCTACAGTAACAAGGACACCATGTCACAAAGCTTGCCCCAACCTGGTGGAATGACCCAAGAATGTGCACTCATAATAAGGATAATGAATGGTACATCAACCTACGTAACAAGGACACCGTGTCACAAAGCTTGCCCCAACCTGGTGGAATGACCCATAGTGTACATGTTTCACAATTTTGCCTTTTTGCTTTCAATTGAAACACTTCTACATGAAGTTTCCAAGTAAAAGAAAAGTATTTCTTTTTTGAACAAGATATTTCACAAAATAATCATTAAATTGAACTGATCATGCTGCTTAATTTCATTTTAGCCGTGTTCGCACTGGACTTTTTTAGGTAAAACTTACCGAGACGATGGGTACTTTTCCCATTTTAAGTCCAGTGCAGACAGCCTGGGACATTTTCCTCTCAGTTACTTTTCCCGAGTCCAGCGGTTACTTCTACTGGCCAACTGCTGTCCAGGAAAACTAACCAGGTAACTTTTCCCGAGACGATAAGTCCAGTGCGGACAGTGCGAGTCGGTAAAAGCGGCTCAGGAAAGCGTACATCCGGCCCGAGCGGATGTACACAGGGACACCACGCATGTGCTTTGCATTGTTTCACCGCGCGGTGGGGGCGGGCCGGGCGCATTTAATGCATGTGCATGTGTAGCAAGTTTTCTGTGCGTTGTTGGGTCAATCGGGTCAACGTAGAAAGGTCACGCAAAGCGCCCTCATGAGTCATTATACTGACAGCTCGGTTACTTCTACCACGGTCTCGGTAAAAATTTCCCGTGTTGAAAGTCCAAGTGCGGACAGAGGTTACATTTGACCATTTTTCATTTTACCATCGTCTCGGTAAAACCTTCCCAAAAAAAGGTCCAGTGCGAACACGGCTTTAGTCACATATTTTTTTCACGACCCAGACTCCCCAGTCCTTTATTCTGTAAAACAACTTATCTGAAGTTATTTGTTTTTCTTTCTGCTCGGCAAAGAGCAATAGAAATAAATAATAATTTAAAGAAAACTGAAATAATTTCCAATTCAAATTTATGTATTTATGTATTTAAGTATTTTCCTATTTTCTTATTAAAGGCGCAACATGTTATATTGAGCTAAAACTTTCACAGGTTGCTTGTTTAATGTATAACTTGAATCAAAGAGAGTATGCTTACTAAACAAAACCAAAAATTTAAAAATTGCCATCATTACCATGTAAGTAATTTATATAAAACTTATGTTTATAAGTAAAATTTTAATTTGACTTTTTCCCACAGCTGTCCATAGAAGCATGACCCCAATTGCCACCAACAGTTTCAAAACATAAACATGTTACAACATGTTAGTCCTGTCTTAAGGGTTTGTGGCCTTACCAACTTTGCTGGTGACCAAGGAAATAACTTTGACCCCTAACGGCATCATCGACAAAGATTAACATCGTTTAATAATTACACAATTTTTCTTCTTTTCATTGATGTCCCTCCAGCATTTTGTCAATCCTCTGAGTCAGTGGCCTTCCAAATTATTATGACAAAAAAAGAATTTGATAAAAGGTCGGTGATATTGAAAGACATTGTCAGTAAGGTCAGTGATACTGAAAATATATTGTCAGTCGTACAACGGGTTTGTAACAGGCAAGTTGTAATAATTGCAGGTAACTTACTTTAAGGGCATTGACTTTTTTGCTGTACTCACTGGACCTTTTAACTTCTGTGGCCATTAGGATACTGGTGCTAGCTCAATGCTCTTTGGATAACAGTAGTGACGGAGTGAGAGGGGTGGCCAGGATTTGTTGGCAAGGGGAATGCACTCAGTGCACATCGTAGCCCTCTCGCGGTGAATTTGCACCCAGCGTCTTGATGACAGCCACTTTTGCATCTTGTGAGCGTTGTGCGTACACTTTATGCCGGTACTACACGCGCGTGTACTTCTACCAGCCATTGATCATTTTGAGATATTCCGCGCATATGCACATTGACTGCAAAATACGCAAAACGCGATGCACTATCGCTGCCCTTTCACCCACAGTGGTCTAACGACATGTGCCCTCAACAGCTCATGCACGGTGCGAATAGAGGGGTGATGGTCAAATCATATTTTAATTATAGAGGCACTTTGGAAGCACATAAATGTTTTGTTTTTAAGAGAGGATTCTTATTGGGATGGGGAGAATCTGGGGTCATGGTCCCTTGTACTATAGTAAATGGAATATAACAAGGAATATTGCAGGGTGCACTTCATGTATATAGTTAGGTCACCACCATCAGCACATTATTAAAAAAAAAATTGGGTGGGGGGGGGGTAAATCAAAGGTCACCTGAGGGTTATTTCCTTGCTCATTCATGGCAAGTGTCCTGAATTCTTTTACATGAATTGATCCAGTGGACTACACAGGATGTCCTGCTAAACATTTCTCAATCATGGCAAGCACTTTCTTTTTTTTCTTTTTTTTGGGGGGGGGGGGGGTAAAACAAAGGTCACCTGAGGGTTATTTCCTTGCTCATGGCAAGTGTCCTGAATTCTTTTACATGAATTGATCCAGTGGACTACACAGAATGTCCTGCTAAACATTTCTCGATCATGGCAAGCACTTTCTTTTTTTTCTTTTTTTTGGGGGGGGGGGGGGGGTTAAAACAAAGGTCACCTGAGGGTTATTTCCTTGCTCATGGCAAGTGTCCTGAATTCTTTTACATGAATTGATCCCGTGGGCTACACAGAATGTCCTGCTAAACATTTCTCGATCATGGCAAGCACTTTCTTTCTTTTTTTTTTTTTTTTGGGGGGGGGGGGTAAAACAAAGGTCACCTGAGGGTTATTTCCTTGCTCATGGCAAGTGTCCTGAATTCTTTTACATGAATTGATCCAGTGGACTACACAGGATGTCCTGCTAAACATTTCTTGATCATGGCAAGCACTTTGGGGGGGGGGGGTAAAACAAAGGTCACCTGAGGGTTATTTCCTTGCTCATGGCAAGTGTCCTGAATTCTTTTACATGAATTGATCCAGTGGACTACACAGGATGTCCTGCTAAACATTTCACAATCATTATATTATTTTCCTTCTTGTAAAGTACCTATCTTTAAGGGAAGGTACCACGTTGGTATTGGGTATTGAATGCAATGATATTTCCAGACATCGAACTATGCAGTTGAATCATTTTCCAGATGAGAATTCATCTAAATATGAAGCAAGTTTTATACACATGGACACTAGCTTGCACAGTTCAAACGAACAGAGATATTTCACTGTCCAAACCTAGATTTGTGGTCAGAAAATAATTATATATTTTTATTTATTTATTTATTTATTTAATCATCAAAATAATCAGCTACCATGAGTAGATATTAAAGAGACAGTATCGTCACGATCAGAGCAGACTTTCAACAGGGCATGGAATCAGTATCCTAGTTTAAGATGAACACAGTCACCGCAAAAATTACTGACTCGTTTGTGCAGTAGCAACGGTAATATGACCTTATCATGTGGGGTATTAATTTCTGTCATTGAGTTAATCTAAAACTAGCATTCCAATTCCATGCCCTGTGGATCGTGACGAAATTAGTCCCTTTAAGAATAGAACAAATGAAACTAGTTTAAGATGAACACAGTGACCGAAAATTACTGGCTCATTTATGCAGTGGCAATGGTATTGACCTTACCAAGTGGGGTATTCATTTCCGTCACCGAGTTAATCTAAAACTAGCACTCCGATTCCATGCCCTGTTGATCAATCCTGACGATATTGTCCCTTTCAGTGCTTCCTGTGTATTGCATACAACAAAAAAACAGAGCGTGGTGATTCTAAAACTGAAATGAAAATGTCAGAAGATAGCTGATTCCCCCTTGGAAGAACCCAATTGATTTTGTACAATCCTTGACTATTATTTCTGAATCATGATTTTGAACTCTTTCCATTTCCCCTTGAGTACAACAGCAGCTTTAGAAGAAGGTTGGAAAGTTCAGAGCACTCTAACCTTGGAAATCTCGTAATGTTATAACAAAGCACCCTAGTTATGGAAAGATGATCTCCATTGTGATAAATGTATAATGAAAAGATATGCCTCGTCATTGTCCTGTGAAGAATCAAAAGAGACGAAGGTTTTAATCTGTGTAACTACCATTGTGAGAGCATACAGAGAGAGTGAGTGCTATTGTTCTGTTGTTAATAATTCATCCTAGTCTGTTGAGGTGCAAGGCCAGACAATTTTCAGAGTACTGGTAAATTCTATTGCACTTGGGCCCTACATGTAGTGCAGGTTACTGGTGTCTGGATTCTCCATTGGTCTGGTTCTCCATTGGTCTGGTTCTT
This sequence comes from Zoroaster sp. YZ-2022, assembly GCA_029582265.1. Lineage (NCBI taxonomy): Eukaryota > Metazoa > Echinodermata > Asteroidea > Forcipulatida > Zoroasteridae > Zoroaster > Zoroaster sp. YZ-2022. Next base: position 19,680,984 of record CM055822.1, on the reverse strand, counting down.
GTTCGGGGAAAGATTTTGTGTAGCACTTTAATATTCGACACAAGCGAAATTGTTCACAAAATATTTTTCTGGAAATAAAAAAAAACCAAGGATTCCTCAAGATTATCTACAATAGCATTGCAGATCCCAAGCCTGTAAAATTAAATCTGTGATGAGGATTGTTTTTATTTATGAGGATTTATTTATTTATTTATTTATTTATTTATTTATTAATTATATGCAGGTTTCATTGACTCATATAGGTTAGTAAATTTAAAGTTGACAATCAGGTCAAACCACGAACGTTTAAACTCTCAACTGGGTCCTTTCGGAATTGTCAATCAGATGCCAATTCTCATTACAAAATACATATTTTATTTCCATTTAACACAATCAAAATCATCTTTGTAATAAAGAAGGACTTCAAATCCATAGTAACATCATTATGACAAACAGAACCAATTTTTTTTATGTTTATGAGCTTAACAGCCCTCCCGTATCCAAGGAAAAAACAGATTTCACAATGGACGCCTTATACCACCCGATTATCACCAATATACAGTCAATACCATAAAGCCTTCGCTGTTGCCTTTGTGACCGACCTCTAACCGTGCTGGACTGTTTTTGGAGTGGCTGGGTCACAAACACACCGGTTTTGCTTTCTGTTTGCCCCTTGAAGCGCCACTGCTCTAAGGATCTTGCAGAGAAACCCCCTGGTGTTGGTATTAGGGCAGCCATGCAAGCTGATCGGTGTTTAGCCGGAAAAATATAGTCGGCCTGAGCATCTTACAGCGACGCGTTATAGTGGAAAAGTCACGTTGGCTCTACAGGTGTACTGATGTCTTGATCACAAAGTGAAGGAATCTTCCCGGACTGCCTGGCTTTTTTGCATCACCTCAGGGTATGTATTACTGTCGACCTTGGTGTTATTGAGGGATTTGATAAGGTGGCGCTTAACTCAATAAGTGGTCTCATTTATTAGGGTCATGTGCTTACAACATAGGAAGTTTTCTTATTTCACAGTCAAATTGTGGGTCATACGTGACAATTGAAGCAGATGTACAATGTACATGTACCAATAATGGGATTGATGTCAATTATACTATCCCAATTGGGAGATGTCAATTATACTATCCCAATTGGAAGATGTCAATTATACTATCCCAATTGGAAGATGTCAATTATACTATCCCAATTGGAAGATGTCAATTATACTGTCCCAATTGGAAAATATCAATTATACTATCCCAATTGGAAGATGTCAATTATACTGTCCCAATTGGAAGATGTCAATTATACTGTCCCAATTGGGAGATGTCAATTATACTGTCCCAATTGGAAGATGTCAATTATACTATCCCAATTGGGAGATGTCAATTATACTATCCCAATTGGAAGATGTCAATTATACTGTCCCAATTGGAAGATCTCAATTATACTGTCCCAATTGGAAGATGTCAATTATACTACCCCAATTGGAAGATGTCAATTATACTATCCCAAGTGGAAGATCATTTTTATCCTGATTGAAATCAATTTCTCCCATCTGCCCTCCCCCCATCTGCCACTACAGTCTTATCTTCATTCGTTATCCCTTTAGTAAAAAAAACAAAAAAACATTGCCCAGAAAAACTATGTTAGGAACTTATTATTATAAATTAGATTTACGTTCCTCATCCACGGTTACAGTAGTCCCTCGCTTTTATTGATGAAGTTCCCACTGTACCCCCAACATATAAATGCACTCTTCCATTTTCCCAATCAGTGACCATTACATGTTAATCCACTTTCGGTTCACCAAAAATACTTTTTTTTTCCTTCTTTAAAAAAAAATCTGCATTGGTCCTTAGTATCCAGCAGTGCAGTAACAGCGAGTACAGCATTAAGCACATGTGTAATGACGTAGAAGGCCTTCCTTTAAGTTATTTAACCCAGTGATACACCTCAGTAGGGAGATAATAAGAATATGTACATGTACTTTGAATGCCACTGGACCACCTTTGCACAAGGCCAACCACAGAGGCTGAAGGGTTATACCCCTCAACATATTCACCCACTGGTCTTTGTACATAATTAGGACTATAACTTGGGACAAAACCTGGTTTCTTTGATGCTTTGTCACAGAGTATGTGTGTGGTTTGTGGAGTCGTTTGTCCACGGGAGTGGTGAGTATTTATTTGAGGCAAAGAGTACCATACTTTCCTGGTTTCTCATGAAAAAATGGTTTGTGTGTGAGTTGTGGGTGGGTAGCCGGAGTTATTTTCATGTGGTGTTCTGGAGCCATAACTGTCCCAGGGCTACTCTATAAGACAATATCGAAGACCACCGTCGCACTGTATGTCGTAATTTATTTCAGGTAATAGTCGGTTTTTTTGTTGTATATTTTTATAACAGTTTGTGTTAAACACTGATCCGGATCCTGTATTTGCTGATCCTGCTCGTGAGATCACATGATTGTGATCCACGAGCTCGAGTGAAACAAATACACCCTTTGACTGACCAACATCTGTTATTATTTCACTTTTTTTTTGGAGTGCCACATACGTAAAACATATTCAAAGGCCCGGATATACTTAATAAGGTTGTTGGAGAATAACTATCGCCTTGTATTTTACACCCAGTGCACATGTGGTCATTCAATAAATCTGTTTGGTTGATAAGGAATTTTGATTGACACCTGTCTAATGGTCAATAAAGGGATTGATTTTGTTTTTAAAAAATTGCATATCAACTTTTTTTAGGCAGAAATATTCATGTGTGTTTATAATGCTTAAAGGGACAATATTATCACAATCAACAGGGCATGGAATCAGGTCATATTACCGTTGATGCTGCATAAATGAGCCAGTCATTTTCAGACACCGATGCCAATTGCCATGTCCTGTTGAAAGTCTGCTCTGATCGTGACGATACTGCCCCTTGAATATTTGTGTACGTAACAAAGGCGGTTCAAGCAAAGTCGTTCACTGTTAAGGATCGATTTCTCATCCATTTTGTAGACATTTTGTAGAAATTTGATCCATCTGATGTCAATGTTTATGTAACAAACAAATGTAATGGTTGTTAGGTTGTCCAGAATTCCCCAAAAGTTAAGAAAAGTGACGTGTGTTTCCTGTGTACTTTTAAATGCTCTCTTTCAAAAAAAAAAAAAAAAAAAAAAAAACAGTCAACACAGAACAGTCCCAAAACTGAGAAAGAGTTTAAGGATTAAGGATGTATTTTAGTTAGTTTGTGCACAATTTTTGTGTCTCATTTGTGTGGTAGATTTCTGATTCATTGGTATTTGTGTATTGATTGTGTGTGTACGTGCATTTAAGCGTACAATGATTGCTTATTTTCAGACAGCAAATCATTTGAATGAATTGTTAGCAATTAGAAGTAATGAAAACGTTTTCTTTTGTAAGCAAGTAAATAATTTATGAACCAAGGATGTATGCGTGTATGTGTTAATACACAAAGATCTGCTTTTCCTCATTAATTTTGAATCGGTCAGAAAAAAAAATATTTGAAGAGAAAAGAAAAATATCCACCTTTGTTATTGAAAGACTCCCTGTTGTTCTGGGTGCAGTTTTAAGAAACTTTGTCTCATATATTTGTTGTTTTCTATGACAACAGGCTGATTGAAGGGAAGGTACAACATTAGTAATGTTGGCAAAACTGCATCTATGAGTATGCTTGCTCTCTTTGAATCAATATATACATTGAAGGGAAGGTACAACATTGGTAATGTTGGCAAAACTGCATCTATGAGTATGCTTACTCTCTTATACATTGAAGGGAAGGTACAACATTGGTCATGTTGGCAAAACTGCATCTATGAGTATGCTTACTCTCTTATACATTGAAGGGAAGGTACAATATTGGTCATGTTGGCAAAACTGCATCTATGAGTATGCTTGCTCTCTTTGAATCAAGATATACATTGAAGGGAAGGTACAATATTGGTCATGTTGGCAAAACTGCATCTATGAGTATGCTTACTCTCTTATACATTGAAGGGAAGGTACAACATTGGTCATGTTGGCAAAACTGCTTCTATGAGTATGCTTACTCTCTTTGAATCAAGATATACATCGAAGGGAAGGTACAGCATTGGTAATGTTGGCAAAACTGCTTCTATGAGTATGCTTACTCTCTTTGAATCAAGATATACATTAAAAAAGTTTCAGCTTATAATGTTATGTCACTCACAAAAATAGTCAGATTTGTTCTGTCCATTCTCACGTTGAATAGTACTCTTCACCCTTCAGTGAATGTTTTCGTTCATGTCACACAGCAATATGCATCACAAAATTCAAGATTTGCTGTTCAAAATAAGCATTTATACATACACAAACAAATACATTACCTGCTTAAAATGTTGCTATGAATAGATTTGAAAGTGATATTTTCACTCAGTATGTAAAGTGATATTACATATTACATGACCAGTAAAAAAAAAAACCCAACAATTTAGCAGGTGTGGCTAGCAATGGTGACTGTGTTTACCCTGATGATGACCTTTCTCAAGTGGTCAAAAGTGAAATTCCGCCGGTATTTTACATGTACATGTATGTCGGAGGAGTTGACTTTAACACCGGGCTCAGTTGGACATGACATTCCATGGCCCAGGAATCCCTGTGATGTTTAATCATCACTGGAAGAAAATGAGTAATCAAAAGATACCTACCAAAATAATTCATGGATGAGTAACTACATGCGTACACATGTACAAATCAGCGACCATTAAGTGAAATGCAAATAAGGCAATGTTGAGGACTGACATGAATGCGACATGGATGCAAAAGTCGTGAAGCAGAACATTTTCCAATTGTCTGCGGTTTGCTACGTGAAAGTGCAGATTTCTGATTTTCTGATTCAGGTGCTGATATTTTTCGTCTGGGTTCATTGACGCCAGATTGTTATCAGTCCTGCAACTAGAAAAATCCAGGACAAAAAATAGGTGTGTCACATGATGGGCCACTCTATGAAAAGAAAAAGTTTGATGCTCCGAAATATGGATTAAAAATCCTTGTATGACTGCAAGTGTCAAAATCAGTCAAAATGTTGATATATTTGCCAAGGTATTTCTAGTGCACTTAAAAGTCAAACCTTACGTGTAGTAAGTACATTAACAGGTCAAAATGAGTTGACCGTTTTTTTAACTGGTGAAAGCATTGTCTTATAATGTTGAGGGTGGTCAAAATGGCAGTCAAAACCAGTCAAAAACAGTCAAAAATGCCCCTGTGTGCACAGTTGATTCAACAGTCAGAAACAGCCAATTAACTGATTTTGACCACTATAGCTACTTGCCACAAAAGTTCAGCTGTATTAGGAAGGTTGCAAAATTGAAAGATGCTTTTTACACATATGTAATTATTATGAAGACCAAAAAAACAACAAAAAACAACCCAAAAAAAGGGGGGAAATGGGAAACAAAACATTTTTACATTTGGAAATTTATTTTGGTTATCACGTTTAGATCAATCTGTGGTTATGATTTAAATATCCTGGACCAATAATAATAATTATTATTATACATTTCTGGTAATGAAACCAAGGATGCCTCAAAAGCACACTTAAGCACTGTAGCTCGGAAGCCTGAGGAAACCTGTAAACAAGGGCGCTTGTTATGAGATGTGAACCAGAAACACCGGGGTAAACCTCTACTCTTCCACGATAAGTGTTCTGGGTTCTTTTACGTGCATTACTTTAATAATCTAGTACACAGGACCTACGGCTTAACATCCTATCCAAAGGACAAAGCAATTATGGTTAAGTGCCTTGCTCAAGGACACAAGCGCTGTGACCGGCCTGGCCGGGATTCGAACCCACATTCTGACAACCCCAGAACTTGAGTCCGATGCGCTAGACCGCTCGGCCACGACACTTCATTCACTCCATATAACATTTCATATGAATTATGATATTTCAAGGGAAGGTACATCAGTGGTAATGTTCCAAAAATTCTTTTAGTACTGTCAATGAGTTATACTCTCTTTAATTCAGAATATACATTATACAGCCAATCTGTGAAAATTTGAGCTTATTTTCGCTAACAGGAAAATTGTGAAAAATCAATCAGATTTTTTTGTATAGATTCTATAAGATGGAACTATTAGATGGAAAGATTGCTCCTTCCTAAATACATTTCTGGAAATGATCAGCTGTCATCAGTTTCACACCAAGCAAAATTCACATTACAATTCAACCATTTTTTTGTTGTTGTTGAAATACCAGTTTGTTATACCTTTGTACTGGTGGTGTGAAATCCACACAACACCTGAGGGTATTTGTTTGCTAACTGTGTTCGCTGAAATTGAAATCGGAACCACATGTACATGCACCCGAGAGAAACCATATATGCCATGCATAAAATCATGAAAAAAAAGCACTAGCTGATTATTATCAGATGTTTTTTGCACAGTACAACAATCATGTCAAAACATGAGTAGAGTGACACCTTGGGGTAATAATACCATGTTTTTTTCCTGGTGTGCTGCACATATTTAAAGGGAAGGTATAATGTTTGTAAATAACTGATAACAAAATTACCGAAATATTATCCAAACTAGCGTAAACTTGATGTGAAGTTGGTCAAGGCGCAGTCATCCTGAAAAGGTAATCTCATTTCAGAGAAAATAATATGAACAAATGAAAAAACCTTTTGCTCAAATTGCTTTCTGTAAAAATTGTGACATTTTTTTTCTTCACTTTTCTCATGACTTGGAATCCGCTTTGAGCTGAAACTTTCACAGGTTGGTTGTCTAACATGATTCAAAGAAAGTAAGCCTAATCATAGAAGCAGTTTTGCTGACATTACCAATGTTGTACCTTCCCTTCAATGTACGTCTTGATTCAAAGAGAGTAAGCATACTCATAGAAGCAGTTTTGCCAACATCATCAATGTTGTACCTTCCCTTCAATGTACATGTTCATCTTGATTCAAAGAGAGTAAGCATACTCATAGAGGCAGTTTTACCAACATTACCAATGTTGTACCTTCCCTTCAATGTATATCTTGATTCAAAGAGAGTAAGCACACTCATAGAAGCAGTTTTACCAACATTACCAATGTTGTACCTTCCCTTCAATGTCTATCTTGATTCAAAGAGAGTAAGCGTACTCATAGAAGCAGTATTGCCAACATTACCAATGTTGTACCTTCCCTTCAATGTCTATCTTGATTCAAAGAGAGTAAGCATACTCATAGAAGCAGTTTTGTCAACATTACCAATGTTGTACCTTCCCTTCAATGTATATCTTGATTCAAAGAGAGTAAGCGTACTCATAGAAGCAGTTTTGTCAAAATTACCAATGTTGTACCTTCCCTTCAATGAATATCTTGATTCAAAGAGAGTAAGCGTACTCATAGAAGCAGTTTGGCCAACATTACCAATAGGTAAAACTTGTAGCTTTGCATGGTGAGGATGATAAGTAAGAATAATTGCGGTGACACCATGTGGAATCTCAATTGAGTAGTAATTAGTTCTGAAAAGAACTGGGGGTACAACTCGACGTTTCGATCAGTATGCTCTGATCGTCCTCAGGAGAACGATCAGAGGATGATCCTGAAGACGATCAGAGCATACTGATCGAAACATCGAGTTGTACCCCCAGTTCTTTTCAGAACTAATTACTACTCAATTGAGATTCCACATGGTGTCACCGCAATTATTCTTACTTAACATTACCAATGTTGTACCTTCCCTTCAATGTATATCTTGATTCAAAGAGAGTAAGCATACTCATAGAAGCAGTTTTATCAACATTACCAATGTTGTACCTTCCCTTCAATGTATATCTTGATTCAAAGAGAGTAAGCGTACTCATAGAAGCAGTTTTGTCAACATTACCAATGTTGTACCTTCCCTTCAATGTCTATCTTGATTCAAAGAGAGTAAGCGTACTCATAGAAGCAGTTTTGTCAACATTACCAATGTTGTACCTTCCCTTCAATGTATATCTTGATTCAAAGAGAGTAAGCGTACTCATAGAAGCAGTTTTGTCAACATTACCAGTGCTGTACCTTCCCTTTAAATGGATGGTGCCAAGCTGTACCTGTAGAACAGTGGTATTTGGATTCGTATGTCCATTGGAACCCTCTTGTATTCAAGGAAAAGTTCATCAAAGTTTCCTGTGAAAGTTTCGCCACAATATGTGGTCACATTTTTGAGAAAAACATGGAAAAACAGTAACAGGTTTGTTATGCTTTTTTTCTAAGGAAGTTGCCGCCCTGTAAGTTTTTGAAGTTCGACATAAGAATTTGTGTTTTTTTCTTCTCTAACATGAAAGTACATCAGATGGAATACATAATTGTGATAATTGACACTAATTGTACCAACTGTACACCAAGTCAGCTTAAAGATGATAATTTGTGATGTGTTTTTCCGAAATCAGACGGAATTGGGCAGAGCTCGGAACTGAGAAAAAGCCAAAAAATGTATATATATATAAATCCTTAACAAAGCAATATAAGGCAATATTATTCTTCTGTAATGCCCATTGCTAGGGAAAACGAAGTACCTTCACAAGAAGTTAATTTGATTATCCAGTAATAACCAATGTTGTACCTTCCCTTTAATTCCACAGTTCAACTTTGAAATGAAATATCGGTAGAGTAAACAAAAAACATCTGAAGGCAGTACTCGTAACAGTACCCTGTGTAGTACAATTATGTCTTACTCACAAAAAAATGGAAGAAAGAACAGAAATTACAGACCTCTTGTGACATATTAGGGAGAGAATCAAACTACCGATTTTGCAGATTGAGCTTACTCTGGAGATCATCACCCCCTGTGACCATCTCTTCCTTATTTCGGTGAAATTCGGGGATGCTTTAAGAAAATGCACGTGGTGTTACGGCCTCTGTTCAAGTGAAGAAAGTAATTTAATTCTGCTAGTCCAACTGTTTGCGAGTTCACTCTGTGGCCAACGACATTTAACGCCCTTTCGTTTTACCACAGAGATATGTAACATTTGTTGGAAAGGCCATTTGGTATTTTTCCAAATTTGACATTTCCAAAGTTTACCGTACTTGCTGAAGATACAATATTTTTGTCCGAAATGCTTCCTTTTGAAAAAAAATAATGATAATGATTGTAAAACAATAGGTGATGCGAAATGTGCCATCATTTGTTACTAGTTGGACAGCGCCCTCAACCAAGCTGGCAGGCCAGTGTATAACTGCCAATGGTACATTGTTAAAAGCACCATGCAATCTTGATGACGTGTCTGCAAATATTCATTCAGGTTTATAAGGATATGTTTTTAATAAGTATGCTATATCCCAAATCTAATTCATTGGTAATTTCAATTGTGATTGGATGTTACATTATATGGATGGCAAAATCAAATTGTAAAATTTTTACAAATAAACTTCATCATTTTTGCCTTCCACAAAACAGAAACATAACTAGAAAGTTTATTAATGGTAAACAAATATTAAATGGTCTATAAAGTTGTTGCATTTTTTGTATGATTTTTATTATTATTTTTTTAAACTACATTTGCAGAGTTTTACATGTCTGTTTTTTTTAATAGGTTTTTCTTGTTCTTATTCTCATGCAATGGTGCAACATTTGAGTTCTGAGGAAAAGTCATTTTCCCATTGGTCTAGCCAGTAATCATGTTCTCTGGCTGATAGGTTTCACATATGTATGCTCACGCAGCAGGGCAGTCCCCATGACCTCAACCCTAGGAAGTCAAAGGGGGCATTGCTCCGGAAACAGCTATTAATTTGTTTTAAATCTGTAAAAAAAAATATATATCTAGGCCAGGTCTGTTGTTTCTCAGGATTTTTCCTGATTTCAGGATTTTTCAAGTTACAAATTTCCCTTTGGAGTGTCGTGGCCGAGCGGTCTAGCTTACCGGACTCTAGTTCTGGTGTTAGCAGCAGAATGTGGGTTCGAATCCCGGCCATGACACATAACCATAATTGCTTCTCTCCACCCAGGGGTTAAATGGGTACCTGTAAGGGCAGAGTTGGTTGATTAGCCCTATATATGCGCTGTAATGGCAGCAATTGAGCTGTATACTCCCCAGGGAGCTGAGATGGTTTCAGGAATGATTTATGAGCCTTATGAGCAGGGGTAATAATATAATGCGCCTTGAGCACCACTCAGTTGGTGGATACGTGCGCTATATAAGTCCACACATTATTTATTATTATTAGTAGTATTTGCCCCTCAAAGTGGATTCAGTCTTTTAACCCTAACCACCCCATATCCTGCAAAATCTTCCAAGGGATAGCCTACTTTGTGGGGAAAATGGTACTTTCACCTCATCAAATGGGGCAAAATTACTACCTGGCAAGAAGTACAGGCCATAAAATGCTGAATATGAAAGATCAACGAAAATGCATGGTGCATTTTAAAGATAAGGGCATGTTTCCAAAAGTGCACTGATGGATTTTGGAGGATTCAGGAAGGTTCCTAGCCAGAATACCTAGGGGGGTTAGGGTTAAGGGAAGGTACATGTACCACATGGGTCATGTTGGCAAAACTGCTTCTTTTTTAACCAATATACATTAAACACCCAACCTGTAAGAGTTAAATAGTTTCCTAGACCATACTGGTATTTCACTTTACTCAAAAGTGACAGCACCTTTGACTAAAATCATTTCATTAGGGAAGATTTGTTCCTCCGTGCACTCAAGTAAGTTTTACATTAACATTTGATCAATGTGGTTAATTTGGAGTTGCCAATCCAATTCCTTACGTTTTTAGTGCTAATAAAAGTAAGAAATAAAAGGACACAATTATGGTAACTTCTGCAACTTTCAATCCACTGCAAACATGACCCCCAAAGCTTATATCAATTTTAGTATGTAAAAACTCTTGTGGTTGTGGTCAATTCTTTCCAGGCAAAGTCAACACTGTATGTATCTGTCATAAAAAGTACAGCATTTATAGAATTGGGAATTGCTTCTTTGATGTGGGTTACAACTTCCTGTTGGTGTACAGTTCAAGAGACACTAAGTCCAATGAAAATTTGTATAAACCGGGTTATCTGCACTTTGAGTTCACTGCAATACCACCCCCCCCCCCCCCCTTGTATAACCTTACTGGACCCTTTTCTGCAGTGATTCATTGTATTGCAGGGTTTCAATTTCTTGCTCTTGGCTGTCTGAACGAAGAGCCGTACAATAATTGTGCACACTCATACTTAAACTTAAAGCGGCAGTATTGTCACGATCAGAGCAGACTTTAGGCAGGGCATGGAATCGGTATCCTAGTTTAAGGTGAACACAGTGACTGAAAATGACTGGCTCATTTATGCAGCAGCGACGGTAATGTGACCTTATCATGTGGGGTATGATGGCAGTCACTGAGTTAATCTAAAACTTGCACTCCGATTCCATGCCCTGTTGATTGTGATGATACTGTCCCTTTAACCCTAACTCCCTAGACAACAAAAGCAGTTGGAGGATTTTGAAGGATTGTTATTGTTCAGTAACAATGCTTAGGGAGTTAGGGTTAATGGAAATATACCATGGGTATTTAAAAACTACATTCCACTGTGGTTCACTTCACATGAATTAAGATATAAAACAAAGTTTCAGCTCACTACGTTGAGTCGTCATTACGTTGAGAAATCAGCGAATTTGCATTCTGAAATTGATATCGTATACACAAACTTCATATTTATTATTAAAGTAACGGTGAAATTCTTGCAACAGGTGATAAACAATTGATTTAATTCTTCAAAGATGATGTATATTTGTAATTGCATTGTAGGTACATGTATCTCAGTACATAATTTTTTCCCTATGCTGTCATTGTATATTGTTTGTATTCATGTTTTTTCTTTGTTTCCGCGCCTTGAGCGCCCAGCAGGGTGGATATGTGAGCGCTACAAATCTTTATTATTATTATTATTATTATTATTATTTATTGTTATTATTATTTATTATTATTAATTTTGCCCTACACCGACGTGTGTATAGCACTGTATTCTCATTGATTAAAATTCTGAAGAACAAAATTGAGGGTATTTAATAAAACAATAGCACCTTCATTGGCGGATCCAGGGGGCTAAGGGGGCTGTAGCCCCCCCTAAAATCGTTTAAAAAAAATTATTATTATTATTATTTTTTTTTAATTTAAAAAAGAAAGAGAGAGAGAGAGAGGGGGAGGGGAGAACGCACTCCCATTCCCTCACTGTGCTTTGTTTTTCTCTCCCTTTTATTATTTCATTGTAATTTTTGTAGTACTGAAAAAAAATTGTTTTTGATTCTCAGCCCCCCCTAAAAATGTTCTGGATCCGCCCATGACCTTGGACAGAAATATTTCAAGGGATGTTTTAATACCATCATCAACTTTACACCAAATTTTATGTAAAACTGATAAATTGTTGTTGTTTTTCTTCAACCCAAGGTAAAAATTACCTTTAATGTGATTCCTGATTATTGATAATTGGGGATTTGACTGGTGTTTTGTATGTCTAGCTGTGCGATACAAACCAGTTTTGAAAAGGCTGGGGATTAAGGGATTTGATTGATGGAATATTCAGAAATGTGAAAAGTTGAACTCATTGTAGCGTATCATTTTTACAGCAAAAGTTCCTGAAGGTGTTGATTATCTCCTTGCAGAGATGTGGCTGTCACGGCGGTTTGCCACTTCCGGAAGTTCTAATGCACTTGTCCACCTCTTACACAAAAATTGTGAAGAAAATTTAGTAATTGTGTTCAATTATTTTTTACCTGACGCAAGAATTTCATCAATCTATAAATATCGCGGAACCCGCTGCTATATAGAATTCTAGTCGGATAATCGACATCGGGCAAGCTCGGTGGTCGAGATGTTAAGACGTCTGCACTAGTAAGCAGGAGGTCGTGGGTTCGAATCCCGCCTGAGTCGCCTGTGTAGTTTTTTCACAGACACTCGTAAAGCACTGAGTATGCAGTGCTGTACACACGTCGGGTGTAGGGCAAATTGTTTATCACCTGATACACGAATTTCATCAATAGTGTTCTTGTTTATACTGTAAAGAACTTTAAGCCTTGTAGGTTTATTTTGCACGGACCTCAAATCTTGCTTGTTAAATAAAAATTCAAAAAGTTGACAGCGAGTATGAGACCCCATACATTGATAATCCTTTTAAAGGGAGTTTTCAGCTTTGGCAGTTCTCCAAATCCAACATTACTAAATTATAACCTGAAATTATTTTGTCCAATGGCATAGTGGGAGGGGGAGGAGGGAGAGGAGGGAGAGGAGGGGGAGGAGGGAGAGGAGGAGGGAGAGGAGGAGAGGAGGAGGGAGAGGGGGAGGGAGAGGAGGGAGAGGAGGAGGGGGTGGAGGGAGAGGAGGGGGAGGAGGGAGAGGAGGAGGGGTAGGTAAATGGCCAATAGTCAGTGAACTCATTCAATGTTCCAGGTAGATGTGAAATGTAGTACTTTAATAATATATTTATTTTTGCAATAGAGACACCCCATGTCATTTTACAGAAAAGTTATAATTTCAAAATATGGATAGATTTACGACCTTATGTTTCTTTGGGGTTAATTGGGTCAGACAATATGGCAGCTTTCTTTAACAGTATAGGGTATTGTATTACACTGATACAGGGTCTAACAAAAATGTATGTAAACAATATATCACATTTGGGTTTTGTGTGGTTTTTGTGCATTTCTGTATTTCATACCAATTGGTATTCGTGGTGGTGTTTTTAAAACCAATGAAAAGTGGCCTGTAAATTCCAGAAATCCAATACACATCAATTTCAGCATTTAACGTTCTCAGCATTGAAGAGTTGAACGTAAGTCATTGCCGTCGAATGTACTTCAAGTCTACGAGTGACAAACGAGGACAATTGATACCATTCTCTATTGTCCTGTTGTGTAACATTGTGAGTTTATACATACACATGTATGTACTTTGCTTATAAACCGAAACTACAATTTGAAAGTCAGCTTCGGTGGTGTCGTTTTTTTTCCTTCAGGTCGTCATAGGGAGTTTGTTTCCATTCCGTGTGTTTGTCCAAATTCTTACAGTAACATGTTCATCTTTTCTTATTATCTATACTGTATGTTGTTATTGACCTGTTGAGGGCGCTGTTGCATATTTTCTCTTCTGCACATGAAAGAAACAGGGTGAGTTTGGAAATGATCCTGGAGATTAGCTATCTGGATTTGTTGTGTGCGGAGTCTGTATGTAGGCCTACACAAGGAATGATTTCATTGAAATATTTTGTGTAGCAAAATGTTTATGCAGAAATATCCGTGTATGAATTCAATACTAATTCTGAAGATAAAAATCTCAAATTGTGAATTTTGTGTGTGTTTGCTATTCGATACAAGGGAAAACATTTACTGGTACGTGTATGCTGACCATGTCATATTGGTCACCTGTGAAACCATCTCGTCAATTAGATGCCTCTGATGTAGATATCAATGAAGTTTACAAAGTGCGCTGTCAACAGGGGGAGCCCTTCAACACCACCTGCATAAAAGCCAGGCTCTTGACCGACGTAGTGGCAGTTGTCATTGGAATTGTTTGACCCTAACTGGTTAAAGGGACACCGTCATCACAATCAGAGCAGACTTTCAACAAGGCATGGAACCGGTGTCATAGTTTTAAGATGAACGCAGTCACTGAAAATTACTGGCTCGTTTATGCAGCAGCAATGCTCATATGACCTTATCATGTGGGGTATTATTTTCAGTCACTGAGTTAATCTAAAACAAGCACTCCGATTCCATGCCCTGTTGATCGTGATGTTATATTGCCCCTTTAATCCATGCGGTTTGATGAACTGGCTAGATCGGTGTATTGCAGACTAGATCACTTCGATCTACAAACAATTGATTTGATTTTTGCCCAAGGTTACATCGATGTATGTAGGAAGCACTGTAGTATATACTCATTTTTTTTTTTTTTTTTTTTTTTTCTTTTTTTTTTTCTTCTCACAGACACTCGGAAAGCACTGAGTGCTTCATACATATGAAAAGGCAAAAATCATTTATTTATAGCCAAACGCAAGAATGTCATCAATCTATGAAGATCTATTAACCAAGTGTTTTTTATTTCATGCCTTTTGACTAGTGCCTCCAGAACAAAAGATATGTTGCTATATGGGACACTGACAACTATGGAACTGGATAGTTTAATTGGTAGATCAGTGGTCTGGTATCCCCGAGGTCGCAGGTTCGAGTATATTTTTTTGGGTGCAATTATGATTTTTGTTTAATTGATTCATTTTTGTTTGCATTTACAGTTACAATTGAAGCACAAACCAAGGGATGACGGCTGGCCTCTTTGTTTCCATGGCAACGTGGTAGTACATCTGTGTGAAGTGGACCGAGAAAACCTCCGCCAGGGGGACTATTACCTGTACATCAAACCCCTCTCGCCCTTGTCCGTCTCGACCACCAATAACAACAACAGCACCGTCACGCTGACCTTGCAGTATCTGACCCCGGAGGGTGACCTCGAGGAGATCCCGGTGCCCGCGTCCACCTTCAGGGAAGTCTTCACGAGGAACTGGCTGCGGGATGTGACCAGGGACGTCCCCTGTGTGGAGAAGCCTCTCTCGTCGGCCTTCTCGAGTGCAATGGACCTGAGCTCGGACGGCCTTAGTGCGGGCTGCCCTAAGCCTCTGAGTAGCTTCGTGATAGCGGGGGAGCTGGGTCTGCAGAGAGAGGACTGGAGGGACATTGTGCAACCCCCGGTAATGGAGAGGAGGCTGTCGGGGAGAAGGTCAAAAGTTCAAAGGTTGACGCGAGGAGGAAGTAGTGCTGGAGCAGGATTACAGGGTAGAGGAGGGAAGAAAAAAGCAGGTAAGTTGTCCCTTGTTTAATAGCATAAAGTGAGCTCCGCCTTGAATGTTGGCAAAGGATCAAGGCACGGCAACGAATGGCATAGCTGCCAACTATTACAAATTTTTCGTAATTATTATGAATTTTTTCAGGAATTACAAAAGTACGAATTGCTCTTTAAAAATTACGAATTTCAAGTTTTCCACCCAACAAAAAAAAAAAGGCCCTTGATAAAGTACCATTTTATGAGCATTCGGGTAAAATCACGTATAACGATCGTAAAAATCAGAATCGGTACTCATACTGAATATTTTCGTATGTTTAGTGTGCTATAATAAATAAGTTCTGAATTACCGAAAAGTATTATGGATGTCAATTGGCATAGTATCGATACCTTGTTTGTCGGGGTACCAATTTGTGCGATGTAGTAATGGGTAATAAACAGGAACCAGCGAAGAATTAGCGTGTACATCAAAATTATGATTTTATATATGACATAAAACACAATAAAGGGGGCCACTTTCCTACTGTCACGTTAGCAGTTTTTCTTATGGTTGTAATTTTTTTTTAAATATCTGAAACCACCCAAAAAGAATTTCAACATTTGAATAGACATGCATGCTTATCCTACAGATAATTTGAGTTGATTATTACTATTATTTTTTTAATTAGCCTAAAATTTCCATCAACAAATGGACGGAAAAGTGAGGTAACTTTTTCCGTCCAATTTTTATGGAAATTTGAGGGTAAACATTTTTTTTTTTTTTAAATAATAAAATAAATTAACTCAAATTAGTTCTAGTATAAGCCTGCATGTCCATTCACATGTTGAAACACTTTTTGGTTGGTTTCAGGTACTTAAAAATAAATAACAACCATTGGAAAAACTGCTAACGTGACGGATGCCAAGTGGCCCCCTTTATTGTGTTTTATGTCACATATGTGACATATATATATATATATCTGTACCAGCCTATCTGTACCAACCTTTGTGTACCTGGATGCAACTGACTGTTTGTGTATCATTGTCATGTAGAACCGCTGTAGAACGGTCGATGAAGTCCAATCACTAATTCAGGCTTGACTGCATCTTTTGTAAATTTGATTTTATTTTTTTCGGAGTTGATTTTGTGTTCTCACTGGGAAAAAAAAAAAATGCCCTTTTGACCTCAGAAAAGTATTTACATGTACTTCATAAGGGGAACTTTATTTTTTATTAATTTTGTTACATATTTCTTCAATATGTGTGCACAGATTTTGACATTCTTAAAGGGACAGCATGGAATTGGAGTGCTAGTTTTAGATTAACTCAGTGACTGAAAATAATACCCCACATGATAAGGTCATATTACAGTTGCTGTGCTGCATAAATGAGCCAGTCATTTTCAGTCACTGTGTTCATCTTAAACTAGGACACCGATTCCATGCCCTGTTAAATGTCTGCTCTGATCGTGACAATACTGTCTCTTTTAGCACAATTACGATGACCACAAAGTTAAAAGGAATGTACACGTATAGCATTGGCTATCTAGAAATTTTTTTAATAAAATTTACATTACATTCAATTTTTTTGGGAAGAATACAGAACACCCAGATGGTTTAGAAGTTACAGGTTCACACAGAGCTAAATATAAATTCCAGATAAGCTTACTATAGTCTCATTATTAAGTCATATTGCATAATGAATATAAACTTGTAAATTGATTTATTGTTATATTTTATTATCACAAGGTATCAGTTGCTGGCTTGTCATAATCTGTTTCTATGCAAAGAAAATTTGAAGTTATTTAAGGGGAGGGGGGAGGAGAGGAGGCTATGCTGGGGTAGTGTGCCCCTCAAAAGGTTGCCCGAATACCCTCAAAAATTAATCAAAACTAACAATTGTTAAAAAAGTGGGAAAAACCCAGGATGCCGTTATTCGTATTAAAGGGGCAATATCATCATGACCAACCAGGAATCGAAGCGCTAGTTTTAGATTAACTCAGTGACTGAAAATAATACCCCACATGATAAGGTCATATATTACCGTTGGTGCTGCATAAATGAGTCAGTGATTTTCAGTCACTGTGTTCATCTTAAACTAGGACACTGATTCCATGCCCTGTTAAATGTCTGCCCTGATCGTCGGACAATGTCCCTTAAATGTATAATTCAACTCTCTCGCTCCTAACAGAAAAGTTCATGATCTGCAAGAGTTTCCCTTATTCCATGTTTGAATGAAAAATATAAAATATGATTGTATTTTTTACTATTTTCTCACTAATGACATGTAGGTGACTTATTACTATAGCAGTACTTTGAGCAGTTTTTCCCCCAACATTACCAATGTTTGTACGTGTATCTTTCCCTTATACTGTTTGTGGTGATTTATTTCTTGCTGAATATAACAAACACAAGAGGGCCGTATACATTTGAAATGGAAGGTGGTTATTCCTGATGAGATTTTACTGTCAGTCATCCCTGTCATCAATGACTGGCATAATGACTGGCCCTACCTCACCATGAGACCTAGAAACGTGGTCCCCGTCTGTCATCATCTTCATCTGAATCTTACACAGTAACAGTGCCAATAAATGTCAACAAATGCAAGATGTACACTTTTCTCTAGACTAAAAAAAAAAAAACCTAACACATATGGAGTTTTTTGCCAATAAACAAAATTGTGCACAGGACACAAGAGATATTTTACAGATTTTTTTAAAGAGATATTTACAGATTTCTTTTAAATGATTAATTTAAATGATTAGTTTTGATTTTATCTCGTGTGTACTGTACCATAAGTGTTATGTTTATCTTCAATTAATTTTGTTTATTTGTTTGTTTGTTTGTTTGTTTGTTGAATTACATGCTTTATGATACCTGTAAGTGGCGGTTAACCGCTGTTGGTTTTTATTATAAGAAGATCACAGTTTAAAGACAGTTTGCACTTCGGGTAAAATGTTTGTGTGAATCTGTACTTTGTAACGAAGAATCAAGAGCTGTGTACGGAAACCAACCCTTGAAAGTTTCAGTTTATTTCATTGTGTCGTTGACGGCGATCTAGTGAAAATGCATTCAGATTTGTTTGAATTTTAACATGACAAAAATTCAGTTCAGTTTTCTACTAATTTTTACTTTTATTTTCAACTTAACACCCAAAAAATACAAGCAATTTTTTTTTATACTATCCTCAACTTGACCCCTTGGTGGTTTGTATTTGTAAAAATTGTCATTAATTATGTTTTTATTTTTTATATTTTATTTTTAATATTACAAAATAGCGTATAGTCGATATCACAGGAGAACAAATCATTCTCATTTTGTCATCCTTGAAATTGGTCTGATCGAAAAGTGTATTGCTGTAATTATTTTAAAAACACATCTGATATTTTTTTAGTTTCTTGTACCTGTACAAGTATTACAAGTATGTAAAAGAAACATAATTACGCTCCCAACATTATTACAGAGTGTGATTATACTGCCCTCTAGTGTCAGGTCAAGGTTAACTCCTTAACACATTGAATTCTTGCAAATCATTAGAACCCACGTCATCCCACTTGATTTGAAGTCAGTCCCTGTAACAATTGAAAATGGTCGTGGTGGGATTTATTTGTGTTTGTTTTTCCCAAAACGTGTCCATTGTTGCAACCAAAAAATTAGAACATTCCATTCTCAGAGTTAGTTATTTATATCCTCTTTGATTTTTGACACGTTTCAAGGCAACTTTTCTCCGCTTTACAAACAAAATTCCACAATGAATGACATCACCATTTTGTTATTCCTGTTAGAAAAACGCTGTGAGCTTATGAATACGAACAGGTTGACCGTGCATGCCTATGCCGCTGGAACTAGTCAATTTTATCAAAAGGATTCTTGTCGCAGTCAAAAAATTCAAAATCAGTGAAAGTCGAGTTGTGTTACACCCTAGTAAGCCTTCATTTGGAATGACTGTTTTGCACTAGTCAGCAGCACTTTGTATGTTTTGGGAAAATATACTCTGAGCACGCAGCTAACATCATCTCAACATCACTGAACTGTTGATAACTGGTAGACAATCACTGGTCACTGGACTCGAGTTTACCAATTGCGGACCGCATTGTGTGAAATTACACAAAGACGGAGATCGTTACCCGACGAGCAGTGTTAACAGTTGATCGGCATGCGGAATAACAATTGCCGTCAACTCATTATCCCTGAAACGAGCTTGGAACGAATTATCTGACAGAAGTATCATAAAGTGCTCCATGTGAAATTATCTATGAGACTTCATCAGTTGCATATATTTCATTCTCATAAATGCCGGTCTACAACTCTAGAGTCACTTCCATGCCGCCATTTAAAGATATAACCACCTCTCAAAAGTGTTCATTGAGGACAACTGTGTTGACAACCACTGTACTTTTTATATTGCCATGGCGATGGCATATTGTACTGTATCGTCATGGAAATCCTCCATGGATTTATCCAGGAAGTGCTGTACGCTCAACTGACAATGCTACAAGCAAGTGATTGAAATACTTAGTGCTTTATGAGGAATGATAAAACACTTCTCTTGAATGCTGGTGCTTTTTTCCCACGACTGGTTATTTATACTCGACTAAATTCTGATGGAATTTGAGCAATTGTGTTTGCAAATTTATTCAAAATGTTGAAGTTAAATATTCGCGGACTAACATGTAAATGTAAGTCATTTTTAATTTCGTTGTTTTTTTTTCTTTTCCTTTGTATGATGTTTGCTTAAAATAACTTTGTTAGTTTGTTACTATTGGTTTCAGATTGACAATCAAAATACAAAACAGGATTAGGTCTGACCACAGAGACCGCTGCAGTGGGAAAAAATGTCCCATTAGAATCGGGGAAAAAATATCCCATTAGAATCACGCACTTCCTTTGTTCTGCCTTCTGTAATTATAAGTGTTATTTTATTTCTTGTTATCAGCCCATTAATTAACCACAGTCCAGTCAATAATGATGTCCCCTCTATGGTTATTTAGACTGAAATACTATAAATCTGTCATTCAGCGTTTGCTTGCCATGGATGGATGACTTGTTTATTGCTGTTAAGAGTTTCGTTAAAAATAGTTGAAACACAAGTTTGCCAAAATGAACCACACCATGGTGGTGTATTCTGTCCGTTGGACCCTAGTAAGGACATGGGTTATTAATTGCAGTGAAAGGCATCTGTTTGTTAGAGTGAACCTTTGTAAGTACAGTGGGATTATAAGTTACATGTTCTTATTAGGAATTGTGAATTTAACTTTAGATTTGTGAACTCTCGTTTGCTCATAGAATAATTTGTGATTAACCCTAACCTTCTGAAATCCTCCAAAATCCTCTTTGCCAAAGTGAAGGATTTTGAAGGATTGAGGTTACATGCTACATGCTCTTTGCTGAAGCGAAGGATTTTGGAGGATTGAGGTTATTAGGCATACTTGCCTTTCCATGGTACATGTACATCCATGTTTGTTGTAGTGATTGCAAGGTCAGTGCTTGGGTCAGTGGACACTGTTTATTGCTCCATGCATGCAGGGAGGGTCCATGGCCATGTACATGTACACAGATTAGAAACACATGTGTGCATACATGTCATGTGCTTGCTTTACTACTGAAGGATTTTGGATGATTCAGGTTATGTGTAAGCAAATGGGCCTAGGGAGTTAGGAAGGATTCAGGTTATGTGTAAGCAAATGGGCCTAGGGAGTTAGAGTTAATAGACTGTGCTTATCCACAGAAGTCAGAATACATACGTGATACAAAAACATAATTAAAACAAATTAGGAAACAGGAAAAAAAAAACTTAATTTGAAAATTGATTTGAATTATAAACGCGTAAATGTGTGATGTTATTTTACAGGTAATTTCCAACAAAATTGTTTTTTTTTCTTGTAAAAGGGACAGAAAACTACTTCAAGAAGACTCATTTCACACAATATTTGTCAAAATTCATTTAATAGGAATTAAATCACCAAAATTATTTTGTTTATTTTTAAACCATCATTTGGTAATTTTTAGTTTTTTTCTTTGAAAGCTTTTTTGTTTACTTTTCTTCAAGGACAAATGTATGAATTTCTTTTTTTATTCAAAATAACTTTTCTGGAAATTTCTGGAACGTTTCAAAGAAACACGGGTGATGCAGTTTTATGGTAGCTTGTAAAAATTGCTTTAAAAAAAATGAACATTTTAATTTGAGAAATTAAATCCCTGTGTTTTTTTTTTTGTAGGGTCTAAAGAAATGCGGAAGTCTAGCTCCCGTCCGGGCAGTAATAGTGCCGAAGACGCAGACCAGAAGGTTGATACACAAGGTGAAAAACTCCAACTGCCTCAGTACATGCTTGAGGTGAACTTTGAGCTGTTGCATTCTGAGGCCGTCATCTTAACAGGTACATGCAGAAGTTGTAGTTATGAAAAGTTATTTGTCACGTTTGGGCTCAGACAAAATTCTCTTAGAAAAATCTTATTTATTGTTTCTTGTTCGTATGACTTGTCAGTTTTTTTTTTTTGATGGCATAAAGTCTGAATGTTTGTCAGTATTTTTGCTTGGTTGTCAACCTGGAGTTTGTTTGTTTGAGATTTTGTGTTGGTATTTTTGGATGGGACGGGGGGGGGGGGGGGGTGGTCAGACAACAGTTCAATCTCCTCTGATACGCCCCCTGAGTATGACAGAAAAAACCCAGAAAAAACAGCCTCAAATATTATGTGTATTGTCAGATGGACAGTGGGAGTAAAGTCATTGGACAGAACAGCTGATTCATAATTCCAATTCATAATCACAATATTAAAAAGTGTTAACTGAATTGACGGTGCTCGTTTTATGAAAAACAACTGCACCATCAGGGGAATACTTTGTCAATTTTTTTTTTTTTTAGAGCGATAAGATCATGGAGATTGTCCCATCTACGTCAGCGCAACCCAGCTCTTAATTACGCCTGACTTCTTTAATTGGCTTATTATTAGAAGTATCCTGGAATGATCACAATCATACTGTTTCAACCGCCACGCTCCGTTAACCCGTTCAATTCCAGAAAAGGGGGGGAGGGGGAGCAGTGTCCAGTGTGGGCCTCGCCGAAACAGTGACGTCCAGAACCTTGGACAATTAAATTTGGGAAAATCTAAAACATAGCTTTTCATTTAGTTAGGTCTTGCCAAGTCATGTTGTCCAAACCCCACAATCGATTGTCTTCACTCTTGTGTCCTGTGTTACTAATGATCCCTTTCCCCCGACAAAAAGCAGAAATTAAAGATGGCAGACTGTAAATTATCATTTTAGAGAACTGCAAATTCAGAGCATTCAAAGATTTTATTTTTATTTTTATTTTTTTTTTTTTGGGGGGGGGGTTGCATTCAAAGAGGCACATCTGTCATTGTGTGGCCACTCTCTCCCCCCCCCCCCCTTAGTTCCAGATGCACACCCACCCTGATAGATCCCCAACCCCCTTTCACAAAAACTAAATCCTTAAAATGCTACTCTAATTTGACTGAATACAGTGCTCAGTATATAGCGCTACCTTACACTGAGGTAGATTACTAACTCCATGCACTGAAAGAGAACATACTCGGGGACAGGATCCAGGATATTTTACAAAAGGGATCCAAATGTTGTTTTTTTAAGAAGAAAAACAAATATCATTTGCTTCTTTAAAAATGTTTTAAGGTCACTCCAGGATCTTTGAAAATTTTTTTTTTTAAAGATGTTGAAAAATGTATGTTTTTGTTATGTTTGGTTTGTTAGTCATTGGATATCAACATTTATGTTCGTTTTTTTTGTTTTTTTTGGGGGGGGTTGCTTTTGTTTTCCATTTCTGGGAATAAAAAACAACATGTGCTTTTATAATTTCCCACCCCTTCTCGTAAATCTTTTGTCCGAGCGCTATGCTATTTGATTGTTTTCATAAAATGATTGTGTCTTTGCCCCCCCCCCCTTAGAATTGATGTTTTTTCATTAACCCACTTACTACAACAAGGGACAGTCAAAAAAAAATCAAAATGTGGATATACTTGCCAAGGTATAATCTAGTGCACTTATAAAGTCAAACACTGTCAAACCTTACATGTAGTAAGTACATTAACCCTCCTACTACTACAAGGGTCAAAATCAGTCAAAATGTTGATATACTTGCCAAGGTATATCTAGTGCACTTATAAAGTCGAACACTGTCAAACCTTACGTGTAGTAAGTACATTTACAGGTCAAAATGAGTCGACCATTTTGGACTGGTAAAAAGAATTGTCTTGTATTGTTCAGGGCGGTCAAAATCAGTCAAAAATACCCCTCTGTGCACATTTGGGTTAACAGTAAAAAACAGGCAGTTGACTGACTTTGACCACTATAGCTACTTGCCGCTAAAGTTCAGCTATAGTAGGAGGGTTAAATGTTCATTACTGTCCTGATATATTAATTATGTATTATTACCATGGAACAAAATAAATCCAATACAATCTACCTGTATCTGTCGTTGTATTTTACAGATAGTTTTGATTCATTGCTAGCCAAGTGCATATTTGTGTATACTGAAAGCTCTTGATATTATATCATCGGATATATGTAATGACATCATCCGATATGTATGCCAAGGTCTTCCTCTACTGTCCCTGCAGAGCAGACTTCGCTGCAAGGACTTTTTTTTTTTAAATCTGAATCGAAACTGAGCGGTGGTTCTGCACTCTTGCAAATCAAATCATGTTTGTGTCAGTCAGGCAAGTTAAGAACCAAAGTCATCCATCAGTCAAACCGCAGTATGATTTTCCCCCTTTTTCCACCCTAGTTACGGTTGAAATTAAATGAATGACGGAATGGATGAATTTTTTTTTTACATTCGTACTTCATATGTGGAAAGCCTAGACAGATGTGACACTGATGGCCCCACAGTGACATCCTAACCCCCCCAGATTAACCATCACCATGGCAACTAATTGTTACCATGCCAATTGCTCCTCTAGGGTCAAGAGACAGCAGGGGAGGGGCCATTTTGGAGGTTCATGGGGACAACCCAATCTGGACAGAGCCGCAGTACTGCCTCCACGACATCAGCAAGGTGGTGGGGTATTTATTCGGTATACCAAGGTAAGTGCACCATTTTGACATTCATGTTGAAATTGCTAACATTATGATTTGTAATTTGAATTAAATTTCCATGCATTTTGTAACATCTGAAGAGAAATACATGTATGCTGGAAGTTAAAGGGACAATATCGTCACAATCAAGAATTTTAACCAACTGCTTAAAGGGACAATATCGTCATGATAAACAGGGCATGGAATTGGAATGCTAGTTTTAGATTAACTCAGTGACTGAAATTAATACCTCACATGATAAGGTCATATTACCGTTGCTGCTGCATAAATGAGCCAGTAATTTTCAGTCACTGTGTTCATCTTAAACTAGGACACGGATTCCATGCCCTGTTGAAAGTCTGCTCTGATCGTAACAATACTGTCCCTTTAATCCATCAAATCTTTGAAGGGAAGGTACCAAATTGGTCATTTATCAGATTGTCAAATTAACAAATTATGGGTGTAGAGTCGGTACATCTATCATTCTGAGAAGAAGTAAATCCTTCTGAAGTGCTTTGATCAGGAATTTTTTTTTTTTTTTTAAACTAAGTTGATAACAATCCTGTACAAATCTTTTTTGGTCTCAAAAATTTCCTTAAAAATATCAAAATAAAGACTTTCTGTTGGCAATTCCTCAAAATGGAAATCTTTTTCTGGGTCAACGAACAATGTTTGTCTGGCACAGTTTGACCTTTAAAAAAATGATGTCATGTGTCACCTCATCTATTGTTTGATGAATTGCATTTAGGGCCAAACCCCCTTGGTCCAACCAGAAAGACTTTGTCATACTTGAGACTGGTGACTGGAAGAAGACGTAGAAAAATGCCGAACGGTGAAGTGTACCCGAGTACCTAGTGTTTGTTCCAACAAATGCTTAAGCCTCGAGTTCAATAATGGAATTATTTTTTAGCTATTGTCAGGAAAACATGACAGTGATCATGAGAAACCGTAATTTCTTTGGTTAGGGTTATTAACAGCAACCGGCTGCTTAGAGAGCGACATTCAAAATCACAATATATGTTAGGATTTTTACTGATTTTTACTGATAGCCTAAGGAGCAGCTCGAGTAAGAAAGTATAATAAAACTATGGAATTATTGTATTGTTAGGAAAACATGACAGTGATTATGAGTAATCTTTGGATAGGGTTACGAACAGCGTCCAGCTGCCATGGAGCCACATTCAAAATCACATTAAACGCTAGCGGTTTTTACTGATATCCTGAGGACCAACTGGATTATTAGAATGAGACCATGTGATTCACTCACCAAGAGTCTTTTAAGTCTCATTTCCCCCCACTGTCTCCAAAACAACAGCTAGAATCATTTACAAACCATAGCTAAATCATTAACCAACCGCTTGTCCCAGCTATCTCTCGTAAGGTCATCAAATTAAGC
The DNA here is from genome assembly GCA_029582265.1 of Zoroaster sp. YZ-2022. Taxonomy (NCBI): domain Eukaryota; kingdom Metazoa; phylum Echinodermata; class Asteroidea; order Forcipulatida; family Zoroasteridae; genus Zoroaster; species Zoroaster sp. YZ-2022. The sequence continues at coordinate 19,654,842 of CM055822.1, read as the reverse complement.
CTGACCCCCTTTCCTCACACCCTAATCTTCCCCCCCCCCCCTCCCTAAGCTCTTCATTTATGACCTTATTCCTGCTACCGGTTTCCCCTTGTGGGACGGAAGTCCACTGGATTTCGAACGAAGAAAAACAAACAACCCCGCCTACCGCGGGTCCTTCTATCTTCCGATAGTTTATCATAATTATCTCCATTAATTCTATTCCCGTTCGGGATGAGCGGAGAATTGATGTGGACAGTGGCGTATCACTCCGGAGGCAATAGTAGTTGTCCCAGGGTCAGCGAGGAAGTTTGGTCTGTGCGGCCGGGTAATTAACATTCATCAACGGTTTCCTCTTCATTCTGAAAAACTTCCCATGGAATCCCCTTCTCTTTTTTTTTTCTGTTCTGTTCACAGTATGATATGGATTGTATAAGCAATCGTAACACCTGTTTGCTTTATATTTTGTTTATTTCTTTAATGAAAAATAAAATGGTCTTCATTTATTTAAATTTCCGTTAGCCTGTGTTAATTTCAGTCCACTCAATTGTGTTTAGTATCAGGAAATGCATTAAGTATCAGGAAATGAAACAACCAGTGAAACCATAATTTCAGCTTCATACAACTTTGATTTTATAAACTCACACTTAAAGAAGTTTCACTCTTCTGGCCCAAATAAAAACAGTAGCATCCACAGTACACCCACAACGACAACAACAACAACAACAACAACAACAACAACAACAACAACAACAACAACAACAACAACAACAACAACAACAACAACAACAACAACAACAACAACAACAACAACAACAACAACAACAACAACAACAACAACAACAACAACAACAACAACAACAACAACAACAACAACAACAACAACAACAACAACAACAACAACAATGAAATCTGGAAGAAATCAAACACATTATTTGCCATTTTGAAAGTTATATAGTTAAAGGGGCACTATCGTCACGATCAGAGCAGACTTTCAACGGCATGGAATCGGTGTCCTTGTTTATGATGAACACGGTGACTGATAATGACTGGCTCGTTTATGCATCAGCAATGGTAATATGACCTTATCATGTCACGATATTGTCCCTTTAAGCATTAATTAGGTTAAATTTATTCACAACAAATAAATACATTTAAAAAAAAAGCCCCCCCCTCCAAAAATAAAAAGAACAACAATATCCAAAAAATGTTGGCAAAACTAAAAAAAAAACAAAAAAAACTACCAATCCAACCTATTTTCTCACAGTTCTTTCCACAGTTAACAGTCCTTTGCAAAAATAATAATAATAAAAAAATAAAGAAAAATAAAAATCAGAGAAAATCTCGGAGGTAATGTCTTCATTTGAACCATCAGATGTTTTTTTAATTTTTTTTTTTTTTCAAACGTAAGACTCAAAACATCTATCTCTAATGACCCCTTTTTACCAAGAAAACACAACCCATTTCTGACCCCCTAAAGACTCATGCCAGAGTTAGGAAATTGATGATTGATGTCTGTGGCCATACATTAGGAAGACATTCCTGGTATTGTTTGGCCCAGGGCTGACCTAGGGGTTATACGCAGGTGCCAGGTGGGTTTTCACATGCAGTAATTGGCTTTGCTTAGAGCTGTGTGTTGGACCACAGAGCACAGACCCATAAACCAGTCCATATCTGGGTATGTTTCAAAAGTGGGCACCCTATCCTAGGGGTAAAAAATTGAGTCCCTAAAAGTCCCTAAAAAATAATGATATGTGTTAGATATTCCCTGGTGTCACCTAGTACTTATTCACTATTGGTGTACCCATTGTAGTGATATCAGTAGTGTCTGTCTACACTCCAACTTAATGGAATAACTGCAGCCAAATAACAGATAGTTGACCACAGATGGTAAGGAGTTGTTTCTCCCTCCCTACCCCTGAGGGAGTCTGTCTTAAGTTATAAACCTAAAACCTTGTGACCACCCCTCACCCCAGGAGAGGTGACTCTTCTGCCCAAAGGTGTGACAAAGGTAACTCCACCCTGATACTGGATTGATTTCTCGGGTCTGCGGCTAGTTAGCATCGGGTGAGATTGTCTGGGCATTCACAGTCACAGTCACTTGCCCCTCGTGATCTCTAGGAGAAAAAGGTTATACTCATCACATTCGACACTATCAGTGTCCATCTTCATTGCCTGGGTGTCTGAAAATACTTACTTACGTCAGTCTGGTTTAAACGTGATGTTCTGGCTCTGTTGGATCGTTAGCGTCAGGTGATTGAGATGTAGGAAGGGTTCTGAGAGTGACTTGGACCTCATGATCTTCATTACAGGTTTACTCATCATATCTGGCACTATAGTGTCCAGTGTCTTAAAATACTCATATTAGCGTCAATCTGTTTAGGCCTAAACTTCATTAACCCTAACCCCATGATGGTTTTGGCTAAGAACCTTCCTGAATCCACCAAAATCCAACACCATGCAGTAACACTACCATCCAACTGTTGGACTTAGCTGTAATTAGGACACCCGGGCCCCATGTAAAGTATTCCTGTCTGGGTTATACAGTACTGAGTCCGTCAAAATGCAACACCACCAGCTGTTGGAGTTTGATGGGATTGGTGTTGTTAGGGTTAAACAAACAGTTTGTTTGAGTCAGGCGATCAGTGATTTTTTTAATAAAAAAACACATTCCTGCAAAAGATGGGTTGTGAGTAAGCATTGATGACGTGAGCCAGACTTCCTTAACGTAATGGGGAAAATGGGTTAATGGGTTAGCTAAGAATCTCTGCTGGTGTTCACGCGTACTTTGCATAACTTAAGATTTATCGCTCACACGGCTCTAGTACAAATATTCTGCACTCACCCTTTTAAGAGAGAAAATAGTGCCCGTTAGCTCAGAAATGTTAATTGTAGTGCCATGTAATTGAGCCCTGATATCGTTTCTTCTTTGTAAATTACAACAATACTTGTATTGCAGAGACTTTATGAAGTTTAATTGTTAAAACACGGTCAGATTAAAGTGTTTTAATCTTCATCCTTTTCTGACAGAATACTTGGCATTATAATTGTGACATACTTCTCAGAAACAACACTTTTTTTTCCTTGGAAAAATATATAAAATGTGCAATTGTTTTCGTTTTCATTTCTGATTTTCATCGCTGATCTCTTTCACTTTGACGTAAGGTGATGATCAGTTGAATGACATCCACAGAAACTGGAACTTAACCGCCATGCTTTTTTTTCCCCTCTCTCTTTTTGTTTACTCCAGGGAACAGGACCGAACTAAGGGAATATCAGTGGCTGTGGATGCAAGATCTGCACCCAAGTCCGCTGTGGAAATCATTGCCGAAGTGCTTCAAGCTCTCGAGGTGATCTTTCAGTACTGTTAGCTTCCCTGTCTCCATTTGGTTTTTAAATGAATTTTGTCCTTTTGCAGTTTTATTGGGGTTGGGACAACATCATCATGGGATGATTATTGGAGGAGCCCCTTTAAAAGAAGTTACATTTTTGGTTAGACTTTTTACAACAAGTATGCCTAATTTCTGTGAATCAAGATATGCATTATTAAACAGCCAACCTCTGAATATTTCAGCTTATCACGTGGACTGTTAATGAGAAAGGTTCAGTTAAAGCCAAAGGAATGATAATGTTGGCAAAACTGCATCTATGAGTATGCTTACTCTCTTTGAATCAAGATATACATTGAAGGGAAGGTACAACATTGGTAATGTTGGCAAAACTGCTTCTATGAGTATGCTTACTCTCTTTGAATCAAGATATACATTGAAGGGAAGGTACATCATTGGTAATGTTGGCAAAACTGCATCTATGAGTATGCTTACTCTCTTTGAATCAAGATATACATTGAAGGGAAGGTACAACATTGGTAATGTTGGCAAAACTGCATCTATGAGTATGCTTACTCTCTTTGAATCAAGATATACATTGAAGGGAAGGTACAACATTGGTAATGTTGGCAAAACTATGGGTATGCTTACTCTCTTTGAATCAAGATATACATTGAAGGGAAGGTACAACATTGGTCATGTTGGCAAAACTATGGGTATGCTTACTCTCTTTGAATCAAGATATACATTACATTGAAGGGAAGGTACAACATTGGTCATATTGGCAAAACTGCTTCTATGAGTGTCCTTACTCTCTTTGAATCAAGATATACATTGAAGGGAAGGTACAACATTGGTAATGTTGGCAAAACTACTTCTATGAGTATGCTTACTCTCTTCGAATCAAGATATACATTGAAGGGAAGGTACAACATTGCTAATGTTGGCAAAACTGCTTCTATGAGTATGCTTACTCTCTTTGAATCAAGATGTACATTAAACAACCAACCATTGACAGTTTCAGCTTAATAATACGGTGTGGCAATCGATAATGAGAAAATAGAGAAAATGCATGATTTTTCACAGTTTTTCGTATGAGTGAAAGTGCATAAAATTTGTGTTTTAAGATTTGTAGATTTGCATGGTGAAAAGGATAAGTAAAAACTGTTTGCGGTGACACCATGTGAAAATTCTCTTTCTTTAATTTTAATTTTTTTAATTAATTTTTTGAAATTATTTTGTTAATTTGATTAAATTATTGTCTCTGGATTCATAGGAGAGCCACCCAGGAGCCATCCACCAGGCAGTTGTTCTCATCGATGCAGACCCGGTGTTGAGTCGGTTCATTGCCAGCCATTCCAAGCCTAGAGTTAGCTACAAGGTAACCCAAGACAAAAAAACAGCCTTCCCTAGAATCTGTTTCCGCCTTCAAGACAGGAAGTGAATGTGGTTCTCATTGATGAGATGTTTGAACGTCAATTCTCTATTAGTTATTCTCAGTTATGGAACACTTTACGATAACGTTTTCCTTAGCCTGCGCTGTTTCTCATCCTGTGATGGTTCCACCAGGCCACCAGGCCCTATTGTGTCAGCTGAATAATTTGTTTTAAATGGACGATGCTTGATAGTGTGCGAAGTGTTGTGGCTGAGCGGTCTAGTGCATCGGTCTCGAGTTCTGGTGTTGTCAGAATGTGGGTTCGAATCCCAGCCTGTTTGGTCTCGACTCTTGTGTCCCTAAGCAAGACACTTAACCATAATTGCTTCATCCTTCGGATGGGACGTTAAGCCGTAGATCCCGTGTACTAGATTATTAAAGTAATGCACGTAAAAGAACCTAGAATCGTGGAAGAGTAGGGGTTTATCCCGGTGTTTCTGGTTCACATAACAAGCACCCTTGTTTCCTGGGCACCTTTGAAAAACAGTGTTTCACTGAAAGGTCTCCTCAGGTTAAATAAGAAATAAATAAATAAATAAATAGTCAATTGACATCTGTCAATCGCACCCCCGCCACCCCTCTCTCCCCCCCCCCCCCTCCCTTTAGGGGCCTGAATATTTTACCTGATGGTTCCAAAAGGGCACACCCGCCCATTGCAAGCCAACACACAGAGAGGGAAATCCTTATTAATTATCTCCTGTGCTAGTTACAAAGTGCATTGGCCTTCGGCGTCAGTCGCTGGTCAGATGTGTTACCCAGTGGACGGGATTCGTAAACTCCTCAAGTTGTGAATCTAGTAAGGGTGGCTGGATAGGACGTTTTTTACCTGCCCTTTGGTTAAATTGTGTTCAATGTCTTGGAAAGTAAGTCTGGAATTGGAAATGGTTTTTTTATTTTTTATTCAGCATATTTTGCTGTAATTGTCAAAACAAGTGACGTTATGTATTGACTGCTATACAGCAACTGAAAGATTTTGAGAAACTCAATAATATTCTCGGCACCTTAATTTACTCGGCTTTTGTTCAGAGAATGAAACATGCTGATCAGCATCATGTGTATGTTTGTTTTGAAGACTGCTGTGTAATGCTGCACAATAAGATGTGACGCTCACCTCACATTCGGCGTCCAATTTTTGGCATAATTTGAAAAAAATAAGCTCGAGAAGATGCGTACGAATTAAGATTTAAAAAAACTTGGTTTAACTGCAGAAAGAAAGGGAAAAAAACACAAATTGGTTAGCACGGCTTTTTTTTTAAAGCTGACCTACTTTCCAATGATTCATTTTGTGATTGCCGACTTCATGAACGATGATATTTGTATGTGTTTTTCAGCATTCTCGTGTATATCATTTTCTTCATTTTAGTGTGAAGTGGTTCATTCAATAGACAAGCTTCACCAGCATGTGCCGGCGAATCTTCTCACTTCAAGATTCAGCGGAAGTTTCTCTTACGATCATGACAGCTGGGTCAGATTTAGAATGGTAAGTCATATCTTTGATTTATTTTGTTGCTGTTATAGTCCAAAACTAATTTTTAAGGGCATTCTTACTCGATCATATAATTCCCAAATTAATATTGAAAAGTTCATGCCTATCGTGAAGTTGGAAAATGTGCCAATATATGTTGGTGAACCCGCCGCTATATGGGATTCTAGCCGCGTCACAGAACCGATTTTGAAGCTGACCGATGACCAGAAACTGGAGATTTTCAAATCTTGATTTTTGATTAGCAAATTGTGAATTAAGTTTAGTATTTTGCAAATGCAATACAAGTAAAAGTTCACTGTAACCATGGTGTTTTTAGTTCAGATGAGTGAGGTTTGCGGTCGCACCACGTTAAACAATCACTTTAGGAGTTCTGAGAAGAACCGGTAATGTGAAACTGGACAATTCAATCAGTATGTTCTGATCATCTGTAGGAGTATACAATTTTGTTATACCTTTAAGTTACTAGTCAGTATGCCTGAAGTCCTGATGGTTTGCCCAGATCAAGTTCTGTGTTTAAAAATAGTCCCCAATTACACGTTGATTATTGTTTTATTTTTGTTCTGTACTGTAAAATGTTTGGGTTTTTTTCTTTCTAATTCTAAAACTATTCCCATGAAGTTTTTACCCCCTTGGTTTGTTTTTGTGAAAAATTCCTTTGCGGATTGGAAATTCCTGTGTTGATGGTTCAGAGTCCAAGTTGATATCACCACTAGGTCTCAGGGGAATGATCATGGTAGTCTGGCTGTCTACAATGTTGGTAATAAAACCGGGTAGGGCTAGGATGACATTCAATGATGTGTGGCTATATTAGGGTTATGGGCATGATGTTCAGATCAGAAACCAGAGTTTGTGTAAATTTGTAAATATTTTTCCAAGTGAAGGAATTCTCTATTTAATGACCATGCTAAGACGAGGGATGATATTTAACTCTACCTTTAATAGAAAAAGCACTCTTGATATAATTCCCCTCCCCCCAAGAAAGAAAACACTCTTTTAACTAGTTTTGGGAATTGTTAATGACATTTTTCAAACTCTTGCATTCTCAAATATAAAAAAAACACCCATCATTATAGCAATGCTGAGAATCAGGATTACAAGAATGTTGTTTTCAAAATAACGACATTTTGTTTTTCTCAAGAAACAAAACAACACAAAAACTAATTTGTCCAACTCTGTCATATCTGATTATATTATAAATCACTGCCTTAAGCTGTGCTGGATTATTTTTAAAACACAAATGAAATGTCCCCGCCCCCCCCCCCCCCAACAATTTAACCAGCATACCAAAATCCCAGATCTTCTAGCCCAACTGATGGATAAGGTCACCCCAATTCTGACCCCTTGGGGTCTTCTCTTTGTTTATGCTCTCCTCCTGATTATATTGAGGTCCTAACATCAGCCAAGGTGATGATAAAAGCACCCAATTATTTATCCCCTGGCGGTCAAAACTGAGGTGAAAAAAATATCTCTGAAAAAAACAAAAAAAACAGTGAATTTTGTGGTCAGTCTAGGGATTTTGAGAATGCACAATTCCTACCCCCTCTGTGTTTGACAATCACAGCCTTGGTATGTATTATATCTCATCATGGTTTATCAATAATAGTATGTCTTGCCTGTTAGTTTTGGTATGTGTTCTCATTGTCGATTTCAATAATTGACATGTGTTCTGTTGACAGCATCACTAGCAGGATAAGTAGTGACTGCTAGCTGAAGTGATGGTCATTGATTGGTCAAAGCTCATCAGGCCTGGGCCGCGGCACTGCTTGATCTCCCAATTGTTTCAAAACGTCCAGTGTTTTGTGATTGTCCATTTGGTCATATGGCTTGTGACTGTGTTGGTGTGCAGTGTCCTGATGTTCTTCTCGCTTTGTTCACATCACTAATTCATCGCAAGGAACTTGAAAGGCTGTGGAAGGACGAATCAGTTAAAATGCCCCTTTGACCAGTGCAGACTTCAGTGTCATCCAGTCTGGAGGGAGATCTACAGCGTTCTCATTAGAGGAGGGATGTTATAGACTGATGAATGTTTATTAAACTGTTTGTCAAGAATGTTGCTTTCCCACTCCACAGCCAGGCTCCTGTTTTTGAACATCATGCAGTCAAATTCTCGGACGAATTGCTTTTTTTTTCTTTCTTTTTTTCTTTTTTGATGATCACCGAGTAAAACTGGGGTTGTGACCTCTTGCGAGTGGATAGTCAAGCCTCTCATCTTGAATTGAAGAAGGGTTTCAGTCGGTGTTGATGAGTTTTGTCTGGTCGTCGATCGATCGCGAGATCAGAGGCATTGGATTCCCTGGGATGACTGAGTCCATCCGTTGTCAATAAGGACCTCGTATGATTGCCGTTACTTCTTCGGCCATTTGCCTCTCATCATACTTTGCTGCGATCAGTTGGCTGTAGACCACCAGGTAGACTGCCAGTTTCACTTTTTTGGAGACAGAGTGCGTTGTATTAATACTATGGGTTCTGCTGCTGGCTGCTGTGGATTTTATTTCTTAGATTAGAGAGCAGGTTGGAGTGTGGTCTGTACCCGCATCCTGGATTACAGCGCGCTTCACTGTAAGGGATCAGTTATTAAAATATCAAGAAGGGTGAGTCTTATTCTCTGCTGAGCTGATCAGTTTTAAGGGAAGGTACGTCACTGGTAGTGCTGGCATTTACCGCTTGCTCTTCGTTGAATCAAGATACACATTGATAACACTTCACATGAAAGTTTCATCTTAATGTGCTGTGTTATTCACAAGAAAATAGTGAAAATGCATTATTTTGTACCCATTCTTATTTTGTATTTAGAACAACAAGAGCACTCTTTCAAATTTGACCTGAAAATTGTTTCTCTCTTCTTAAAAAAATGACCGCATTTGAGACAAAATTATTTCTAGGGAAGATTAATACTATCATCAGCTTTATACCAAGTAAGTTTCTTATTAAAATTGATCATTATTTTGATTATTTTAAATTACCAATCCTGTACGATACCTTTAAATTATTATTATTATTATTATTATTATTATTATTATTTTTTTTTTTGCTTTGTGGCATCTTGCTGATTTTATGGAGAACAAGGTCTTATGGCTGTTTTCAACCGTATTTGCATATAATTTAGTTACATGATTTCTTCGGTGAAATTTTAAATGAATGATGTACCATTATTTGTGACTGGCTCTGGCAGAACCCTAAACTTGGACCCAATTTTCAAAAGTGACCTCCCAAATTTATCGTGAAAATTAACAATGTTTCCCAACAACGTTTCAGGATTTTTCTTTTTCCATCAAAATCGAGAGGAAATGCTCTATATGGTGACATGAAAACTGGTCCCTCAAACTGGTCCCTCAAACTGGTCCCTCAAACTGGTCCCTCAAACTGGTCCCTCAAACTGGTCCCTCAAACTGGTCCCTCAGACTAGTCCCTGGGGTCAGTTTTTGACCTTTTCATGGCTGTTACGCATTATGGTAAATGCCGAGAAGTTTCGGGTTTTGCCAGAGCAGGTCACATTTGTGCTAACTAGAAAAATCACAATTTATTTATATCAGAAATAAATATTTGAAGAAAACAGTGAGTGTCCCAGTATGGAAACTAGAATGCGTAAAGTGTTGCCATAGAAACTGAATACGTAAGCTCTTTTGACTTCTCAACCTGACTTTACTGTCTGACATCTGTAAGTTATCTGTAATCTGTTTCTATAGAAACTGGAGCCCTTCATCTCTGGTTGCCAGAGTGCCGCTAAGTTTCTCTTCACCTCCATGGAGGAATTCACCATGACCGGGAACCTGCAGAATGCCAGTGAGATCAACCAAGCCATCGAGGTGGTCCATCAGAAACACCGGGATATATACCAAGACGCACGGCTCGCTGGCCTGCACAGGGAAGGAGATGGGGTACTGGCCGCTCTCAGGAATCATGACGGACCTCTGGCATTGACAAAGGACTTCCAGTAAGCACCGTCAATATTTCTTAAATTCTTTTTATTTTATTTTGTTATTTTATTTTGCAGATATTTGTTGCAAACTCTTGCATATTTTTTGTTTTATAATGCACTGGTTGATTTGGATTTCTGCTGTTCATTTTAAATTATAATATTTTGGAAGGACAGAATACTTTTATCAAAAAATTAAATTACTAAGAGAGGTCTTTTACAGTTGTCAACATTTATGTTGTTTGTATAGATATATATATCTATATGAAAAAATCATGAATGAAAAAAAGACTTAAAAAGCAATAATTTTATTTTTCTCAACATTAGTTCAGTCTGCATGCACATTCTAATAGTTAAAATTCTTTTAAAACAGTACATTACCAAGTACTCCCCCTTAACAGCATGTATTTCAATATTTTTGCGACAATTTTTTTTTAAAATATCAAATATGGACGCTAATATGTCAAAATCAATTAAAAATATAGCATCCTACCTTGTTAATCTGAAAATACTGTTTTACTTTCTAAAAATCGTAATTGCTAAAAATCATAAAAAGCTTGCATTATATGTTTTAAAAGAATCACACGACTCTCAACCGACATCTTTCTTTTGGTTTACATCTGTGTATTGCTTTTTTTTCTTTAAAAAGTTAATTATTTTCAAATGTTTTTGTTTTATTTGAAATTGAGTTAATTGTTTTCAAATGCCTTTTTAACCCTAACCCCCTAGGTATTCTGGCTAGGAACCTTCCCGAACCCTCCAAAATCCATCAGTGCTCTTTTGGAAACATGCCCTTATCTTCAAAATGCACCATGCATTTTCGTTGATCTTTCATAATCAGCACTTATGGCCTGTACTTCTTGCCAGTGTAGTAATTTTGCCCCATTTGAAGAGGTGAAAGCACCACTTTCCAACAGTGCTGAATTTTTCCCCAAAAAAGTGCCCCTTGGAGGATTTTGCAGAATTTGGGGTGATTAGGGTTAATTAAATAAAGTTGACTACTTTCAAATGCATAATTTCACAAAATATTTGACAGGGCCATTGGATGAGATTCGCTTGAATGATTCACAAAATTTTGAACACATTTCAACTTGTAGGAAACATTCATTGTGAATTTATGATGTAAAAATTCAGAGTTATATTTTATTCTATCCCTCCCCCACCCACATTTTGACAGACACAATAAATCAATTTGAAAGAGAGTTCTTTCATCTTATTAAGGATTCAACATTGAGTATCCACCAGCGATTATAGCTTGTTGTTCGCATGTTGAAATTTTTTTGCAAGAACAGTCATATTTTCCTTTTTCTCTCTGTGACTTCTCTAGGGACGCCATGATGTGTGTTAGTGTTCTGTTTGACCAGGTCCATCAGGCATGTACTCAGCTAGATGAACTAGCTGATAGACGACTGTCCATTCTTAACCAGAGACTTCAGCTTGCGATGTTTGAGGAACAGACGGCTGATGTGAGTCGAACAAAATCAACTCTAGCTTGTAATTTTCGGGAAGAATTCCAAAATAATTTTCTAATAAACCGGCTAGTGTATTACTTTGAGTTGAAGCCAGCGAAAAACACTATTTACATCAGCTCACTCAACTTTCACTATGATTGTACTCGGATAAGTTTTTGATGAATCAAGATAAACATTATAAACAACCGAAAATGTTTGTGAAAGAAGAGAAGTAGCCAGTATTGTGTCCAAACCTCTAGTTTCTTGTTTGTGGGGATGTGGAGAGTCTGTAAATCCACCAAAATTAAACATCCAGGAGGTTCAGGGGGGCTTTGTCCTCTAGGCCAAAGGGACACCCAGGCCCCGCTACCCATTTTTCAGGATTTTTGTTTATTTTTGTCAAATCACACCCCTACACTCTGGGACTCTAAAGGTCATACCAAGTATTGTCTGTCTTTATGAGTGTAACTTGACTCCATGTACAGTGTACTGGTTCTTGACTCTTGGCTCTTTTATTCACAATGGATTTAATTTGTTTGGTCAATAAGATATCTGATAATTAAACAGAGCAATAAAGATTGAAGCAGTACCTCATTAAGGGCAGACACAGGCAAAGCGGTGTAGACGGCAAAAGTCCATCCCCAAAGAAGTGCACTTGACATCAAGTGTTTAACAAAGCCTTTCTGTTATAAAAGCATGTTATAAAATTTGGCTTTGAACTTTGCCGCCATCATGATAGGCAGAGCAAACATTGATTCAATGCAATAGAGCGGAGATGGTGCTGATTCTGTGACCTCATAGCCTTGGCATTTGCTCTTGATATTCTGGAGATATGGCAATGAAATAACATTCTGTTTGACGGGCCTGACTGACCCAAAGTTTGTTTGTTTGGGGTGTTTTTATTTTTTTATTTAATTTTTATTTTTTTATATATATATATAAATTTATATATTTAAAAAAGAAAGTGCTAATATTGTTTGTGTTTTCTTGGAAATGAGAGCACTTCAAACATAATTTTTTTCAGGATGATTGGTACCTTTACCAACTTCTCATCAAATAAGCTTTTGAATAATACATTGGTATTTTTGCAATTAAGTAATTTCCTCAGCCAAAGCAGCCATATTGATTTTCTAATAAAAAAGTCTATCAGCATCCACTGGGGGCCATTTCACAGAGCTGCTTAGCAGATAAAATTGCTTACCGGAAAAATTTGCTTAGCGGATTTCTTTGGCTACCAGCCAGACTTTCATACAAATGTATGCATTTTTGGCTGGTAGTCTGTTTTATATTGCTTAGCAAAAATATTTGCTTAGCGAAATTCTCTGCTTTATAGCAGCTCTGTGAAAGTGGCCCCTGGACTGTACACACATTTGCCAATGAGACTATAAACATGTGTAACTAAACACTTCCCGTGGTTTAATGGATGTTTTCCTTGGCATTTTCCCTCCCTTTCCTCACAGGTGACGGATTGGATGAGTAACCATGGTGAGCTCCATCTTGGTCAGATGAAGGAAGAGAAGGCGGAATCCCTGGGAAGCATCATCGCGATACAGAAGGAGTTTGAGAAGTTCTACTTCACTGCCATGGTACGTCGGGGGGAAACTGCCCAGCGGGGGCTTTCCTCACTGAAATAGGTCCAGACAACTAGAGAGAGTCCGGGGTCATTTAAAATTGTCAGCCTTGGGGGGGTTCCTCAACTGAATTAGGTCCAGACATATACAGAGAGTTAGGGGTCGTTCAAAAATGTCAACCTTTTCAAGGTGGAACAGAGAGAACTACTTCCTTCTCCTGAGGACGATCAGAGCTTACTGATCGAAACATCGAGTTGTACCTCCAGTTCTTTTCAGAACTAATTACTACTCAATTGAGATTCCACATGGTGTCACCGCAATTAGTCTTACTTACTTCCTTTCCCCTAAATATATTTGTCAGGCGTGTGATTTCTCAGGATTTTTCTTGATTTCAGGATTTTTAACAAATCCCCCTTTGCCTCAAACTTTTCTTGAAAGAAGACAAGTAGTCACCCAAGGATAGAAAGAAGTTGCTTGTATTGTGTCCAAACCTCTAGTTCCTTGTTTGTGGGGATGTGGAGAGTCTGTAAATCCTCCAAAATTAAACATCCAGGAGGTTCAGGGGGCTTTGTCCTCTAGACTATATGGCGAAATCACACCCTTGATATGTTTGTATATTTCAAAGACATACACAATTTGCAGACCCCATTCCCCTGTAGTATTTTTTTTTTTACTACTGTTGACAGTTTTGAATAAGCTCTATTAAAGTTGGTTCTCTGGACATTTTTTTTTTTTTTTTGGGGGGGGGGAGGGGAGGGAGGTGGGTGGTGAGAGAACCTGAGTCACTTTTTTAAGCTTTATGTAGGATTAGAGGCTTTGCATGGTGGAGATAGATGTTTTGAGTTCTTTCGGGTGACACCATGTAATGATCTCTTTGTGGAAGAAGTGATGGCTCCAAGAAGAGCCGGTTGGTTTGTTCTCAACGTTTCGACTAGTCTGCTCTAGTCATCGTCAGGAGACTGACCGGCTCTTCTCAGAGCCATCACTTTTTCCAAAAAGAGATCATTGCATGGTGTACCTGAAAGAACTCAAAACATTTTTTAAGCTTATTATCAATTTGTGTAATTCCGCCATCATGATCACACGGTAATCAGTTTATTGGATAATACTATAACTATTTGGAACTGTTTTTTTTTCACAATAGCAAAACATCGGCCGTGGTGAGGATCTTCTTGAAGATGCTCAGGTCCTGGCTGAGTCCTGCGAGTCGGAGCGCCCCGGTGTCAGGGAGATCGCTCGCTCGTTACGCCATCAGCTCAAGCTGTTCACCGACAGACTCGAGGATAAAAGAAGATACATCGAAGACGCAGGCAAGCTGTACACGATGCTTGATAAGGTATTATAGACACTTCAATTTAGGCCAATGTGCTCTTGGTCATGTTCTGAAAGAAAACCTGGAGACGTCGGGAGCAGACGGGCGGAAACATCGACTTGAACCAAACGTCGTTTTTTTTTTTTCAGAACCATCGCAACTCCAGTGAAGTTGATTCCACATGTTGCAACGTGGAATCATTGGGCATGGGCACCATATTTTTAAGGTTTTTTTTCACCATTTTTTTGGCAGTGTGCTCTGTTTTTTCTTTTTCTTTTTTGTTTGGAGAGGGGGAGGTCTTGTGCCTTCCCCTCCCACCTTTTCAGCCATCCCATCCCATCTCTTGGTAATACATCCCATCCATTGAATCTCACTGGCAGCCCTGAGGCTCAGGGCAACACAAATCTATACAATTCTGCCGTTGAGGTGTTAATTATCAAATCTATCTCTTGGGTAATTAGTTTAATTGGAGGAGGGAATCAATTTTAAGCATCTGCAGGTATTACAGAGCTCTCGTGCCTTCCCCGCCCCTCCCCCCCCCCCCCCTCTTGTCATCCATCCATCTCTTGGCAAGTCACTATTCAGTCCTTAGGCCAGTGTACAGTGATGGAGGCAACGTTGAATCTCACTGGCTGCCCTGAGGCTCGGGGCTTGTTTTATCCAGATACCCATATGCTGTCAAGCAATTAACACCTTCTATACAATTCTGCGGTTGAGGCGTTAATTATCATACCTGTCTCTTGGGTGATTAGGCTAATTGGAGGGGGGGAAATCTAGAGCGTCTACAGGTAATCTGCCCCAGCACCATAGGTGCTGGGGGCGGATTACCTCCCCCAGCTCAACATTTCATCAACATCTCATTTAATCCCGCCGACACCTTCAGCGACGGGTGGATCCCCTACGCTGTGATTTTATAATAACTAATCTCCTCCCCCCAAACCAGGTAATGGAGTCCTAATTTTCAGCGAGAAATGTTTTCTGTTGGAATTTTTTAAGTTGTATCTGTCAACATCTGCCGGTAATCTAGCCCATCACCTTAGGTGATGGCGGGGTTACGTGGCGGGGTTATTATTTCATAATCCGTCCCTCTACCTTTGGCGATGGGAGGATCGCCTTCATTTTATAATAACTAATCTCTTCCTTCAACTAAATAATGAAATCCTAAACGTTCTTTGCTGGAAATTTATGTTCTAGCCTAACACCTTAGGTGATGACAGGATTACATACTAGGTTGACAGTCTTCATTATTTCATAATCCGTCCCACCACCATTGGCGACGGGAGGATCGCCTTCGTTATGATTTTATAATAACTCATCTCCTCCTTAAACTAACTAATGAAATCCTAATTGTTTTTTTTTTGGTTAGAAACATTTTCAGTTGGAAATGTACTTTGATTCTTGTCTGCCGGTAATCTAGCCTAACACCAAAGGTGATGACTGGATTACGTACAAGCGCGACTGTTTTCATTATTTCATAATACGTCCCCTCTACCTTCGGTGATGGGAGGACAGACTTCCGCTGCCATTCTCCAATAAGTAATCTTCCTCCTTCGTCCATAATGAAATCCTTTTCAGTGCGCAACATTTTCCCCTGGAAATTTTGTGTCTGTCGGAAATTTAGCCAAACACCTTTTTGGGTGATAGTGGGATTCCTTGAATCCCTAGAGCATTTCATTCACTCACAATTCGTGGATGCACGGGTATTGAAAAAAAATCCTTATCGTAATGAAAATGAAAATAATCACTGGACTCAATCTTCTCTTTGTATGTCATATGCCTATATTGCAGGCGCAGGTCCGTAGTCTTGGCAAAAGGAGTAGGGGGAGAGACCACACAAATAACCATTTGTAAATTTAGCCCCCCCCCCCCCCCAAAAAAAATTCTCCGGTTTCTGGTATTTTCGTGTCAGCATTTTTAATTTTCTTCTTTTTTTTCTTTTTTTTTGGGCTATGAAACAATGTCCAATTACATCCAAAATTGCTGGATCGATTGGAATTCTGCTGGGCTATGTTTTAACCAGTTCGCGTCTAGGCCGTGTATGCGCGCAATTTCTTTTTGCACCGCGGATCGGAGAGCGTCTAAACACGCCATAGGAAACTCCGGAATATTTGTATGCATGTTCGGTTGAGCCACGCGTGTACGATGACATGCTCGGAAGACGTGGCCACGTGCTGTGGAAGCTTCCATTAACGTGTTTGTGTGGGAAAAAGAAACCCGCACAGGGGCCCAGAAAAACATTTTTATTCCCGACGTGAACTGGTTAAACGACTTTTTCATGTAGGGGTATGAACGTTTGCCCGATTTGCACGGCCTCTCTTAGCCACCGTACTTTGCATTGGAAAAGTTGGTCCCCACGTATACATGTATCATGTATTTCCCTGTTGGGGAAAGATTACAACAACAAACAAACAAAAACAAAAAAATAAAATAAAATAAAAAATAAAAAAAGCACATCACCACACTGATTTTGAAGCTGATCGATGACCAGAAGCCAGAGACTTTTTTTTTTGGCCATACATGTATGGCGATAAAAAGGAGGGTGCATTCCCCCATTTGCATTCCCCCTGCCCCCTGCACTCCCTGCTCTTCCCCCTCCCCCTCCCCACTTTGTGGGTGCACTTTGTAGTGCTATACAAAACTGCCAATAGTTTTTGGTTGTCACACAATTTGATAAAGTATTCCTTGATTCCATGGGGTTATGTGTGGGGAAGATTTAGAGTCCATATACATGTACAGCCACAAAGTGGGTTGATTGCAGTTCTGTGTGTCCATAATAATAATAATAATAATAATAATAATAATAATAATAATGTGGACTTATATAGCGCACGTATCCACCAAACTGGTGCTCAAGGCGCATTATATTATTACCCCTGCTCATCAGGCTAATAAATCATTCCTGAAACCATCTCAGCTCCCTGGGGAGTATTGCTGCCATTACAGCACATATAGGGCTAATCAAACACAACAACCAACTCTGCCCTCACAGGTACCCATTTCCCCTGGGTGGAGAGAAGCAATTATGGTAAAGTGTCTTGCTCAAGGACACAAGCACCATGGTCGCGGTTGGGATTCGAACCCACATTCTGACGACACGGCCATCAGAACACAAATCCGCTCTAAACCGCACTAAACCGCTCGACCATGGCACTCCATGTGCAGAGACAAAGATTTTGGGTCAGTAACTTCATTGTCACCAAGGTAAATTACAACAGTACCTCTGGTATCTTTGTTGGCATACAGTTTGACAAGTGGCCTATGACTGAGTTTATACAGGGTGTCTCCCCCCCCCCCCCCCCAATAAAAAAAAAAAATTCCCTATTTTTTGTATGATGCCCAATTCTTTCACTAGGTTCCGTTAAATTTTTATCAGATTCGGTTCACAGTTTTTGAAAGCAAACACAATTGTGAAGTGCTGGTGTATTTGAGCCAATTTATTATTTATTTATTATTACATTTTTGTTGGCAACTCATTAGAGAAATTCCGTGGTGCTAACGAACACCTTCCATAGATTGTACTTCCACCATGCAAAGCTTCAAATCTTAATATTGTAGTTTTTCATTTTATGATAGGCCTGTGATTTCTAAGTATTTTTTGTGATTTCAGGATTTTTTACAAAACTGTCTTTGCCTCAGACTTTTCTAGAAAGAAGAGAAGTAGCCACCAAGGAAAGAAAGAAGTAGCCCGTATTGTGTCCAAACCTCTAGGTTTCTTGTTTGTGGGGACATCCAGAGTCTGTAAATCCTCCAAAATTAAACATCCAGGAGGTTCAGGGGGGCTGTGTCCTCTAGACCAAAGGCAGACCCAAGCATTTTTCAGGATGTATTACGACTGTCAAATCACACCTGTGTTTTGTAGCTTTTCATATATGAACAACGAATTAAGAGGTTTTTTTTTGGATGGATTTTTGTGGCTGCAGGTGTTTTGATAATTGTCCGACCTCCAGCATCTCTGGGATGGAAGGAAGTGTGATCTGATCACTCAGGTAGCTGATAAGACTCTTACATAAGTCTCATCCTGTTTGGAAATTGATCACTCTAGGGAGGTCGTTTCCTCGGGAAACAGTTTTACGGGGGAGGGGGGGGGGGGAAATATGGATGTTTCTGGTTGACAAGAGTTGAATATTATTAAAAATAGTATCCCTAAGTGACAGGGTGCTAACTTAGAACATATTTTGGAGTTACATCTCTGCAAATATTGGAATATCTAAACAAATTTCAGCTTTTGATTTGACTTGCCGAAGAATATTAATGTACAGTTTTAATGGATTCAGAAAATAATATGAAAAAGACTAAGCTAAATTGAGAGGGAAAGAATGTTCCAACTTAATCAAGTATAAAACAACATAATAATTGATACCAAAAAAAATTTGCCCCCCCCCTAAAAAAAAAAAGAGGTTAACATGACTCAAACTTTCATATTGAATCAATTAAAGATTGTTACAGCCCTGTTGTTCCAACCTGTCCCCGTCCTGACAATGTAGTTGTTAAATATTTTAGGTAAGTTTTCATTACCTGCCTATCAGTGATGTCACAACCACATCCTGGCCACAAAACACGGCGCCCATGCCTCAGGAAACTCCTTGATAGCATCTCACTCAGACCCGTTTCCGCTCGCCAGGACGAAAGTCAAGTTTTTGTTTGTGTGTGTGTGTATGTACAGGTACCTTCAGGTGGAATGTCTTCATCTAATAGGCGCCGAGAGCCTTCATTTGCACAATTAATAATCACTTATAAGGCTTAGTGCTATGTTCCTTCCTCCGTGGTGTCAGACAGTTAAGATTGATTGCTGTAGGCTGTGGGTTCAATAAATTTCAATGTCACAATCTAGCAGGTGTCCACTGTGTACACATCATAGCTCTCTCTAGTTGTGAAAAAGCAATTATGCAGATGTAGAACATCATGTTTCTAGTACAGCTGATGCCCAGCCAATCAACGCATAAATTACTCATAATTATACAACACACCTTCATTATTTATGTATGAGTGTTGAGGCTTGAGAACAGTTTTTAAACCGAAAAAAATGCCCCCCCCCAAAAAAAAATTTTTTTTTAAAATAAAAATGGAACAAAAGTTGTATAAGAAAAATTAGGTTTTTGGAGGTAATTATTACACATGGTATTACCCAATATCCTAATCTTTCTTATCCAGTCTTCCATGCAAAGCTACAAATCACTTTCACAAAACAATTCCTTTTTTGTCTAATATTGGATATCCATGTGATGTTTTTTTTTTTCTTTCAAAAACAGCATGTTTTTGAAATTTTGTTTGCAGAAATAAATTCACTCGTCAGCTGTCTTCGTGGGCTATTCGTTAAATTCAATTGTCAATGCTGCAACTTCCCTCAACCCCTCGTCCCCCACATTATCCAGGATGGGGTTCATTACCTCCCGATTAGATCACAAAGGAAGGGGTCTTGGGGTGTTAATTGTGTCCACCTGACAGGGGGCGCAGGGCGGGGGGGTGAATTGGAGAGATTTATGACAGAGACAGTAGACAGGTTATGGGATTGATTAGGCAGGTAGGTTATCCCTCATCTGGAGGGATTAGGGTTATGATTAGAGTCTCATGTTTGCGGTTAAATGAGCAGGAGGAGAGAGGGTTGAATTTATTTTAGGAGAGGTGGACAGTGAGCTCTAAATTTCCATATGATAAGGTGAATATATTTTTTTTTTTTTGGGGGGGGGGTAGTTTTATTTCATTGTTTTATCGGTTTATTTTTTTTTGTATTAATTTATTTTGTTTTGGGTTAGGGGTTGGGCTGGGGTTTCGGCATTTTCTCCTGGCCAAACACTGTAGAAACATTTGGAAGAATTTCTACGGGATGAGTAGATTTTATATATATTGTGTAGGTAGGGGATCATATCTTTTACTACCCAATCTTGTTTTAGATGTAAATTTTTGCTTTTTCCTGGCTGGCTGTCATATACCTGTTACAACAGTTGTCACTTTCGCTTGGTGGCGTCTGACTGATGCACATTGCAACAATGCTTTAATCTGTATTTGAAAGTGTAACAATGATGACTTTCAATTCAGTTAATCCCCTCCCCCCTCCCTTTCCATCTATTGGCATACACATGTGAGTGCCCTACGTTGACTGTCTCTGGGCATGGAGGAAGAGGAGATCAAATATTGACTGTTCAACTACAAAAGACTCCCAGGGTTCATGTGTGGGCGATGTTGCACCATAGATGGTCTTTGCTCTGTGGTCGCGCCATGGCTACACCACTAGTGTCTAGCAACCCTTTCGTAGTGTATTTGATTACAGGCTTACTCGGTTAGCAGTCTGTTAGATCATTTCTTCAAGGTTTTATCATCATCGGGTGTGTGTCTATGACTCCTAATGACGAAATGAAACTTTGAGGCTTCAGAGATGATAAATTGAATCAGTAAATTATAAGCCACAAGGGGACCTGATGACTAGGTACATAAATTAATATTTTGAGTCAACAAAGACAACATTTACCTAAAGCAGGTCTCTGCTAGCTTGCTTATGAGTCATGCAAACTTGCACACAGTGGAGTCTTCATGTCTTTTTACAAATATTAGATTTGTGGCTGGCCAACAAAGACATTTTGGATGCAAATCTGATGTGTTCCCCAGTTTGCAGGCCTCTCCCAAAAACATGTGGTTTCAGTTTGAGATATGATTGACATTGAAGTCATCCATAAGTACGTGGTTATTATAGTTTGATGAAATATAGGATTCTAGCCAGCCAATCGTCACCGGGCAAGCTCGGTGGTCGAGAGGTTAAGACGTCTGCACTAGTAAGCAGGAGGTCATGGGGTCAAAATCCTGCCCGAGTCGCCTGTGAAGTTTTTTTCCACAGACACTCGGAAAGCACTGAGTATACAGTGCTATACACACATTGGTGTAGGGCAAAAATTTAATCAATTACATGGTTATTAATATGAGTTTGTCTTAGGCCTGCAGTCCTCTTAGGGCCCTATTGGCCCAAAACTATTCATTTAGTTTGCTTCATTCGTTTACCAGATTTGAAAGCAATCATTTAGAGTGGAACATTAGCTTCTGGAAGCAGACTAATAGAAGTGATAATTGACAGTCCTAATATCTACAAAGGAGCTACTCTGGTCTGGAACAGCCAGTCTGGAACAGCCAGTCGGTCTGGTTGTATTCGAGCTTGAAAAAAATTATCCTCTCAATTGTTCGACCATTGAATCGTCTTTCAATAGTTTAAGGATTGCTCAATGGGCCCTATAAGGACCGATGGCCTTACCAGCTTGACTATCTTAATTTACCTGCATTGTGATAAAATGGGGGGGGGGGGGGGGAGAAGAGACGTACTCCATTTACCCTTCACCTAAAAAAGGAGTATTTCCCCCTGCTGTGGATCTGCCAATGGGTCTGAGTTCGAATCCCAGTCGGGTCAATATGGATTGAGCTTTCTATCGGAATCTCATCTTCAGGATCTTCTCACACCCTTCTTCTTTTATCCATTGTCTAATTTACATGGTTAATAGTGCTCACAAGAGGAGGGGGGGGGGTTTCGATGTCAACTATACTATCCAGATCGGGGGGATATTTTTTATCTTGATTGAAGCCCTATTCTCCCAATGGGGGTACCAATAAGCCCCAATCAGGAAACCCTTGGGTGACAAAGACACCATCTGCCATACTATCCCGATTGAAGGATACTTTTATCCTGATTGAAACCCTATTCTCCCAATGAGGATACCAATATGCCCCAATCGAGGAAACCCTTGGGTGACAACAATATCTTCTATACTATCCCGATTGGGAGATACTTATATCCTGATTGAAACCCTATTATCCCAATGAGGATACCAATAGGCCCCAGTCAGGAGACCCTTGGGTGACAATGACACTTTTTGTGTATACTTGTGCTTAAACGTGCTCCAGCTAGCTTAAGACAGCACTTTCACATCGATCCCTGCTTTCAACAATCAACTAAAAAACATACAAATTTTTAAATCAAATGCTTGTTGCAATGGTTTCTGAATAATTTTCCAGACACCAAAACCCAATACCTTTCCCTCACCACATCAAGAACTTTCTACTCTACCCTGTCCCTCTCTGCTAACTGTTTATTTGTTCCTCCAACGTTTGCTCAAGAGATCAAATCAACCCCCCCCCCCCATTACTGATCCCTGAGTCTTCACTGAGCAAACATGGCCGACTGGGGTAATCCCAGATTAGCACAATAACTTAAGTTTGAAGAGAGGAAGTTTGCACACACTTGATTGGTCGACAGCTTGATCTCCGTCTTCATTTGTGCTCATCAGTCGGTCGTTGTAGTCCATAAATTTCAGCTGGGATGGGTTTTACTTTGGCCAAGGAAGTCATTTGAGAAGTAAGAGGTTTTTGTGCAGTTTGATTGTTGGATTTTGACTTCACATCTTGGAATACTATTTCTATGCGTCAACACTAAGTTTGCACCACAGCAAGAAGGTAATGTTGAGGTTTGCTTACTTCATCTTAATAATGCAGGTTTCGGCGGTCTTGTTTTGTTCTGTCATCTCCGTGCGGTTGTTCTGATAACATGCTTTCCCATTCCTTTGTGTGTTTGTTTTTGATTACCTTCTGATTTGATGATATTTATTAACCACTTTGGCCAAGATTTGTTTCTGTCAGGATTGTGATTTGTCCGGATTTTTCCAAATCGCAATGTTGTGATCCTCCGGATTTTAAAGATTTAAGCAATAAAGGAAAGCAAAGCAAACGCTCAGATCTATAGATTTCACCCCAGGGCTGTTCACAACAGCGGCCCCAATACCCCTAGCAAAAATTATCAAAATTTTTCAAAACTACCCAATCACACCTCTGTACTGTACGCTGTATGTTCTTTATTTGTTTCCCATTTCCATACACATGTTTGCGCTTTTATGAAGAACCCTCTATTGTCAATAGTATTAGTACATAAATGTAATACCATATGTTATGTATATAATACCACGATGAGCATGAAGTTCTGTCACTCCACAATCTCTCACAATAACTCTATATTAACCCTCCTACTTCTAGTACCTTTTTCATACAAGTTGATCCACCATTTGAAACCATTCGCTTTTGTGGTTTTGAATGGTGAAATAACTGTGTACAGTATTGATTTCCCCCAAATGGTTTTGAATGGTAGGTCAGCTAATACAAAACCTTGTTTGGATCTTTCCAAATGGTAGTACAGCTAAATACAAAACCTTGTTTGGATACTTCTAAGTGGTGAATCAATGGACCCTCTATGCATTTGAATGGATTTGAATGGTAGTAAAGCTTACTACCAACACTGTTCAAATGGTATCACCATGTGTGTACAAAACCAATGGGCATTTTGGTAAGTGGAAATTTTGAATGGTTTCAAATGGTCAAACAGTAGGAGGGTTAATTGGTTATTACTCTGGTAATAATTAATAAGTTTTTGTCATAGGGGAGGGATTCGTGGGGTACGTGCAATCTGTGCAATTTGACAGTCAATTGACTTTGCCTCTATCACTGTGGTCCGTTTATCTATGCCCTCTCCGCTTCAATATGCAAGTAGAATTAAGATAAGACTGGCTGTAATTGGTGTATTATATGATAATACTGTATACCAGATACTGATATAATAATAAGGAACAGGTGATGATTGGTGGCATTTTACAGCTGTCATCTGATTATATGAGTTGGTGTTGTGCCAGAACCTTTTATTGGAAGGTGTGATTTTTATTGGACTAAAAGTGATAGAGCTGTTAATGTGACACTGGTGACAAGGAACAAATAGTTGGTATTGTATGCTGTTGTCTCATGTCTTTAGTTAGTGCTACCGTGAACTTTTTCGGATGGTGTCAAATTTTTTTTGAGGGAAAAACGTGTGAAGGTAAGATTAAAGGGGCAGTGTCGTCACGATCAACAGGGCATGGAATCGGAGTGTTAGTTTTAGATTAACTCAGTGACTGAAAATAACACCCCACATGATAAGGTCATATTACCGTTGCTGCTGCATAAAATGAGACAGTAATTGTCAGTCGCTGTGTTCATCTTAAACTAGGCCACCGATTCCATGCCCTGTTGAAAGTCTGCTCTGATCGTGATGAGACTGTCTCTTTAATGATACAACGAAATAAGCTGAAACTTTCACCATTCTGTATAAGTGTAGAAGCATTTATAGACATTTTACCAACGTTGTACAATCCCTTTTGAAATATTCTCTGCTGTCACCAAAGATATCCCAAAACCAGTCTGAATTGTATAGGGCCTTATTGCTGTTTTTCTGGGTGAGGAAAAACTGTATTTTTGTAAGTTTCCAATCATGCTTTTATTTCTGATTTTTTTAATTTATTTATTTTTTAATTTTTTTAAATTTCAGATCAATATAATCAATTTTTCAAATCAAATTCTGTGCTTGGGCATATTAGATGCATATCAGGTTTAAAATTCAAACTTTTAACAATTTTTGAAGCCATCTGAAGGGTGTTCCCAGTACTCATCCAGCATGTAAGTTCTGATCACAACAAGAAATTGTTTGAATTCATGGCCAAGCGTCGACCTTCAGATGTAAGACGCTTTACAATCAAGTCGTCTGTGATCCATGATTCAGCTGTTTTTGATGTCAATCAAACCACATGACTTGACCAACAGGGATTTACTTTTCTTTAGCTTTTCACACTATACTTTGGTCAAGCTTTCTTGGTAGGATTTGAAGCTTTGTGGAAGAGCAGTATATAAGGCCTCAAAAAGTCTCTGATTTCTGGTCTCTGCACGCGTCGTTTCAGACCCACGCGTCAGCATTTTTAGTTTTTGGTATGAAACAATGTCTAATTGCAGCCAAAATTGCTGGATCGATTGGAATTCTGCTGTACTGTGTTTTAAAACTGTGACTTTTTCACATAGGGGTATGAACGTTTGCCCGATTTGTGCGGCCTCTCTTAGCCACCATACTTTGTGTATGGGAAATTTGGTCTGGTTCCAATAATCGCGTATACATGTATCGCGTATTTCACTAGTTGGCAAAAAGCTATTCATCACATAACGTCTTCCTTTTGTTTATTCAATTGATTTCCAGGCGTATGCATGGGCTCTGGATGGAATGAAGTTTGTCGCATTACTCGGCCATGAGAAAAGCACCACAAGAGAACAGTGTCGTGTCCATCTCTGTACCTTGGAGAAGTACGTGCGAGATAACCCACCCACCTCACAAGAGGCCTTCCTGCAGATGCGGGCTCTCTCTAAGCAACTGGGGAAAGAGAAATGCATACAGCAGTGTAACTTTGCGCAGGAGCGGTGTCAAGAAACGAACACGATGATTCAGAATAAGATAGAAAAACTCCAAAGTGTGTTACGCGGTCGCCGGCCGGTTCATAAATACGGGACGGTTAAGATACCCGGGGAGGCAGACAACAAACATATTATGCTGTGCGAGAGGAGCGCCTCGGCAATCTTTGATGGGGTGGGCAACCTCGCGTTACAGTCAAACAGGGTGGGGAAGAATTCCCTGGGCGGGGCACAGGACACTGAAGGATTGCCCGGCAAACAGGAGTTACTACGTAAGGGGAGTCGAACGGCTCCCTCGAAGCAACATAGAGACTCACTGCACAGTAACGGTTCGGTGGACTCAGGGATATCGGTCGGGGAGAAGATCTTGGACAGAGGATCACTGCCCACATCACCGACTTCCATGGACTCGCCTAACGAGTTTTCCGTCAGACAACGCAAGATGGCCGCCCTCATTCAACCCATCAGTGAAGTTGTGGGTAGCGAGAGACAAGTCAGTAGCTTGGAGAAACTGGACGAGGGTTATGAGGAGCCTGAAACGAACATGATGCAGCCCGAGGCAGCGACGACTCCAGTCGGCGAAACGCCAAAGAGAAATGTTTACTCGCTGAACCTACTGTCCAGGAAGTTGGACACCGAAGAGTCGTCGGAGGCAGAGGAGAAGCAAGATGCGGTGTGTCGGAAGGCCAACATGGAGGATGAGTTCCAACTCTCAGACGAGGAAACCTCCGAAGCAGTATGTACATGTATAACCTCATTGTAAAAATGTATTATTTAGACTTGAGAAATTGAAAGCCAAAGTACACTTTTGGTAAAATGCGCACTTGTATTTGATGAGGAACGAACCTGTGAAATTAATAGGTTTAATTTGATCTTAACATTTTCAAGAAAAATTCACTATTTACACATCTCACACTAGTGATTGTACAATTATACTTTTGACCTACGGTAAAATGTTAATTCAGTCAAAACATAATTTGAGTAAACTGAAAGAAATTCTTATTGCTTAAAGATTAGCTTTACACTGAGTAAGTTTATAAAAATAAAACTTCAGGTCTATTGAAAAAAAAAAAAAAAAGCAATTGACTTATCTGTTGTAATCATTTTGAAATTCCTATACAGATTGAATCGCATTGGTCACCCCAAGATGCCAATCGCCACATCAGGAAATCAGTCTCCCAGTCACCGGGGAGCCCTCTCAAGTTAGAGATGGAGCCAGACGAAGGCGTGTCAGCTAACAAGGACCATCCCAACTACCGTAGGCTGGTGCTTATCTTAGATGAGATGATCCAAACCGAGCAGGATTATGTGCTCGCTGTCAAGTACATCATAGAGGTAAAGACACGGTCTTATGATTAAAGGGACAATACCGTCACGATCAACAGGGCATGGAATCGGCGTGCCAATTTTAGATTAACTCAGTGACTGAAAATAATACCCCACATGATAAGGTCATATTACCGTTGCCACTGCATAAATGAGCCAGTAATTTTTCAGTCACTGTGTTCATCTTAAACTAGGACACTGATTGCATGCCCTGTTGAAAGTCTAGCATGCTAGTTTAGCCGATGATCAAAATACAGGAAAATTGACCTGATCTCCATGGATATTTTCGTGCCCGCGTGCATCAGACTCAAGTTGAATCAAGTTCGAATCCCGGCCTGGCTGGTCACGGCGCTTGTGTCCTTGAGCAAGACACTTAACCATCGTACTTCGTACTTCGGATGGGACGTTAAGCCGTAGGTCCCGTGCACTAGATTATTAAAGTAATGCACGTAAAAGAACCCAGAACGCTTATTGTGGAAGAGTAGGGGTTTACCCCGGTGTTTCTGGTTCACATAGCAAGCGCCTTTGTTTACAGGTTTCCTCAGGCTTCCGAGCTATTATTATTATTATTATTATTATTATAATAATAATAATAATAATAATAATAATAATAATAATAATAATAATAATAATAATAATAATAATAAACAAACACTTAATAGACACAATTTTTGTCAGTTAAATAACCCAACTACGTAGAGTACAGCGACATACAGGAAAATGTGAACGTTAATTACTAGCTAGACCAAGACGTAATGCGCACATATATTTGTAAAAAATAGTCTGTGCCCCTAAGACAACCTTTATGGGGTTTTTTTGTTTGTTTTTTGGTAGGACTAACATCCCACGTTTGAGTGAATACATACAATTTTTTCATTCATTTTCATCATTTTGACAAAAATTAAAAAGCTGAAACTTTGACTGGTTAGTTGTTTTAAGCATTTCTCGATTCAAAAGAAAGTAAGCATACTCTTAGAAGCATTTATGAACCGGCTGGTGACCGTGTCGCCCATCAGTCGTACCTTGAATCAATATTGTACCTTCTCTTTCGGTTTTCTCGTGACAGAGTATCAACTTCCATATGATTATTTTTTTTGGTTAATATTTTTTTGCTCCAGAATTATTTTCCGGAGATGGACCGTGACGATATCCCCCAGGGTCTGAGAGGACAGCGTAGCGCCGTTTTTGGAAATCTGGAGAAGATCTACGAGTTCCACGACCGACACTTTCTGAAGGCGCTCAGCCAGTGCTATAACGACCCTCTTCAAGTCGGTCATTGCTTCTTGCAACATGTAAGTTCCTCCTCCTTCATGAATATTCATCTTTGTTTTCACAGGCGAGAAGAGACATCTGTAGTATGACATCACGTTGCCATGGCATCATGAGGGGGCTATCTTTGTTTCATTTTTGTTCTATGATGCAACACGCACAAAATTGATCAGGGTTTGTTTGTTTTTTTGCGGTACAACAGAAAAAAATTGCTTACCAGAAAAATTTGCTTAGTGGATTTCTTTGGTTACCAGCCAAACCTTCATACAAAATGTACGCATGTTGGCTGGTAGTCTGTTTTATATTGCTTAGCAAAAATATTTGCTTAGCGAAATTCTCTGCTTAGCGGCTCTATGAAATTGCCTCCTGATTACCAAATTAACAAACAAAAAAACTGAAAAAAAACCTACTTTTTGTAAAATTGGTATACGCATATCAGTCATCTTGAGAAAGTATTTCGCCTGCAGTACTTTCATCTTAGAGAAGTTATTAAGTTGAAGTTACACAAAGAAACTTTGTGTAATATGTAAAAATAGACCAAAAACATGTAACAGTTTCTCATTGTTTTTTTCAAAAACGTGAGTACCTATTGTGAAGGCATTTTCCCAGGTTAATTTAATGCATTATTTCTTGAAAACTAGAGGATTGAAATGAACGTACGTGTATCTTATCAAATACCAATGTTTTACCTTTCCTTTGGACTGATGTAATTTCTTCAGTTCTCATCATCGTGTGCCCGGAAGAAGGTCGTAAGGGTCTACGACCTTCTTCCGGCCACACCAAGTACAACTTTTTTTCCAGCAGAAGGTTGTAAGCAATAAAATGGCTCCTTTGAAAACAAGTATGTTTGTTGCTAGAATTACTCCCAAGACATGTTTTTCAATTCCCATGCGGAATTTAACTTTCCTACAATGGCAGAAAAACGACCAAACTTTCACACTCAGTTTTCTTGAAACACAATTTTGCACATTAATTGCTTACGACCTTTTGCTGGTCACACTTTCGTTCCTTTCTTCTTCCATTCATTTCTTCTTCCGGGTACACGATGATATACTCTCCTAAAAGCATATTTAAAGGCAATATATACAGTAAACCATTGCGCTTGTATCGCATAGCGCAATGCAGAATTCACTGTTTGCTACACAAAATTCAAAAATTACCACTACGAAAAGCATTATATACACACATACAATTATTTCTCTCTTAACATTTTGCAATGAAAAATTTGAAAACAAAATCATTCCCCGATGTGACATTATAGACAGTGTTCTGAGTATTGGTTATGCTTCACAAATTATTTGACATGGTGCTTGATGCTGGATGTGCAGTAGCCCATAAACGTGTATCACCTAATACCGGTCTCTTTGTTTTAGTAACTTTTGACCTTTGAATGTTGGTACCACGCATCCTATACGCATTGTATGTGCGCATTAATGCATACCAGTTAGGCGCTAACTGATACATTTACGGCGGACATGTGCGCACCGCGCTTGCAGCAAGCCAAGCCTGTCCTTATCTTAGGATATGGACAGTGTCTTCAGCCAAGATGTGCAACTGTACATTCTCTGTAGATTTATACAGCATCCTCAAGGTAGGAGGACGTGTCATCTGTTGTTGTGAGGTCATTCCACACATGGATTGGGGAGGGGGGGGGCTGAGATGAGGCAAAGGGGAGGGCTGAGATGAGGCAAAGGGGAGGGGTGAATAGCAGTCAGTTGACCCTTATGGGTTGTGGTTGG
Source organism: Zoroaster sp. YZ-2022 (assembly GCA_029582265.1). Lineage (NCBI taxonomy): Eukaryota > Metazoa > Echinodermata > Asteroidea > Forcipulatida > Zoroasteridae > Zoroaster > Zoroaster sp. YZ-2022. Next base: position 19,624,806 of record CM055822.1, on the reverse strand, counting down.
TGACACTAAAAACGTCTTGTTCTAATTAACTGATTATTGAATAAGGTTAAGAGGGACTGCAGTGGCCCCTTCTTGCTTTCACGTTTCTTATTTGTTGTTCTTCAACTTGGCCGTTGCTCCCTAAAGTACTTTTTATGATCCCAAAGACACCCTTTATTTATTTTCCCGATTTGTTCTGTTTGCTCGGGGGTGGCTTACAGAAATTGTATTTATGCAAGACTTTTAGGGGGATAGTGATGGGAAGGGAGAATTGCAAGACAACAGTTAATGTACAATTTGACTGTTCGAGACTTTACTTGTTTAAGCCTGAGTATGTGTGCGTCTGCCCTCTTGAGGAGTGTCTTCAAGTGACTTCCATGCATAATGATTATTCGTCGAAAGGCAAGGTTTAAACAACAAAGAGCGGCAAAATAAACAAGAGGGTGTGAATCATGTGCTTTGGACGTAATTCAACACCGCTTCTGGTGTGGATCTAGGATCCACTTTTGTTCCAATATGAAGTGTACCGAGTGCCGTGAATCATTCAGTATGCTGAACGGTTTGTCCAGATTAGGGATTTGAATATTTGCAATCACTAGGTCATCAAGAGGGTCTACACAGGAGTCTATATTTGCCCCACGAAAACAATGGCGAGTGAAGGACGCAATCTGGAATTCAAATCACACAGGAAAAAGACAATCATGCATCAACAAAATTAACCGCATTAAAAAATATGACTGAGAAAGCTACCCTGGGTCTGCTCCAGAAAAAAAAACAAGCAAATATCTTGGATATTTAAAGAGGAGACGCTTAAGAAATGTTAAGAAAACAGCCGGGAGCATTCTGACTGTGGCTGATTACCCACGTGTGTCTGGTGAGTCTACAGAGGCAAGGACCTGGAGTACAGGTGGTTCTCCCTGATTAGAATCATAGAGGAAACGTTAGAGAAACAAGCCCCGTGGTCCCACGTGGCGTTGACAGACTCTGCCGGGGAAAGAAGAGAAAGAAAGAAAAAAATTGGCATTTAGAGATTTTTGAATGTTGAGATAATTTGAAGTGGGCGTAGTGATTTAAGGTTTTGATTTGATTATATGTGTAATGAGATGAAGATAACATTTTCATCCGTTGTGTGCACTTTAGAAAGTTAATTTTGTTTTGAGAAGAGTCCCCAGGTGCAGTTCTTTACGGAAATCTTAAAATACATGCTTCTTAATCATTACTATGCCATTTTGTTGAAAAGCTTTTCATTCAGTTAAAGAGAACTTATATTTCCTACTGTTTTAAAAGAAATTAAATAAAAAATTTAATTATATATCATTGCTGAATTAAAAACATTAATAAAAACGCCCCTACTAGTCCCACTGTATGAGAGGTTATTCACATTACACAAAGACATTGTACATTCAGATCAAATATAGAAGAAATTCAATTTTGAAAAATGACAGGTAAAACTTGTAGCTTTGCATGGTGAACAGGATAAGTAAAGACTAATTGCGGTCACACCATGTTTTTTTAATTTTTAATTTTTTAATTTTATTTTATGCAAATCGCCCCACACAAGGCCAATGGCCACTCCGAGGTGGGGCTACTAAGTCATTGAGTTGTTACAACGATTCCACACTGAAGAAACCAGCCCCCTCGCACCGAAACAAGACAAGTTGATAACCAGCCTCTTCACTGTGCGAATAGGACTAGGAGGGGGTAACTAGTCCAGAACAAGGCAGTTGTTAAACTGCCTCTGCCCCTATTAGCAATTATGGTTAAGTGTCTTGTTCAAGGACACAAGTGTCACGGCCGGGATTCGAACCCACATTCTGCTGCTAACACCAGAACTTGAGTCCGGTAAGCTAGACCGCTCGGCCACGGCACTCCACGAATCTCCATGTGAAATTCTCTATTGATTATTAGTTCTTTTCAGAACTAATTACTACTCTGCAAAGCTACAAGTTCTATCTAATTACTACTCAATAGAGAATTTCACATGAGTATTAGTTCTTTTCAGAACTAATTACTACTCAGTAGAGAATTTCACATGGTGTCACCGCAAGTAGTCTTTACTTATTTGAAAGATGATGTTTTTCTGCTGCTGAATGATTCCTCGTACTGGATTGTCAGTAGAATATTTTTTTATGAAATTTTATAGGTATTGCAAAACACTCTTATGGTTTCTCCTTTCCTCTTTTATACAGAAAAATGGCTTCGGCCTTTATGCACTGTACAACAAGAACAAACCTCGATCGGACGATTTGCTGGCTGACTACGGCGCCTTCTTTAAGGTAAGATTAAATCTGTTGCAGGAAAGAAACATCTCTTCCAAACATTTCCTTGACTTGAGTAGACAGCTCCTTTTTTGTTTTAGCTAACTTTAACGCTAACCCCCTAATGGTTTTGGCTAGGAACCTTCCTGAATCCACCAAAATCCAACACCATGCATGGGCTATACAGTACTGAGTCCGTCAGAATGCAACACGGCCAGCTATTTGAATTTGATGGGTTTGGGGTGGTTAGGATTAAAGCAGCGTAAGCTATTGAATCAGCCAGTCTGAAATATTATTTCTGATCTGAGATTATTACTGATCTGTTCATAATGACATTGTAAATGAACTTTGAGTATTTTCTCAGAAGTATGAGCTTTCATTGCACCATTTTTACTCCTTGATTCCCATAAGGTATTCTCCTGTACACGTTTGGTAATCTCAGATATTCTCCTGTACACGTTTGGTAATCTCAGATATTCTCCTGTACACGTTTGGTAATCTCAGGTATTCTCCTGTACACGTTTGGTAATCTCAGGTATTCTCCTGTACACGTTTGGTAATCTCAGATATTCTCCTGTACACGTTTGGTAATTTCAGATATTCTCCTGTACACGTTTGGTAATCTCAGGTATTCTCCTGTACACGTTTGGTAATCTCAGATATTCTCCTGTACACGTTTGGTAATCTCAGATATTCTCCTGTACACGTTTGGTAATCTCAGGTATTCTCCTGTACACATTTGGTAATCTCAGATATTCTCCTGTACACATTTGGTAATCTCAGATATTCTCCTGTACACATTTGGTAATCTCAGGTATTCTCCTGTACACGTTTGGTAATCTCAGATATTCTCCTGTACACGTTTGGTAATCTCAGATATTCTCCTGTACACGTTTGGTAATCTCAGATATTCTCCTGTACACGTTTGGTAATCTCAGATATTCTCCTGTACACGTTTGGTAATCTCAGGTATTCTCCTGTACACATTTGGTAATCTCAGGTATTCTCCTGTACACGTTTGGTAATCTCAGATATTCTCCTGTACACGTTTGGTAATCTCAGATATTCTCCTGTACACGTTTGGTAATCTCAGGTATTCTCCTGTACACGTTTGGTAATCTCAGGTATTCTCCTGTACACGTTTGGTAATCTCAGATATTCTCCTGTACACGTTTGGTAATTTCAGATATTCTCCTGTACACGTTTGGTAATCTCAGATATTCTCCTGTACACGTTTGGTAATCTCAGATATTCTCCTGTACACGTTTGGTAATCTCAGATATTCTCCTGTACACGTTTGGTAATCTCAGGTATTCTCCTGTACACGTTTGGTAATCTCAGATATTCTCCTGTACACATTTGGTAATCTCAGGTATTCTCCTGTACACGTTTGGTAATCTCAGATATTCTCCTGTACACGTTTGGTAATCTCAGATATTCTCCTGTACACGTTTGGTAATCTCAGATATTCTCCTGTACACGTTTGGTAATCTCAGATATTCTCCTGTACACGTTTGGTAATCTCAGATATTCTCCTGTACACGTTTGGTAATCTCAGGTATTCTCCTGTACACATTTGGTAATCTCAGGTATTCTCCTGTACACGTTTGGTAATCTCAGATATTCTCCTGTACACGTTTGGTAATCTCAGATATTCTCCTGTACACGTTTGGTAATCTCAGGTATTCTCCTGTACACGTTTGGTAATCTCAGATATTCTCCTGTACACGTTTGGTAATCTCAGGTATTCTCCTGTACACGTTTGGTAATCTCAGATATTCTCCTGTACACGTTTGGTAATCTCGGATATTCTCCTGTACACGTTTGGTAATCTCAGGTATTCTCCTGTACACGTTTGGTAATCTCAGATATTCTCCTGTACACGTTTGGTAATCTCAGATATTCTCCTGTACACGTTTGGTAATCTCAGATATTCTCCTGTACACGTTTGGTAATCTCAGGTATTCTCCTGTACACGTTTGGTAATCTCAGATATTCTCCTGTACACGTTTGGTAATCTCAGATATTCTCCTGTACACGTTTGGTAATCTCAGGTATTCTCCTGTACACATTTGGTAATCTCAGATATTCTCCTGTACACGTTTGGTAATCTCAGATATTCTCCTGTACACGTTTGGTAATCTCAGATATTCTCCTGTACACGTTTGGTAATCTCAGGTATTCTCCTGTACACATTTGGTAATCTCAGATATTCTCCTGTACACATTTGGTAATCTCAGGTATTCTCCTGTACACGTTTGGTAATCTCAGATATTCTCCTGTACACGTTTGGTAATCTCAGATATTCTCCTGTACACGTTTGGTAATCTCAGATATTCTCCTGTACACGTTTGGTAATCTCAGATATTCTCCTGTACACGTTTGGTAATCTCAGATATTCTCCTGTACACGTTTGGTAATCTCAGATATTCTCCTGTACACATTGGTAATCTCAGGTATTCTCCTGTACACGTTTGGTAATCTCAGATATTCTCCTGTACACGCTTGGTAATCTCAGATATTCTCCTGTACACGCTTGGTAATCTCAGATATTCTCCTGTACACGTTTGGTAATCTCAGATATTCTCCTGTACACGCTTGGTAATCTCAGGTATTCTCCTGTACACGCTTGGTAATCTCAGATATTCTCCTGTACACGCTTGGTAATCTCAGATATTCTCCTGTACACGTTTGGTAATCTCAGATATTCTCCTGTACACGTTTGGTAATCTCAGATATTCTCCTGTACACGTTTGGTAATCTCAGGTATTCTCCTGTACACGTTTGGTAATCTCAGATATTCTCCTGTACACGTTTGGTAATCTCAGATATTCTCCTGTACACGTTTGGTAATCTCAGATATTCTCCTGTACACGTTAGGTAATCTCAGATATTCTCCTGTACACGTTTGGTAATCTCAGATATTCTCCTGTACACGTTTGGTAATCTCAGGTATTCTCCTGTACACATTTGGTAATCTCAGATATTCTCCTGTACACATTTGGTAATCTCAGGTACATTGTATTCTCCTGTACACGTTTGGTAATCTCAGATATTCTCCTGTACACGTTTGGTAATCTCAGATATTCTCCTGTACACGTTTGGTAATCTCAGATATTCTCCTGTACACGTTTGGTAATCTCAGATATTCTCCTGTACACGTTTGGTAATCTCAGATATTCTCCTGTACACGTTTGGTAATCTCAGATATTCTCCTGTACACGTTTGGTAATCTCAGGTATTCTCCTGTACACGTTTGGTAATCTCAGATATTCTCCTGTACACGTTTGGTAATCTCAGGTATTCTCCTGTACACGTTTGGTAATCTCAGATATTCTCCTGTACACGTTTGGTAATCTCAGGTGCTTTTTTAGTAAAATTGGTGAAATCATTTCCAAAATGAACACGAAAACATAAATTCCACATTTGAATGAATATGAATAATCTGAATTATTTTATTTTCTCTTTAACCCTACCCCCCCCCCCCCTAGTATTCTGGCTAGGAACCTTCTTGAATCCTCCAAAATCCATCAGTGCACTTTTGGAAACAAGCCCTTATCTTCAAAATGCACCAAGCATTTTCGTTGATCTTTCATATTCAGCACTTATGGTCTGTACCTCTTGCCAGGTAGTAATTTTGCCCCATTTGAAGAGGTGAAAGTACCAGTTTCCAACAGTGCTGAATTTTTCCCAGGTGCCCCTTTCATTAATAATTTCATTTTTTCACTGTTTCATATCAATTTTCCTCTGTTCATGTTGCTCATGTATTCATTTATTCTTCCCAAATATTGTTGTTTCATTCCATTTTGCCATTCTTCTCTGTTTACTCAGTCGAAGCAGCGTAACCTTCGAGACCAGATGGACGTAGCCAGCTACCTCCTGAAGCCCGTGCAGAGACTGGGGAAGTACGCCCTGCTCCTGCGTGACCTCATCCGGGAATGTCAGCCCTCTGACCAGGAACTGAGCTCACTTAAGGTAAAGATAGAGGGGGACTTTATACAAAATTCCCACATCAGTACGTCAAGGTCGGATCCCAAAGTGCAAGAAGGTTGTATCTCAAAATGCAAGAAGGTTGTACCTCAAAATGCAAGGTCATATCCCAAAATGCAACAAGGTCATATCCCAAAATGCAACAAGGTCATATCCCAAAATGCAACAAGGTCATATCCCAAAATGCAACAAGGTCATATCCCAAAAATGCAACAAGGTCATATCCCAAAATGCAACAAGGTCATATCCCAAAATGCAACAAGGTCATATCCCAAAATGCAACAAGGTCATATCCCAAAATGCAACAAGGTCATATCCCAAAATGCAACAAGGTCATATCCCAAAATGCAACGAGGTCATAATCCAAAAGGGTGCATGAATTCTGCCATTACAATTACACAAATCATATCCCAAATTGTTAGTGCATTTGACTAATAGGGATCAGTGCATACAACACATTGTATCTACTGCAATAGATTTTATATGTACAACCAGGTCTATCTTTTTCTTAAGATACAACATTCTTGGTCCAACAAAATTTCAAGGTCTCTCTAATGTTACAGCCTTGTCACACTGACTCAATATGCAATCTTTCATGTAATAAGTTGGGTAAGCCATCGATTCCCCTAGGGAAGGCATGAATGATATGAAGTATTGGATGGTGTCTATCAATGACTAGTGACATGAGTAGGTTTGACTGCGCCCACTTGGGAGGGCATGATCCAAGAAACAGTCTGTCGATATTGATGAAATTTTTTTTTGGGGGGGGGGGGTGGTTTGTAGTATTTTGTGTGTGTATTCTACATCACCTGGAGAAATGTAAATATGTATATACCATAATACTATTATTAGGATATTTACCCAATACGAAGCCCCGACTTTATAAATACACGGGGTAAACTTTCCATCCAAGATTTCCTAATAAGACTTTTACCCTCCTTCTGTGTTACTCTCAGTCTGCGGAGGAGATGGTCCAATTCCAGATGAGGCACGGTAATGACCTCCTGGCCATGGATTCAATCAAAGATTGTGATGTGAGTATAACCATGACAACTGCGTATGTGACAGTACTGTAAACTGGTTTGGGGTGGTATTTCCCGAGAAAGGGAAAAGCACTAAATCGGTAGAAAGATGTGGTCAAATGTTGTTGTTGTTGTTGTTGTTGTTGTTGTTGTTGTTGTTGTTGTTGTTGTTGTTGTTGTTGTTGTTGTTGTTGTTGTTGTTGTTGTTGTTGTTGTTGTTGTTGTTGTTGTTGTTGTTGTTGTTGTTGTTGTTGTTGTTGTTGTTGTTGTTGTTGTTGTTGTTGTTGTTGTTGTTATTGTTGTTGTTGTTGTTGTTGTTATTGATGTTGTTGTTGTTGATATTGTTGTTATTGTTATTATGTTGTTGTTGTTGTTGTTGTTGTTATTGTTGTTATTTTGTTGTTGTTATTGTTATTGTTGTTGTTATTGTTGTTGTATTTATTTATTGTTGTTGTTGTTGTTGTTGTTGTTGTTATTTATTGTTGTTGTTATTGTTATTGTTGTTATTGTTATTGTTATTATTGTTATTGTTATTGTTATTGTTATTGTTATTGTTGTTGTTATTGTTGTTGTTATTGTTGTTGTTGTTGTTGTTGTTGTTGTTGTTGTTGTTGTTGTTGTTATTGTTGTTGTTGTTGTTGTTGTTAAAAAGCCACATTCTATTGTGAGTCCAGCAGTAACTCTGCAGTTGGTTTGTTGACATATATGACAGACAGTGACAATTGAATTTGTATTCTCAAAACCACGCCTTTCAAGATAGGAGAGAAAAGCATTATGTATGTTAAAGGGGCAATATCATCATGATCAACAGGGCATGGACTCAGAGAGCTAGTTTTAGATTAATTCAGTGACTGCAAATAATACCCCACATGATACGGTCACATTACCGTTGCTGCTGCATAAATGAGCCAGTAATTTTCAGTCACTGTGTTCCTTTTAAACTAGGACACCAATTCCATGCCCTGTTGAAAGGCTGCTCTGATCATGACGATATTGTCCCTTTAATCGAGGAAGTGAAATATGTATGTTTCATGAGACAAAATACCACGCACATTTATGTGATAACTACCATAAATATACAGAGAAAAGTTTAGTTCTGAAAAAAAAGTTGAATATGTGTACAGATTAAAAATTTGAACAAAAGTTACACTGCTAGTTGGTTATGAAGTTTGCCGCTAGATTTATGAAAGTAGGGCTGAGACAGTGTACTATAATTAATGCTACTAAAGTCCTACGCAAAATCATTATCAGTGATTGACCTCCTCAAGGAAAGAAAATTAATAAGTGGATTAAGAATTCATAGCAACAAAAAAGTGCATCAGCCTACACAAGTAGTCCATTTTGCGGAGAAACCCACCACCACAGGCTATATCAACCACTCGGCCTTATTCCCTGCTCTCAATTAATCCAACCATGTCATAATCCCTGGCTAATCCTGTTTGCTGATGGGATTAGCGGGGCTTGGGTCTACTCATGAGCAATCCCAGCCTGTGATTGTTCTTGGGGTCTGGTAATCCAATCAAAACGGGCTTTGCTAATCCAATGAAGTTTGTGTATGTGGCAAATTGACCCAGATGTTACATTACCCGATACATCACGGTTCATTGAGAGAATGGTCTATTTAGGGCTGTGATCGATATGTTGATGGCGCACAAAGATAAGGGAACGCCCGTTTAGCGTTTGAGACAGTTTTAACGCCTTTGGTCGTAACACATTATTTGTGAGCTAATTCCGTGGCGATATACATAATTGTCTACTCGGAATGCCAGTGCACTTTTGAGGAATGTTTTGAAACACAATAGACAGTTTCTTAAAGACAAGCACCTAAGACTAAGAGCATGATTTTTTGTCTCTTTATTAACCCTAACCACCCCAAATCCTGCAAAAATCCTCCAAGGGGCACTTTTTGGGAAAAATTCAGCACTATTGGAAGCTGGTACTTTCACCTCTTCAAATGGGACAAAATTACTACCTGGCAAAGAAGTACATGCCATAAGTGCTGAATATGAAAGATCAACGGAAATGCGTGGTGCATTTTGAAGATAAAGGCATGTTTCCAAAAGTGCACTGATGGATTTTGGAGGATTCAGGAAGGTTCCTAGCCAGAATAACTAGGGGGTTAGGGTTAACTGTGTATTATTCTCTGACTGTACGATTCAAAAACCTTTGAAGGGAAGGTATAACATTGGTAATGTTAGCAAACATGTTTTTATGAGTGTGTTACTTTCTTTGAATCAAAATACACAATCAACAAACCGACCTGTGAAAGTTTGAGCTCAGTGCAGAGTCTAAATCATGAGAAAAGAGTATGAAAAAAACCAAAAACATTTTTACATGAAAGACTGGGGGAAAAATTGGTGTCTGACCTCGGCAACTTTTTAACAATATGCAAAGTTTTATATTTTCTCTGAAATGAGAGTACTTAAAGACAGAATCATCTTTCAGGATAATTGACACATTTACCAACCTCAGATAAAGTTAGCTTTTGGATAATAATTTGGTAATTTTGTAATCAGGTAATTTCCTCAGCCAGAGCAGCCATTTTAGTTTTCTATTGCATCTATGAACATCAAAGTGAGGCTCAGGTCCAAAATAGTCTGGGGATTTTTCCCCCGAATATTTAGTGCATGCTGATTTTTGAATGGCAGTCAGGGTGCCATACAAATAGTGTTACTTCATGATAAGGGAAGTTTCTATAAAGATTTTGAGTCTGTTTTGATCAAAATCACTTGGACAATAAATAATTTTTGATTTTTCCACAAAGAATAGACTTCACCATTATTTCATGGATTCGTTTTTGTAGGAAATTGCCAACAGTGTAAAATATACTACTCAAAACAATTTAGGGAACACCGGAATAATCTCAGTTAAAGCAAGATCATTTATTTCAGATAAACACAATGTTTCACAGAATTGATGAGAAACAACTGCACAATGAAACAGATGATAAAGGATGCATGTAGTGATTACACATTTCATGACATGACTACTGAAAGAGAGAGGGGGTTGCAAATGAAAATCCCGGTTCATGGAACATTTCAAACCTATTTGATGTTAAAAATCCGGTGTTCCCTAAATTGTTTTGAGTAGTATACAATTAAACAAAATTATTGAAAAGACTAAACAAATTTAGATGAAATGACAACAACAATTTTCATCATCGAAGTTTGTCATTTATTTCATTTTTTGTATTTTGTTTTGTAGGTTGATTTGCATGAACAGGGAGAGTTGTTAAGACAGGTAAGGAAGAACAAAAAAAATTGTTCCTTTCATAATTTTGTTTCTTCAGATTTCATCCATAGTTTTGACTGAAAACATAATTGATTGAAATTTTTGTTTGTTAGTTTTGTGTTTTGCACAGTTATTCCACCAGACAAAATAAACAAAAACAGCTTTATGGTTTTGTCAAGTCAATTAGGAGGGTGGGGTTCGATTCCTGCCTAATTCGCCTGTAGAGATTTTTCCCACAGTGAAGGCACAGTGAAGGCACTGAAGCGTACAGTACTTTAAACGTTCGTCAGTGTAGGGCAAAAATGAAATCAGTTGTTTAATTTCTCGACACGGGAATTTCATCAGTAAATGTCTAGTCAATTAGATTATTAGCAAATACACTCACTGGCCATAAGTATTGCAACATCCCCAAAGTTCAGTTTGGAGAACCGTGTTACAATAATTTATTTTATTTTATTTACACTACTTAAGACTTCTTGAAAGTGCCTGTGTTTTGAAGTCAATGTTCTTTTTTACTGTTCTTGCTTGGAAATTATGTAATACACGATCGTTGAAATCAGATTAAATGATCATCTCACCTGTTACTGTAAAGTGCTATTTTGAGCATGTTGCAATACTTTTGGCCATGTTGCAATACTTTTGGCCATGTTGCAATACTTTTGGCCATGTTGCAATACTTTTGGCCATGTTGCAATACTTTTGGCCAGTGAGTGTATTTGTTTTACTGGAAAATAAAGACAATAATAAATGTACTTTTGTAGCAGAGTTACTGCAAACTGCAGATTATCTTGCTTAAAACCTGAAATCACCATTTCTGCCAGATTTTGATGTCGTTATATTTTGCTTTTTTTCAACCGCCAGGATGAGTTTGTGGTTTATCGTGGTCATCGTAAATGTGTCCGTCATGTCTTCCTCTTCGAGGACATGATTCTGTTCAGTAAGACACGAAGGACGGCAAGAGGACACGATGTATACCACTATAAGTTTAGTCTTAAGGTGAGAGAGGGTTTCATCTTGTGTCTGTTGCTTCCTCAAATTATATTTGAAGTCCTTTCTGAGTCATATTATAGTATTTTCAAATGATTGTAGTCTTACATTCTTCAAAGGGTATATACAACATTGTTATTTGGTTATACATGTTCATTTCAACCTGCTAGTTTTCAAGAAATTCATAAAACCAACCTGTGAAAAGGTGCGAGCGCTTTTTAGAAAACCAAAAATAAAATGTTATTTTCTGTTCGTATTTTTACCCAAAAAAATTGCAATGTTGTGATCCTCCGGATTTTAAAGATTTAAGCAATAAAGGAAAGCAAAGCAAACGCTCAGAACTATAGATTTCACCCCAGCGCTGTTCACAACAGCGGCCCCAATACCCCTAGCTAAATTTACGTGGATTTTTTCAAAATTGCCCAATCACACACACCCCTGTGAAAGACTTTCTCGGGATGATAAATACACAAAGCTATGGGAGTGAAAATGACGTTGATGTCCGAAAAAGACTGGTGCCTTCAAAATGTGATATTCATTTCATGGTGATCTTACAAATGTGATCTGGGTGCCACACCAGTCAGTTTCTTTCAGGACGAGGTCCTTAACGAATGAATCAGAGTGTTTCATTATGCGTTTTATTTTGTTTTAATTTTAATTCTTTTACTTTCTCAGATGACAGATATAGGAATGACTGAGAATATTGGCGAGAGCGGTCTGAAACTGCAGATATGGTTCCGCCGACGTAAGACCAACGACAAGGCCTACACCATACATGCACGGTCACACAGCGTCAAGCAAGCATGGACACAGGACATCAGTAAGCTGTTATGGAAACAGGCATTCAGGAGTAAAGGTAGGAAGAAGAGAAGGTTTTCACCCCCCCCCCTCCACCCCCCCTTCATTGTTAATTGCACCTCACAGCTGGAATAGCAAATTCCACTTGCCATAATCAAATAAATAACAATGCTTATTGTGCATATTTCTCCCAAAAAGAACCACCCTATTTTCAAACCAGAATACACGACTACTTTGGTCACTATAATACAACTGATGGTTGCATCAACTCACTGACGCAAACAAATTTATGAATGATTTTCATTTTCCGCTCATATTACAGAGGCAAGACAGGCCCAGCTGTCATCGATGGGTGTCGGTAGTAAACCGTGCCTAGAAATCAAACCAAACGAAGACAGAATTAACGACAGAGCCATCACCATGAGGAATAGAGGTAAAAGTGGTCTCCAAAATATTTAGTTTTTGGCACTTTTCAAAAGTTTCAATCACTGATTGTACCATTGAGAGTTTCACGGAAGACACACCCGAGTTAAAGAAGGCTTGCGGAGGTTATGTAAAGCGTATTAATATGATGAATGTTTTATATGATGAAAGATGAGTATAGCAAAATGATGTCATATTTCGTCCTTCGGATGGGACGTTAAGCCGTAGGTCCTGTGTACTAGATTATAAATGCACATAAACGAACCCAGAACACTTATTGTGGAAGAGTAGGGATTTACCCCAGTGTTTCTGGTTCACATAGCAAGCGCCCTTGTTGACAGGCTTCATCAGGCTTCTGAGCTACAGTGCTTAAGTGTGCTTTTGAGGCATCCTTGGTTTCATTACCAGAAATGTATAATAATAATAATAATAATAATATTTATCCATTTTGTTTTGTCTTTGATCTCAGCCCCTCGAATGAGGAATTCCATCGCCATCTCCTCCTTCAGTCCTGGTCAACTCTTGCATCTCAACAGCCTCTCCAACCTGTCCTTATCCAGCTCCCCGTTGCCGTCACATCCCAACAGGGTGCGCTGTTCCCTCGGATCACTACCCATGGGGTTGACCCTCCAATCTCCCTCCAGCGACACCCTGGAGTCTGTGTCCGAGGGAGCCAAGGCGAGCCAGCCACTGAACGAGACTCCAGCCAGGAGCACGGAGGATGGGGAATCGAGTCGGAGTTCGGACAGCGGGAGTATGTTCTCACCGGAGATGTTCAGAAGCATGGAGGGAGTGGATCAGTGTGAGTCGGTAGCCAGCGGGGGGTCGGATGAGAGTAGAAATGCAGTAGCTTGTAGTGTAACCGAGGTGCGTTAGTTGTTTACGCTTAGTTAATGTCATTGTCACAGTGGTTCATGCTCAAGGTACAATCAATTACTGGAAAGTCTGGAATTTCAAGGGGAAAAAAATCCCTGAAAATTCCTTTAAAGGGACACTATCGTCACTATCAGAGCAGACTTTCAATAGGGCATGGAATCGGTGTCTTAGTTTAAGATGAACACAGTGATTGAAAATTACTGACTCATTTATGCAGCAGCAACGGTAATATGACCTTATCATGTGGGGTATTATTTTCAGTCACTGAGTTAATCTGAAACTAGCACTCCGATTCCATGCCCTGTTGATCGTGACGACACTGCCCCTTTAAAGGATGAAGTTTTGAAACTGTTATATTTCTGATGGCAGTAACATTTTTTTTTTCTAATTTGGAAAAAGGACCACATGGTGTAGTCCTTCAAAACATCCACAATCGTCATATGAATTTGGAAGCTAAAAGTGTGTGAACCCTGATAAGTGTTATCTATCATTCTCTTAATGGCAGAGTGACAAGTGACACGACATTGTCATTCTGTTGGTACCAACAGTGACAGTTGTCATGAATGTGTTGATATTAAATGACAGTTGCTGTCATTGTCATTTGTCATTCTGCAACAGCATGACTATCAGTATGTCAGGCTTGTCGCATGGTTCACGTACTTTGTGTCATTTGAAACTACAGTGTGTAAACATCACACAGCTTTTGTCAATAAACTGGTCTGTCAATCATATTTTGCCACGCCTATCCATGGCAACTGTTGCTATGCTTTATAATAACCTCAGTCATGCTTCACATCGTGTGGAGAAGAGCAACTGACCTGGCTTCCTGCGCCGCTAGCCACTGTTGTTTAGAAGCCTAAGCAGCCACAAGCGTAGAATGGTCCTCTGTCTTTATCCTAGATCAAGGATACAGACAGGCTCTGGGCGTACCGTTCAAGGGATTTAATTGGATACGTTGTGGTGAAGATCTACCGTCAGGCTTTGAGGTTTGAGGTTCGCGCGCGAACGAACGCTACTTCTGAACGCTCTTTCTGCCGTAATCCAAATATCACTGGAGGTAGTTGCGCAAGGATGCCCATCATCGCGCGCAGGGTCAAAATGGTACCTCCGGGAAAATAAGAATGGCGGTCGCCAGCCGGTATCTGGCGTTAATTCACGAGCCTCAGAGCATGATGCCAGATCTTTAGGCTATCACAAGCTAAGCTAATGAACCTTACTACAAAGACATACAGCTGCTAGATGTAGACAAATAAGGAAGCATTTGTGATATGGAGAGCTGAAGTGATGACATCACGATAATAGTAGAACATTTTGTCGCATCATAGAACAATAACAAAACAAAGATTGTTTAGAACCAGTTGCATTGATGCCATGGTGACACGTGATGTCACACTTTGGAGCTTGGTCCATGTAGCAGTCGGTGATGAGTCAGATTGCTTAATTCTGTACATTATAACAGTTTATGATGCTTTATCTTGGAATGATAGGACCTTGTTCCTTTCTCATTGTTGATAAAATGAATAATGAGAGACCTCAGCAAAATAGCCAGGTGTCGGTTAAACAGGAGGCCTCTCTGTCAAGGGGGCCATCGTTGCAAATTTGAATGTTAAAACAAATATCCTGTGTGTAATTGATACAGGCATACTTCCAGGCCAAATGTTCAAACATTATTTGTTCAACATGAGAGACAAGTTTTGACTTTAATGCATTGTGCTTTCATTGGCAAGAATTCAGGGAAAATTTCATGTTTTTCTTGTGGTTTTTTGTTGTTATGTTCAGGTCTGACGCGTCAAAACAAGCCCGAACAACTCAGACGAAACAGTTTCACGGGGTTATAAACCACGTCAGTTCCCCCAGAGGTCACTGAACGTCAAACCTCTCACAACATGTGATGATTATGTGTATACCCTGCGGGCTACAAGTTTTTATCTCACAAACTTGGCCTTGTCTACAAGCTCCCACAGGGAGGCAAACCGAGACTGTTCTCTCATGAAGATGGGCGTGGCCCATCAAAAGACAGTTGCCCTATCCATCTCCATCAAATTAAGTCATTAACACGAGCAGGGAATCGTGAAATTTAAAATTAAAAAAAAAGGGCTAAGATGGAAACGGATAAGTGAGGCTGCCTTGACAGCGCTGAGAGACAACGCCAATGTTCAATGTCAACATTTATGTGTCAGCAGTTTTTCCTCCCATGTGGCCACGTCTTTGTTAATTATGAGCGGTGATTCGCCGATAGAGAGTTTTGTTTTTGCGACAGTCAGCTGTGAACGGTCGTGTGTCATAATCCAAGACAGTAATCCTCGGGAGAAGACAGCATTAACCAAAGGAAACCCAGTGCTATGGACAAGAGGGTCCAGTGTGGCAAATGAGGCCACAAACGAGAGCGGGGGAAAAAAAAGTGCTTGGCGTAATCATTTGTTGAATGCTCTGGCCTGTAAGACTTTGGAGAGTTCAGGGTGTGTGAACACACTCTTCCTGCTTGACGAGTTGGCGTGAATGAACATACAGGAAATTACAACCAAAATAAACATATGAGCATTTCTTCCTGCCAATTTAGAGTTCTACTTTCTCACAAAGGGTGCCCTATTTCTCCAAAAGGCAAACTCCCTTTTTCAAACCAGCCTTTGAGCCCGATGCCCGAGAGTTAGTTTTGTTTTGCCTTGTCGTGCAAACAAAATAATGGCAGTGCGTAAAGGACAGTTAGTGATGAATTACTTTTAAGCTGAATTGGTTGAACATCGAGCTTACTGACCTTATATTTAGTACATGGCTCCAACATATTCAGTGTAACCTCATGATGTTCTTTTAGTCCTCTGTCAATCAAATTAACACTGTCTTCAGTCACAGCATATACACACTCTCCAGTTGTTTGGAGGGATTTCCTGACCTGTCCTGGATTTTCAGGAGATATATGAACCATGTTAATATTTACTTTATTATTTATAAAAACTGGTGCAGCAAGCAGTCAGCAACTTTTGTAATGGTATTATGAATTCAACCCCTGGTGTCAGGGTATCTGGATTCTGGACAAAAAAATAAAATAAAATAAAACAAAAAAACTATGAAAGCTTTCTTAAGCTAAAACCTAAAATTTAACTTCAAATTTTGTTTATGGTAATATTTAAGGTAATAATGCCACAGAAATTATTAAGAAATTAATTGAGAAGTTGGTCAACTATGCAGCCAGATATTTAACAAGGGGGTGAACGAAATGCAAGAAATGCTTTGAGATAGCAGATTTTTCTCTGCAAAGATATTTTTCTAGACTTTTCAAATCAGATATTCTGTTCTTCGAAGCAACAAGTTACCTCTTCAGATACAACTTTGGTAAAAAGGTAGACAAAGTTTGCTGTGTAAAGGTCCTCTTTTGTACAATGTAAATTAAAGTCTGTGAATTGACTGCCATTTGTAAAAGCACTGACCAAAAATGTTACAAAATGCCTCTAGGCTTTGATAAATCGTGTAGTCGTTACGTAGTGTATATGTTACAGAAAAACAGCCATTCATTGATGATGGTGCTAACTTATTTGTTTTTGTTTTTTGTAAGGATGTAATCTTGCCTTATCTATCCAATATCTTGACAAACGTTGAAAAGGAGTAACTGTTTACAATACTGTAGGAATATTCTGTAAGCTGTATGTCACTCTGTGGAAGGGAGAGGGGTGGGGGGGGGCTCTATTTTGTAAATAATTTGTGGACCACCAAAATCCAAAATCCAAAAAAAAAAAAAGTTTTTTATCAGACAAGTGTCAATTCTCTTAACTACTCAATTATTCATGCGGGTCGGGAAAAGTGTCAGAATTTCTGTTTATAAATAAGACAATTTATTTTGAAGTTTATTTCTATTTTGAGAAACTATTTTGCAAAGCCTCAAGCCTGAGTATTAACATGTCTTCCACACTTTGTGCCCGAATGATATCAAAACAAATCGAAAAAAAAAAAATTCAAGTGAAATTTGGTTTAAATAAAGGACCAATATCTTGAACATATGTATTTGTTAGCTTACAATGTTTTCCTAAGTTTGTTTCGACAAGATCTGTGGATGAATATTGTAATTTAAAGTGTAAAGTGTTAGTTAAATCATTGTATTTTTTCTTCCCCGTTTTGTTCCCAATCCGTAAACGTAAATAGAGTTTTACTTTCTATTTATGCTAATTAGGTGAGAAATACCGACTAAACTGTAGTTGTGATAATCAACTAGGATCTACAACAAGATGCATTTTTTTAATGCGCAACTTGTAATATTATATTTACTCTTATATAGCGTCAAAAAGCAGTTATTTTACTGTGAAGAGTTATGTCCTGCTTTCTAAAGCAGAATTAAGCTTGAAACATATACTCAAACTGTCATTTTTTTTTTCTACAGTGACCGATGTTTTGAACTTTCAAGAGACATCGGATCAAAATAATTAAATTACGATACATAAAATACAAAATGATAGTCTGAGTATTGACCTGAATGCAGCAAAAGGTAACATTAAAAAAAAAAAGTGAATAATTTTCTATTACTGAAATTCAAATGGTTTTCATTAGGGAAGACTCCAGGGGTTTGTTTATGTGGGAGTCGATTGTGAAGACCCACCGTTAACAACTTCCTGAAGATCTTGCCTCTGTTCACCACAAATGTTTTTACGTTGGCTCTGCTGAGCATGGACAGCTTTGAAATTACTTAATTGCAGCTAACCAACATTGAAGAGGTTCAGAAATTTACTATCAATTTGAAACCTTTCTCGATTGTCCTCAGAGACCGTTTTTTTTTTTTCTATCATAAAAAATAAAAGTCGCCAGTTAGTCCGGTGGACATTGTCAACATAGGTCTAGCTGCAGACTTATCTCCCTGAAGAAATGTAATAATTATTAAACACTGCATTATGTTACTTTCTTGTGCAAAGTATTTGATCTTTGCACTTTTAAAATGTTAATCTTTGAAGATTTATTTATTTGTTTATAACTATTGTTTGGGTCGATTGTTTTGTGGATCTGTACGCACCTTAAAACAAAATGTCAAGGTATAAGTCATTTCTAAGTATTCACTAATAAGTCCATGGAGGATAAGAGAAATGTTCTTTGTTGAATGTTACACCAGATAGTGACTTGAAAAAGGATAATAATTGTCTTTTGCAGGAAAGAGTTGTTAGTTATGTGTCTCTTGAAACGTTCCCACATACATTTCCATTTTCTAATGGAAGTGCCTTTTACCAGAGGGAAATTTCCATAGAAAGGAACTCAAGGCATTTTACAAGAAGTAATACAAAAACTATTTTGTCAGCTCTGTATAAGCGCTACAACGGGTAATTTAACTGTACAAATCTCAATAATGAGATTGGACACAGCATTAATGGTTCTAGCCTAGAAAACCCTTAGTCATCCTGTCATTGTTTCAGCCACTTGCATGGATTAATCCACGATCCGTCATACCTGATAAAATCACGAGGGATTCACAGCCCCTTAATAAACCCAGAGTAATTATATCAGGGGGGGTCCAAGACTGACTGACTAATTACATGATGTACAACGGTCCCGACAGATAATCCCTGACTTCAACCACCCACACCTAGATGTTTGACTCATATCCTTGCTACCCTGGATGGATGGACACCCCCTGACGGGGTCTCTCTATCTCTGCTCCTTCTTGGAACAACTAGATAAAATCTAGAGTCCTGGTGATTTCATTTCTATGTACAGCGCAATGCCACTTATACACACATCATGGGATACATGCCAAATAGACAATAAATCCTTCCTCCGTACTAGTGGTCGTTTGTTACAGTGAAACATGAAACGTGTGACAAGGATCATAGTCGGTGCAACAAAACAAATGGTTTGCAGTCTCACCAGAAGTTTTGTTTTAGACTTCCATTTTCCTTTCAGAATGAGATATTTCATGAAATAATTGACCAATGCATTGCTAAACCATCTATAAGCATCATTAATTGACCAGCAATGAATAAATCATATTAATTACTTTTTTGTCCATGACCCAGTCAGTTATGTTGTAAAATACCTTCTCTGAAATCTGTGTCTTCTGAACAAGAAAATAGTTTACAGATTTAAATAAAAAAAGATTTAAAAATTAAGGACTCTTAATCCTTCTGTGACACATGGGGTGTCGTGGCCGAGCGGTCTAGCTTACCGGATTCAAGTTCTGGTGTTAGCAACATAATGTGGGTTCGAATCACGGCCGTGACACTTGTGTCCTTGAGCAAGACACTTAATCATAATTGCTTCTCTCCACCCAGGGGTTAAATGGGTACCTGTGAAGGCAGAGTTGGTTTGCTCTATATGCGCTAGAAATGGCAGCAATTGAGCTGTATACTCCCCAGGGAGCTGAGATGGTTTCAGGAATGATTTATGAGCCTTATTAGCAGGGATAATAATATAATGCGCCTTGAGCACCACTTAGTTGGTGGATACGTGCGCTATATAAATCCACACATTATTATTATTATTATGTAAGGGTCAAAATGTTGACATACTTGCCCAAGGTATATTGAGTGCACTTACAAGTCAAACACTGTCAAACCTTACGTGTAGTAAGTACATTTACAGGTCAAAATGAGTCAACCGTTTTTTGACTGGTAAAAGCATTGTCTTGTATTGTTCAGGGTGGTCAAAATGACAGTAAAAACTAGCCAAAAATGCCCCTGTGTGCACATTTGGGTCAAAAGTCAAAACAGGCAGTTGACTGATTTTGACCACTATAGCTACTTGCCACTAAAGTGCAGCAATAGTAGGAGGGTTAATAATATGTAACCGAGTGTCCCTCCCACTCCCTCCCCCCCCCCCACCCTTCTCCTCCCCCCACCCTTCTCCTCCCCCCACCCTTCTCCTCAGCAAATATTCTGTTAATGTATTAGGTGTTTGTTTTTCATGTGCATTATGGAACAGTTTAAACTGATCAGCTTAGGGAGGAACTTCTCGGGACAAGTTCAGCCGAGAAGCAAATCTCTGATTGAAAACTTGACTAAGGTTTGGCTTATGAAGATATATCCAGTTTGTAATATCAGATGTTATGTTATTTATTTATTTTATTTTATTTTATTTATTTATTTGTTTTGCCAAGTGCTCAGTTCAGTCTGAAAAACAATGGGTCAATTTATATTCATTGAATCCAGTTAACATACATATACCCATCTGTCTCGTAAGTAATCCAACGTTTGACATTTCCGAAGACATTTCAAGTGCTCATTAAGTTGGGTCTCCGCCAACCATTCTGGCAAATTCCATTAGTTAGTCTTCAGATCGTATTGGAGTCATTCACTGCACTTAAGTCTTGCAGAACTCTGTTTTTCCTTTTTTCTAAATGCCAGATATGTGATTCCGAGTTTGGATATTTTTAAACGGTTACTAATGGTATTTATTCATTCTTACCTGCGGTGTATTTGCACCCAATGTGAAGCCTGCCTGGGTAGGAGATATATATAGGGCACTGGACTGGCACGCGCCCTGGCCTCGTTTTATTCATAGGTCATGACCCTGTCTTCTGTCATACAGTTTTACAACATGTAGTGTCTGGTCAGTGCATCTCCTCTACAGACGTTTAGCGGTTGATTGTGTTCCTATTTAAAGGAAGTTCTGATAATAAAACACTCATTATGACAGGCAGGGCTCGACGACCCCCCCCCCCCATGGTCTGACTCTTGCCCTATTTGGTATATGCAGTCTATTATTAGAATTTACCAAAATTATTTAAGTTTTATTTAAGTTAAAAGTTATTGAAGCTAGCTGCCAACAACCCTCAGGGTGAAAATGTTACAAGAAATAGAAGAAATTCAACATCAGAAAAACCCAGACTGGAGAAGGGAAAAAAAACAAAAAAACTGCACCTGTATGTTACAGTTTGGGTAAATACTTATCTCAGGTGCGCGTGATTCCTTGATAGATGAATGCGTCATTAGTTGAGATGGATTGCAGTGTCATTGGTAGGGTTAAAAACCCTGATGTAGATTGCCAAGGGGGTGAAGAGTGATTTAAGCAAGTGATTTAAATTTCAGACTAGAGAGAGAGGATGGTGGGCTAGGTGTTTTAGCTGAGCACTCAGACCAGAAGTCTTAAATCAATTACTCTACTATTGCCTCATATCCTGCCCTGGTTCAATTCATCAGTATTTTGTTATGGTGAATGTCATTAATGGGGTGTCATGGCCGAGCGGTCTAGTGCCTCAGATTTGTGTTCTGATGGCTGAGTCATTAGAATGTGGGTTCGAATCCTGGATGCAACCGTGGTGCTTGTGTCCTTGAGCAAGACACTTTACTGTAATTGCTTCTCTTCACCCATGGGTATAAATGGGTACCTGTGAGGGTAGAGATGGTTAACTGTGTTTGATTAGCCCTGTAGCGCCAAAAAAAGATTGCACATAATGGACTTCCCAGGGAGCTGAGAAAGATTATAGGAGTGATATTGGCCCAGTGACCAGGGGAAAATAATGTAAAACGCATAGGGACATTATTTGTGACTGGATCTGGCAAAACCCTAAACTTGGACCCAATTTTCAAAAGTGATATTTTGGTATAGTTTGGTATGATTTTTTTCTTCTCCTGATTTCTACAAATCTGGTATCAAGCGAATGAGGAAAATCTAGGGAATCAAACTATACCAAAATCTCACTTTTGAAAATTGGGTCCAAGTTTATGGTTTTGCCTGAGCCAGTCGCATTTCTGTGTAATGTGCTATATAAGTATGACTTGTTATTATACTACTCAAAACAATTTAGGGAACACCAGAATAATCTCAGTTAAAGCAAGATAATTTATTTCAGATAAACACAATGTTTCACAGAATTGATGAGAAACAACTGCACAATGAAACAGATAATAAAGGATGCATGTATTGATTACACATTTCATGACATGACTACTGAAAGAGAGAGGGGGTTGCAAATGAAAATCCCGGTTCATGGAACATTTCAAACCTATTTGATGTTAAAAATCCGGTGTTCCCTAAATTGTTTTGAGTAGTATATTAATGGTTCACTTTCATTTGGGTTTTCGTAAAACAAAGTTCTAACACGTTAAACACACCTTCACCAGAAGGTTCACTATTATTGTGATTGTATAACACCCTGGCAGTGACAGCCACATGTTTGGAATGTGTGGTTACAGAGAAGTTGTGAGGATTGTTGGCCACTGTTTACATTATTAAAAAGGGGACCTCTTATCATTTTGGTTTTACAAGGAACCCATTTTCAAGCAGACTGAAACAAATGATGAAAAAAATGTGAATTAAATCTGTTATGATTCATAATAGGTTTTGTGCCATTGAGTTGACAATCTCTGACTGTTTCATGATTGTCTGTCCATTATAGAAACACTCATGTACCTTTGAGTAGTAAATTCTCCTGATGACGATCAGAGCATACTGATCGAAACGTCGAGTTGTAACCTCCAGTTCATTTCAGAACTAATTAGTACTCAATTGAGAATTTCACATGGTGTCACCACAATTAGTCTTTACTTATCCTCTTCACCATGCAAAGCTACAAGTTTTACTTACTCATGTACCTTAGAGAGATGCTCTCGTCCAAGCAGACTTTCTTAAATGCCTTGGTACCATTTAAAAAAAAAATGATTATTGGAAATCATGAGTTCATAACTAACTTGTGAACCAGAATCAACACTTACTGATTTTGTTTTCTATCTAATCCAGTAGACATTAATTGAACACTATTTCCAAAAGATTTCTGAGAAATTTGAAAAATTTTATAAGAAAAAAACAATTTCCCACTTAATGAGTCTCACTGCCAGTTCTTATGCAAACTCTGTTTGGGAAGCAAAACACCCACTGGTGTTTAATATAATTATACTCAACGGTTGCAACTCAAAACAACTTTTTAAAAGAGCTCTTAATTTGATGTAATAATGTATTGAAGGAATTTTGCTTTTCAAATGGGCTTCCATTTTTCTTGTTTTGTATCATGTACAGACTTTATAACTGTGTTTCATCATGTATCTATAATAAATTCATATTTTTATTAAAACATTAAATAAAGCAAATCTTTATGGTCTTTATTTTATACAGCGTTATACAATTTATGAGATAAACTTTTAATGAATATAAATAATGAATATTATGTTTTTTTCTTCTCTCACAGTCCATGATAACACTGGTCTACAGCCAAAATGCTTCCGAAACAAATGAAGTCAAACTTGACTAATTATGGGTCACTGAGAATGGAAATGATGCTTAAAATTGTTGATTGGCTCTAGTTTTAAAGATATGGTACCGTTTAATGACTACAAGAGACAAGCCAAGAAGCGCAGCGTAGACACTGAATAAGGACTGAACTATGAACTGATACATAGTGTTACATAAACAGGGCAGGTGACATAATATCAAGTGAAACAACCATAAACACATGAAAAGACCTAGGTTTACAATTCATGATTAAAAATCTGCTATGTACACCATATACATAGTACATAAAATGTAAACTTAAATATCTTGGAAACAGTAGCCAATCAGCAATTTTAATTGTCATATTTGAATTCAGCACATCAAAATCCATAATAAATAGCACATTTTATCTCCGAAGCAGACAACTTTAAAAAAATTGTTGACCAGTGTAATTTGTTCCTGTGGAAAGGACAAAGATACTCTTGTGGTTAAATGTCAATATGTGCAAGACACTTGGATCCTAGCCAACCTTTTTGTAATTTCTATAAAAACAAATTAATAATAATAAAAATAAACTTACAGGGTACCTGAAAAGTTATGTCAAGGCAGTGGGGTCACATTATCAGAAGTTTTCCACTTTCCAGACAAGGGTAGAAGTTGTAGATGGGTAACAACTGACTGAGGCAGGATTTGATTAATAATAGAACAAGATCATGTGCTTAGTTGCTGCTCTCATAAACCATGCATTGCAATCACTGACTGGAAAGAAGGTCATACATTGAAGTCACTGGATGCCATGTTGGTGCTCTCATACACTATGCATTGCAATCATTGATCTATATTAAACCGACTGGAAAGGTCATACATTGAAGCCTCTGGATGCCATGTTGGTGCTCTCATACACCATGCATTGCAATAATTGATCTATATATATTAAACCGACTGGAGAGAAGGTCATACATTGAAGTCACTGGATGCCATGTTGGTGCTCTCATACACCATGCATTGCAATGCCAACAGAGAGAATCAGCCTCCCTCATTCTATGTGCATTCCTTCATTAAAACCCTCCTACTACTACAAGGGTCAAAATCAGTCAAAATATTGATATACTTGCCAAGGTATATCTAGTGCACTTATAAGTCAAACACTGTCAAACCTTACATGTAGTAAGTACATTTACAGGTCAAAATAAGTCAACCGTTTTTGACTGGTAAAAGCATCGTCTGGTATTGTTCAGGGTGGTCAAAATGACAGTTAAAACAAGTCACAAATGCCCCTGTGTGCACATTTGGGTCAACAGGCAGTTGACTGGTTTTGACCTTTATAGCAACTTCCCACTAAAGTGCAGCGAGAGTAGGAGGGTTAAGCAACATAAAACAGACTACCAGCCAAAATTCATATTGTGTATGACAGTTTGGCTGGTAACCAAATAAAATCTCCTTTAAGCAAATCTTTCAGGTAAGCAATTTTTTCTGCTTATCAGCTCGATGAAATTGGCCGCTTGTGAGTTCCTTCCATGTTCCTTTTGTATGTGTAGTAGTAATATGGCACATTTATTAGACACCGATACGCCAATCGTCTCTATCCAGTCAGTGGAAAGAATGTTGAACCCAACTGCCACTTGTGCACAATGTCAAAGCATGTGTTTTAGCAGACGACAAAATGGCCAACGTCTCACTGGATATGCATACATTCATTGCTCAAAATCTCCCAAAATGTCATTTCCAATCCTCACTTGATTACACTTTGCTCTCCTTAAGTGTGTCCTCTATCAGCTTTTAAATGAAAATCAATGTCTATTTGTCTTATTTGGATAGAAAAGTGGCGGTTGTATTCTACATTCTTTCCCCGTCGGTCAGTATCATAGAGATCAGTACTGCAGTAGGCACAAGGCAGAGCTGTGACATCTGTATATGTGCAGTGAATAACCTGGGATTGTGCCTAATATAGGATGCTAAACCTGGGAACACTCAAAGAGTCAGAAGATGCAGATTTTTTTATATCAGATTATCTAATAATCCACAAGGGAAAACCAAGTGGGTGCAGTCACTTTTTCCCTTGTGAAGTATTACATGATAAATATGTTCATTTTCTAAGAAATGTGAGCTATCATTAACAAATATTTCACAGGATGGTATAGTTATATGTATGTCTTGATCCTCATATGATATGAATGCGCTTATTGATCTTGTACGAAATGTGTCCTTAAGCTTTCAATTATAAGGATATATTTCCGACATTATCTCAATGAACGTAATAAAAGAGGTGACACTGTTAGCTACTCGCTCGAACAGAAACCGAGCAAATTATCTTTAAAATAAAAAGCTTGGCAGTTGTAACCAAGCATTCTGAGAATCAGATAAACTATTTGCATGTTGAAATCAATACAAACAATCTAAATGCATTTTCACTATTTTATCGACAACACAGATAAGATTAAACTTGTACAAGTTAGTCACTTGCTATAACAGTAAGGTTGCATTCACAGACATTTTTAACTCAATGGTGTATTATGGCATTAACCCTAACCACCCCAAACCATTCAAACTCCAACAGCAGGGTTTGTTGGATTTTGATGGACTCGGTACTGTATAGCCCAGACAGGGATACTTTACATGGGGCCGGGTGTCCCAATTCCAACCAAGTCCAACAGTTGGGTGGTAGTGTTTGTGCATGGTATTGGATTTTCGTGGATTCAGGAAGGTTCTTAGCTAAAATTGCTAGGGGGTTAGGGTTAAAGTGCGTCTCTTAGCCAATATTAATAATTCCAATTTTGAGTGTGGTTATACCATGAGAACATTTTTAAAAACATACCTTTTATTATGTAAACTCATTGTAAAATGTTGGGGGAAAAAAATCACTTTGTCTATTCAGAAAAGCCTAAGGTTTACTGAGGGAAACAATGGTCCTCTTACCAGGCATGTAGCCAAGAGATTGGTGTAGAAGGGGTCAAGAGAGCAGTGGGTACCAGGTATTAAACAGAAGTTGCTCGGATGACATTGCTTTAACCATTGTTGCAATTTCCTCAAAGCTGAGGTCTGACCACACACTGGATACTTATTATTTTGACAACATATAATGGATTAAAGGGACAATATCAAGCAGCCTTTCAACAGGGCATGGAATCAGTGTCCTAGTTTAAGATGTACACAGTGACCTGAAAATGACTGGCTCATTTATGCAGCAGCAACGGTAATATGACCTTATCATGTAGGATATTATCTTTAGTCAACGAGTTAATCTGAAACTAGCAATCCGATTCCATGCCCTGTTGATTGTGACGATATTGTCCCTTTAACAGACAATAATTTAATCACACCAAAACACTTCATTCCTTGTTTAGTACCTCATTACTTTTAATCACATGACCAGAAATACAAAACTCATTAAGCATATACTAAATCAAACTAACAAAAAAAAATTCCGAAATAAACAAGAAAAAAAAAGACAGAATATTATCTGGCATGTGATAAATATATGTGTACCATAATGAAAAATAATAATAATGAGATATATGATATTTAATGACTGCATGAACATAAGAAAAGTACAAAAACGCATGAAAATAATATAAGCATGACTTTTAGAGTGCAAAGCAGGGGGTTGTTATGTAACTAACATCCCATATAGAATATAAAAAATTTGTTTTGTCCGAACAAAAATAGAAGACACACTCAGTATTAAACATCAAGTGTTTTTAAACATTTTTTTTTTCAAGTTCTTTTTTCTTTTTTTTTCTCGACAGTTTGGCACAAGTGCACACAAAGAATAGACTTGCATTAGTCTATCTGAACAGTAGCAAACAGTACTGTGGTTTATTACAAACACTACCAGAGACATTAATCTAAGATTATCATTGTGTGCATAAATACACCATGGGTATACCAATATTTTGTTTTCTACACCAAATCATTCCAAAATGGATCTGATATGTCCAAGCCTCTATGAACCATTATACAACTATTTAAAAAAAAAAAAAAAAAAAAAAAAAAAACGTGATGTACTTTACACTCAACCTATTGAAAGGTTTTCATGATAAATTAGATCCAATTTTGGGCGAATAATTTCTCCCCATGGTCCTCCGACTTTAAATCAACGAAATAGAATTTGCATCAATCCGTACAATGTGTGGCTTCACAATGTGAAATTGATCGCTTTTTTTTTTCAAAGAAAATTCTACTTTGTATCAAAATGAAAATCACAAGTGAAGTGAACATGACTCATCGGTAGTTTCTAATTTTTTTTCTTCTTAAATGTTTGTGTAATATATATATATATATATATGTGTGTGTGTGTGTGTGTGTGTGTCTCGGCAGATTTAATTATTTTTTATTCTCACTGAAATTAATTATCAACTGTATAAATAGATGTCTCTATTCCTACTGATGTGCCATAGTTATTTCTAACAGGCCGGCTTTTTTCTTTTTAATTGATTGATTTGGCATTTGTGCACGTCATATTTACAGTGTGGTGCTGTTGATTAAAGTTATAGATTTATCCATTGAATAAAGTTCACCATCTTAAATCACAAAGAATCATTACACGAACGAGCATTTTGTCCATCAGCAAAACTCAATAATTCACCCTAGTTTTTTGGGTTTTCTTTCTCCACAACCATCAAGATGATACAAGATTTAAGTGGACTCAATGTGTTCTCTTTACTTCTTTACAAAAGGTACAATACTTTTTTTCAAGATTTTGGCCAATCACAGATCGGCTTGCAACCACAGTCACCAATTACATGTGAATGGCTCCATCAGTTTAGCCAATCAGCTTCTCTCATTCTAGAATACTGATACCGGTTACAAAAAGAACGAACCAAATTCAGCAAATTTGGCATAAGGTTTGGCCTATTTTATACAGACACAAAAAACACTAGCGCTAGCAGCAGCAAAATTACACTAAAAAGAGACAAAAGCGTCATTTGTTTTACCTTCTATTTGTTTTTAAATTAAACCTCTGTTATATACTTATGATTCTCAAAATGGATCACTGCACAAAATATAGTGGCACCATATCGTCTTGGTCATTTGAATTTACGAAAATTACATTGTTCTCGGAGCAGAGTAATAATACGCAGAGCATGAATAATTTTAAGCGGATAACTTGGTCGTTGTTTTTTGCTTCAAGCTTAATATAAAAATTGGCATGCATACAAACAGGCCTCTATAAGGTGTTTTTACAAAAAAATGTAAAAAAACCACCATATTACCTACATATTAACCATCATTTTAACATTATGTACAACTGGTTACACATAGTTTTTTTCTTAATTTTTTTGTTTGTTTTTGTTTCAAAAGCTCTGGAAAAAAATTATTTCAATATTTCTTTTTTTTTCCTTTGGCCAATGATTTTAATAATGCCTGTACATTGAACAAACAGATAACAGACATTAACAAACAAACTTGCTTTTAAGCAACCTCTACAAGGGACACACACAGCTGTCTACAACCTCTAGATTTTTTTTCATATTCTTTTTTCATCATTAATTATCTTCTTTCTTTTTTTTAAATCAAAAGTTTGCAAGGGAAAATGACATCATTTTTCATATCCACACAGCAGCAATACCAAAAAATAAACACTTAGAAAAATCTGTGCTATTTTTATCCCAGCAAAGCTAAAAATCTTGTGGTTTTTGGTATTTTTTGTTTGTTTATGGGTGGGGGGGCCTACAATGAACATAATTACACCTGCTAAAGCAGTATACGCACCAACATCTATCAATACATTTTGGGAGACTATAAAACCAGTGATGCATTGGTCTGTGTATCTCTATAATTTCTGATACTATATGTCCAATATTATGCTTAACGTTCAATTATACATCCGTAGTACTTTAGACACTTTAATTACATTAATTACTCATGATCTAACTTACTTAAGAAACAAAATCTTATTCAAAAAAACCCACATTGTTGATGCATCATACACGCACATAGCATTTCGTTTCCTTAATTTGTTTTAATGCAGCAGGCAAAATAATGATAATAATAATAGCATTTTGGTCATAAAAATGCATTGGTAATCAATGAACCATCAAAATGTTAAATTCATTAATTTAGCTACCGACTTAAAACAAAATAAACTGGTATATGTAGAAAACAAATTAGGACATGGCCTTTTTAATGTGATAATTGAATAGGAAAAAGTAACAAAATTAAACTGCTTTGCAGTAACAATCTATACAAAGATTACAAGAGCAGAAATATTCATGATATTGTCTACATTTGATCATCTAACCATACAATCAGCTGAAACATGGACAAGCCTTTACATAAGTCAGCACAGTAGTTGTCCATTATTTGCAGTGAGTTCCATCAAAGGATGTGCACCATTTTATTTAGGCTATTGACATTTCTATTTCATCTTGCCAGGGGGGGTAGGGTTTCACCCACTCGCGCTAGAGTTGTCTTTTCATTTTAGTATTCAAGTGCGACTGCAGGAAATTAAAACGCCAGGTTTTTTTTGTTTTTTTTTTCTTTGGGGGTGACGGACTCTCGGGTTACTGCTGGTTCCCGCCACAAGACTGTGGATTCATCATTTACATTATTGTGGCCCACTTGGCAATAATTAAAACTTGATACACGTCAGGACTTATCCAAACCGCCATCGTATGCTCCGACCAGTGTTGACACAAATCACAACACAGAATGTCCGGGGCAGATCAGAATCAGGTATCGTGTGACACTCTGAACAAATTCAGACTTAATACCCCCCTTTCACATCCCACTTGTTTATCTATGACCGAGAATCACACTGCGATTACGGTGATGAACTTTGCCAGTTCTATAACATTTCATTCTTTGATTAGTAGCATGCATTCAGCTCAATTCAAACACACAGTGAATGTACTATTCCCTTATTCACTGTGATTAAGTTCAGTGAAACAAGAGACCTTGCGACTCACCCGAGACAACCATTCATGGCAATTTCCCCTCTTCCCATCGTAACAAAACAAAATTATTAAATACTTATTTTTTTAAGGCGCTGACAAGCAAACACTACTAACAAAAATAAATTTTGCAATCAACGCCATACCGTTCTAGGCTACATCTAAGATAATTAAATATAGAGTGGCAACAATGTGTCATGGTCCATAAAAACACATTGTTTTCACTTCAGACAAAGTGCCAACTAATAACTAATACATATACTTATTAATTGTATCATATAGGTTTTTCATATATATATAAATATATACAATCTAGACTACACACATTCGGAGAGACTATTTTCTTAATCGTTGTGCAATATATAAGAAATCCACAAATCTACTGTCTATTTGCCCTCCCCTCCCCCATTTAAACAGATTGTTTCATTTGCCAAGTTTCGAGGAGCCCATTCAAGGTTGCCCACTGAACTCATCAATGTCCACATTTGAGTCCACACTTCACAACATCAAACGCACACTCAGTTTCTCTCAGTACTGGGTTCCTGCGGTTCTTGGTTTTCAAGTTCTGACCAAAGCACTGTTTCACAGGAGACATGCAAGACACAGTGCTAAGGACAACAGTTAGGGGACGGTTCCCTTTAAACACTTTAGTAACCTAGGAACCCGACTAGACGAAAAACCTGAGTTGCAAACCTATACAATCTAATAATAACTAATTATGAGTCCAGCCAAAACTTCAAATAAACCGGACCAAATACAGGACCATCTCATCACAACAAGATCCAGTTACAATCGTTGACAGTTTTACCACTAACTGATGACTGACTTATTTACAAACTCGGGGAAAAGATTATAAAAATCTATCGCCCCACTTTCAACTCCCTCTTTTCTCCCCATTGAACCAACGGGAAAATTTTATCAACTGTGCATATTTCAATAATTTGTGTAATTTTAATTCATTCATTTAATTCAATACGACCAAAAAATAAAATAATGAGAGGGCACCTAGGTTATATATTAAAATTCTTGTTGGTCCGTAATAACTTACTTAAAAATTGGCAGCTTCAAGTAAAAATTGTAAATTCATTGTCTAAAACCATGCTAAGCAAATCAGTGTTTCAAAAACGATTTTTATGTTATTTTCAAAACCATTTCATTTTATGCAAATTACATTGTCAAAGTAACTAAGATTTGCATTTCGGCCAGACTTGGATCTCAAAGGTCAGTTGTACAATTTAAGGCCCCTTTATAAATAACAGAATGTAAGGCTTTAATGTGTTTCCTTCTGAACTCAAGCAAGCAAATGCGACACATTTTTTAGAATTGTGAAGATTGTATCCTCTTACGGAAACACCACCAGCATCAGCTTTATTTAACACACTGCTTATACTTAGGAAGTCCACAATCTTTGAACCAATTGTTTCTTATTTGTTTGTTCCATGTATCAAATCCTATGACATTCAGTGCTTACTTTGATGATGATGTCGATGATGTTTTGAACTATGACTTTTTTTACTACTACTACTATTACTACTACTACGTCTCAATGCAGCATTCCTCTCATGTCCAGTTGATTGTAGATGCTTGTTCACATCTTCCTCAGTGATCAGAGCCTCCCGGGGACACGCCTGACACAGGAACCGATTAGAGGGCAGCTTCTCCACCGTTTCCTCCGTGTTCACCACCTGACCAGGGTAACAGGCAGTGACCTGGTGAGACGTGACCGAGTCATGGTCTGTGAAGACTTTCTCACATTTCTTGCAAAGGTATCGATTGGTGGAGGATTTGGGCCTTAGGATCAGTCTGTCCCTGTCCCCAGGGAAGGTGGATGATTCTGGCTGTTCTTTGCTGGTGCTTGGTTTAGATGTTGTTGACTCGGTGCTTTTTGATGGGAGATGGGCAGATGTGAGTGGATTTGCTCCGTACATCTGAGCCATCTGTGGGAACATGCTGGCAGCTTGTACTGACTGCTCGTAGGCCGCCATCATGGCTGCTTCTTGACCTCCACCATAGAAGGGGTACATCATGGGCATCTGCGAGTAATATGGGGGTACACCGCCATACAGGTAGGACATCAGAGCTTGGTCTGTCCTGGAGGTTGGGATGTTGAGTTGCTGTGCAAGTTGCATTGCTGCTGCAGCCTGTTGCTGAGCTGCTGCAGCTGCCTGCTCTCCATCTTTGGGTTCCTGTTCAACACCAGCTTCTTTCCTTCCTTCTTGCTTGTTAGATCCTACGCTCGGTCCGGGCAGCATTCCGGCAGCAGCTGCCACAGCAGCCATCTGTTGTGAGGCCATCTGAGGTGAGATCATCTGAGCTGCATGCATGGCCTGAATGGCTTGTATCTGAGCTGCAGCAGCCACTGGGATAATACCCCCTGCCATCATGGGGTGTGCAGCTCCGGGCAGGAACTGCTGCTGGGCAGATGCAAGGGCTTGCTGTTGCTGCTGCTGCTGCTGTTGCTGCTGCTGCTGCTGTTGTTGCTGTTGTTGTTGTTGCTGCTGCTGCTGCTGCTGCTGCTGCTGAGAAGACTGACCATGAACCGTCTGCTGTAATGACAAGAACCTGGCACTGTCTTCAGAGTCCTTCTCAATCTCCTGGCTGATAAACTTCTTTACGCTTCGTATGTGCATCTCAGTGAATACATGATCTCTCACCGACATTGCCATCGAGTAATTGACACCACACAACTTGCACATTTCTGGCAGACCGTCACTCGTGGTACCAATCATGCCAAACTGTTTGGTCACATTTGTTTTGCATTTCTTGTCTTTGGCTCTTGCATTCTGGAACCAAACCTGTACAACTCTTTTTGGCAGTCCCACCTCCTGGCCGAGCAGCTCGCATTCGTGCATGGTCGGAGTGCGGTAGTCAGCAAAGCAATGTTTCAGCACCTTCAGTTGTAGCTGGCTCATTTGTGTGCGATACCTTTTGTTAGCTTCCCGAATCCTCATTCTCTCTGCCTCGTCCAGATTACTATAGGAGTCGTCGCTTCGGTCCATGGAACCTGCTTCAGACAGTGTGTTCTCATAAAAATCGTCCCCGACCATACTGCTTGTTGGAGAGAGCAAATCAGACTCCTTGTTGTAGGAGTCTTCATCCATTTGCAGCTGGGAAGACTCACTGCCGCTTCGAGAAGGTGCACCTTCCCATTGTTTGGACAATTCTCTTATGTTCCCTTCTGAATCAGGCCCACTGTCATTCCTTGCTCTGTGCTTGGTAAACTCGTCAGAATGACCCGACTCATTGGCATTGTCGACTCCATCTTGGCTACTGCCATCATCTGAAATGATGATCAATTCTTCTCCTTTGCGACGTAGTTTGTGGGAGGAAGACAGATTGACGACATGGTCTCCATCCTGAGAGAGGCTGGGACTCGTTGAATACATGTTGCCTGATGAGCTATCAAACTGAGGACTGACCATCCCTGTCTCGTCACACTCTGGCATCTGAGCCAAAATGGCTTCCATCTGACTGTTGGTGACCTGCTGGTCAAAATGACGGGTTCTGATATGGGCCTCCAGAGCAGACTTCGACTTGAACAGAGCCCTGCAAAATGGACATTTGCACATCTGATTCAGACCAGAGAGCCGAAACTGCCCCTTGCGCTCTCTAGCACGAGTATTTTGGAACCAGACCTGAACAACTCGCTTCTTAAGTCCCACTTCTTTAGAGATCATGTCCAGCATTCTGCGTGTGGGGTTACTGTCCTCTCGGTATTTTGCATACAATACATCAAGCTGAGCTGGGGATATGGTTGTCCGAAGTCGCTTGTCTTTTGGCTGGTCTCCGTTATCAGCTGAATTTTCAGACGTGGATGGTCCCATTATCTCATCACTTGTTTCAGAAAACTTCCGCTTAGATGGTGATTCATTCTGTTTCTTGTTACTCAAGTAATTCAAATATTGTTCTGGAGTCACACCATTCATGGCTTCGGGGTAAGAGAGATACATCATGTTGTATGGCATCTGCTGGGGAAGGTAGTTACTGTAGAGACCCATATTCATCATATGCACCTGCTGATGGTCCCGCCACTGGTCAAAATGTGGGAAGACCAAACTGCATTTCTCACACTGGTAATGCACCACTGGACCCTGACCATCCTGTGTGGTGTTGGAAGATTTAGATTCAGCCTTTGGTTCAGCCTCCATCTTGGGAACCCTCTCTTCGGACTTGGTGAACACAGTGTCAGACGTGACACTGCTTGTGCTGCTGGCTGTGCTCTTTGCAACTGGTGAGGTACAGGAAGGGCCACCACTTGGACTGACCTGAGAGGAATGATTGCTGCCCTCATCTTCTTTGTAGCAATGGAGCTTCTGATGCCGAATCAGCTCATAGAATCTCTGAAACACCAATAAGCACTTGCTGCACTGGTAGTTCATACCTGGGGTTCGTTTGTAGCGATTGCTCCCTTCGCCTTCAGAGTCCCCACTGTCTATAAGGGGCTGATTTTCAAATATCTTGCGTGCTTTCTGTCTAGCATTCTGGAACCAAACCACAATCACACGAGGACTAAGGTTCAACAGCCTTGACATGTTATCCAAGTCATCATCCTTAGGGTAGGCATTGTTCTCAAAAAACTCCTGCAACACTTTGACCTGATAATCTGTGAAGCGTGTCCTGCCTGACCGCTTGGACCCTGAACCACTGCCACTCATTGGAGAGGTGGCAGAAATTGGTGGAGAAATTGGTGAGAGTATTGGGGAGGTCAGCTCAGAGTGAGATGAGGTAGGTGTAGTAGGTGAGGATGTAACAGCTGATGGTCTGAAATTACTTGTTGCCTGTTGGTCGGATGTAAAGACACTGTTAACCGAACTTACACTTGCAACACTTTCTCGCTCTCGTTTCACAGGGGCTTTGAGTATAGAATCTTCTGACTTAATAAAAGTTTCTCTTTCAACAGGATTGTTGTAGGCTGTTGGTGTGGCTTCTTCACTCTTGGGTGGTGTGGGTGACATTGGCTGTGACCACTCAGGTTGAGGAGTACTCTTGACAGGAACTGGATCTAAAATGAGTTTTTTCTCGGGTTTTAATTCAGGTTTTGAATCAGGTTTTGAATCAGGTTTTGGAGAAGAAGCAGGTGCAGCAGCCACTGGAGCAGTAAGTATGGCTGAGGAAATAGGCAATGAGGCCGATGGCATCATAAGTGCAGGTGGTAGTGACTTGACAGGCATTGGAGCTGATGTTGGGAGTGACAGAATAGAGGAAGCACCATCGGCTGAATAACTGCTGCCTCCCTTACTCCTTTTCCTGCTGCCAGAACCACCGCTGGATGAATGAGCGGATGGTGTTGTTTGTCTTGCCTCTGCAGCGGCTGCAGCAGCTGCTGCAGCACAAGCCGCTGCAGCCTGCTCTGCTGCTAGAGCAGCGGCCTGAGCTGCTTCCACTTCTTGCTTGGCCTTTGACTGAGCTGATTTCTCTGCATCTTGGAGTGTGGTGGTGGGTGGGTTGTTGAAGTTGTAGGGGGAATCCTTGTTCCTCTGCCGTTCTTTGAACAAAGTATTACGAAACCAGTGCTTGATGACCTTATGAGGTAGGCCAGATTTCTGGGACATCTCTGCAATCTGCTCTTCAGTTGGTGAATTGTTTATGTCAAAATAAGCCCGTAGGATCTTCAACTGGTCATCGGTGATGCGTGTGCGAGCACGCTTAGGGGATTTCAGCATGTAATTAGGATCCACATATTGAACAGCCTGCATTGCGGGCATGGTGGCCTGCGCTGTGTTCATTCCTTGCACCATGTTGAAGTTCTGCATGCTGGACATAGTCTGCATGGGCTGCATCATGGACAGTGGGAACGCATTGGAGAGCAGCATTTGTGGTGGCGGGGGAGGAGGCATGGCCTGGGAAGCAGATATCTGGCCTTGCTGGTGTGCCTGTTGTAGATACTGCACTGCAGCAAGCTGGGCTGCAGCATACTGTTCCTCTGACATGCACATCTGAGATAATATGTCTGTGCCAGGCTCTTCTTTGACTTCCCCATTCTGCTCAGCTAGCTCCTCCTTGACAATGTTCTCATTTTCAATCTGTTCTTTCTCTTCTTCCAGACTATTCTCCAACAGTTCCTCTTTAAACTTCTTGGAGTACATCTCAATTTCTTTGATGGTCAATACCTTCTTGTGTAGCTCTTCTAAATGGGCTTTGTAGACAAAGATACTGGAAAACTCCTTAGAGCAATCACTGCAGTAAAACTTGTCCTCTTGAGCAATACTGGCCGGTAAACCCTGAGCAAATTCATTGAACTGTTGGACAAGGTCAAATCCATAGCTTTCCAGGAGCTTTCGCTGAACTTGAGATGTGCGAATACGACGTGGTTGGTTGGTGGAAATCTCGGGGATGCTTTGCTTTGGGGTTGCAGGTGGTGTGGCTGGTGTAGTAGCATTCTCCGAGGATGGTGTAGTTCCACATTGCGTGTGCTGATGTTGTGTGAGAGCTTCCTTGCTCACAAAGACCGATGAACATTTGTTGCAATTGAAGACACTTGTTTGGTGAAGCATCTGACCAGGCTGTAGCATCATGCCTGGAGGAAAACCAGCTAAGGCTGCTAGTGCTAGCTCTGCTTGAAGCTGCTGGGAGGCCTCCGACTGCAGCTGACTCACTCCTTGCTGCTGCAAAAAATGCTGCAGCTGAGCCTGCTGCAGTTGCTGCAGCTGATGAAGTTGAATCTGCTGCATCTGTAGCTGCATTTGCTGTGCCTGATGTAGCTGATGTGCTTGTAGCTCCTGCACCTGTTGTGACGGAGTCGACAGCCCTGATGGCTTAGGGGAAACGAGTTCACCATTCTCTGCTGTACCTCTAGACTGCTCTAGGGCAATTTCTTCACGTTCGGAACTGGTGCCTTGGACATCTTGCTTGGCTGCCCTGCTCTGATGAAGCACAGAGCGCATGTGTGTCTCCAAGGTGGTGGCTTGGCTGTAGGCAACTTTACACAAGTTGCAGCGATATGGTTTTCCATCACCAGTTTCTGTGGACACATCTGATTCGGTGGGTTCGTTTAAGCTCTGCTTCAGTTTGTGTAGGTGAGATACAGAGTTGTAATGCACCAAAAGGATGTTCTTCTGAGTGAAGGACTCTTTGCAAACATCACATTTATATGGGCGGTTGGGGTCCCAGTACCTCTGAAGTTGGAAAGCAGTCATGCTGCGATCTCCCTTACGATGCATCACTGTTTTATTGTGACTGCTAAGCTCACTCTGCCGCATGAACCCCAAGCGACACCGATGGCATTTGTATTTGCGGCTGGGATCTGCATAGGTTCCATCGTCAATGTACTTGGATCCATCTTGGCTTTCATCTTCTGATAGACTATCAACCTCTTGGCTGTTTGGTGTTTCCACCTGACGGCTGGGGTCATCTCTGCCAGCATCTGAGCTATCAATGGTTCCATCTACAGATTCTGCCTCCATCTGACTCTCATCCTGTGACTGATCATATTGGTCAACTTGATCACCTTCGTTGTGAATGTCATCACTGTTTGGAGAATCCTCCATTTGTTTCGACAGCACAACCATGTCCCCGTTGGATACAGAATTGTAGCACTGATGAAGCTCAGTGCTGCTCAGATCCTGATGTGAAGTCTCAATGTGATTTTGCAGGGCAGGGACAGAGCGGAACATTCGCTGGCACACTGGACACTTGGTGGCAGCACGTAGTAGGTGATACTGCATGTGATTGTTGAGCTTCTCTTCTGTTTTGAATGCAAGGCTGCACTGGTTGCAGCGGAACTTGTACATATGACGTTCAGAACTAGTTGACTGTTGCCGTTTGGCATGGATCTCTTTAAAGTGCATCTGAAGAGCAGAAGCTGTCTTGAAATATTGGTTACAGCCTTTCTTCCAGCAGAGGAAGCCTGGTCCGCCGGGGGTATCCTGCTCTGTGAGGGGACAACTGTGGTCCTGATGAGCATAGAGTTGATCAATGTTGGCGAATACGAGATGACACTTCTGACAACGGTATAAATCCGTATTCTCTGTGTCACTTGAGGGGCCTGGAGAATCCCTTGGTTTGTCTTGTGTTTCCATTTTGGCTATTTCAAGAGAGGGCGGTGCTGGTGACTCAGCTGGCGGAGGTTTGAGGCCTGCCTGAGCCAATGCCTCCATGGCAGGGTTGGTTCCTTGAATGAATGGTGATGTAGTAGCTGGAGGGTTGGCAGTTGTGGGCATCACCCATTCACTGGTCATCATCAGTCGCTGCATGCACTCCCTCGAGACACTATGAGCTTCCATAAGGTGGACCTCTAAGTTGATTTTGTTGGTACAGACTTCCTGACACAGAGGGCAGCGCAAGATTGGCTGGGGTTTGATGCTGTGCTGGGACACCACATGGGCGGATATACGTTGTTGATCAATGCTGCTGTATTTGCAATAGGGGCAGGAATAGATCTGAGTGGTGGTAGGGTTGCTTCGTGATTCCCCTCTTGGCCTCCCTGACGTAAAACTCTCCAGGGGTAACTTTGGACGCTTGGCATCAGGTTCACCAGGTTCTTTATCTTGGTCCCTTGGAGTAGAGGCAGTACAAGTTGGTGATGGTCTATCTTTTCTTGACAAGTCTAATGCACCATCAGCTGTCATTCCTTCCTTCGGGGAGGCTTTGTTCAGCTTTTCCTCATTTTTAATATGCTGCAAGGATTGGACGTGTTGTATCAAATTAAGTTTGGCCTTGGTGGAGTAGTTACACAGAGGGCAGTGGAAGGTGCGGGTTTCAGGGTTGATACTGATGTTAATTTTCTGTAGATGGCGGAAGAGCTTCATGCTTGTCTCATGACGGTAGTTACTGCTGTGAGTATGTGTGTGAAGCTTGTCAGTGCTGTAGGTGTAGTAGTCACAGGCATTGCAGCGAAGCTGAATTGGGTTGCCGACATTCATGTACTTCAGACGCCACTCATTTTGCTTGCCACCTTCCCTGATGTGGTTGAACAACTGCAGTTTCTGTTGGTGCTTGTCGGTCTTCATGTGAAGCTGGAAATTAGCTTTCACCTGGGTGGTGTAGTTGCATAGTGCGCACTGCTGAACGTCACCAATTACGATGCGCCACAATTCCTCATTGGGCTCACTACGATCCTTGGAGATATGCTGCTGTAGTGTACCAAGACAATCTGTGCTGAACTTGTTACAGACTGAGCATTGGTACAACCTCAGAGGCTCGTTATTCTGAAGGTCATCCGGCATAACA
Organism: Zoroaster sp. YZ-2022; assembly: GCA_029582265.1. NCBI lineage: Eukaryota > Metazoa > Echinodermata > Asteroidea > Forcipulatida > Zoroasteridae > Zoroaster > Zoroaster sp. YZ-2022. Next base: position 19,585,065 of record CM055822.1, on the reverse strand, counting down.
GTGACTTGATCTTCATGGACTCTCGTCTGCTCAGGATTGGGAGCCACGCCTAGGGCCATGTTACCCACCATGGCTGCATAAGCAACAGGGTCGTAGTTGTAATTCATCATGCTCTGCATGTCCAAACCTTCTGGGCCCGAGGCCACAATGGGTAACATATTCTGTGCCATGTACATGTACATGGATTCCTCAGGTTGGAAGCCAGTTAGATTGGTCTGCATCTCTCGCTGCATCTGGCTAACATTCTGCTGGATTGCCATCATGTTGTGGATGTGCTTCTCACTCGTCATGTGGATGCGCAAATTGCGTGCCACGTTGGTCTCATAATCGCACACGTCACATCTCCACGTGTGCTTAGGTTTGGCTTTGGTTGAAGATGTGGAAGATAATGATGGAGGCATCTCATTTCCCACCTTAGGGGCGGTGTGCATGAATAACTGGTCACTGCCATTTTGTAGCTCTTGTACGTTGTTTAGATGCTTGTCTGATTGCATGTGAATACTTAGATTTCCTTTAGTGGTAGTGGAATAATTACAGATATCGCAACGGTATGGCTTGTATCCACAGGTGTATGTTTCACCTCGGGACAGTCGTGGATGGGTTTGGTTGTTATCACAATAAGGACATTTAGTCTCACTCTCTGGGTGTTTCTCTTTCATGTGTGCTTCTAGTGTTTGCTGGTACTTGTAGTGCCAGTTGCATTTGGGGCATTTCAGTGTCTTGCAGGAGTTACGAGAGTGCATCATTGTCATGTGCCCACCAAGCGAGCGTGAAGAGCCAAGGACCATGTCACACTTTGGACACTCTACACTACTGGAATTTCTCCCACTGGAAGAGCAGCAATCAGAGGGAGTACAGGTGTCTCGACTGCTTGGTCTGGGGGATGGGCTCCCACCGGGAAGGCTCTCTTCAGCAAGGCTCGTTGGTTTAGGAGATTCAGCCTCTTGTGCATGGAGGGTCCGACAGTTTGATCCAGTGCTTGGACTCGGGTTTTGCCTTACCCCTGGCTTCCCCAGCCCCTCCAGGAAATTGGTCCGACAATTTGGACTTGGGAAAACTCCACTGTCTGCATCTGGTGTTCTGGAAGTGTCTCGCTCATCTGATGGTTTGTGACTGTCCAGTGCCAACAAACCATCAGAGTTCATGTTAGACTTGCTCTTCTCCAGAGAAGAATGGTCCTTTTGGATTATTTCAGATTGCTCAGCATGTGACACTCCAGCTTTTGTTCCAGTGTTGTTTTCATTGTCCAAGGATTTTTGTCTTTCCTCATTTGGTCCAGCAGCTTCAGTCTCACTTTTGGCAATAGCCAGAAGACCGGGGGCCATTTCTTTTTCTGATGAATTCTGTCCGTCACAACCAGTGCCCAAGACAGCATCACCCCCAGCAGCCTCAACACGAATATGCTGCGTTTTGGGAGTTGAGGTAGCAGTGACAGTGGTAGTGAGCGGGGAGCTAGTACTGATAGCAACATTAACAGGGTACACATAGCTTACAGACGACGCTGCGGAGGAGAACATTGAGTGCAAATAATCACTGGAAGGTGGCGTGTGTTTGAAGTTTTGATGGCTGGGTTGCGATTTGATGGCAGTGGCTTCCAGAAATGACAACAAGGGAGTTTTCTCTTTGCCGAGACCCTGTATGATGGCTGACTGGCTCTTGCGGGCCATGATTTGCCGTTCTTCCTCGTTAAGAGTCAATTTGTGTTCATTGTTTGCATGGGCTACAAAGGATTTGGCAAATCCAAATGACAGTTTACACAAGAAACACATAAGGATGGGCTTACCATGGCCCTCCATTGCATTCTCATTGGCAGAATGCTGCCCTTCATCTTCTGGTTTAGTCTCTGAACTTTCCTTTTTATCTCCTTTTCCTGTTCTAACGTCGTATACACGGAAGCTGTGCACTATAGGAGTTGCAAGCTGGCCCAAGGTAAATGGAGCCAGGTTTCCAATGGTCATGTAGGCGGGTATATGAAGTGAGTTCACAATACCGGGACAGGCAGACATGTTTCCAGTGTCTTTCAAAGGTTGTCTGTCAAGGCTCATCAGGTCCTTGGACCCACGTTGTCCACTTTCACTATCAGACAATTCAGATCCATCCATTAGATATGCAGACCCATCTGGCCGATAGACAATCTCCCCCTCAAAGTTCTCGATATCGCTCAGTTCACTGTCATCACCGCTGAGCGACACAGCTCCATCACTCTCTGTGGCTGCTTCGCAGTCCTCGACATTTTCACTCTGTTCTTGCTTAGGAAACTTTGAGGCTTTGCAACTATGTTCCATGTACATCTGTAAACTGTTGAATTGTCCGTGGCATTCTGAACAGGCTACATCCTCGGGTGGTCCATTTTCTTTTTGTGGTCCATTTTTGTGCTTACTCTGCAGTTCACTCTCTTTGGAAATGGAGTCACCATTCACTTTAACCTCTTCACCACCTGATGAGTCAGTAAGGTCTGGTCCTGTGGTTGGAAGATCACTGCAGAGTGAGTTCTCCATCGAAAACGGAGGGATTTTGTCTTTCAACATACTGGTGGCAACTTTAGCATTCACTATTTGATGATCCTGCAACGGTGGGTCAGGAAACTCCACAATATCACCCATGGGGTTTTGCTCAATGGCAGTCATGGTGCATTGAGGTCTGAAGAGATCAAGGATTTGTCCTTATACCTTATTTCTTTCCATTATCTGTTTAAAGAGAAGAAGACAAAAACAATTATAAGTATGTTTACTATTTTATCCTCATACATCCTGGAAAAGAAGGAATAAAATATGTGATTTTTTATTTTTTTTTAAAACCTATAAAAGCATCCAGATCACATTTCAAACAATAAGGTTGCAACACACATCTTTTGAATTACTTCCTTAAGTGTACGTTATTAGACACAAACTTATTACCACTTGCTAAATAAATTACAGTTCAGAACATCTGATTAAACCCTTGAAGAAAACTGTATTTAGATGTCGGATTTGTTTAAACATTTTCTTCAAAGTGCAAATCAACTCTGCTGTAAAAGAATAACAGTCTCTGCCGTTCCAAAAATGGACTTAATTTAAATTTCATCATAGGCAATCCTACTGAGTATTAACTATGGGCCATTTGACAAGATATTAACCTACCGAGTCACGTCCTCACAGTAATAATATGCAATGGCTTCAACAAATGAATCTACATTTGAAATTCTAATTGCACTTAAGTCAATATATTTGTCTAAATGTCAATTTTGTCTCATTTTCAGGTCAGTTAAGGAAACATGATTCAATCTTCCTACCTAGAGACCCATAGGATTCCTACAATGTTTAGATCACAATAAGTCGACAGACTGATAAGCCAGCCAGCAAGCAAGCAAGCCTGTTTTGGGGAGAAGTGGATGCACGCTTTTAGACCTAAATTACACTTCAGCCTTTTTCCTGCTTTTCTCCCACACAAATACACATGTCCAAACCGAGGCTTGCAGGGAAATAATGCAAAGGGAGTTACAAAAATTTTACAAAAATGACTACACCGAAATGAAGGATTATAATAATCAGGTCTATAATGATACAGCATAGAAGAATGCAGTATTGTATTTCTACATAAAATGTATATTAATACAATATAGTTTTAATATACAATTGACTGCTACAATCAAAAAAAAATTATTATTATTATTTTTTAAGGAAAAATCCAAAACAGAAACAGACAAAGATTTTACATTTTTGGAAAAGTCACTCATATTAATTGCTTTCCCACACTGACCTACTGTACACATTTTTTATAGTTATATGCATGAATACCAATAATACCTATAGCCTTGTTCTCAGTCTGATGCGTAAAGTCATGCATGCATACACATATCTGCCTCTCATCATACAAATGACGTACATATCCTCATTTTCACTCAGTTTCTTTAAGCAACGCATCCATAATAGTATCTAACTCCATTGAAACCAACCATAGGTGTCTTAATAATATAAAGTACATGTATAAAGGCCGACACGGGTCCGATGATTATATGACCTCCTTTAAATCATCAGCAGGAGAGAACACTAAGTTCAAGAACCTGATTCCCTTGCATTTAAAGTGGGTCATGGGCTGTGAAGCTGACTGGCAATTAGCTCATACTCTGGAAACCATTGCTTAAAGACTTCAGTTGAATCTTGGAATGCATTAGTAATAATCTGACCTGGAATCGTGCCAGGGTTCAGTCGCGTCATAATGAGAAGATATTGATTCATTTAGCAGATAAATTACAGGTAGTTTGTATGAGTAAGAGGGGGCCCATTGGAATGTTGATGAGAGTCATTTGCGCAGAGGTAATAGGCCAGGAAACTCGCTCTGTCTGTCGGATGGGGCCAAGAAATCGTCTGGCACTGTCTCTCTACATGAATATGACTGATAGCACTCGGCAATAAAAATTATCTTTAACGAGTTCAACATTTCTAAGAAAGAATTACACCCCCCCCCCCCCCATGAAAAAAGAAAAGAAAAACAGGTTGATGGATGAGCTGAATATAAAGTAAATGAAATAATATCCAATCCCATCGCTTAATATACTCATACGCGCAATGTGCGAACAAACTAAGACATTCCGCAAACTTACACAACCTTCCGTAAGGGTTGTCTCATGGGTGTGGTCTACATCTTCAATGACAGAAGGCAATTGAACCAACTATGGACTGGTGACTGTGTGGCGATTATAAAATATATCTACACAACAGATTATGTGTAATAAAAGTGTTCCTTTTTTGGGGAAAAAAAAAACATTTGCTCATTTCCAAACATTTGCTCTCTTATCTGTTTAATTGATTTTGGGTGGTGTCATTAATGAGAAAACAGTGAAAATAGATCACAGCCATGAACCATTTCAAATTTGTAATAAATGTATTTCACAAAAATGACAGACGGAATCATTTCTCAGGATATTTTGATACTATCACCAAGTTTACATCAAGCAAGTTGTTTGAAAATAATTCAGTAATTTTGTCAACGGGTAATCACCAAAGGGTGTATATACTCCCTTTTCAAGGGTAAGTATAATCATGTATTCATATAAATCAATGACAATACAATAACATGTTGTTTTGTTCTTTACATCAATTGCAGCCATAGCTGAACAACACATACATATATCTAATGTGAAACATTGTGACATTTTATCAATACTTCCTATACTGGCCAGTACATGCATGGGGCCATGTATGTATCCATGACAACACGGCAATATCTGGTCGTTTCAAGTTCTTCATAAATATCAAATGTGGCAATGGAGTAGATAAACACGGCCAATGTACATGTAACCAACGCATCCCACAACCGACTGCTTTTGATTAAAGTAGGCCTGCAACCTTTCCCTGTCCTCAAAGTCACTGTAACCAAGGTTACGCGGACACATGTTGAGAATGGGCAACAAGCAATTATCTTGATAAAAATCAATGCAGACATCACTCCGACTTTGGGTCCAACAGGGACACCTGTAGCCCTCTAGTGTTAAGCAGGCAGTCGGTGGTGAACGCAAGGAGACAAGAAATAACAATGATTGGAACAGTTAAAACAACACCTCGTGGAAGAGCTGCTGCATTGTGTGTCTATGGGGGCATTCATAAAATAATTATCAGTCTTTAAATGTTCCTTACAACGAGGCATATGTACACATACTTAGCCAGTAGGCACAGCAGCTCCCCAGTAAAAACAATGTTTACCACCAGCAGAATTATCAGACCAAAACTAACCAATGGAAATCGACTCAACACCGACTCGTGCATGTTCACAATGTTACACCGTCGGTGGCAGATTCAACACTATGTACCATTTGCGAAAATCAACCAACATTGATTTGTAACCACTAATGATGTGACCTTTTAAGCGTCAGCATTTCTGCACAGACACGAAATTCCATTGGAATGTCACACAAACAAAGTGTATGTAGTATGTTCAAAGGATGCATCTGCAGTTAAAACAATTTATCATTCAGCTCACAGTTAGTTAAAGGATTGAAACCTCTAACATTGATGATATAACAATCCCTACTTCACTATCTTTACCTCATGACAATACAAAATATAAATCACCAAACTCCATTAACTTCAGCCTCCCTTTTTGTGTTTGGTGAAAAATCTGCAAAAATTTATATGACAAAATCAAACAAAGCTATCAACGCTGATTACAGCCAGGAATTTCAGCCATTTTGGTCTTCCACATTAATCTTTCAAGAGAAATCTCCCAAGAGGCATTTCTCAAGAACAGGTGCAGACCCTTGTTTTGTCAATGATGACTTATTGAACACAATAAGGAGCCCATTGCAGACACCCATCATTATATATGAAACAAATTAAAGCATTTTTTATTGCCAGAGAAGTTAACAAACTCCCCAAACCAAAATGATATGTTTGAAGTCCTCCAGTCTGATTGTCCTGCAACAATAGTACAAGACCTGGCTTCATAGCCAATTCACATACAAATAGAATGAGTGATGGCAGTCATACCTTTTCCCTTTTGGAATGAAAATTTAAAAAATTGAAAGAATACATTTGAACCCAAGGCTCAAGATTCGTTGTTGAAATTGGCCTAATGATTGTTCAAATACTCCCATGGACCAGATCACCACTCCCAGCTGTGTTAAGACATTAAAAATAGAATGAGTGAGTGACGGGAGTTTTCCCAGACAATGTGTCTCCCTCAACAAATACCGTTTTCTGATTTACGACAATTTCATTAGGAATAGTAGTGCAGGAAACAACATACATGGATATTTGTCAATGACAACATACAGAACCATGTGATTGCCCTCAAATAATGACCCCCCCACAAACCCAGAAGTATTTTTGGGGGGTTGTCTTCAACCCTACCCTCATCATCATCTGACAAGCAACAATTACTTGACAAAAAAACAAACCCAAAATGGTGTAGAGAAAAATTTGTTTATAATAAACCAGAGTTATCATGTGTTTATAATGCTGGTGTTGTGATAACCTTGGCGTTAAGTTAAGCATAGTACCATTCACATATTTGTGTCTTTTAAAGGAGCAGTAACGGTTGATCACACAGAGTATTAAGTAAAATGCTTAATATACACCACACCAGGTTCAGCTTGTTTCAAAGCAAATTAGCACATGACTTTATACCTAGTTACATGGTCATGGAAAGGCATGACTTTATTGGTTAATCTTTATTGGTATTGCAAGCAAACACCGCAGTCCAAAATTTAAAGCCAGATCAACTCCTCGTCAAGGGTCCACCCCCAAGGAATGCGCGAAAAAAAAGGGGGAGACGGCAAAATTAATTTACGCTAAATTTGTATGAACGGCAATAAGAAAGGGAGTCAAGATCCCTCCTATTTGGCGTATCCACGATTGTGATGAAAACAACTTACAAGAGAATTACTACTAGTGAATGCATTCCTAACTCTACCGTGAATCAAAGCATGCCTGTGTCAGTACACCACCCACAAGTGTAACCAATTCCACGCTGGATCTAGGATGGCTTTGGCAAGCTCTGATTTCTCTCTCATTCACAATCATGGATCAATCGGTGTTTGTGACCTGCAGTAGTTTGTGCAGTTGTTTCTTTGATTGTTTTAGTTTGTTCTCGCACTGCACGTATCATGATCGGATTGGGCACTTGTTTAATTAGCTGTGTTCACTCGATAGATGAACTGCAAATAGCTCACATGAACAATATCATCCCGACAGATCAGGAAAGCTGTGAAGAAGATTTACTTCACCAATTTTCCCGTACCGGGGTGTATTTTTGGGACCAGATGAAGGAGAAAATAGCTTAATTTTCAAAGGGAATAGGGGCTTACAAGACCAACTTGCCTAAAGTTCACACCAAGATAAGGTAGAACCTTTAAAGGAGAGGTACAACATTGGTAATTTGCCCGATTACAAAATTACTATCCAAAAGGTAACTTGAAGTGAAGTTGGTAAAGGTTAGCAATCATTCTGACAAATTATAAGTGCTTTACATGCTCTCATTTCAGGGGAAAAAAATAAAAATAAATGTGAACATTTTCAAAAAGTTGCCAGGCAACTTGATTTGCCCGAAAGTGTTTTTCTGTAAACACTGAATTGTTTTTACACTTTTCTCATGACTTAAAGCGCTGCAGTTAAGCAGAAACTGTTACTCTTTGGTTGTTTTATGTCTACCTGATGGAGGAAAGTAAAGCATACTCAATGTTGCCAAAATAACCAATGTTTTTAACCTTCCCTTTAAAAACAAAAAGGTCACTCATAAGAAAAAAAAGACAAGAGCCCCCCTTGGCTGGCTGATAAAGATCTCCTCAACTGAGTCAGCAATAAATGACAAAGGAATGTAAAAACTCTTGTCTGGTTTATTGCAGACTTAAAAGGCATGCTGCTCATCAATTACACACTCAGACACAACAAGTTTTTCATGTGCGTCTGCTTCTGGATGGAGCTAATAATACAAAAACCACATGTGCAACTGATCTGAGCAAAGCAATAAAGGCATTGAGAGTCTTCCACCAACCACCCCACCCCCCCACTTACATTTTACTAATTCATCCCAGTCTTAGAGAAAAGCCTTTCAGGAGAATTTTGAAACTTCACAAACACATTTGCTACATTAAGCAAAAGTAAACTTTTACGACCAGCACTTAACCAGTTCGCACCGGGAATACAAAAGTTTTTCCGAACCCCCCGTGGCGGGTTTATTTTTACCGCACAAACACGAACAATGGTGCTCACCAGAGCGTGACCAGGGAGACCGCGTCTTCCACCATATGCTTATGGCTTGTTGCCACGTCGACCGGGAATCTATACAAATATTCCCGAGAATCCTGTGGCGTGTTGAGACGCTCTCCGATCCGCTGTCCCAAAAAAAATGTGCGTGTATACACGGCCTCCGACGCGAACTGGTTAAGAAACTAGTTTATAACTGATTTCTTTTCCATTGGACACCTTGTAACCCAGTATCCTTGATAATACAGTAGCAGTCACCCTATGGTGGGTGGTGAGGGGATTAAAGGCTTTTTATATACTCCATGCATGACCTATTGAGGGCGCCCTTCCTGTAAACAGCAGCTTGTCACCAGGGCATTTTTAATATTGCTTGTGCCCATGACTATATTTACATTGAAGTGTTAAAGGTTACCATGGAATAGTTTTCACTGAATATAAAGCGTCTTCTAGTATAAACATGCAGACTACATATACACACTATGTAAAAATGTCTCTGTGAAATGCTACACCATTGGTAACATGTTTATATATGTATCTATACTTTTAAGATCATGAGCAAAGTGCAGAAACCAACCAAATAATGAAAACGCATTGAGATTTGCATTCATTTTGTAGGGGTCTAGAAGGACAAAGCCTCCTGAACCTCCAGGATGTTTAATTTTGGAGGATTTACAGACTCTCCACATCCCCACAAACAAGAAACTAGAGGTTTGGACACAATACAGGCTAATTCTTTCTTTCCTTGGTGGCTACTTCTCTTCTTTCGATAAAAGTCCGAGGCAAAGGGAATTTTGTATTTAAAAAAATCGTGAAATCACAAAAAATCCTGAGAAATCACAGGCCTGATTTTAATGTGGAAACTGGGGAAAAAAATGTCATGTTTTCTTAAACATGTCAGATATAATAATATCTCAGTATTGTTGGTAACATCACCAGCTTTTACATTATTGTTCAGTAATTTTGTATTCCCACTCCAGGCCTCGATCTTAACCATGGTCATTGCTGTGGTGCCCCTCCGAGTTGGCCGTAATGGCCCCTTTGGTTGGCCTTGAAATTTTGAGGCAGCCAAGTACAAAGTGACTGTGCCCTCTTCAATCCTTAAGGTCGAGGCCTGTCACCCCCTCTATGAGACTAGGAGTACTTTTACCAATCGAGGGCCAAGCTATGCAAGGACCAACACAATTTCTAATCCCCACATGACGGGTATCAAAATTGATCAATAGTTTAATCTGAATATTATATTTCTGTACAACATTGTAATTCTAATCACAAAAGGGAAATGCTGTCATTATCTCTTCATTTGCATATATGTACGGATGTTTCCAATGATGTCATGGGAATCATAATTCCTTTGTTCTTTATCATGCACGGTTAGGCAATTAAGATTCCGGCAATTGCTGGCTGAAGACAACGAAAAAGGCTTTCCTGTGCCTCTACGCTGTTTGTCATAAAACATTCAGATGTAAATTCATGCTGGTATGATAGCTATTTTTTAAATGGAAGGTATGGAACAAAATGGTCGGCAAGACCGCTTCTCCGAGTATACTTACTCTCTTCGAGTCAATGCAGGGTTACAAATCATGAGGGAAAAAAAAAACGTGTGAAAAAGCATTCACAATTTATACAGAAAACACTTCAAGCATAAAGGGTTTTGAAAATTAACAAATTCGGTCATGTGTTCCCTGAAATAAGAGCACTTCAGAAAAACACGATTGGTTTAAATATGGATGTTGGTTTTTTTCCACTGGTAGACAGAAGGTACATTTCTTTCATATAAGTTATTCTACAAAATAAATTTGACAGGGCCATGGATAATAGAGTAGTAAATGAGTGAATAAATGCATATATGGTACAGCGTGATAAATTCATCACTTGTTAATTATAAATGGCACCTAAACATATGGATGGTTTAACAATGCGTCAGTTGATTATCCTGTGAAAATGTATATCATTTATGAAAGTAATTAAAAACAAAACTGCCACTGAATTAGCAAAACATATGGAAATTGTGCATCTTTACTACCTGAATCGGGAAAAAAAAGGTTTTTGGAGGGAAATATTTCAAAATGCTCACTGCAGAGGTTGGTTTAGTGTGGCTGATAGGTGGGGGGAATATATGTTCACTATTAAGACTACTTGCTTCCATTTTTGTTTTCCCCGGGTGAAATGAAAAACCTTGTATTAATGAACATGTACACATACCGCCAATCTATTTCATACTAGCACAATGAGTTTGTATCACCTCAACATTTTACAAATCAATGGGCCCTTTGTTTGATTTTACCCAGCCAATTCACTATTAAAATAGCTTCCTAAAAAAAAACTTTAAAAACCCATAAAAAACAGAAGTTCTAAGCAATGAATCACTGTCCTTCAAACTCTAAAGCAAACTACTTTCATTATACAAATCAAACAATCTTTGAATAAAACACCTTTCTTTCTCCGCGACTATTTAATATCAAAATTTACCAAGCACTGTCTGCTCAAGTCTTTTGTTTACAGGAACAATAACAGCTGAGCATGTCTGATGACCCTTGAGACAGAGGTCAATCCTCGGAAAGAACTGTTTTCAGGAAACTGAACTAACACATGTACATGGGCAAGTACATGTAGTCTAACACTCACTACATGCAAATGGGAATTAATCTTTCTGCTTTCTGGTTCAAAAGTTCAAACCTCAATGTTAATCTTGTGACTGCACAAATTCAAGTTTCAGACCGATTCATAATTCTAGCTTGCATGCATTGACAGCTAAAATTCACAGAATTTGAAGGCATTTTAACTTGCATAAATTTTGCAGTTTGATACTCTGCTATTGCATAAACCAGTACAAACCAGCCTCAAATATTAAAGGAAAAATTCAATTTTGGTTCAACACTAACATGTTTGCACTTTGCAGTTAAACTTTCAGATGTTACATGAACTTATTACAACCAAAAAAAAAAATACGGTTGGGCAACTTTTTGAAACCTTTGAATAGAGTTTTACATTAACTTACTCAGTGTCAAGTTAACCAGTTCGCGTCGGAGGCCGTGTATACACGCAATTTTTGTTTGCACCACGGATCGCAGAGCGTCTAAACACACCACAGGAAACTCCGGAATATTTGTATGCATGCTCGGTTCAGCCATGCGTGCACGGTGACATGCTCGGAAGTGCCGGCCACCCGCTGTGGAAGCTTCCATTCACGGTGTGTGTGGGAAAAAGAAACCCGCCACAGGGGCCCAGAAAAACGTTTTTATTCCCGACGCGAACTGGTTAATGATGATATCAAAAATCGTTCCTTTAGAGGTCATTGAAATAAAATTAATTTATCATCTGAATTTATGTCTGAATTACTCAAAATAACATCAACGGGGGTGTGATTTGACAAAAGTAAAAAATCCTGAAAAATGGGGAGCGGGCCTGGGTCTCCCTTTGGTCTTGAGGACAAAGCCCCCCTGAACCTCCTGGATGTTTAATTTTGGAGGATTTACAGACACTCCACATCCCCTCAAACAAGAAACTAGAGGTTTGGACACAACACAGGCTACTTCTTTCTTTCCTTGGTGGCTACTTCTCTGTACAAAAAGAAGGAAAATCCTGAGAAATCATAGGTCTGCATCAAAATTCCATGTTCAAATAAATAAATACTTTTTTCATGATTTAAACTCAACAACTAAGAACTAACTCATGTTAACTATGTGTATATATTGCTAGTTTTCCAAGCTAATTGTAAGATCAGTTACGGCAGTTGTACAGTATGAAGAAACTGGGTTCCCCTCTCGCACAGAAACCACCCCAGACTTATGACAACATCACTCTCGGGATTTCTCTACGGACACAGGGTCTAAATTCCCGCCATCAGGCCCAGCTGATGAGCAGACTTAAAGCAAACACAAAAGAGAACATTTAAAAGAACATCTCTTTTATAAATTATATATAACTTGGTGAGCAACCTAACAGTACAATGTATGCACGATGAATGCAGGTCAACTGGGTGACCTCTACCCATAATGCATCACATTCAAACATGCCAGCCTGAGGGATCCATCCAGCCAGGTATTATATGCAATCACAGGAGAGTCTGTGGCCATACCAGTGATTTCATTTCAGACAACCCTTCACAAAATTAACAACGAAGGATTGACACTGATTCAATAACAAATAAAGTCGTCCAGTACAAGTGTAAATGTACACGTTCCCACGTCAGAATGTGAAAGCCTGCAGGATATCTTGATCAGCTTCGGTTAGTCGGCCCGCCACAGATCTAACCCACATGCAAACAGGAGTGACAATTGTGAACAAGCCCAACTGGCGTAACGATCGCCACAAATTTCAAATCCAATGTCAGCACGGCATCAAGTCGGATTGACAACAGCATCCTCCTTGAATCACCACGATGGTTGCCATAACCCTGTTATCTTGAGACTTACGGCGTTGGCTCCCTGTGGCACATACCCCATGGCAACAACCCTCCCCTCCCTCCCTCCCACTCCTCCCCTCCCCTCCCCCGTAATGCAGATATCGTTGATACTGGCACTCTGACAGCAAACACTGGATCATCAGCCTTGCCCATTTCCCCAGGAGTGTTACACTCACACACAACCTGTGCAAGCTGTAATGATGATTACTGCATTATCACTGCTGGGAGCTACGAGTGCATAGCATTCCTTCCTTCCCCTCCCACACCCCCCCCCCCCCTTCTTCAAATACAAAAATGGAACTGAAAAAAAAAACATTCATGGTACAGGATCAAAAAAAGCAGTATAAGATATCACATAATCCCTTATTGTGTAATGCCTGTAATTCCATCTAGATGAGCTTAACTGTAAACTCCTCAGTTATCAGCCAAAAGCAGCCCAGAATCCAGACTAGGGCAATTGTTAAGATTATAGATTTGTCACAGCATGCATATTATAAGACTTTAATCATAAACACACTTAATAAAAAATCATTTTCCAAAATACAGATTTGGCACAACCTGATTTGTGTATTGATTTTTTTAAATCCAAATATGTCCGTCTTACCACAATTCACTTTATAAATCATAATATATTATTACTCTCCAAACATTTTTTTCCAGGAATTAAAACAATGCTCTTATGCAGGCTATCGAATTTTCATAATGGAATTAAAACTCGGCGACCTTCACAGGAACACATGTGCAATCTATTGATACCAAATTAAGCAATTAACAAAATCGTTATAATTAATTAATGCTTGGCCTAGTTGAGGTACATGACCTAATTCATTCGGTATATTAATATATGTGATGGACCGATACATGAACACCCTGTAACTACACGTATGGGTTGCTGTTGTGTCTGTGAAGACATGACATGAGTTACAATTAATAAAACTCATCGTTTCATTATTGGACAGCTTTTTCCGTAAATAATTTAAGCCTCACCTAATAAACCTCCCACGCACTAACCACTTGCAGACTGTGAAAGGGCCACACGCACAGAAAAAAAACCAACAAAATTAATTCAATCTGGACCCCAAAAAAAGAATGTTTTCAATTATGTTTTGTCGTTTTCACAACAAGATTGGTCAACAGTTCGACAGATTTCAAACATCTTCGATACTAATTCAATCCAAACTGTTGAGAATACATGTCAACCGCTAAGCCATCCCGTCTATTTTTCACTTCCAAAGTGTGGCATTTAAATCAGATTTCAAGAACAAATCAAGTTTAATCATGTGTGTTAATAACAGTTATAAAGAAATATTAGAAACAGAACAACCATGTGAATAACTATTTGAAGCCTAAATAAATTTAAAAAAAAATTTTACCTCAAAATCTGTTGTTGCAGTCCATACAGGTTCATGACAGTTTAAAGAAAAGGACAAACAAACACCACACCAATCCATCAAAGGATCCTGCATTTTAATATGCATTGCAGATGAATTTTGTTCTTCGTTCATTATATTTTTGAATAATTAACAGCGGGGGGGCCTGTGGTCCATCTCAGATGAGAATAAGCCATGTCTAATTAATCAAGGCCCTGTGTGATTAATGTATGGTTTTAAGAGCAGATGGCTGCAATGTCTTGTTTGCTTTCAAGGCTTGCGACTGACAGCCAAGGAATCCGCCCAACCACCTTAGGGGGTCTATTGGGCAGAGGCGTGCGGCACACTGCGGCCTGATGCTGCAACGAGAGAGTCAGCTTCGTTAATCAAACTGTCGCCCACAGGCCGGGAAACAATGGAAAGAAAACAAAAAGAACAAAAAAAAAATTCTATATACAAATATTGAGGGGGGGGGGGGAGAAGAGACAGTTAGAGCAAGGGGTAATTGTCATGATGAGGTGCTGCATGCGCTGTGTAACTCAACAAATTTAACGCCAGGAAAATATTGTGAATCATTTTGAAATTGACCTTATGCTAAGATGATGTCTCATCATTCTAGGGTAAATCATTTCAGTCCAATACATTATGTACTTGTAAATCTAATTAACTGACAGGGGCAGGGACTCGCCAAGAGTCTAGTCTACTGGAGAGACAACCCGGTAACTTATTATTTTGGCTGGAAACTTTCGTTAAAATAATGACCGTTTGTAGAATTTTAATGTCTTTTAATTACAGTTACATATTAGGTGAATTATGATATTTATTCATGGGAATTGTGTTTTCAACTGGTACACTTCTATTTTTCTCAGTAAAACAGGAATAAACCACTATCAAATGAGATATTAATTATTCAAATAAATGAATGAGGCATTGTTTAATAGTCCACAGGTGGCAATTTATTATGTTTTAATTATTTTTAATAGCAATGACATTATCATACTGCATCGTTTATTCCCTTTCTTACTTCAATCGCCCTATTGAATTAATTTATGAAATAATTTATTTAAAAGTAATTTACTTTTTTTCTAATGAGCTAAGTACAAAACAAAACGAACAATGACTGAAAAATAAGGACTTACATGGGATACTACTAAGTATCTTTAATTGCATGTCATCCAGTCATTATCAAAAAAAGGTTTAACATATCGAAAGATGACGGTGAAACCATATGGTTTATAATGGAATCATATGCGCCCTAACTTTGCAGTTGATTAAAGGGACCATCCAGCCACAGTCGGTTATTGGACACAAATAACATCTGCTGGCACAGGGTCCGCAGTCAGAAATATTAGTGTGTGTATGCAATGCTAATTTTGAAATTCAAGTAGCAAATTGTGAAATTTCACTGTACGATTAAAGCAAAATCGTTTCACTGTTATTATAGAAGTTAAAAGATGCTGATATTACTTTATACTTATTTGAAAATTAGTTGTGATCTAATCACATAGGCCGATACATCAAATATTGAATATCTCTTTCCCATTTTTTTTTCTTTTTTTTTTTTCTTTTTTTTCTTTTCTTTTTTTCCTTTGGGGATATTATAAAGCTTTGTGCTTTCTAGACTAGATTTACAAGCTGAAGTAATTTAGCCCGCTTTGCTCAAGGCAGTCCGAAATCCGAGCGCAAGCATCTGGACCAATGAAAAACTCGTTTGCTATTTCCTAATTAGTACGCTCAGCACCTGCCATTAACACACAACAAAATGGCAGAATAATTAATTTGTGAGAAAATATTTGACGGGCGATTGGGGCGGACTTCAATTTCTTCCAGTTGTGTTGCCCGGGTAATCAATGAATACGTGGAAGGGAATAGTAATTAAGTACCTTTCGGGTACATGGATTTGTTTGTTTGTCGAGTGTATTTTCTACACGTTCCCAGAATTAGATAATTATCAATGAAATGTAATTTACTGTACACTATTGTATACAGTAAATTCAGTAAATTTCAGTTAGTAATGAGAAAGAAAAAAATCTAGGGGAAGAAAAAGAATTTCACCACAATGTTTTGTGAGACAGTACAAAACATTCCAAATGAAAATCTAAATCTAAACGCAAGCTGGAAGACTCTTCACAACATCTTGATTTATCGTTGCACAGATGTTGGTTAAAAAAAATAATAATTTATTTATTTAAAAAAATAAATAAACTGCTATGATGTTGGAGATGAAAAGTAAAACAAAAACAAGAGAATTGAAAAGTTGACATTTCTTGCTGCACTATATATTTGAAGTAATCCTTGTCCTTCTAACTGATTTCTGGTTCATTTCATGACAGACAAACATGCAAATAAATAGTAGTTAACTGCTTCTCAACTAAACCAGAAAAAATTTAATTTTTTTTTTTCTTTTTGCACGTAGAAAAGACTTTAATTTCTGATTTCAATTACTGCTTCCCCTGTGGCCATAAAAGCAATTTGCACAAACGGTAATCAAGGGACAATAATTCTTCATCGTCTTTCTTGATTGGAAACCTGCTGTATGTTAGTCACAGTTGCTCTTTCTCCCGAGATAGTAAGGTTAGAGGAGTGAAGAGGGGGGAAGACGGAGGGAAGAAGGGAAAAAAAAACTCCCACTCCAGAAATTGCCGTTAAAAATTGGCCGGCAAAATGCCATTACGTTCCATAAAATCCTCATTTCGAAACGCCACTGTTGGATCTGCAATTAGGCGAAGATATGAGTTTTGTAATCGGAGGCCGCTGGGCACATCCCGTCCAGCCTACTAAAACCGAGCATAGGGAATGCACACAAAACTCTGAGGTGCGTCACTGACCATTATCAAATGGTAACAGGATCCTCGGAGGGGGCAAAGTACGACGATGGGATAACTGACAAGTGTGAAGAAGCAACAAATAGGACACGCAAAAGACATACATTTTTTAAAGGCTTTATGTATCATTTGGATAGATTATCACCTCTCATATTACATGGTGGACAGAACCATTTGCTTTTACTCTAATTCTAGGGTAAATATTGCAGCATTTCTGTATTATTAATTTGATTTTTGTCTGTCTTTTTAAAAATGTCTGCTTTCAGAATTGGAAATGGGGTATTATACTGGAAATTACAAATCTCAATATGCGCATTTTTTTAAATTGAATATGCAAAACGTGTGTATAACTTCGGCAGTCCGTGTTTCCTTATCTTGGGTTTTTAGATGCAAAAGAAATTTCCTTTGATCAAGAGCAGTGGGGAGTCGTTCCTTAATGAATGATGACGCACATGTGGTCACGTCCCAGTGAAAAACACCATCAGTGCTAATTGCCCTGTCTGTGTAATGCCTGCATAATTACTGGACAGTGCACAAGGCAATGGGGACTCCTTTTGTGTGTACAGCATAATGGATTTCTATTCATTCGCTCTGCCGTGCGAGTCATTTCCATTAATGAGTTTTCTGACACAAAACCAGGCATGAACAAAGGCCGAGCGAAATCAGAGAGGGAGTCGGGGGGAAGAAGAACAAAGGAGTGGCATACAATCATTGCACATGGGAGGCAGCCACTTCAGCCAAGCCTTACGACGTTACACACACGAACAGGAAAAATCACAGTCAACTGCGCTATTCTTATTCAACGAGAATGGATTGTTCTGCATAGATTCCCCACACACACTGCCTACCCCCTTCAAGACCCGAGTCCTCACAAATTACTTTTTTTTCTTCCCTTCCTTATTACCAGCCTCATCATCTTTCCGTGGTCAAGATGCAAAATTAATAAATCACACCTGACAAGAAGGATGAGCTGTAGGCCATTCATCAAGCAACGATAATTGGATTCTAGATTTATCAACCAACATATCGAAATTCATCTCAAGATGGCCTCGACCAAGGCCACCCTAATGTAACGGTGTTTGCACTAATTAATACCACAAGATTGCCCGATGACGCATCTCCAAGATATAAACTGAAGACACACACACAAACACACACACAAAAACAAAAATTACATTTTTTCTAGGTCAAGCGTTTTGTTTTTGCAGTTATCCATCCCTCTTGATGGAATTTGGAGGGGGGGGGGGGTTGTATACTGCAAATGGAAAAATACATCGAGCAACAGAATCCAATCAATTACTAATACCAGCAAAATCCTTAATCTGAACAGACATACGTACAAATTCATTCCCGCACTGTACATAAATGCATGTATGCACATTCAACTACATGTAAACTTTGTTTTATATATATATATGGGGGGAATTACTGTGCTTGCTGTACTTATGAATATACGTAATATCCATGAATACAAGAATATACACATTGATAATGTATTCTATTTTGCTTCAACATGAAAATAGACTGAAAAATAATGGATCAGACATGTACCCTTTTCAAATCGCCAAAGCTGCATTTGTACACACT
Organism: Zoroaster sp. YZ-2022; assembly: GCA_029582265.1. NCBI lineage: Eukaryota > Metazoa > Echinodermata > Asteroidea > Forcipulatida > Zoroasteridae > Zoroaster > Zoroaster sp. YZ-2022. The sequence continues at coordinate 19,566,197 of CM055822.1, read as the reverse complement.
CACATACGTTTATTCTATCCAAACAGTTCCAACACAATAGCGTTATTAAAGTATGCTCTATAGGCCGTTTCACACGAGACCGTTTTAACAAGGGACCTTGACTATAAATCGCATCCATGTTAAAAAATAGCAAATCCCAGTCGTGTGAAAGCTATCCTTGTTAAATAATTACCACGGACCCTCGCTATTTATAACAGAGATCGAGACCTCCTCCAAAAAATCACAACGATGTTAAAATTGCCACGATAGGTCATGTGAAATGCTTCGTGCGCCCAAACAGGGGACCCTTGCTTTGGCGGTATCATTTCGCATGCGCAGAACGCGTCACTAGATCAGCTAGCAATAATCGATAATCCCGGATGTGTGTTGGTAAACAACTTGTACGTCCCCATAGAATCATGTTGATCAGTGAATGAAAACGGTTTCATTGTAACTCCAGTCCAAGATACTTTCTTGGCCCGGACACGTTTATTTTTCTTGTTGGAAGGCCTTGCGTTAGAAATCTGGCTGTGAATCCGTTGGAATTGTTGCAAGTATACTTGATTCGATATCCATAATAAAACGAGAATAAAATTGTTGGGAAATGGGAAGTAAATGAAAACAAAATGTGGGAGAAAGTAACCGTGTTTGACTTCGTAAAACGCATATAGAAAACCACTGGTAACAAAGAAGAAAGTGTTCAGTGAATAAGCTCTGCGCGCGGTACCAGTGAAATATTGGATTTCACAATCATGACCTTTGACCCTCCATGGAAAACGAGGGACGTTAATTTTGGCGTGAGTGGAAGTCGTGTGAAAGTTTGTTTAAAAAAATAAAAAATAAAATCGCAAACGACCGAGGCGACAGACAACTGGCGCCAATTACCAAGGACCTTTGTTATCGGTGCTCGTGTGAAAAGGGCTTATGAATCCCGGTGAACGCTCTTCCAAATCCAGAGAACATTATTAGATTAGCTCAGCTCAGTCGGCCCTCTGGAAAGAAGACAGCCAGCCCTCAAATTGTACATGTATGTGTGTGTATTTATTGTGGAAGCTGACCAGACAACATAGCAACAAATCACAGTCAATGGCAATTGCATCCTACCCATCAGTCAATAACTGACTGATCAAGAAGGTCCGGGGCCAGACACAGTACTACTAGTTTGCACAGCTGGTGGATAGCTACTTCCTGTTTAACATTGAATGTCAATACAGCCTGGTTCGAGACCTTGCACTTTATAATAATTGTGACTGGCCTCTTTTCAAAAGTGAGATTTTGGTATAGTTTGATTCTCTAGATTTTCCTCTTTCATTTGATACCAGATTTGTAGAAATCAGAGGAGAAAAAAAAAAATCTGATTTCTACAAATCTGTTATCAAATGAAAGAGGAAAATCTAGAGAATCAAACTATACCAAAATCTCACTTTGAAAAGTGGGTCCAAGTTTAGGGTTTTGCCAGAGCCAGTCACACATACATACATACATACATACATGTACATACATACATACATACACACACATATATACACACACACATATACATATATATACATATATATACATATATACATATATATATATACACTGTATATATATATATATATCCCAGAGAGCACTTGAAACCAGTCATTATAATGCCTTAATATTTAAGTCATAGAATCTATTGCTGCCACACAGCCATATTGAACATTTCACCATGGACTTGTATCAACAGGACTGAGACAACCACTGATGGAATCTCTACCACATGATACACACATATCAAGAACATGACCAATCAAAGTAAAACAACAAAAAATATAACATCAAGGGCTTCTCTGTACTGAGCCAACATATCTTTACACCCATTGATTTGTGGGGGTTGTGTGGGAAGGGGGGGTCATTTAGACAAAGTCATCACACCTGTTGTAGGAACAGATTGGCAGAGGTCACCTCCAGTGATCTACACTCAGCTGTTGCTGCCAGTATCATTACTTTACCCATGCTGCCATGAGGCAGAATGTGTTCACAAATACTGTATTATTATCTGTCCAAACACAGCATGAAGGCACAGAACATATTTGATGGGTTGCCTTATAATCTTTGAGGACATAATATATGATAGAGATACTGATGACACAAATACAAATTCTATTTTGTTTATTTTTTTCCTCTGGTAATTGTTAATAGGGCTGTGCCGGGTATCCAGATACCCGACCAAAACTGTTATTACCCAGTGCCATTTTTCGGTTCCAATTACCCGTAAACGACTTTTTAAAATTCGGACTTAACATTTGAGCGGTGCGAACAGAAATCTGTGACTCTTGAACAATGCACTTGTACAGATAATTATCTTTAAATTCAAGAGATTACTCTCCAATAAAGAAAAGATTGATAGTATGGTATCCTCTGTATTATAAAAGTCAATTTGTTACCATTTACAGTACATGTATTTGTGCACCACCGGGTATCCGGGTATCCGAAGTTTCCTGATTTCGGGTATCTGGTTCCAAAAATATCCGAAAACGCACAGCCCTAGTTGTTATCAGTAATGACAAGCACAAACTGCCTCCATATTCTTTCAGGAACGGGGTCGGGCAACATTGTCATTTGGAAATCAGTCACAAGTCTGCAATACCCATTAATAGAAGTTAATTGACAGATCATGTTCCACTCGCAAGGACACATCACGGTATTCTCATCCTAAAGGAAAAGGATTTGGGAATCGCTAATTTACTTATTAGTTTCTTGTTTACTTCGGTTGAATGCTGATGAAGTAAGAAACAGGGTGCACTTTTAGTCTGAAATGTCATAATGACATTCAGGGGTTTAAATTCATTCAATGCTTCAAACAAATTCAGAGAATAAAATCATTCCAAACCCCCCCCCCCCCCAAAAAAAAGGTCCTGAATCTAAGTGGCCCACCCCGATAGCAAAAACAGAACGAGCCATTTATCTCTGACTGATGATGATGATGATGATGATGAGTGGGCGTCGAGAAAGACACTGGGGTGGCCGCGGCAACAGCCGGCAACTCGGAAGACTGGGCAGTTCCTATGAACATATCAAAACAAGGGGCCCGGCAGCAATACTGTCTCTGCATTTGGTGGTCCGGGCGGGTTCGGTCCTGTTGTCCCTCTCAATTAGACTCCAATGATTAGATCAAAATTACTCCCCACTCCTGCTGCGTTTCATACCCAAAGCCACTCTCTCATCAAAATTTCCTTCCCTCTGGTTAAGTGTCTCTTTTTTTCTTTTTTCTTCTCTCTCTCTCACTTTTCATCGGAATTCTCAATACTTTTTCTAATTTTTTTTCCCCCCAATGCCCGGGGCTTATAAGGTACATGGGTTTGACTTGTTTTGTGAAGCAGCGGGGATCCTGGTGGGAAGGTGGAACAATTACTGCACAGCTGGGTTGATTCTCTTACGAAACTCAATTACACAAACATGGCAATAAAAAATATATATATATATATCAAACTTTTCTTTTTCCAATATTTTTCTACTTGTAAATAATCAAAATAAAACAGTGTTTTACTTGATAAGGATAATTCCTTCCGATTGGAAATGTCTTGGGGGCTACCTTCATTTGAACTGTCATCAGGATAAACTCCAGTAAAAGTGTAGCTAGACAGTAATGTGTTTGTAGAAAAGGTAATTACAGTGTTTAAGACACAAAAATGTTTATGGAAACAGCATTCCTCAAGGCGCAAGTAATTATGTTATACAGCAGGCCAATCTGTATGTATTTATTTATGATTGTGCATTTGGAACTTAAGACCCTATAAATTCCTCTGGACAGTGACTCTAATAACAAGATTGATGCAACAATGTGAGATTATTATATAGAGGGGGGGGGGTGTTAATGCTGCTGGAGCGGGATACAAATCTCCAATTATTTAGTGCCATTACTCCTAGATGTAGAGAGGGCAGTAACACCACCACTTATGCAGGTGTAGTACAAATAAAAAGGGTGTCCATTTAGCAATCAGGGCGTCCAAAAGACACCCAAAGGTATTGCCAGCTAATACTATGGAACCGCCCCTTACCATTGGTTAAGCATCGAGGCACAATTAATTGTATCCATACTTCACAAGAAACAAGAGAGATGTACAGAAACCATCCTGTAGAAGCTCATCAGCTCATTTCATTGACGAAAAAACAGTGAAAATGCATTAAGATATGTTTGCATAGTATGTGACCCACTCTGTGAAAATGAGTCACAAGTCGCAAAATTTGAAAAATTGAGATTTCTATGTGGCTGTAAAGCGTACATCATCAGCTTTAATTTGGTATATGTTAGAGGTGTGTGACGTATTGCATTATGGAGATATGGCATTTTTAATAATCAATAATTTTCATAATTAACACAATTGAATTCTTAGGAAAACAAGCATTCGAACGGAAAACAAATGACAGAAATGAAACAACCTACTCACACAAAAAAAATCATTGATTTTTAAAATATTAAAGCCATACATAAATCTCAATTGTTCAAATTTGCGACTTGTGACTCATTTTCACAGAGCGGGTCGCATTTGCGCTCACAGTCTATGCATGTCGTTTGTAACAGCAGGCAACAAAATTGACCAACACCTCATCGGATGTGAATGAACTCAAAATCGCTCAAAATCAAGACCTTCTGTTTGTCATCGGTCATTATTATCCAGGAAAGTCAGTGATGTTATACCGAGTTAGAGAGAAAACTGACGGCAGTATGCTTCATTCCTCCATTACTAAATGAACCGAGGTCCAGAGAAAGTTACTACCCATTAAAATGTCACCAGACCCACAAAAAAACAAAAACAAAAAAAACCGTTGAATTCTCGTAATCATTTCTGACCGCTTCTTGAGCTGTCCCAACAGGGCTTGTACCAGATACTATTTTATATATATATATATATATATATATATATATATATATATATATATATATATATATATATATATATATATTTAATAACTGGGCACCGTCACCACAAGAAACAGAAACAAGACAAAAGGTAGACTGTGTAATTTGCAGGCACGATCCCGGCAGGGTATCCACAACACCGGCAGGGTATCCACAACACCGGGATGTACTGTTGGGTAGCGTTTACACCCCATAGCACAAAGAGAACAAAAAGACCCCAACGCAGTACAGAACCAGACCCCAGGCTAAAGGTCACTGACACTGGATTTGTATAGCAATTGGGCCTCTACACCTTTTCCCCCATCAATCATCCCCCCCCCCCAAAAAAAAAAAAAATAATAATAATAATAAAATTAAAAAATTAAAAAAATGAATAAAAAAAATATTTAAAAAAACCAAAAACAACAAAAACCACTATTCTCTGAACATTTCAAATGAATTCTGTTTATTGGAACAGGACTACCGCCAAGATGTTTGCAAAGGGAGTGTGCACATAAATGTTTCTATGACTGATTACTGTGATTACACTGGTATACTGTAGTTCAGCTCCTTTTATTTAAAAAAAAAAAAAGGGAGGAGAAAGTTTCTTTAATGCATCAAATGAGGCAGCCTCTATTGTGAATGTTGATTCCTCAATTCATCATTTCAGTTACCAATCATGCAAAATGAATTTCATATCTGCCGTCACCTGCCAATTTTGGGGATTATAAATCATTCAAAATTTCCATTTCAAATTTGGTACACTTCTTTTTCAAACAGTACACCAAATCAATGAAATTGCCGTTGGGGAAAATTTGTCCATATGTACCGTTAAAAAAAAAATAAAGGTATCTGTTTAGATACTAGATATGATATGAAATAACCAATAAGCTAGTTTAGCAATGCTCAAAATGATACAGCCAACCGCCAACTGTAATATACATTACTGGCTTAATCATTTTTATCCCCCCACCATACAAACTAATTAGGACAGTGTGTGCTAGAACATCATTCCCGCTTGTTTACTCGGCCAGGTATCTGTACTCGAAAATAATTCTAAACTTTGGTCCCCATTAAGCGTTTCAACTTGGAGGTTTTGTTTTATGGAACTGCCTCCACACTTTGTCCCCAATTAATGTGAAGTGGAAGTATAAAGCTAGACATTGGAGCGGTCATTAAAACCAACCAAATGGTTATTTTGCATGGAATATATGTATGTCCCTAAAGACTGATCTGTAATACTCATATACACTCACTGGCCAAAAGTATTGCAACATGCTCAAAACTGAGCACTTTACAGTAACAGGTGAGATAATCATTTAATCTGATTTCATCGATCGTGTATTACATAATTTCCGAGCAAGAACAGTAAAAAAGAAGATTGACTTCAAAACACAGGCACTTTCAATAAGTCTTAAGTAGTGTAAATAAAATAAAATAAATTATTGTAACACAGTTCTCCAAACTGAACTTTGGTGTGTTGCAATACTTATGGCCAGTGAGTGTAGTTTGATTTGTATTCCACGTCAAGGCATGGCACAATTAGTTTTGGGTTTTTTTTCTTCAAAAATTGTATTCATCCAAAAATTACCTGAATATTTTATTTGCTAAGTTCAGCTCAATACACCTATCCGACCTGTTAATCAAATGGGGTGACACATTTCCATGACAATCGTTACTATGGCAGTCATGCAATCTGCTTTATTACAGGTGCGTGACCGAGGTTTCCAGGTGGGCCAAAACTGGACTGGTGTATTTGAATGAACAGCTGTAGGCTGCAGTGTCATTTGCTGCAGTGTCATTTGCTGCAGTGTCATTTGCTGCAGTGTCATTTGCATAAAGCGCTATGCTTAAAGCATATTTTTGTGTAATAGCAACAGCAATAGTGACTTGACAATATTGCTTGTGGATATGAAAGCCTCATACAGATGATGCATCAGCACCGAGATTCCTTCCTTGACTCACAGGAATCAAGCAAAGATGGATGTGGTGCGAAAAGATCATCCAGATCTTATCAGGGACAATATCATCTTGACCAGAGCCGACTTTAAACAGGGCATGGAATCGGTGTCCTAGTTTAAGATGAACACAGTGGCTTGGGTATTATTTTCAGTCGCTGTGCTAAAAAACTAACACTCCGATTCCATGCCATGTTGATCGTGATGATACTGTCCTTTTGTTGCATCTCAATACAAATCATACATAAGGACTTATTTACATGCATTGGCATTCAAACTTCAACCACAAATGTATAACTTTGGCCCCATGATCAACATTGATTGCACAAAATAAACATGGAGACAAAAAGAGGCTGGAAAATTTAAGTGAGCAAATATATTCCGGGAAGGAATACCCCGAGACACATTTGTGTGCCGATATGCATTAGTCTAGATATGTATCCACAAGTTCGTGTCCTCATTAACAATTCAGCTTACAGGCACCTTCTACAGCACTCCTACATGACCGGACTTCATGCATATTCATGAGCTATCTGCCCGTTGTCTTCACATTTGAGTGATTTATGTAAAGCTGTGTTCCCATCTGTCGGTTAGTTATTCTTTGGTGACTCGCTACTGTTTTCTTGCCCTCCCGCTCGTCTGCGCCCGCCCGTCGGCAGGCCGTCGTCGTTGCTCACCTCGGCTCAAGGAAATCTCATGCACGACTTGTACTCATATAAGCCCTTAAGCTTGCTTCAAGTTCAGCATGATCGGTACTAGACACGGCCTACTTGTCCTATTCTGTTAATAGCTCAAGATAACTACTACATGAGCGAAGCCAGAATAAGCAACGATACTAGACTCCGCAATGACCCCAGGGTAACAAAGGAGCTTTGATACGAGGGAATTCTGTTGTTGTTCATGTTTTTATTGTGTCCCCCCCATTCTGATACGCTGGAAACATTTTTTCCCCCTCCCTCTCCGCCTCACCTACCCTGCCCTTCAGGCAGAATGATTAAAACGAGGCAACAGTTGAGGGGGGGGGGGATAATTTATTGGGGTCATTCTGGGACTAACAGTTTTTTTATTTGCACCCTGAAAGGTATTTAAGCATTTTCTCCCAGGGGTCGTTTATTTCATCATGGTGCTAAAGCAGAAGTCTTGCCAAGGCAATACTTTCTTTGAAGTTTAACAAACTAGGTTTGCTCAACCAGTTTACAACAGCTACATGTAACTAAATTATCCACTAAGCAAGACTAGGCCCCCCATGACCTGGTTGTTAGAATGGAATGAGACTTCGTTTCATTCAGCCATTTCCAAGCACCCATAAACAGATGAACCATCAGAATGCCAGCGAGTTAACCCATCCAAAGAGAAACAAAATCTGCACCGTCTTACATTACAAGAATGCCACCGTTTCATGGGAAAATAAAATACGGCATGATTTCCTGTGCCACTCCAGTATAAACACAAATGGGCCATCGGGGACATCCACCATGACCAACGTTCCCTCCACTGAAAAAATACTTATTGATATATATATATGCTAATACAAGTTAAGCCCTAAAAAGGAAAGGTTTGTACATTGATAATGTTGGCAAAATTGCTTCTGGATATCCCGTTTTAAAAAAAGATTTAAAACATTTAAAATAAAAAACATCCTGCAAACATTTAAGCTGGTCTCGTTCACAAGGAAATGGTGAGAAATAATTAGACATGTTGTATTGAGGAAAGAATACCCTTTCCTAAAATTTGAACTAGAAATTATTTCACTTTTCTTAGAAATGACGGAAATGACCCAAAAATATATATTGGAAAGATTAATAATACCACCTGCTTTACACTAACTAAGGTTTCCATTAATATTCGACCATTTGGTTATTTTTTTTATTTACCAATCCGTAGCATTAAAAAAAATTATTTCATTATTTACCATCAATTAGATTTTTACACACATGAACAAGTACATGTAATATTAATATGGATATCTTCCATGCAATTTAAAAAATAAATTACTGACAATTTCCCCCCCCCCACCCAAATCTCCGGTTTCTGGTCTCCGCGAGCATGACCTCAGACCGTGTGTTGGCACTTTTAGTTTGCCTTTTTTTTGGTGCTATGAAACGATGTCCAAAACTGCTGGATCAATTGAAATTCTGCCACGCTGTGTTTTAAACAACTTTTTCACATAGGGGTATGAACGTTTGCCCGATTTGTGAGGCCTCTCTTAGCCACCATACTTTGTGTATGGGAAATTTGGTCTGGTTCCAAAAACCGCATGTATCACATTTCACTGGTTGCAAAAAAACACCCCACATTTTTTGGCCTTAATTCAATTTAGAGTACACAAACTATTTTTTTTTATATATTTTTTTTGGCATACAGACAGGGGAAAACACAAGAAATACATTCATTTGTATGAATGTAAGAAGTGTTTAAATAAATTCACAACAAAGTCACCGATAATCCTAAATTCCTTTTGAAACCATGCTTTGGATTATTAATTCATTACGTCTCTACTGGAGTAATTTACTGCCATTCCAACAGGAAATGACAAAAGGAAATTATTAGAAATTGGTTGTAAAATTATAATTTTTTTAAATTGGGCAATATATATGATTTAAAAAAGTGCTTATCTCAAAGGAAGCATATACACCGTTAATAATTGGTTTAATTTAAAACAGTGAGATATCATCTTCAAGTTTGTTTGGTGTCAAGCCGGTTAGTATACAAGCTTTCATTCATAATTATCTGTCTGAGCTATTTCCGCTTTGAGAAAAAAAAAGTAATTTCCTTAAAAAAAATACAGAGAGAATGGTAATTTCTCACTGACAAATTAACCGACATTTATTTGTGGAATATGAGGAGAGAGTAATATATGTGAATATTTTTTTTTTAAATTCTGTGAGGCACCAAAAAAAAGTATCCGTATGCATCGCCTCAGACCCGCGCTTTTTTAGTTTTCTTTTTTTTGTTGGCTATAAAACGTTGTCCAATTGCAGCCAAAATTGCTGGATAGATTGGAATTCTGCCATGCTGTGTTTTAATTTACAAAACTTTTTTACATAGGGGTATGAACATTTGCCCAATTTGTGGGTAATGAACGTTTGCCCGATTTGTGGGGTATAAACGTTTGCCCAATTTGTGGGGTATAAACGTTTGCCCAATTTGTGGGGTATGAACGTTTGCCCGATTTGTGGGGTATAAACGTTTGCCCAATTTGTGGGGTATAAACGTTTGCCCAATTTGTGGGGTATGAACATTTGCCCAATTTGTGGGGTATAAACGTTTGCCCAATTTGTGGGGTATAAACGTTTGCCCAATTTGTGGGGTATAAACGTTTGCCCAATTTGTGGGATATGAACATTTGCCCAATTTGTGGGGTATAAACGTTTGCCCAATTTGTGGAGTATAAACGTTTGCCCAATTTGTGAGGCCTCTCTTAGCCACCATATTTTGCACATGGGAAATTTGGTCTAGTTCCAATAACTGTATACACAGTTGTTGGAACTAGACATGTATCACATATTTCACTGGTTTGGGGGGGGGGGGGAACAAAAAAAAACAAAAAAAACCAGAAGCCGGAGACCTTTTATTGGGCCTGAAAGTGTGCACTTTTCTTCTTTTTTTTATCAAAGATTTACCATCCCTGCTTTTCCCTTTAAAATGAAATGAATTAAATGGACTCAAAAAAATAAAACTATGGTTGGGTCCCATCATAATTTCAATTGTGCACTTCCTTACTGCCAACTCAAACCAGGCCAATTGTGAAGTATCTCGTTTCTAAAGTATTTTTTTTTTCTCTCCTTTTATAAAATGTTTTTAGCAGTGTTGCTCAATCAAACTTGGTGGGAAACGCCAACACCAAAGCGCATGCTTTGCATTTTTAAATTTGAACTTTCACCGAAAAAGATTTAAAGTTAATCTATTTCTCATCAATCATGCACAATAATGACAATCCGGTGACATGGATGTCCTTTGAAGCCCGAAAACCATTTTGGTAAAATGTCAGTATGTGCATAAATATACTCTAATGAAGATCTTAAACATGCATCGAAACCAATGTGTGAAAGTTTTGTACATTTACAATTTCCCATACAATCCAACATTATTACACACAATATTTACCGAGATATATTTGCAAGTAAGATTTGCATCTTTGCATCGACTGTTGTTTGCGGTGACACTATGTGAAAATTCTCTTTTGAGCAGTAATTAGTTCTGGAAAGAACTGGTGGTTACAACTCTATATTGGCAATTTTGGTAACATCTATAACGAAAATGCACCTCAGGCAGATAAATTTATTGCAATGCTTGATACTACTTTTATTTAATATTAATTTGCTTTTGTTACCTTACATGTAAAACCAAGTGTTATGTATAATTCCGTTTCATTCGACTTAGCTTGCTTCTGGTTATATATAAAATACACATTTGAATCATATTTCATGGAATTCAAGGAGCATAAATGAATAAAGTGTGACTTACTTTCTTGGTACAGATCAGCCGCAATTGCACCCAGTGATACGATGTTTCTCCGTGGTCACCAACGTTCATAGGAGGAATCTGTGAAGAACAAGGAGGATAGGCCTAAATAATGGAAACAGAAATTTAATGAATAATAATAATAATAATACTAATAATGTGGACTTATATAGCGCACGTATCCACCAAACTGGTGCTCAAGGCGCATTATATTATTACCCCTGCTCATCAGGCTCATAAATCATTCCTGAAACCATCTCAGCTCCCTGGGGAGTATACAGCTCAATTGCTGCCATTACAGCGCATATAGGGCTAATCAAACACAACAACCAACGCTGCCCTCACAGGTACCCATTTACCCCTGGGTGGAGAGAAGCAATTATGGTAAAGTGTCTTGCTCAAGACACTTTAAGACACTCAAGGTCGTGGCTGGGATTCGAACCCACATTCTGACGACTCAGCCATCAGAACACAAATCCGATGCTCTAAACCGCTCGACCATGGCACTCCAACGAAATTGTTTAGGAAAAGAAATGTGTTTCTTCTTCCCCCGTTTTCTTTGAAGTTTTAGATTGATACAGCCGGAAATGTCAAGACACAACAGTCAAGAATTAATATTGCAGTGGAAGGGCAGTACAGGTTAAGAGCAATATAATGATTACTATCACTTTTGTGATCAGGTCGGTGTATTTGCAACTGCCAACTGAAGTTCCCTCATATCTACGAAGCTCGACCCAAATTTTCAGTACATGGTTACCACACGAGTCCAATTCAATTCCAGCTGAATACTTTTGTGTTCTTCGATAAGCTTCAGAGGTTTAATCCTCAATTTTTTTTTATCACAACCCCGAAGATTTATTTTGTTTAATTCCAAACCCTTCCCCCCCAAACAAAGAGTCATTTCAAAATGTTCTTGTAAATATCAGCATGAAGCAGTCTTGTAGAAATGAGAAAAGTGAAACTAACTTTGGAGACACTGTTGCAGAATGACACATTTTCTCCCTAGTACAATACATTTAAAGGTGCAGTATCGTCACGATCAACAGGGCATGGAATCGGAATGCTAGTTTAAGATTAACTCATTGACTGCCATAATACCACACGTGATAAGGTCATATTACCGCTACTGATGCACACATGATCCATTAATTTTCAATCTTAAACTAGAACATCGATTCTATGCCCTGTGGAAAGTCTGCTCTGATCGTGATGATATTGTTGCCCCTTTAACCCTACACAATACAAACATTGGGCTTCGGAGAACACAGAGTGAACATTTACCAATTCCTCTCAAACACCCCATTAGTCCATGTTGTTGTTGTTGTTGTTGTCGTCAGTTATTATATTTTTTTCAGACACAGGTTTATCGCAAGACAATGATACAGTTTGCCTTCAGTTCGTAATACTGTATTCTGGACAAGAATAACCTCAAGACATCTGTAATTTTATCTCTATTATTTCTAAATTTTGAATGTAGAACCAAACTGTTCCTTTTCAATGACTTGCAAATCACAAAGTTACATATATACATATATATAACGTGCAACAAGGCCATGATTTCTTTTTGTAAACATGAACTAGATATGTCCTACCAGAGAGCAAGGGACTTGGGCCCCAATTTCACAGAGCAGTTAGGCACACAAAATGTGCCGAACACAGAATATTCATGCTTTAGCAAAAAATAGGTTACCAGCCAAACTGTCATGTAATGTTCCATGGCTCCTAGCCGATTCTCAGCCAAAAGTTTGGTTTTCTGCTTAGGAGCGCTATGAAATTGGGCCCTGGTCCTAGTAAGCTGTAATCACAACCACAAAGTGTCTATCACAATCATTTTAATCATGCCTTGGGTTGAAAACTGATGTAAACGACATACCCTCATCCTCTGAAGTAGGAGCAAAAAAAACTTTGCCGTGCATCAACAATTAATTTCACTAATTACAGTAGAAGACTCAGAAATCCACTAATTGGTCAGGCAGGCAGGCAGGCAGGCAGGCACTGCTATGAAATAAACTGCACCGCGTTCAAAGCAAAAAACAAAAACAAACACTGGCTCACCGCTAATAAAGCCACTAATTTTCGGGGCCTCTTGAGAGATAGACGTGCATAATTCTGTCAATAATTAGTGGTCAATCATTAATCCGGGGCACATTATTTTGCACAATGGCGCAAGTTCAAAGATGCAGTGATATCCATGTGGAAAACTATGAAGGTTCCAAAGGTAGTACATGATTGTGTAATTGAAGAGTTAAGTCGGGGTACTGATAAGGAACAATTAAGGTGGTACAGATAACAGGATAATGAAACCAACTAACTGAGGGTTTTTACAAACATGCATTGTACATCCGTGTTGAATCCGTGTTGTTTTAGTAGGCCTATGTGGTGATCGAGTCTACTACCAATGTCATGTCTACTGGACATAAGCCTACATTCTTTTGTTGTTGTCAGGACTAGTGTAAACTTGAATGCATTTTGTGGTGGGGAAAATATAATATGTCGCAGGTTTTTGATGGCACTGAACAACCCAAGAATGACTGTGACACTGTATGCTCTCACAAGGTGTAATACTGCAAGACTACCACATGTGCTTGAATTTGATCTAAACTATCGTTTTAGTTGGGTCTTTAATGAAAATGGGTCCAAGTCCTCAAGAAATAAAATCCAATCAGCCACATCACTTGCTACAGCTTTCTTTCTCCGCTAAGAACATATATATACACATGTATATATTTGCGCAAGACCATGTACTCGGTTGACTCAAAAACAAATCTGTAGTGTCACTCGTTGATTATTTAAGTTACATGTACTTGTCATGTAATCCATGGCTAATAAACACCACACTGCAGAAAAACAAAAGGTCATTCTGCTACACTGAAGAGCCTCATGTAGTGTGTACAGGAAATCGTGTGATTAGACATGTCTTTTAAAGTACATGGCTCAAAGGAATAAGCTGTACCCAAGGTTCTGACAGCAGTTGGCTGAATGTCAGCCTTGTGTTAAAAAAAAAGCATCAAGATCTTTAACCTTGTATTAGAGGGGATGCACATTAATCTCTTAATCTCTTAATCCCCTTGTCTGATCTAATCACACTATCTCTCCTCAAATCCGTAAATTCTGTAATTAGTGGGAACTCAAAGTCATCAGCACATTCTGACATTTTATTTTTATTTGAGGTGAAATTATCATGTCATTTTCTTTAGTCATCTATACTGAGATGCAAGACTGTTTCGATCCATTGGGGCATGCTCTGTCCTGACACATCCCAGACAACAGGATATTCGTGAAGGATTAGCGTCCGAGGGATGAGGGATTAAAGCAGGCTGAAGTGAAGAGAGGGTGTCCCTGCTATACAAGAAACGTGATGTTCCGCGTCTTCCGATGCAACAAACAAGAAGTAAGCTTCATTAGAAATGATAACTAAAATCTTGAGAGGTACTAAGATTGAATGAACTTGGGAGGTAGACACGGGGGGGGGGGGGGGTTAGGGCAGTTTCCATCACGGCCTCTTAGCATTGACTTCCTGTTGGGGAAAGGCTTAATCGTTTTGGCCCCGCCTGAAAGCAGAAAAACCTTCCTCGATTCCTTGTTCAACGTCAAACCTCATCAAGACTCTTCAAGATGTGGGGGTTCTTTTTTCTTTTTTTTTATAAATGTCAGATTAGTGACAGATACAATATGTACATGTCTAGATGAATACTGAATGTATTAAGTAACGCCTGGCAATCCAGCTGACATTCCCGCCACATTGTTTTACACAAAGAGCAAAACATTTGTGTTGTTTTTTTCTTTTACAGATAGAGCGAGAGAGACGACGTGTTACATGTAGAATGTAACTATCCAAATTGTCAAATCACATACATTACCCCACATTTAAATTAACAAATGGCACATACACTGTTACAGGACGGTAATGTTTGTATTTGTAACATTAGCTGATTTGGTTCAATATCATGGTTTCTGGGAAAACACGCCCAACTGATAAAATAATAGTTCCCAACTCAACCTTAGGGGAAACATAATTAACCTTTCTGTGACTGAAAGGGTCAAAATCAGTCAAAATGTTGATATACTTGCCAAGGTATATCTAGTGCACTTAAGTCAAACACTGTCAAACCTTACGTGTAGTAAGTACATTTACAAGTTAAAATAAGTCGACTGGTTTTTTTTACTGGTAAAATCATTGTCTTGTATTGTTCAGGGTGGTCAAAATGACAGTAAAAACCAGTCAAAAATGCCCCCGTGTGCACATTTGGGTCAACAGTCAAAACAGTCGGTTGACTGATTTTGACCTCTATAGAGCTCTACTTGCCACTAAAGTGCATCTATAGTAGGAGAGTTAATAAGACGGCAGTGGTTTGTTCATGGCTTGTATCTTAATTCAACTGGCCAACGTGATAACAGGAATCCCTCCTAGAGCTTTATCTACAAGTATCTCATCAAGAAACCAAAACAATTCTGCGCAACTCAAAACAAAAGTTCATCACGTTTGTCAACAAGTAACTTCTACACACAACCCGAGGCCACAGATTCAATCCAATTCAATCTGCTTACCACCGTGCTCATTTCTCTGCTGAACTATTAAAATTACTAAACAAATTTGCTAGATGGACGTGTAAGCACAATTTCACCCGTTAGCAAGAAATTAATGTGCAGAACGTGTATCCAACATGGAGATGTATTGTTATGTCACTCGTCTCTTGGCAATAATAACAGCCGGCAAGTTAGCATGTTTTTTTTTGGTCCAAAAATTCCATGCTTAACACGAAGCAGAAATGGAAAAAAAATAAAATAAAATGTAGAGTAACCTACATTCAGCCTACATTCAACTCGATTAAAATTGGCCCCTGTTGTATTAGAGCAGACTATTATTAGCCGATGAAAGCTTTCAATGGCAAGCCAGTTCATATAGTACTGCAATGGTACCTGTACAGACAGAGCAAAGCCTGTAGTGTGACCTGCTGCGGTAATTCTAGGTTCTTTTCACTCATTCTGCCCCCACAACACAATGCACCCAGATTGTGTTGAGGCACTTCTATTCATTTCACTTCATCAATTTGCATATAACTTTGCATTCAATTATCATGATGGTATGTAACTGCTTAGTGAACAGTAGTGTGTGTGGTGAGCTGCACACCTACTGCCCACTGGGCTTGGTTCTAATCGCTAGGCTTAATTTTTTCCTTCCATTTTCAACACAATTGTCCCAGACAGTGGAGGATTCAAACTAGACATGTTTTTCATACTGAATCTTACAAAAACTTATCACATCATATTAGCTACTTATTTGAGTGGTTTTTCTATACATAAGAATGTATTTAATGTTGGTATACACTTTAAGATAAGATGTATGTGAATGCATCCATGCATAAGAATTTAGGTAGTAATTAGTATAGGTAGGTTAAAGGCGTCTGTCTCCGGGAAAAATCGAGACATCACCGATGCCGTATATTGACATAGATCCTCCTCTGGCGGGACAGACGCAACCCCATACTGAGGTTTGGGAGCTGGCTTGGCAACCTCATCTGTTCTTCTGATTTAAAAAAAAAATAATAATAAATCAGTGTGATTTGTCTTTAATTTTTTTTTTGTATTTATATCTGTTTATTCAATGGCGTGTTCATTTTTGTTATGCGCTTTTGATCATTTTTAAATGGAAACAGCGCAATAGAAATTTTTAATTTATTATTTATTTATTATAGAAAAACCAACCTGTGACAGTTTCAGCTTATTTCAATGTGCCGTTAACGAGAAAACAGTGAAAATGCATTTAGATTGTTTGTCTACATTCCAATGTGGAATTTCTGTCTTCAGAAATTTTTATTTCACAAACGAAAATGACAGCACCCGAGACAGAAACAAGTTGAGGGATGTTTGATACCAGCATCAGCTTTTACATCAAGTAAGTTTTATGTCAAACTGTGATTTAACCCTCTTACTTTAAGCTGAGCTTCAGTAGCACATAGCTATAGTGGTCAAAACCAATCAACTGACTGTTTTTGACTGTCGACCCAAATGTGCACACGGGGGCATTTTTTACTGGTTTTGACTGTCATTTTGACCACCCTGAACAATACCAGAACGATGCTTTTACCAGTCAAAAACGGTCGACTCATTTTGACCTGTAAATGTACTTACTACATGTAAGGGTTGACAGTGTTTGTCTTTTAAGTGCACTAGATATACCTTGGCAAGTATATCAACATTTTGCCTAAGTGCAGTCATAGGAGGGTTAAGAGATTCAATTTAACCGGTATCAGTCAAATACAACAAATAATTAACTTGTCGATGTAGTTATAATAACTATGTAGTTTGTAGAGAGAAAACAAAAAGCCATCCATTATTTTATTGACAGAATCAATCAAAACTAAAATGGATTGAGGCACTACCAAGCAATTGATAACAAATGACTACATAACCATGATCAGTAAAGTACATGTATAACAAGCATATAATCATGATCAAGTTTTGATGACCGAAATCTCCATGCATTTCCTGCTACTGCGAGACTTCCCTTCTAGTTTTGCGTGCCGTTCTGTTTACATGAACCTTCTAATATTGTAATAACAAATATTAACAAATTAACAGTTGCGGATTCCGGGGAGGGGCATTTTACACTCCTTTCATTATCCACGTAAACAAACAAACAAAATTTTTTTTTTTTTTAAATGATTTTAACATTGACCCATTTCTGAGTCAATGTGTCCCCTTTTAGGATATGACAACCCCCTATTTCAGCTGCCCAACATTCATTCTCATCTGAAAAAAACTTCCCAAGATCATAAGACTGTGTCGGTGATTGAATGCCCCTCAAAACATTGCTGCAGTCATTGCTCCTAAGCCATTGTACAGACATGTTGGAAATCAAACTTCGAAGCACCAAGATCTTTGTGTAGTAGCCCCTTGTCTTTATCTCCCTTTGGGGATTCTGTGGGGGAAAAAACCTTCAAATCACAAACGTGGTATTCCACCCCCCCCCCCCCCCACCCCCACCCAAAAAAAAAACCCGAAAACACAAACCATAGGATGAAAAATGATACTAGTACATCCTCTAATAACATCTAACACAAACAACGGCTTTGGTAATGCTTTTCAAATCTGCCCAAAGAGAAATCCCCGTGAACAGAGTTGGCTGGCACGATCAAAATCAATCCTCATCGCTGGCTTAACATTACCATCATGGCTCGTAGTACATTTTTTGGCCCAACCGACATTCCCCGAGCAACATCAAAATAATTTCTAATGTTGGAATGCCTCTCCCGGGCAAGTTGCTGTAAATGTATCCCAACAACAAGGTGGATTTCCTCGCAGTCCTATTCTTCTCTGTTGGGTAATTCAGCGTCTGATGTGTGAAAGCACTGGAGCCCTCAACTTTAACAGCAGGTCAAGATTCCATGGAATGTGTGATGTGGACTAAGCCGCAGTGATTGTTAACAGATGATAACCTGATTGCAGTAAGCCCAGGAACACCAACTGCAAGCAAACGCTGATTGTCATCAGTACATGCTAATGTAACATCAATGGCTATCACATAAACAAATCAGTGGTAAAAAAAACCAGAAAACGCCCACGTGTGAACCTACCTAAAGAGTTCCCATAGATTCACCCACGTATACTGTGCCATAAACTTCACATGTGTGTATCCATTAACCCAACCATTAACCCAGCCATGACCCAACCAACTAATGTACATCAGCTAACAGGACAATCCTAACCTTGGTCTAGTTTCCTCTGTTATTTCTAAAAATGATACGACAAAACATGCAGCAAGACTAAAAATAAAACTTTACTACAGTTGCAGGCCACGACAAGGCATTTCTCATTACAAAATCAAAATATCTATTCGAACACTTGAAGGAGCCAACCAAGGCAGAGACCCGAGGCCAATATCATAGAGCTGCTAAGCGGGGGGAAAAAATTGCTTACCAGAAATATTTGCTTAGCAGATATCTTTAGGCTGGTAGTCTATTTTATATTGCTTAGCAAAGATATTTGCTTGGTACAATTCTCTGCTTAGCAGCTCTGTGAAATTGGCCCCAGTCCAAAGCATGGTTGTCTCTGTTTAAGTTCAAGGCCTGCAGCTATACACACACACACACACAATCATTCTTGCTTTGCGTTTGCTTTCATCTGGCCTACAATGAAACCTTCACATGAAAATATCTTATACCAACATTGCGCTAACCCTCACCCTTTAAAAACCTGTATTCATGAACACACGTAGAGCTAACACAATCACCTCAATACATCAATCAGCAGGCAATACATTAATGGTCAAAAGTCAATCACAGACACTGGTCACTATACTCCAGGATGCAGACCAAAACATCAACAGGCTACCAGCCAGTTGACCCCCCCACAATAAAGGTCACTGGCTCCCTATGCACTTGGTTGCTTTGATTACCTCATCTAAGGTCACTCCTAGGACTGTTGGTCAACCACTGTGAAATGTGTGGAATGTATGTCAAGGGGAGATACACAAGCCACAAGGGATATGAGCTGCCACTGCATGGTGTGTGTGTGTGTACACTGCCTGGATGAATACATGAATGTACAGCTGTGTAGTACACGGTGAACAGTGGGGTTAGAAACCATTAACGAATCGCACTAGCTAGTCACACATCACACGGCAGGCCGGCCCAGCTGCGGATTCGGTTTACCGTTTATAATTACTGCACAAGGGGCTAACCTTGAAATTAGGTCTGGCTGCTTCCAAGTCAACAGAAGTTAAACTGCTCAGGGCCCTAATTACACAAATTCAACCATGAAATTCACATTTCCTTGCTCACAACTCTTCACTTTGTCACACAACAAACAATGTTCCGATTCAATTCGGTCCAACTTACCCGTGTGTTCTAGTAGACAGTGTCACTTCCATAATACAAATTTGCCATTATCTGCTGTTAATACCAATTCCCTGTCCCAGCTAACTTGTGAAACACAAGCAAAAGAAATGAGCCAGGCGCTCAGATCGGCTACATGTTCCACTGTGCTCACATATTTTTCGAGGCCAGCAATTATTTAGCTGGCTTTATTATGGTTCACAGGACAATCTAGCCTCCTAGTTATTAACCTTACCTGACCTTAGAGAAAAATATCATACACGGCCGGCTGTCAAATATTGCATTACAATAAACATCCTGTGTAATTAATGGTTGCAGGCTTTACACTTGCTCCATTAAAAGTCTCCCAAAAGAATGGCACTTGTGTTTAGATGGAAGGCCACGTTAACATATTTTGACATGTTCCTGGGACATCTTAGCGAGTGTTAATGGGTCGTTTGATTGGCTGACTCATCAACAGAAGAAGAAGAGAAAAAAAAAAAGACCGCTTTGTGCGATGAGCCTGGCGGCAGAAATCCAAACACTGCCGCGCACAGCTAGCCTTTCAGATGCTGCTCAGTTTTTTATTATTCAGATTTTAATTGGGGATGGTTGATCTTTTGTCGGGCCTGGTTTTTTCAATGGGCAGGAAGTAGGCCATTTATGCCACACATATGTGTATATGATAATCATATAAAGAATTAAGAGCATGAAGATGTGGGGATATGTTGCTGACGTGTAGTGCTTAGTGATAGATTAGCAGATCATTCTACAGGAATCTCCTTACATTCCACTTGGATTGCAGATTTTGTTTTTTCTTTCATTCCCCCCCCCCCCAGGTTACTGAATAATTTATGACACAGTTGTATCTCATTTGCAGAAAAACATATAGCTTGAATAAAGCAATACAATTAACAGCAAACAAACTGTAAAGTGATCAGTTAAGTTGGCTTAAATATCAAATCTCCAGTGTCGAGTTGCGAAAACTGTGCATTGTTCGCATCTACGATTGATCACATCTTTACATGGAAACTTGATGAAGAGGGGAAAAAAATTGAAATTTTTCCATCTTAAGTGCTATCATTTAAAACAAAAACCGTAAAATAATTTCCCTGCGGAATTTTGGACTTCATGAATAAAATAAACCCAACAAAAACATCCAAATGAATTTTGTCACTATTTTTCTCATCAACGACACAATGGAATAAGCAGAACCCGTCACAGGTTAGTTTCCATACAAACATGTATCTCTCGTTTCTTACGAGGACATTTCACCAAAAGTGTATCGCGGTCATTCATTTCGCTCCTTTTACTTGCAACTTCCCATTGGCTTGCCAGGTGAGAAGTTACACCCTAACAAACGTCCCCCTCTCGATGGGATGTTCTCCTGAAGACGATCAGGAGCATACTGATCGAAACGTCGAGTAGTAACCTCCAGTTCTTTTCAGAACTAATTACTACTCAAGAGAGAATTTCACATGGTGTCACCGCAATTAGTCTCACTTAAATGTCCCCTCACAAAAAGTGTCAATTAAAAATGAAAAAAAAAAAAAAAAAAACACTCTTAATCACGATAAGACTTATCGGACTACGAACCTAGATATTTAGAAACAATATAGCCAGAGCCAGAGAGAGAGAGAGAGAGAGAGAGAGAGAGAGAGAGAGAGAGAGAGAGCGAGAGAGAGAGAGAGAGAGAGAGAGAGAGAGAGAGAGAGAGAGAGAGAGAGAGAGAGAGAGAGAGAGAGAGAGAGAGAGAGAGAGAACACGCCATGGGACAAGAGCGCCTTCCTGACCCCATCTCCTCTAGAGGGACCAGACTCACTTCAGATCCCATCTGCTTTTTCTTAATGGCAACTGTCAACAGCTTCATAATAATCCATCCAATGGGCCTGGTGGGGCTCCCACTAATTAAAACTAGCCCATATAAGGACATCATCAGGAAACCTGCCATAGGTTAATGGTCCCCGAGGAGTATACCTAGATATGTGTGGCATTTCAACAACTACTGACATGTGTTGCACGAGTACTGGCTACTTCCCTTGCTGGTACTATACTGTCTCACCAAAAAAAAAGTTTCCTTGCCAATGCAACTCGAATTAAATTCTCTTTGAGCCAGTGTACGGTTTTGGTAAGAATGTCTGCGAATGCATCCGCACTTGATAAGAATCTAGGTACAAAGACCGACATGTGAAAGCTGCAGTTTATTTCACTGTGCCGTTAATGAGAAAATAGAAAAAATGCATGTTTTTGAAGGACATTAGTTTTATAAATTATTTGAAGATTTTACTTTAATTAGTTTTTCTCAAATAAAAACATAAATGATCAAAGTTTGACATAACACCAACTTAATGTTAAATTGATGTCATCAAAAATCCCTCTTAAAAAGTGCAAGATTCAAAATATGGTATGAATACTAAGCTTTGGTTTAACAAATCGTAATACATGAAACACGCTATTCAGAAACTTTTACAGACTGCTTGTCGGCAGAATCTTGATTCAAAGAAAGCATGTATAGACCAAGTTCTGCCAACATTACCAATGTTGAACCTTCCCTTTTCCAACCTTTTGAACCATGCAAGGGAACCTGCTAAAAATGTCCTATTACTATAATTTACATGTGCTGTGTCAGAAACAGAAGAAGTGGGGACCTCTTATCCAGCGATGATCACTGGTTTATTAAACATCATGAAATCCATGGCATGCTTTTTTTTTTTTAAATCTAGGGTATGGGGTATGGATCTTTCCATGCATGATCAAACAAGCATGGCTTGATGACTTGAATTGCACCCCGGAACAAAAATTCACATTTTGTTAAGGATTTAGTTTCATGACTTGGAAAGGGAAGAGGTTACAAAAAGGGAACAAAACGGAATTATTATATATCTTAGAAAAGCCAAACGAACACGCACATCATCAAAGATTATCTTATGACACAAAAATAGTGTCATTAGTGATCAGATGTAACAAGACAAAGCTTTGATCAAAGCTTCTTATCAGTCCAAACAATTCAAAACCATTTACAGTAAACCTTACATGTAATAAATGAAAGAAACACCAACGCTGCACCAACAATGCCGACCCTAAACAATACAAGGGTATTCTTTTCCCTTTTTCGCAATGGTGCACATTGCTTTCAGTTCGGGTTCCTATAATATTCAGCGGGGCAGCAATCAACTTGTTGCATGTCGAGCACATTTCACTACAAGCCCTTCATTCATGCCGGGTGTCCGTCCACCCACCAGGCCAAAGCATTCCATTACTGGGTAGACCCCTTTCATAATGTGGTTTTCTTCGGCTGGTCTTGTGAAGGCTTAGAGGCACACTGCTAATGCAGGCAATGGTATGCAAATGACAGTCTTCTTTAAGTACAAGAGGGAACACAAGAGAAGGCCACAAAAAAAAAAAGAGAGAAGGTTGGTTGAACTTTTCTTCATCAGCGACAGGTTATTGCCCCGGTTGTTCCAGGCAAGCAGAGCGCCAGGGGACTCTAGAGATATTATCCCATATGCTGCTGATGTGAGTGACACCTCCCCAATCCAATTTAGACGAAATCAAAACAAAGAAGGATAGGTTATTTTATGCGCACTGGCCAGATTGCACGCCGATTGTTGAGGCACGAGGGCAAGAAATATGTAAAAGAGTCTCTGATTACAATCCCAACTTGACAGTCAGAGATTGCGGAGGGAGACTGCACAACCCCCAGTAATGATGAATTAGGACTGGATGAAACAAATAAATCAAAGCTGGTACAGGTATGCCCGTTAGTGACTACAGGGAAGGTGGGAATACCCGTAAGCTACCTCTGTACGTATTGGGTTCCTACCCGCCAGCCGTCCAGGCCACTTGAGAGATATATTCTATCTTTTCCAAACAGAATTGGAAAAAAAAAATTGTAAAAAAGGATGGGCATGGTGATTACGGCAAATGGAATGAACACAACAAAAGAAATTACCCGAGCCAGCGGCGGCGACTGGCTAAGCTCGTCGAGGCAGGACGGGAAATGGCTTTGGAGTAAGTTTCAAGTGACATCACAAGTAGGCTAAAAAGTCAGGTTGTTCTTTCCGGGAGGGAAAGACATTACTGGCAAATTACTTGACTTTTAACAATGTGTTGTTTTGTGGATTGCCATCGCATAATGATGGATGTTCTACTGTCGCGGCTTATGATTCACTGTGGACTCATCCATAGGAGCTTTTAAAAAGCAGAAGGGGAAAAACTGAAAATTAGAATGACCCACTTTAAATAGTCCTTTCCACTATCTACCCAACTCGGAATGACTAATTCAAAAGAGCATGATAAATCAAAACCATTATGTGTATCTCTTTGTTTATCATAACGACATCTATGATATAGACCCATATCATACAATAAATTTGACTACAAATATCATCAACAATCCGGTCAGTTTCAGGGCATTCCTGAGAGAGTTGAATATTGCCCGTTGCCCATGAATGCCAAGTTCTGAAAATAAGAAGCAATGGTATCCCCCAAGTACTGGGCTTTCCAATGCCTGAACCCTTCCCAGACATTTCCCTAGATATCCATTAGTCAGTAACAGTGTTGGACTGTGCAAGTAAGTTATAACTGTCCCACGGCCATTGCATTTAAGTACTACACGGAAAAAGCCAAGGCTATATAGTGTGGTGGCGTGCTTTAACTTTAGCAGGGTTTCCCCTGAACATGCTTCAGCGAACGGACAGTAGAAATGACAAGAGGCCAGGGCTTCCCCCCCCCCCTGTAGACTCAATGTGTATACATGTGCACATGTACATCCTATCATAGTGCATGCATTGAATATGCACTATGTACATTGTACAACAATCATGTCACGTACATGTACAATGTGGGTATGAAGTGCCAACAAATGAGAACAGTGGTTGTGATTGCCTACCTGACATTGACCTCCGATCTCTGACCTTTGCCCCGGGTGCCTAGTGACCACTGGCTGCCGATGCCAAGAGTGAAAGTACTGGATTGACCAACAGGTTTTATCATCCCAACAGGTTATTGAACATAAACCAACTCATCCTACCGGCTGCGTGTCAAGTGCACACACACACACATACACACACACACATAGTACAGGCCCGTCACAAGCTCAAATGGCCCAAGCCACTGTAATTTCAACTGGAGACCCTCACGACTTGGCTCTCCCGGCTTGTACAAAGCGCTGACGAGACCCAACTAAATGAATGCATACACAAGCCTCTGTACAAGAAATTAATGTTGGCAGGCGGCTGATCAGGCTTGCTAATGTCATAGGGTCATTAAACCCCATGTGGACACGAATGACTAATAGTTTCTCCCAGTACTGATCAACTTCCACTCATCTACACAATCGACTATGCAAGGCATTAGGAGAATATCATGGGTTGGCTGGACGGCCGGAGTACCGACTTGTACTGTTTTATAGTAGGTCGGGGTATCGAGTTCTAATCTTAGGTATATGATTACAGTGGGCACACTTAGCAGCGCTGGAATTCAGGGCCCGTGCAAGATGACAACATGGCCCAGTAATGATTGGAAGCGGGGAAAAAAATAGAGAAAGCAAAGAGAAGTGGGGGGGGGGGGGAGAGAGAGAGAGAGAAAGGTGACTAACTACATGCATGCAGTGATGCGCAGATATGGAAATATGCATTTGCATAATTGTTTCCATTAAGTGCGGGGAGACTCAAGTGCCTCCTCGCCTGACATTTTGCTAATCAGCAAGATGAATCTGCTAAAAGGCAATACAAGAGAAAAGCAGATTACGGCTTAAAATGCACTGGAATAAACTCCACGGCCCTGCAAATGGGCATCATCTGTCCTCATCAATATGGTGAGCTTTGAAGAGCCCCTGGTGACTGTGCCCGGGTCCAGAAATCTCTTTTTCTTTCTATACATACAATGACCAATTTAATGTGTTACTACCTCATCAAACCATTGCCAAAGATTGTCTAAATTGCACAATTGTTCCACGTGACATTAAAATATCCGATGGTGCTTCCATATGTCCGGCTCCTTTCCCCCGAAAAGACCGGCAAATAAATCTTCGCCTATCAGACAGTTGGTTAAATGTTTCTTAGAAGTGAATGTGCAATTTTAAGAAGGCATAAATTTATTAGATGTTGACAGCCACATTTGTGAACTGTTGTTTGGCTGGAAAATCATTTGTGAATTGATATGCCAACAGCTGGAGTCTTTAAGATCTTATTTCAAGCCAAAATAATAATTCAATTACTGGTGTTCACTTTGGAGTCATTATCCAAAGCAAAGTTTTTAATTCAGGGTCGTCTACTGGTGCCAGATTGTGTAATTTTGGCAAGGTAACAAGGATTAGAATACAAGAGCAAACCACAGCATCAGGCCCTTCCCATGACTATTTATATCCATTTTTGATACTTTTTTCCTGCCAATTTTGTTTTGTTTTGTAAAGCCAATTTTTGTTATCCTCATAAAATTTTGTTTGATATGATTGTTTGTATATTTAATTCATTGTATTTAAGCATTATTTTTGGTCTTTAATAGTTTCTTAAATACATTTCTTTGGCAGAATAACTGCTACTTTCAAGGATTTTTTTGTAGCAAGCTTATACTCCAAGTTCAAATCAACATTGCAAGAATGGCTTTTGTTGCCAGATGTCTCAATAATTTTCCTGACACTGTGCATTGTATCTGCAGGAAACCCAACCCCCGGCAGCTAGTATTTCAAGAAAACCCTACTTGCTTAAACAGAGATCGATACCCACATTGTCCTAAAGACAGGCCTTCAGCTAGTCAGTTTTATATATATATATATGTGTGTGTGTGTGTGTATTCCGAACAAGCACCCCTTAGACACAGGCTTAATCTAATTGTGCCAACTCACAAGGAACAACAGGAAAAAGACTGCTAACTGTCACCCTGTATCTGGGTTAGCGCGGGTCACAGGGTCTGCATGTAGACACCCAGCTACAGACCAGCCACTGTGACGGAGGGGAGGAAAAACGAGGGGAAAATTGCAAATTAGAGGGAGTGGAAATTAGCGTTACAGTCTGTACAAATTACCCCAGGCGGGTAGCAGAGAGCAATCCTGTCCTTTTTCCTTTTTGCATTAAACCACTTGCCAATAGCTTTCTTTCTTCTCTACTTTTTTTTTTCTTCTTCCTCTTCATCTGCCCGACAGCCAAAACATCCAAACTGATTACATCAAATACTATGCAGGCCAATCGCATAACTTTTCTGACATACTTGCAGTTGAACAGTCTGTAACATTAACAAATGACACAATTGAAATGTTTCTACACTGTCCAGTGTCATAAACATCCCATGTAGAGAGCAATCTACCTGTAAAAAAAAAAGTCAGCCAGAACAAAGTCTAGCCGTAGTGATGCTACTTCTACGGTCTAACCATGGAGGAAGAATCTCCTCCTGTCCAACCATGAGATACTTCACGCAATACACACACGAGAATCTATTCTCTAAACGCAGCGAGACAAAAATGATCCCAGTCCATCTCAACCTGCATACTTTTACAGGCGTCAACATTATTGAACTGCACATTAACCACGGCAGTGACATGAAGCCATTTAAATGATTTGCAGGTGTCAAATCTGGCCATGATACACCCACTGGTATGTCATTAGCAAGTCGGCCCATTAACCCACTTGATTATATTAACCTACTTTCCTTGTTTCTTTGTTTGCATTCTCTCACTGAGCAGGCCTCACTCCTTGGGACCCCTACGCTTGTTGGCTATCTAGGTCACGTGACTAAAATGCCCAATCCTCAAACACATATACACACGCATGCACACACTCAAGCTACGCAACTGTAATTATCTAAATTAAAAAAAAGAGAGAGAGCTTGATGAAATATTTACTGTAGTCCTAATCGTAATGAGTATGCGGGGATAACTAAATAATTAATGGATTAATGCAAACAGGATGATGCCTCTCTCTCTCACACAAGCGGAGATGAATTTTTTTTTTTTTTCCCCATAATGAAGTCAATTCTTGACAAATGACAAATCATGGCAGTCCGTTACTGCTGATGCAGTTGTGGTTAAGGAAACAATAAGATGGAATATGGAGAGAAACATGACATCATTATACACCACAATCGGGCCATTAATTTAAAAAACATGGGCCAAAAGGGTTTGTCAAAAAGTGAGTAGCATTTTTTATATGTTTTCTTTTTACAGCCGAAGTAATTTTAGCTCATAAAAATTATTTTTTAAATTTTATTTATACATACTTTTTGAGAAGCAAGCCTAAACAAAGTTCAGGTAAATTAATCTACAAGTTTCTGAGAAAAAAAAAGAAAAAAAAAGGGGGGGGGGACTTTTTTTAAACAATTTATCCCATCATGGGTCAAACAGAGGACAGTTTTTCCCCTCCATGGCATTAGAATGTTTGTTATTTGTGAGCCGTTTTGGATACAATTAAAGTGTATCCAGAAGATTGATACCATAAATCACTCTTTTAGTCATGTTTTTAACTAAAAAGGTACATTGTCCTGGTGACGCACTTCATCTCGAGAATTAAGAACTGATGGGTACCCCCACTCTGCATGAGCAATTGAGGGCGCACCAAGGATCAAAAGGGCAATGTTAGTGCTTTGTGTATTTACACTGTCTAGGGGCATAATTTCTCCAGAGTGACTGAAGAGCACACCCGTACGTGTGTATTAACATTACGCACACGCATGCATGCGGTAACATTACGCACAAGCATGCATGCGGTAACATTACGCCCACGCATGCATGCGGTAACATTACGCCCACGCATGCATGCGGTGACATTACGCCCACGCATGCATGCGGTGACATTACGCCCAAGCATGCATGCGGTGACATTACGCACAAGCATGCATGCGGTGACATTACGCACAAGCATGCATGCGGTAACATTACGCACAAGCATGCATGCGGTAACATTACGCACAAGCATGCATGCGGTAACATTACGCACAAGCATGCACGCGGTAACATTACGCACAAGCATGCACGCGGTAACATTACGCACAAGCATGCATGCAATAACATTACGCACAAGCATGCATGCGGTAACATTACGCACAAGCATGCATGCGGTAACATTACGCACAAGCATGCATGCGGTAACATTACGCACAAGCATGTATGTGGTAATATTACGTCCACGCATATACATGTGGTAACATTATGTCCACGCATATACATGTGGTAACATGACGTCCACGCATATACATGTGGTAACATGACGTCCACGCATACATGTGGTAACATGACGTCCACGCATACATGTGGTAACATTACGTCCACGCATACATGTGGTAACATTACGTCCACGCATACATGTGGTAACATTACGTCCACGCATACATGTGGTAACATTACGTCCACGCATACATGTGGTAACATTACGTCCACGCATATACATGTGGTAACATTACGTCCACGCATATACATGTGGTAACATTACGTCCACGCATATACATGTGGTAACATTACGTCCACGCACATACATGTGGTAACATTACTTCCACGCATATACATGTTGTAACATTACGTCCACGCATACATGTGGTAACATTACGTACACGCATACATGTGGTAACATTACGTCCACGCATATACATGTAACATTACGTCCACGCATATACATGTGGTAACATTACGTCCATGCATATACATGTGGTAACATTACTTCCACGCATATACATGTTGTAACATTACGTCCACGCATACATGTGGTAACATTACGTACACGCATACATGTGGTAACATTACGTCCACGCATATACATGTAACATTACGTCCACACATATACATGTGGTAACATTACGTCCACGCATATACATGTGGTAACATTACTTCCACGCATATACATGTTGTAACATTACGTCCACGCATATACATGTGGTAACATTACGTCCACGCATACATGTGGTAACATTACGTACACGCATGTATATACATGTGGTAACATTACGTACATGCATACATGTGGTAACATTACGTACACGCATACATGTGGTAACATACGTAAATGCATAAACATTATGTGCATTAAGTATTCACCCAACATTTGATGCCAAAGTGCCCTCCGTCTGGATACTGGGTTCATGTTCCCCACTAGAGGGCCACTGATACACTGACTGATGAGAGTAATGATCACTGCAACAATTACATACACGTATCCAAATGTCCATGATTATGACTAATCATGACTTTCCGAGACACACAATCCCTGTTCTTAAGACGGTGTGATTACATCTGGCCGACGAACAAATGGCCGTCTTCATTTCAGTAGTGCTTGTTCTCATGAATAATGGCTGGGTTCACAGTGAGGCATAATCAAAGAAACCCTGGCTACTTTTTTAAGTTTTAGCTCCTTACATTTTGCATGTATTCAAAGAATTAAACTCAATGTTATATTGAACATGTCATCTTTAAGTTTATACAAAGCCTTGAACATTAATCATACAGCCAAAAGGCGAGATGTGAAATTTATGCAAAATGTCGGATGTTGTGCCAATGAACCAACGTCTATCTCAAAACCATCGTCTTATATATTTGCTGTTTCTGCTATTAATTAATTACAGTTTAATTACAAATATTTGCCAAGAGACGTGTACAAATCTGCAAGATGTACACTGTACATGCATCTCATCAAAAACAAGGCTGGAGTTTACAGAGGATATATATCATGTAATATATCATGTAATATATCATGTTGCATATATGTACATGTACATAATTGTACGTGCAAATTTACATCAGTACAAGAAAGGAGTTGACCTGACCTCTACTAATCTCTCCACTTTGTCTTTATTCATCTACTGATGCCAGGAGTCCTTTGTGGGAAAGTTCTCTCTCTCCCAGCAGAGTGGAATAACCTTGCTGCAGGAGGCGCAAGCTGGCCCACTCTTCCTAAAGTAAACCACATGGGGCCCCAATTTTCTTTCACTGTCTGGGTGGTCTGGATCAAGTGCAATAAACTCATTAAAAAAAAAAAAAAAAGTTTTTTAGTCTATCCATGCTTTCCTTTCAAATTTGGATCCCTCCCATCAATCTATCCGCACTTCATTTAATTACAGGGAGTGGAATCTGGGCCACTTTTGGTAAACATATTATCTGGCTGCATTAATGGAGCTGTCCAAATCAGACAAAAAGTCAACCTTGCCTCCCATAAAACAAAGTATCAAATTCTCCAAGTTTCCGATGTGCATTAACTTTGTTTAAAGCCCCCTCAGACACACTCATGGTTAAATGTCACTGTGCATGGATTCACAGGAATCTACCAAAAAAATTATTTTAAGTATGCCAAGCACGTTTCATTATAATGCCGACATAATGAATGCCGACATTTAAAAAAAAAAATATTAACAACATAATTTACAATCATTCACAATTGACCACAAAGCACCTCAGACTGATTTTTTAAGTATAATTTTTCTCCTCGGGATAAAATAATATCACAGCCAACTTTAAAGTCAGTACACACTTTTGGTGAACTGTCTGTAAATGCATCCGTACTTAATAAGAATCAACAGACTCTTAAAAACCAACCTGAAAAGGTTTATGCTTTAATTAATTCTGTGGTTAATGGGAAAATAATGAAAAGGCATTCAGATTGTGTATTCATTCCAACGTGTAGTTAACTTCTCCAGAGGACATACATAAATTTGCAAAATCATTTTGATTAATTGTACAGAAATGATAGCAGGTCAGACAGAAATTACATGTTTTTCAAGGGATGTTTTGATACCATCATCAAGTTCACACCAATTAGGTCTCGGGTAAATCTGAAACTTACAGCGCGCCGATTGTACTTGGAAGAATCAACTTTATCTAACTCTTAACCCTAACTCCCTAAGCATTGTTACTGAACAATAAAAATCCTTCAAAATCCTCCAACTGCCTTTGTTGTCTAGGGAGTTAGGGTTAATGGACCGTATACACCGAAAATGGTCTCCATCCCAAAAACCAGACCGACAACAAGTGGTTAGTGGCAACATCAGGAACTGAGATACATCCGCAATGCATAATCTCTTACAAATTTGGATTTTTTTTTTTTTATTTTTTTTTTTCGGGAGGGGGCTACTGCACCACACAGAGCCTGGACAAAATCAATATGCATGTGAAAACAATATGAAGTGTTGAGTGCAGTTGCTGATGATTCACCAATTAAGAAGAAGAGAGTAAGGGAAGAAAGAAAAAAAAAAATTGGAGTTCAAAGGTTCACCAGTTCCTCCAAGAATTAAAATGTCAATGGCATTTAATGGCGGGGTAAGGACACATGTTGGAGAAATACAGATTAAGATTAACCTTTCCATTGGAGAGGATCTAGCCGACTGTGCGATCTTGTCAACAATTACATCATGACAAGCCGTCTGTTTCAGGGAGACTATGATCACCCAAATACAGACTTACTTGATATGCATTGCCTCAAGATACACGTACAACATGCCCGGTTCATGTGTTTTGTTTTTGAAGGGAAATGAGGAGGGGGTACCGGGGGGATTTTTGAACACCCCACAATACACCATTGGTTAAGCCAGGGGCGTGTTCTCCCTTCTTGATCATTCAAGCACGTAAATTTAGCCAAAGTTGTCGTGCGTATCCAGCACGTACCCCACTCCTCCCTTGGCAGTGTGCCACTCCCCCTTTTTGCTGTGAACACACTTTTCCGCCACCATGATAATTTCTTATTCATACGAGTATTAGTTCGTAACCACAGCTTACAATACAACCGATGATTAACCCTAACCACCCCAAATCCTGCAAAATCCTCCAAGGGGCACTTTTTTGGGGGAAAATTCAGCACTGTTGGAAACTAGTACTTTCACCTCTTCAAATGGGACAAAATTACTACCTGGCAAGAAGTACAGGCCATAAGTGCTGAATATGAATGTATGGTGCATTTTGAAGATAAGGGCATGTTTCCAAAAGTGTACTGATGGATTTTGGAAGGTTCCTAGCCAGAATACCTAGGAAGGTTAGGGTTAATAAAAATGTACATAGGAAAACTAAAATTCCTTGCAGTTAATTTCAAATTTTCCAGACTATGTATGTCCTTGATTGTCTTTATAATTAGATTGGGCATCCACCAATGATCTAAACCAAACAAACCTTGCTAGGGGGTGTTGACCCACTGACAATCTAAAAGGTCTGTGGTTGACCTCTATCCAAACAAGCCAGTCTACAAACAAGGTGTCCCTCCCCCTTCCCCACAAAACATCCTTTTCGAAGGGCACTATACTTTGAAGAGTTTATGGGGGAAAGAGGATCCCCTTCCCCTTCCCCTTCCCCTTCCCCTTCAACATGTCTGCACCAATCGCCAGATGAGCTAGTCCGGAGTAAGTAAGGGGAGGGTGATGGGGAGGGTGATGGGGAGGGTAGGTGTGTGTGTGTGTGTAGGCGTTTGTGGGTAGGCACTGGCAAGGTTGTGGGGACAGATAACAAAAGGGACGGCAAGACCGCCGTATCTGTGGGGACATTTTCATGTCCCCATAACATTTTCAGCCGTTTTTTGTCCCCACAACTGTGTCTCACAGCATGTAAATGTCCCTACAATTACGGTGCGTGACTGTGTGCGTGTGTGCGTGTGTGCGTGCGTGTGCGTGCGTGTGTGTGTGTGAGCGCATTCAAACCGGGGACGTATAACAAAAGGGACAATGGTCCCCGGTTGCTCTCACAATGGAGAACAATCCGTCCCCGTATTTTTGGACAAAGGAATTTGACAAAGGAAGTCCCCGAATGCCGGTGTTTACACACGTGTGTGTGTGTGTGTGTGTGTGTGTGTGTGTGTGTGTGTGTGCGTGTGTGAGCAGCATTCAAACCGGGGACATATAAGAAAAGGGACAATAGTCCCCGGTTGCTATCACAATGGAGAACAATATGTCCCCGCTTTTTTGGACAAAGGAATTTGACAAAGGATGTCCCCGATTGCAGGCATTTACACACGTGTGTGTTTGTGTGGGCGAGCACTGGCAAGGTTGTGGGGACCTATAACAAAAGGGACGGCAAGACCGCCGTATCTGTGGGGACATTTTCGTGTCCCCACAACGTTTTCGGTCCCCACAACTGCGTCTAATAACGAGTGTATGTCCCCACAACTACGGTGTGTGACTGTGTGTGACTGTGTGTGACTGTGTGTGACTGTGTGTGTGTGTGCGTGTGTGAGCGCATTCAAACCGGGGATGTATAACAAAAGGGACAATGGTCCCCGGTTGCTATCACAATGGAGAACAATACGTCCCCGTATTTTTGGACAAAGGAATTTGACAAAGGATGTCCCCGATTGCAGGTGTTTACACGTGCGTGTGTGTGTGTGTGTGTGTACGTGTTTATGGTGTAAACCGAGGACATATAACAAAAGAGAACAATATGTCCTCGGTTTGCGCACGGTGTCCTCGGTATGTTTCGTGTACAAATCTAATGGGAGAAGCCTCAAAAAGTTAAAGTCCAACAACAAAGGGAACAAAAGAGGGGAACAATAGGATGTCAAACGGTGTCCTCGGTTTACACCATACACAAGACTGTGTGTGTGTGCGTGTGTGAGCGCATTCAAACCGGGGACGTATAACAAAAGGGACAATGGTCCCCGGTTGCTCTCACAATGGAGAACAATCCGTCCCCGTATTTTTGGACAAAGGAATTTGACAAAGGAAGTCCCCGAATGCCGGTGTTTACACACGTGTGTGTGTGTGTGTGTGTGTGTGTGTGTGTGTGTGTGTGTTCGAGCACTGGCCGCGTTATGGGGACAGAGAACAAAAGAGGGATCCGGAATTACTTAGCTGTGGGGACATTTTGTGTGTCCCCACAACGTTTTTAATCCCCAAAATCCTTTGTATTTTGTCCCCACAACGCCCCGTGCGGGAATGTGTGTGTGTGTGTGTGTGTGTGTGTGTGTGTGTGTGTGTGTAGTGACATTGTCTTTCTTCCCTGGAGAGGACTTGTCATCCTTGCTGATTCAGAACTAAGTTCCTGTGTAGTGTGTATACATGTCTTTGGGATGACTATTCTTCAATTAACGTTGTTATGAAGTTCAACAACTTCAACATTAATTTTTAAAACTTAAAACAATGATTCAGAGCACCGTGTCATCTGGGCAATTTCATGTCATGAGCAATTTCAAACTGGTACACGGGTGGTCAATGTAAAAACACACCAGCTGTCAATGTAAAACCTAAAAAGCCAACCCAAGAACAACCTAAAAAAAAAGACCACCATCCATAAAGTATATTGTACATGTATGCGAATTATGAGATTTGACTCAAAAGCCACAGTTTTCTTTCATAACTTTTGACAAGGTGATCCATTGCACAGAGTCCCGAGAGAGAAAGAAAAAGGAGAAAAAAAAAAATCTCAGAACAAATGTATGTGAGGCAGTAAAGAAAACACATCAAAACTTTACAATAAGGAATCCAGCAAGTGTTTTGATTAAAGGGTTCTTTTCAACATATGCATAGCCCCTCTATAACGCCCAGTGAATTGTGATTGGTACAGCACAATGGAGTTATTACTCCGTGTACGCTTGGCCAAACCCCATTGGCTCCCCTCCAACAGAAAGACAATTGAGCATGCACAGTCACAAAGACACAACCAGTATAGGCACCCATACAATGAAACAAATATGCCCTGGCTGTTAATGGCAGATAGCTTGACCTTGTGAGCCTGTGGTGTGCTTGGAGTCTCACAGCACCCCCACAGAATATGCACTGTGCTTGTATGAGAACAGCACTAAATATACGGAAACACTTCTGGGTAATCAGTGTCATTGGTTCATTGTGAATGTGTACCCTATCGGCCCGGCCAACACAGAAACTGACCCAACTGACTGGCTTCACTTACTCGTTTGATCACCACATTGTGGTGTAGGCAGAACTTGCAGAAAAGAGTGCCGTAAGAGACCAAAATAAACCCCCGGAATCAGCGTCTTTCTCTCCGCCAGTACAACACTAGAAGCGAACTCATACAGGTACATGAGTAGAAACAGAGGCATGACTTTGTCGTAGGATTCAAAGTCACCAGCTGTTTGAATGGTCGGTTTAATGAGCTGGAAATAGCTATTCAGCACCCGGGCTGGTATGCCCACCAAAAAAAATATTAAAAAAATGAAAAGGGGAAAAAAAAGTTCAAAGACAAGCCCCTGGTATGGTGATTGCCGGACTGGTGGTTTGCCGGGAGACAATTACGCCAGTGAAGCAAATCCTAATTGGTGGAGCTACTCTGAGGAAACAATGCTGGCTGGGGCCTGGGCCCTGGGACACACACATATGCACACCATAATTATTCCTGTGTGGTTTGTTTTGCAGTTTGGTAGGAATGTGTTTATCTCTCCGCAAAAGGGAACAGGGTCAAGGGCGGTACATGTATATGCATATATATAATTCGGGGAGAGCGAAGTCATGCCAAGGGGGAATTAGGAGACAGTCAGGAGTAATTCTATGATTGCATGTGACCAGGCGTATTTGAGAAGTTGACTTCATTTTGCAGCACACTTAAAACCCAACCTCTCTCTCTGCTTGTACACCCACACTCAATCACTTGAGACATGAAACAATCACATGCGGATGTCTGATGTCTGAACGATAATGGATGCTTCATAAAGTGATACCACGGTCCCCTTTTTCAAGAACTTGACGTTATTGTTACGTAGCTAAAACGAAGATCTTTGGTGGAATTTGACATGTGTATGCACTTTTACTTCATTAAAAATAGTAATTACTTCAGTCATGTCGTTTTCATAATCTTTAATCAAATTAAAGACAATTAGAGGGGTTCCATCCAGTTATATGTTGCACAGGGTTTCAACAAAAAAAGTAATC